>CAMRHE010000071.1:6245451-7466927 GCA_947044405.1 Leptodactylus fallax | reverse complement strand
ACTATGCATGCGTGGGCGATGTGCAGTAGAGGTGGATTATTGACAGCCGTGCGCAGAGCAGCGCTGGGAGAAGCGGCAGCAGTCAGAAAATAAGGAGGAGCAGTCCCACAGGAAGAAACCTGAAAGGTAAGTATGATAGAGTGGATGGGGGGAGTAGTGACGATCCGTTTCCGGAAATGGGGAAATGGATCGTCACCGGATAAACTGAAAATGTCACATGACCACCCCAGGGATATGTATATATACATTTTTGATTTTGTTATTTTGAAAGTAGGAGAGGGGGAGGGTGTATAGATTAGTGTAGGGATTTCAATTTATCCCGGACAACCCCTTTAAGAGGTATTGCAGCAGTGTAGAGAGGGTCCATTCAAACATTGTGTTCTTAACTGGGCCCTCCAATGTGTTGCAAGATAAAATAGCTCTCTCACTCACAGTGTAGCAAAGTGCGTTTTTCCAACAACCTCCAACTACCTCCTCCCATTTGCATCTCCATAGACTTCTATGTAAAAATTAACTCTACGTGCTAAATGGAGATGGAAGCATACAGTATTTCTTTAATAAGATATATTACAAACTTTCCTTTATTCACATGTGCTATTTATTTATGACAAGTTGTTTTGAAGAGGAGATGTAGGGTGAGCCCCAAAGGCTCAAACTAAAAAACACCAGTCTATGCGCCTCTTCCTAAAGATAGTATCAAAACTGGATGTTCCCAAAAGCTTATTTATTAAATGTTTAAGATAAGGTGTTTCAGGGTATCCAGCAAAATCCTTTCATAGGATCAATGATATACAAAAGAGTCTACAGACATGGGTTTAAATGCCCTTCACCTTGGAATGTAGAGGGGTCAGGTCACCTCTGTAGTTCTGTTTTTGTTATAAGTGGAATTCAGAGAAAAGCTGCAGACACACTTTGTATTTTAATTTTTTATTAGTTTTTTTTGTTTTTTTTTGGAGGGGATAGGGAAGTTGGGAAGGGGAGATTTTTTTTTTGTTTTTTTAGGGGTAGGGTTGGGAAAATATTTTTACTTTTATTTTTGGGGAAAGGGATTAGGGAGTTTTTGAGAGTTAGGGAAGGAATGTTTTAGGGAATGTTAGGGGATTTTTTTTTATTTTTTCATTTTTTAGTTTTTAATTCTTTTTTCATTTTTTTGTGACAGTTGTTGGCTTGTACTTCACATCCGGCCTCTAAACTGGCTCCTTTTCCAGAGGTTCTTGTTTTTTCTTTTTCCTCCAGAATATACAGATGCTAAAAGGAAAAAAAACATATGTACCAGTTATTTGATATGTACAAGTAACCGATGAATTCTTATGTACTGAATATGAGTGTAAAAGACTAAGGCCCCGCATTGTGAAACGCAGCAAAAAAAAACAAACTGTGAAAACATGTTTTTGCCACATTTTTCTCCACGTTTTTACTTCCCTTATTAAATATATAGAGAAAACACTTGCAATTCTGCAGCTAGAATTAAGATGCTGCATTTTAAATAAAATCTCATTCACTTTACTGTAAAACGCAGCATTTTTTTTTTCTGCAGCAGGAGCCTCATTAGGTTACTGTGCTATTCTGTCTATTGGTGCAGGTGATAACCAAGGCCGACTGCTGGTTCAAATATCCCACTGAACATAAGATTTTCTAAAAATGATAGACCAAAAAAGCATAGATAGAAGGTAAACAGGGCCAAAATGTTCCAATTCCAAGAATTGCCAAATACTTTAGTAAAAGAACTAAATCTTCTGAAACATGGAACAATGATATCAAATAGAAAATTGATATCAAATAGATTTGTTCGGCTTGACTACACTTATATGATTCTTGCTTGTTTCCTGCTAATTCTATGAGTATCTTATAACTGGTACCTACCATACGCCAGCAAGTAACATGATGGTGACTGCTGCGGCCACAGTTATTACTGGGAGGTCCTTATTGTTTTTTCCTAGGTCCTCAAGAAGTGGCCGCTCAGGCTCTGTGATGTCAAGCACATCAGGGAGTGTAGGGCGAGCCTGGTATTTTTCTGTCGCCCTTACTGATCCTCTGAGAACTAAATTAAAAGGAAATTTATTTAAGAGACATAATAATGACAATTTATGTGGTTTGATAATAATAAATATATAATATATTAGAAAATCAGACTCATAACTTCTTATCATAGATCATAATTACATGCAGCTATATTTTTCATGTCAAATATGATTGAGAATCTGTGACGGAACCTTCGATGTAAATTGGATTCTAAAAACTGAAATTTCAGCATAGTGGGGGTGATAGTGCGCACTTACCTGTCACATGGTAGACAATGCTGCTGACTGGCACCCCGGAGTTCAGGCTGGTTGTACACGAGTACAGGCCGGAGCCCTCCATCTGTATCCCTTTGATCACTAGATAGGGATCCTCGGTGACTTTTGGTTCGATATCACCGTGCTAAAAAGAAAATATGAAAATGTTTAGAACCTCAAATGTCTCATTTCTTTATAATCAGGTTATTTCTATCACTGCCATTATATTATATCATTACTCTCTTTACATTGTATTTACCTTGAAGAATGTGTTCTGATAGGAGTCCTCCAGCCTGGCATGCCATTCATAGCTACAGTCCAGGATTAGGTTGTCGTCCTCTGTAACTTGGATATTTCTCTCTAGATATAAAGAAAAAGTTATAATTTCAGTCTTTTGGACCCCCGACCTCTGTTACCTACAATGGAGAGATGTAAGTCCTAGTAACTGGTATATTATACTATATACTTACCTCCACAGCTTATAGCCTCAGCAATATGAGATTTATGGTCTTTGCATGGAGAGCAGTATAGGCCAGTTTTCAAGTCTGATAAAAGATAAAAGTGTAATATAAGTCAAGGCTTTTTATATTATTATACTACATATACTGTACTATAAATTGATCTGTATCCCCCATTACATGACAGAATACAGGCTGCCAAAAACAACACTTTTTCTCTTATGGCATCTACAGAACTTTTTTGGACGTCGTCATATTAATCTAAATGTCCTTCTGGTTCAGAATGTTAGATTTTTTTAGCATGATCTATTGACTATTGGAAGTGTTCAGAATATTGAGTGTACATGGGGGATTTAGTGTCCTGAGCTTTTACCAATTATATGTATGAATTTATAGATAGGAATATAAAGTGTTACTTACCAAAGCATCTGTTCCGGGTGCACATGCAGCTGCATCTACCAAAGTATTCTATCAAAAGAGCAAAAGCATTTTATAGCAAAAAACTTCATCTATATAAGAGAATATTGTCGCTATACATGTAATGAGAATACACACATAATACATGTTCTACTATCAGTCCTGTTATGTTGTATATGAAGATTTACTCTAAGCACATCTAATCTGCACAGCTAGTGTCTATTAGCCATATTGGATGGTGTGTCTGATGTGTTACAAATATATTAATAATAATAATAGTTAATAATAAAATAATACAATAATTAATAGGATAATACATCCCCTTTACTACATATTGCAGTGCCGGCATCAGTGATGAAAGTGCCAGCCATAGTCCTCAGTGGAGAGTGCGGCAGCTCATAGCTGGCATACATTTCCAGCATCATTTACACTAGTTCTCTACACTCCCTTGCCATGCTCCTTTTCTGGAAAGATGTGTGGTCTCTGCGAAAATCTATGAGTCTATGAGGCATCAGTGAAAACGGTTTCCAGACAGATGCAAAATGACCATATAAAAACAGACCATTTCATCTGTTTTTCACTGACATTTTTATAAAATGTTGGTTTGAATGTAACCTGACAGGTTTCCCTATTTACCATATGCTATTTATTATATGTATTCCAGCCACAGACAACATGTATAGATACAACTGCTACCTCTGCTCCCCCTTTAACTATTCCCCTATTCACAATGTCCTCCTATAATAGTGCCCAAACACCTTTCTAACTGAAGCCACGTTGGAATATTCCAAATTACTTTATAAAGGCTATTTTACTCATACCTTTATTTGTCTTCTCCTCGCCGCCGTTTTTGCAAACAAACGTTTTATGTCCATATGCAAATCATGCTCAGGGAGCACAGGGGGAGTCCCCCTGCCCGAGCACACCATCATCATCCCCTGTACGCCGCCTCCAGTGCTTCTTATTCACTCCCTGCATCTTCTCCTCTTCCTCGTGCATGCGCTGTCGACTCTGCCTGAACCCGAAGTGGCAGAGCCGACAGCGCATGTGCGGGACTTCGATCCCGATGAACACAGCATCGGCTGCTTATGTAGAGAAAAGAAATAGCAGAAGATTCGGGGGGTGTGAATAAGAAGCACTAGAGAGGGCGAACGGGATGACAATGGTGCACTCAGAGCATGGGGTAATGCCCCCTGTGCTCTCTGAGCATGATTTGCATTTATAAAGGCTATTCCAATGTGGCTTCAGTTAAAAAGGTGTTTGGGCAATGATAGACTCCCGTTAATAAATATATTGTCTTCCTAAACATTACTAGCCACCATTTCATGTTATAATGTCATGCATAAGTGTCTTCATAATGTGCTGGCCAAAATGACCCTTACAACATTTCAACTAATACACAGATATAATGCCAACCACACTACTATATAGCCATACTATAAATATAGAAAATATTTTAAGTGCTCACTAAATGGTGTAAATACAAATGGCGCAATTGTTTATTTTAATTAACCAGCAACAATCTGGGATCTAATATTATTATATGGGGTCTGTATATATGTAAGTGTGCCATTTTATAAAGGCCATGCCCCTTAAAAGGCCACTCCCATTTTTGCTGCAACTTTCCATTCGTGAATCACCCTGTGAAGGGCTCTCCCAGGTTGGAGTCTTTGTGCCCATGTACTGGTCCCTCACAGTCTAACATTCCTTAAGTGGCCCCACTCAGTTTAATGTCCCCTCAAGTACCCCCACATAGTTTACAGTGGGACAGCACCTGAAATGACTGCTAAAGAGGACCCTTTAATAACATAGGTCCTGGTGCAGGCGCACATTTTACCCTATGGTTAATATGGCCCTGTATTTGCTTCCTCCCCGTTCCCTACCGTGCTGCCACCACTCATAGCTACATGTAAGTTTCCAGTCAGTGGCTGCTCACATGTACCTTCCTTATCCTATACCAAAGATCAGCAGATCACTGACAACTATCTAACAACACAGTGAGCATATAATACACATATAATGTACAAACACATCAATAATAAATCCATAGACATGTATTATAATAACAATAGACTGTCATCCTAATTCCTCTGGACAATTACATACATATTATACTATACCTTGATTTTTTGGAGGGCCCCCGGCACAGACAACCTTTTCCTCTACACAGGTCTTGCAGTTGGTGTAGGTTTGTACCATTAATCCTGGGAAAAGCACTTGTGTTAGAGACTTACAATGTTATAGAAAATATAATATATAATAGATGAAGAGTCATATAAAATGTACTTACCACAGTTGTCTGCACCTTAAAGAGGAAAAAGAAAAAATAACAGATTACTGAAAAGTTTTATTCTTAGATTCAACGATAAACTCTATATACTTTGTGTCTCTATGATTATATTATGGCAATGATGCCTTGTCTTGTATTATGGGAGATTTCCAATAACAGAAATCTCAGAGCTGTCCCAGTAGGTTCCAGACCCACTATAGAGGATGGCAGTGACTAATACAAACATCCATGGCAGCCAATCAGATTCCTGCTTTTATGTGTCCAGGATCTGATCAGTGACTATAGAGAGAACCTGTAGTATCTGTCTGTACTAGGATTTCTCCATAAGGCCCTGGGTGTGTATTACATTTCTATAGAATATTATTGTAGCATGCTAGGAAGTAATAATGTACAGAGAAGAACTTACCTTGTTTATTCGGACACCTCCCTAAAACATGAAAGAAATAAAAGCAGAATTAGAATTAAAAAATTAGAAATTAAAAAATCATAAGTAACACAGTATATATTTAAAGATATACATATATACATTTATACACAACCTATACAAATAGAAAACTATATAAATAACAATTGTCAATATAATCGTTTTATCAAAATCGCTTCTTCCTACCAGTAGAATATAAGCAGATACATGAGTGAGGAGAAGGAGCTGAAAAGGCCAGCTCATAGCAACAATATATGTCATACTCAGAATAAAGGAACAGGTAAAGTAGAGCTGAGTTTGTTACTTGCTGCAGCTCTTCAATATTTTTGCCTAGGACTGCCAGTAAACCTGCTACATCATTGCAGTCATCTAAAATACCAAATTAAACTCCATCATTAAGCTTTTACATGGAGTTCGGTGTCACATGTGAGGGATACAGGGATATAGACTACTAAAATACATATACAATAGGATCCACTGATATTAGAGGCTTTAATCCTGTAGCCTGTCTTTGGTGTATAGATAATAATGGGAGTAATGTTGGGAGGTGTAAATGTACATGTTACACAGGAGAATACTAGTCACCAGTACTGATATGAAGACACTTACTATTATTTGAGTCTTGGACAATACTCTTGAGTTTGTCTTTAAGTCGCTGGAATTGAAGTCCAATGATATGAAGAAGTTGGACCTCTAGAATACATGGAGAGAAATATTAATGGCAGATAATACAATCCCCTCATCTATTAGTCTGAGCCCCCAAAACAAAGGTCATGTTTAGTTATTTTTAGTAAAGGAATTTACAGACTTAGAAAATGCTGAATTTACCTTTAAAATCGGTGCCCTCGATGACATCAATAGATTTTTTATATTCGGACACTATTTCGGTTATTGCATAGGTATCTAGAATGAGAAGAGCGCAGTTATAACCATAATCTATCTTTCATCATCCACATAATCTATATAATAATAATAACTATAAGAATTACCCAGCATGCCGACTTCATCCTCAAGGTAATCCAGAACTTCTTGTTGAGCGGCTTTAGCAAACCGCTGAATTGTCATATAGCCCTCTAGATTTTGATCCACTTGGTTTCTAATAAGGGTCAGAAATTTATTCATGGCCTCTTTCCCTCTGGAGTCGCATTCTATGCAGCAGAGGGATTGGCCGATGAAGAAAGATGTTACTAGCATTAAATGCCACATCATGGTCTAGATTGAATTAGACGTTTTTTAGAAAAATCGCTTCCAATAGCCAATAATCGCTAAGGTCGCAGAGAAATGAACTGTATCCCACGGAGAAGAAAACAGAACTGAGAATTTACAGCCCAGACAATGACTTAGGGAAAAGTGTCTTTATGACATCACAATGTGACATAAGCCATGACCATATAAGGAATATGCAAATGAGGCCATGTGATACATGAGCTGCTAGAAAACTATCACATAAAATATCCAAATGAAGCTCTGGTACACATGACCTATTACTAAATTAAATAGTATATTCCCTTATTTAAAAAAAACAAAAAAAAAAACAAAACAAAAAAACTATTTTATGTTACATTTTATATTTTTCCCAATTATTACTTACTTATGACTTTTATATAATCAAGCATTCTGCTATGTAAATTGCTAATACTGAATATATCTCTGTTATTACATTTGAGAGTCTGTCTCATTAATAAGACAGTTAAGTTTCATTATTTTTTCCTATAACTAGTTTCCTTAAAGTGACACATCTTTATTTTTTTATTATACTATAGCTATAGATTGACTAAAGCTTTCCCACAAACCTAGCAATGTATTATTTTTGCATGTTATGAATACCAACAGGGTATTTAGAAGAAGGAGCAATACATTTAAGCAACATGGTTGATAACAAATAGCTTGAAACATATAAGGCTAGGTTCATACCAGTATTCCAACTATGTTCGGGGTTTCCGTCCCTGAATCCGCTTGAAAAATGCAGAGAGAAAAGTCCTGCAAGCAAATAGTCTATGGGGTCTGCGGGTTTTCTGCAGGTAACTGCTTTTTAAGCAGATTAGCTTTCTGTTTTTCAGGTCCCCAAGGAGAGTGGAAGAACGGAAAGCCGAACGCTAGTGTGAACCTAGCGTCAGAGACTCTTTTATCTAACAACTGTATTTTGTATCTAAACACTAGTAAGTACTTTGCTACTACCTGTGATAATTTGCTTCCCCCCTTCAGCACACACTTCAGCAGTAAAACTGTACACAGTAAAAACTGCAGATATACACTGCATTTATCAGACTATAAGACACACTTTTTAGCAAGGAAAATCTTGCCAAAATTTGCCTGTGTCCGTTGTACAACTGAAGTTCCTTAGGGTCCACTAGAGGAACTTGTTCTAGGGGCCCACCTTCCTGGTAATAGGCTACATCACGGCTCCTTCACTGAAATCTTGCCTATGTAATGACTGTCCGGCAACAAGCAGTGCACATTACTGAGTATTTTCCCTGTATCATCATCCCCTATAGTATTGTACATGCCCCAATAGCTCCATAGCATATTCATGCACAGTACATGGAGCACTCCATGCGTAATATTATAGTGAGAGAGCTGTGATGCAGGCATAGCACACAAGGCTGTCACCCCATCACATATTTTCAGGTCCAATACTGGCTCCATACAGTTAATAATGCTCCCCTGAGCTATCTTTCTGCTAACTCTCTTCTTGACCCTTTACAATCTGGCTTCCGCACTCTGCACTCTACTGAAACGGCCCTCACAAAAGTCTCCAGTGATCTCCTGACGGCTAAATCCAAAGGTGACTTCTCTCTTTTTATTCTTCTAGATCTCTCAGCAGCATTTGACACTGTTGACCATCAACTCCTCCTCACTATGCTCCGCTCTGTCGGCCTCACGGACACCGTGCTCTCCTGGTTCTCCTCTTATCTCTCTGACTGCACTTTCTGTGTATCATTTGCGGGCTCTGTTTATTCCCCTCTTCCCCTAGCCGTTGGGGTTCCTCAGGGCTCAGTCCTAGGCCCCCTGGCTCTTCTCTCTCTATACGGCCCCCATTGGACAAACCATCACCAGATTTGGCTTCCGATACCATCTTTATTCTGATGACAACCAATTATATATGTCATCCCATGACATCACACCTGCACTAATACAGAACACCAGTGACTGTCTCTCTGTTGTCTCAAATATCATGCCTTCGCTCTACCTGAAATTGATTGAACTCCTGCTGTTTCGACCATCTAATAGATCTGTCCCTGATATCTCCATTGGAGTCTCCGGTCTTACCATAACTCCTATGCAGTACGCCCGCTACCTCGGGGTTATGTTTGACTCAGACCTTTTCTTCACCCCCCATATCCAATCACTCGCATACACATGTCATCTCCACCTCAAAAACATCTCCAGAATACGCCCTTTCCTTACCAGAGATACACTAAAGACACTTATTGTTGCCCTGATTCACTCTGCCTTGACTACTGTAACTCCTTACTAATCGTTCTTTCCCTTACTAAACTCTCCCCTCTACAATCTATTCTGAATGCGGTGGCCAGGCTCATCTATCAGTCTAGACGCTACAGCAATGCCTCCGGTCTGTGTCAGTCACTACATTGGCTGCCTATTCAATACAGAATACAATATAAACTTATCACCCTCATCCACAAGGCTCTACATTATGTTGCACCTCCCTACATTTCCTCCCTCATCTCTGTCTATTGCCCAACCCGTGCTCTCCGCTCACTCAATGACCTAAGACTAGCATCCTCTATTATCAGAACCTCCCACGCTCATATACAAGACTTCTCCCGAGTTGCACCACTTTTTTGGAATGCTCTATCCCGGACTATCAGATTAACCCCCAATTTCTACAGCTTCAAGCGCAAACTAAAGACATATCTTTTCAGACAGGCCTATCACAACTCCTAATGTAAACCCTTCCATAGTTAGATTCCCTAAAACGTACCCTCTGTTCTTGCTCCCACATTACCTCACAGGATATGATGCTGTATCAGACTAACTTTATATGTCCAGGCACTATCTGCACGTTAAAGGACACGACTGGTGACAACTCATAATGACAGTAACCTCTATTACAAAATTGTCTGACCATTGTATAAGCAATGCTACCTTCGATGCTGCCCCTGCTACCTCTTGTGTCACCCCCTCTACCTCATAGATTGTAAGCTCTGGCGAGCAGGGCCCTCAGTCCCAGTGTGTGAATTGACTATTTCTTTGCAATGTATCTTTTTTGTCTGTACTTGAACCCTACAAATTGTACAGTGCTGCGGAATATGTTGGTGCTATATAAATAAAATTTATTATTATTATTATTATTATAATCCACAGTGGCCACACGCAATATAATATGCTCCATAGTGTCTCCACACAGTATAATGCTCCACAATGGCCCCCTACAGTATAACATGCTTCCCAAGAGCCCCCCCAGTATAAAATGCTCTGGAAGTCTTGAGTGGATTCAGGTGATACTCCTAAAATTCATTTAAAAGAATATTCTTGAGGTTCAGACCCCAGAATAAAATAAGCAGAAGTCAAGGGGAGGTGGGTAAAAACAACTAACGGTTATGCTCACCTTGCCTCACCTGTCTTGAGCATCCTCGTGGCGTTAGGCTGTCTCTGGCATTCTCTTCTAGCCTCTTCGCCTGGGGCTGTGATTGGGCCTCAATGGTGACCCAGGGACGCATGATGTCAGACACAGGCCGGAAGAGGTCAGAAGAGGATGCTGGGGACTACCTGGGCAGACTGTTATTAGAAAGGGGACCAGTGGCATGTACAGTATCCCTTTCTATTAGCGATGTGGTTGGGCACCGGCAATGTTGGCAATTGTTGGCAATGACAGAGGTCAAACGTTTTCTGTAAGTCTTCACAAAGTTGGCACACACTGCTGCTGGTATGTTGGCCCATTCCTCCATGCAGATTTCCTCTAGAGCAGTGATGTTTTGTGGCTGTCGTTGGGCAACACGGACTTTCAACTCCCTCCAAAGGTTTTCTATGGGGTTGAGATCTGGGGACTGGTTAAGCCACTCCAGGACCTTGAAATGCTTCTTTCGAAGCCACTCCTTCATTGCCCTTGCGGTGTTCTTGGGATCATTGTTATGCTGAAAGACCCAGCCACGTTTCATCTTCAATGCTCCTGCTGATGGAAGGAGGTTTGCACTCAAAATCTCACGATACATGGCCCCATTCATTCTTTCATTCATTACTTTGGTTTCATCTGACCATATGACATTCTCCCAATTCTCTTCTGGAACATCCAAATGCTCTCTAGCAAATTTCAGACGGGCCCGGATATGTACTGGCTTAAGCAGGTGGACACGTCTGGCACTGCAGGATCTGAGTCCTTGGCGGCGTAGTGTGTTACTGACGGTAGCCTTTGTTACGTTAGTCCCAGCTTTCTGCAGGTCATTCACTAGGTCCCCCCGTGTGGTTCTGGGATTTTTGCTCACCGTTCTTGTGAACATTTTGACTCCACAGGGTGAGATCTTGCGTAGAGCCCCTGATCGAGGGAGATTATCAGTGGTCTTGTATGTCTTCCATTTTCTAATTATTGCTCCCACAGTTGATTTCTTCACACCAAGCTGCTTGCCTATTCCAGATTCAGTCTTCCCAGCTTGGTGCAAGTCTACAATTTTGTTTCTGGTGTCCTTCCACAGCTCTTTGGTCTTCACCATAGTGGAATTTGGAGTGTGACTGTTTGAGGTTGTGGACAGGTGTCTTTTATACTGATAACAATGTCAAACAGGTGCCATTACTACAGGTAATGAGTGGAGGACAGAGGAGCCTCTTAAAGAAGAAGTTACAGGTCTGTGAGAGCCAGAAATCTTTCTTGTTTGTAGGTGACCAAATACTTATTTTCCACCATAATTTGCAAATAAATTCTTAAAAAATCAGACAATGTGATTTTCTAGATATGTTGTCTCATTTTGTCTCTCATAGTTGAGGTCTACCTATGATGTCAATTACAGGCCGGCCTCATCTTTTGTGGGAGAACTTGCCACAATTGGTGGCTGACTGAATACTTTTTTTTCCCCACAGTACATAGCTTTCATAGCTCACTAGGTCAATGTTTTGAGTGTCATCAAGCCCCTCAAACTCCAGGACCAGTGATTGCTTACTCTGTACTCAATATTTTTACCATGCAAAACCCCTTCCCGCCGCAGTCATTTTTCGATTTTCATTTTTGACTCCCCGTCTTCCAAACTCCATAACTTTTTTATTTTTCTGTTCACAGAGCCATATGAGAATTAATATTTGCAGGACAAATTGTTCTTCATAATGACACCAGTTAATATTCTGTACAATGTACTGGGAAGTTGGAAAAAAAAATGAGAATGGGGTGGAATTGGAGAACAAGTGATTTTGTGTGACTTTCTTATGGACTTTGGTTTTACAGTGTTCACTGTGCAGCCAAAATGACATGTCACCCCTTAACAAAAAACTTTGCAAAAAAATTATCTCTTATAGCTGCCATATTCTTTTTTATATTTCTGTGTACAGGAATGCATAGGGCGTCTTTTTTTTGCAGGGCCTGGTGTACTTTTTAGTTACACCATTTTGGAGAATGTCTATTGCTTTTATCACTTTTTATTATTTATTACTTTTTATCAGAGGCGAAACAGCGAAAAAACGGCAGTTTGGCACTTTAAATTTTTTTTTTTTTCCAACAACAGCATTCACCATACAGGAAAAATATTTTTAGAAGTTTGTAGGCTGGGCATTTTTGGACACAGGTATACCTAATGTGTATGTGTTTCGATATAATTTTCTACTTTTCTAGGGAAAGGGGGGTGATTTGAATTTTTGAAATTAGAAAATCTTTTTATTATAGATGTATATAAATTTTTTATACGTTATTTGTTACACCCCCTAGGGGTCTTGAACCCCAGGGGCTCTGTCACTAATGTATTGCAATGCATTGCAACTTACAGTCATTTGTATGACAGGCTGCATAAAGCAGCCTGTCATACAAATGAATGCCAGGCAAGCCCTGGGAGCTTTCAATAGGCCGCTGGCTGTCATGGCAATGGAACACTGACTCCGGATCTTGTTTCAGGCACCGGCAATCCTACCCAAAATGGCAGCGCCCATGTGCCGCCGGGAAAGTGGGCAGCACTGATTGTGGGCATTAGCGCTGGGTCTCTGCTGCTGAGTGCCCGCCGTATTTAAATACCCGACATTAATTAGAGGTTAATATAGAATAGATCTATTGTATTTGAAAATTACACTTATACTGAGACCTCTATTGTGTGATGCCTCTTAAGGAACGTCCCCTCTCTCTGTACTTGTCCATGGCCATGCACTGTCAGAGGGGGTGTTCCTCACAGCCCAGTGATGACGCTGAGCTGTGAGGAAAGCCCCCTCAGTACAGGGCTATGGACGCGTACTGTCAGGGAGGGTGTTACTCACAGCGCAGCTAGACTGTCAGGAATGCCCTTCTGTGGTGAAATTTAGACTCCTGATATCTCCAGCTCCGGGGCACATAACGCGAAAGCCGACAGCGCGTTGTCGGCTTTCTAGCGGTATTTAAAACCGCATATACATGAGGATGTGTCCTCTTTAAGTACTGCTGTGCCAAAGGCTGAACCCTCAGAGTGGATGTCCAGATGATAATGCTTGATGAAGGTAGAGGAAGAGCTCCAGGAAGCAGCATTACAAATATCCAGAATAGATACTTGTGCGTCTTCAGCCCATGAAGTTACTGTGGAACGTGTAGCATGTGCCCTTGGTGCAGTTGATAAAGAGAGATTTGCTAATCTGTATGAATCCAATATAGTAGACTTGATCCATCTGGCCAATGTGTCTTTAGAAGATTTCATCACCTTCCTAGCGCCTGAAAAAAGTACAAATACATTTTCTTCTTTCCTGAAACATTTGGTTCTATCCAGGTAGGCCAGAATAGTTCTCTAAACATCTAAGGCAGATTTGTTCTTCTGTCTGAGGATGAGGATAGAGAACTGGTAAGAAGGATTTTTTATTGAGATTCTGAAAAGAAGGAACTTTAGGTGTAAAATTTGGCAGAGTTCTCAGGAGAACACCATTGGACAAAATTCTTAGGTACAGGCTTTTTGAAGATAAGGCTTGTAGTTCTCCCAGCCTTTTAGCAGATGCAATTGCTACTAGAAAGGCTACCTTACATGATAACCATTTTAGAACTATGTCCATTGGTCGAATGGATGGGATGTAAGAGCACTGAGAACAACAGATAAGTCCCAAACAGGTACAGGAGGTTTCACTTCCGGTTTGTAATTGCTTTGAAAAATCTTATACTAATGGGTGACCATAAAATTTTCCATCAGTCATGGCATTAATGGCTGTCATGTGTACTTTGAGACTCGTTGATTGTAATGTTAATCTGTATTCCCTTAGTCCAGACAGCAGCACAATATGGGGTATCTCTGCCCCTGTGTGTTGTTTAGGACAGGTGGAACCTTTAATTAGCACCAAAAAGGTGCCTCCTACTAGCCCTATAAGAGGGCACAAGAGACCTCCCTCCACTGTGTAAATTATAAAGTAACAGGAAACAAGCTTCTAGGGAGGGAAGCCTTGTGCTGCTGTCTGGACTAAGGGAATACAGATTGACATTACAATCAACGATTCCCCTTACGTCCGACAGCAGCACAATATGGGGAGATAGCAAGTAATTCCCCTAGGGAGGGTTTCCTCGCCTTACAACGTCAAGGACTGACTGACCAAAGGCAGTTGTCTGGAAACTGCGGATGTCCAATGATAATGTTTAACAAAAGGTCAACTGAGATGACTATTATGCAGCCGCACAAATCTGGTCCAATGGTAAGGACCGATACTCAGCCAAAGAAGTCGACAACCCAGGTCGAGTGGCCGTAGAAAAACTGGAGGGAATAACTCCTGAATAAGAAAGGAAGACTTAATTGTCTCCTTGATCCATGTGGATAGAGTAGGCTTGGAAGCCTTGAGGCCTCTGTTTTTACCCTGCATATCAATTAGTAGGCTTTCGGCCTTCTTAAGCGGTTGAGTGTGGAAAAGGTAAATCCACAGACACCTTACCACATCTAAGGTGTTGAGCTTTTCTTCCTCCTCAGAGGTTGGAGAGGGGAAAAACACAGGTAACGAAATTAGCTGATTGCTATTATAGTATGAGGGGACCTTAGGGATAAACCCAGGTAAACCTAAGGTGCACCCTATCTGCAAAAACAAAATGTACGGTTCTCTAGAAGAGAGGGCCTGGAGCACTCCTACTCTTTGGCAGATATAATAGCCAACAAAAAAGTGGTTTTGTAGGCTAAATATTTTATCTCCGTAGTCTCCAAGGGTCCAAATGGAGGACCGCACAGGCCTGTAATGACTACCGCAAGGTCCCACTGTGGATGACACTGAGGGCTTTAGCCTCATTGCCCCTTTAAGGAACCTTGCAACCAGAGGATCCTGAGACAGACGTCTGTTCAAATGAGCGGAGAGGGCCGCAATCTGCACTTTCAAAGTGGCAGGGGCAAGGCCCTTATCCAAACCGTCCTGAAGAAAATATCAGCCGTTGAAGGTTCTAGATTATTAATACCCTTCTTGGAGCACCACTCCATGAAAATCTTGGCTGTCCTCTGGTAGTTCTTATTGGTAGATTCTGCTCTTGCAGAATAAAGGGTCTTCAGGACGGCCTCTGACAGTCCTCTATCCTGCTGTAGGGACTGCTCAACCTCCAGGCTGTCAGGTTGAATCTCCAGAGATCCTGGCACTTCAGAGATCCTTGGGAAACCAAGTTCTGGATGGGGGAAGCCTCCAATATATCCCTCGACTCATCTCCATGAGTTGGGAAAAACCAAGCTCTTTTTGGCCAGAATGGAATGATGGCTATCACAGAGACTTGGTCCTGTCTGATTTTCATTAATACCTTTGGTATTATTGGAATTGGAGGGAAGATGTATGCCAGCCTGGACCTCCAAGGGATGGACAGGGCATCCACTGCCAAGGGATTGTCCTCCTGGTAAAGGGAACAGAACTTCTCCACCTTGGCGTTGAGTCGGGTTGCCATGAGGTCTATTTCTGGAAGACCCCTGTTCAGGGTAATCTGATGAAAGACTTCTGGATTGAGTGACCATTCTCCTGATACGGCATAACCCCGACTCAACCGATCCGCTACTATGTTCAGGGAGCCCTTGATGTGAACTGCGGATAAATGGGTTAGATTTTTCTCTGCCCATGTAAATATCAGATCTGCCTCTCTAAGGAGGGTTGGTGATCTGGTGCCTCCCTGTCTGTTCACGTACAGCACTGTGGTCATGTTGTCTGACCGGATTTTGACTGCTCTTCCCCTGGGAAGAGGCAAGCAATAGAGTAAGGCACGATATACGGCTCTGAGCTCCTTCCAGTTGGACGAGGTCCTTTTTTCAGGAGCGCTCCAGACTCCCTTTATGGAGTTTTCGTCCAATGGGCTCCCCATCCCGAGGGGGATGCATCTGTAGTCAACAGGGTCCAAGAAGGTTGGACCGTGGACCTTCCGTCTTTCAGGTGCAACCACCACTTGAGGGAAAGACGGGTCCTGGGGGAGAGTCGAATCTTCTTGCTGAATGTAAGAAGGGAGCGATCCCAAGCCTCTAGTAACTCCTTCTGGAGGGGACGTAAGTGCCACAAGGCCCATGGGACTGCCTCCACTGAGGAAGACATCAAGCCCAGGATCTTCATCAATGTTCTGATGGAGGCTATCGGCTTTTTGAAGAGGTGCCGGACTGCCGCAACCAGCTTCTCCTTCCTTGCTGGTGTCAAGGAGATTTGCAGGCGGACTCAATCTAGGAAGTAGTTTTCTCAGAGGAACTTCCTTCGAGTTGAAGGGATCGTTTTTGACTTCTCCCAATTTATAAGCCATCACAGACTCTGAAGGCTGTCTGTAGGTACTGGAGCAGAACAGACTCTGACTGGGCCTTTATCAACCAGTCGTCTAGATAAGGCACCAAGAATATCCCCTGAAGCCTGAGGGTGGCCGTTATGGGGGCCACTACCTTTGTAAAGGTGTGGGAAGCAGAGGAGATCCCGAAGGGTAGTGCTGTGAATTGAAAGTGCTTCCTGTGGCCGGAAACTACTACGGCAATCCTTAGAAAAAAACCTTCTGCGTGGAGGTAAATAGAAATATGCAAATGGGCGTCTTTTATATCCAAAGTCACAAAAAACATCGCCTTAGAGGAGAAAGGTGGTGACAGACTTTATGGTTTTCCTATGGAAGCGCTTCTTTTTGATGAAGCGGTTGAGGTACTTAAGTCTATGATCATTCTCCACTTGTCTGCCGGTTTTGGCATCAGGAAGACGGGAGAATAGACACTGGATCCTTCTTCTAGAGAAGGGACTTCCACCAGGGCTCCCTTGTGAATGTACTCTCGGATGGAGCATTCCAATGTAGTCTGCTGCATTGTAGGGAGGCTGCGAGTTAACACAAACCGATCCTGAGGAGGACGGAGGAACTTGATTGCATAACCTCTTTGGATTACCTACCGGACCCATGGGTCTCGAATTTTTCCCTGCCCGCAGTTGAGAAAGTGGGAGACACGACCTCCGACAAGAATCTCGGCCACAGGAAAACTGCTTCTGATGCCAAAAGCTAGGCTTGACTTTTTTATCATCAGACTTCGGAATCTCCGGCCGGCGTCTCTAGAGGAATAACTAGAGCCTCTCTGGACTGCCTTCCACGACGAGGCAGATAGCCTCTACCACGGCCAGAGCCAGACCTACCTCTGAAGGCCTGGGGTAAAGTTTTACCCTTCTTGTCGGCCAAGCCCTCTAGGATCTCGTCTAGGGCACAGCCAAAGACTCTACCCGGCTCAAAGGGTAATGCGCACAAATTATACTTTGAGGGGAACACAGCTCTCCAAGGTTTTAACCATAGAGGTCTTCCTGCTGCAGTGTTCTTGGTAAGTGCCAGGGATTTGGCCACCAGCCTTAATTGATGGTGGGAGGCTTCCGTTTAATATTCAGCTGCTAGGGAAACTGAGCCTAGAAACCCTAGCAGCTCGTCTCTGGAGACTTCCAGAGTCGGTCACTTTCGAGGTGGACCAGGTCAGTACATAATTTGGCTGACACTTCACAGGACGCAACCGCCACAGTGGCCTTGGGCGAGGCAGCTGAATAAGCCTTCTTGAAGGTATTGTCGAAGCGCCTGCCATGGCGTCGTGCAGATTTCCTCCATCATCTGATGGTACCTTAGTGCGGCAGGACAGTTTAACCACCGCCATAGCCACCTTGGAAGGAGGACCCCATTGATCCCATTGAGCAACTGGGAATAAAGCGCCGAACCTCCTAGGAACCACAAGAGGTTTTTCAGGACTTCTCCACTCTGAGGACATTAATTTTTGTAATGTCTGGTCCACTTGGAAGACCCTAGGCCCTCTATAGGTGGACGCGGAGGCTTCCCCGTCAACATCACGCTCCTTAGATCGGATGGACTTCAGCAGCCGGCTTCATTTTTCGAGTGGAAGCACGGCCTGCTGGGATCTTCAGTGGAATCGTCAGATGAGAGTGTCTCGTCCACTATCTGATAATCTTCATCAGAGATCCGTAAGGAAGATTGTGTCTCAATCTGCGGTCTCTTGGCAATCTGGGCGATGGAAGAACGAATCTCCTTTAAGAGACTCCTCATATAGTCCTTTACCCAAGTAACAACCTCTTATAGAAGGTACTTCCGGCGGAGGTCCGCGACACTGGTGACAGCGGGTAAAATCATAGCCGTCAGGTAAAGGGGTATTGCAATCCAAACACATTAGGTGTTTCAAGTTTAGAGGAATTTTTCCTCCTAAGCGCATCGCCATTACGTGATGCAGAAGATGACATCTGAAACATCAAACAGCCACGTGACACTGAAACAGGGAAGATCGCCAAGCATCGCATAAAAACCAAAGGGGTACCTTTTTTTTTTTGAATCGGTCACTTGAAGAGAGAAAAAAACCGTCAGAAAAAAACCAGCCACCGCAACCCGCAGCAGAGGAGCTAGAAACCACTCACTCAACAAATAAAGGACTGCAATCAGACCTTTTAAATGTAATCCAGCAGCGAGGGGAGGAAGCCAACAAAGAAACATTTATACAGCACCAAAACAAGTCAAACGCCATAATGGAGCATAAGCCTAAGCCAGAGGCTCAAAATACCAGCAGCAAAAATCAATTCTATATTTTGCCTTTAAATTTTAAATTTCCAAACTTACCGCACTTTTTCCGAGAAAACCAGAAGTAGGGCGCGGTGGTGTGCAAAGGCTTCCTTCCCCTGGGAACATGGGACCGGAGAAAAGTTCCGGCCGAGGAGGTTCCCCGCTTACTTCCGGGATCGCGCTGCCTGCAGATGGATGCCGGATAACGCTGCGCTGCGGTGCGAAGGCCCCATAGGACCGGAGGTTTTCTCTTTAGGACCGAGGTACCCCAAAAAGGTAAGCCAGGAGTAAATAAAACCCCTAGCAACGGGAGGTCACAAGAGACCTCCGTCCACCTGTTCCACACAGGACAGAAAAAAACACAGTGGAGGGAGGTCTCTTGTGCCCTCTTATAGGGCTAGTAGGAGG
The DNA here is from genome assembly GCA_947044405.1 of Leptodactylus fallax. NCBI lineage: Eukaryota > Metazoa > Chordata > Amphibia > Anura > Leptodactylidae > Leptodactylus > Leptodactylus fallax. The sequence continues at coordinate 7,447,555 of CAMRHE010000071.1, read as the reverse complement.
CACCTTTTTGGTGCTAATTAAAGGTTCCACCTGTCCTAAACAACACACAGGGGCAGAGATACCCCATATTGTGCTGCTGTCAGACGTAAGGGGAATATTAAATTTAAGGCTCTGGATAATCTGGACTGGAGGAAAGACGTAAAGAAACTTGTGTCTCCAACTCATGGAGAATGCGTCCACTGCATACGGGTGATCTTGAGGATTTAGAGAGCAAAACAATGGAAGTTTTGCATTGCTCCTGGTTGCCATCAAATCCATCTGTGGGATTCCCCATCTGTCTATTAGAAGATGAAAATATTTTGGATTCAGTTCCCACTGATGGTCTGAGAGTCTTCTGGCTCAGAAGATCCATTCTGGTATTTTGAGATCTTTTTATATGCAGAGCTTTCAAATCCAGCAGGGCAGATTCTGCCAACTGAAAAATCTTTTTGCATTCTGCATTAGTAACTTGCTTTGGGTTCCACCCTGCTTGTTCAGATAATAGGCCACTACCTGGATGTCTGTTTGAACTAGTACAGATTTGTCCTGGATCAATGGTTTGAAATGTGGAAGTGCCAACCTGACAGCTTTCATTTCTCGAAAATTTGAAGAACGGCATCTGTCCAATTTGTCCTATAGACCTTGCGCCCATAAGGTTTGCAGATGAGCACCCCAACCTCTCTGAGAGGCATCTGTGGTTATGATGAGTGACTCCTTAAACTGGAAACTCTTTCCTCTTTTCAGGTTGTATGGCTTGAGCCAGCATTTCAAATCTTTTGTAGCTTGGTCTAAACTTATCTTTGTACGCTTCCTCTTCATATCTCCATTCCAATGACAAAGCATATTGTTTTGGAGACTCCGGCTCTGTACCAAAGCCCAAGGTACTGCATCTATCGAGGCTACTAGTCACCCCAAAGTCTTCATAATTTGATGAGTCTTAGATAATGGAGATTTGACTAGAATTTTTACTGCAGCTTGGATTTTTTAAATTTTTCTTTTGAGGAAGAAAAAGTGTCGCCGCAGACTGGCTCAATGACTTAACGGCTTCACGCCTCCTGTGCTGAGACACAGACTTCCTATGCTCTGTCTCCACTAATCAAGGGATTGCAGGCAGGTGAGTATAACTTATTTTTTTAGTACAGTGGTGGGCCTTTTAATAGTATCAAGGGTTGTTAGGGGGCATTATGACCATTATGGGAGGATCATTTATATAAGGGATCATTGGGGCCATAATTACTGTAAAGGGAGGGGAACATTTGTATAGAGGGTAATTATGGGGCATTATGCCACTGTGAGGTCAATTCTTCCAAATAAGAGAGTAATGCCTTTTCATGTGAGCTGTATTTCCTACATTTCTTCCTGCACAACCATGGCTAAGTTTCAGATCTTAGTCCTCACCATGGATTTATCATTTGGCAATGTACATATAAAATTCCCACATAGGAGATAACCACATGTAGTTGCTGCCGCCACCATTAGCAGCAACGAAAACATTTCTACTACTACCAGTACCACCATCCCTGTGAGATTCCTCTAGGTCTGCCCCAGGCAGGCTTTTTGGATGTTGGGCCTGCGCAATGAATCATTACTATCACTACTGCCACCACCCTCTTCATCTGATGTCACCTTGTCAGCCTGATCCAGTTGCCATAAAAATCATCATTGGCAATGTCTTTATCATTGCCCCTGCTTTTTTTTTTTCTGCATCATCATCATGGTCATGCACACCCTCAGAATTTCTACCTCCAGATATCCCACAGGCTCCCCTATCAAAATGACTACCAGTAGTAGTACCACACACCCTGCCACTACAACCTCTACCACCAACAGTCATCATGTTTGCCCCCTCTGCTTGCATACAATGCTGACTGTTTTCATGCAGATCAAAAAAAAACCAAAAAAACGGAAGACTGCTTTACCTAGAACTAGATTGCTCAGCATGTGCCACATGACTACCAGGGATCTGTGTCACTATAGAATGTGAAGGAGGCACCGTTGACAGTTGAAAAAGGCCCTGCGGTAAATTACATGTTACACCTGCACACTGGCAGACCCCATAGACTATAATCCTGAGGCTACTGGCAGTGTCACCAAAACTAGAAGCAGTGTTGCTCTTGCCACCCACATTCTTATTGTTAGTACTTGCATGAGTGTTTTCCTCCTCCCCCTTTTCTTGGCAAATGGTACTTTTATGCTGTTTTTCCATTTTTCTTTCTCCTCTATTGCCTCTGAATTTATTTTTCTTTGAGTCCATCTTTAAGCAATTAGTTAATTTCAGCGAGTTCATGGTGGACATAGGAGACTCAGATTGCCAGTGGGTGCCAGGGCTGCTTTAACCATAGGGTGAACACTGCACTTGCACCGGGCACTATGGTAGCAGGGGTCCCGTTGGGACAGTCCTGCATATGATGTCCCATTCCAGGGTGCCCCAGTTTCATACAATAATGAAACAGGGAGCCCCTCTGCTCCTTGCTTCACTATTTTTCACCGGGAGCTGCAGGCGCAATGTGATGACATCACTTAAATCACACCTGCAGCTCCCTGAAGACTCCGGATCCAAGACAGCAGTGGAGAGGCGAGGTGCGTAATAGTGTTTTTGTTTTTATATGGCAGGAGTGGGACATTAAACTATGGGGACAACTGCGGGATTATGAAGATGACCTTGGATTCATTTTAAAGAGGAGAATCTCATCTTTAAAATGATACCAAGATCACCATGATAGCCCTTACAGATGCAGAGCGATTCACTGGTGAAAATGATGTTCGGTATTGACATCTCAATACAGATCTCAAGTCCCAACAGTGTTTTGAAGTAGTTGTGAAGGCTCCCAGGCCTGTCTCAGTTTCTATTGCAGGCCGCTCTATGCAGGGGGGGGGGGGGGGGGGGAGGGGGGGGCAAAAATTAAAAAAAAAAAAAAAAAAATTTTAAAGTTTAAATCTCCCTCTCTAGAACACACATAGAAGTACTGAAACATACACAGGTATCCCTTTGTCTGAAAAGCCCAGCTACAAATCTATAAAAATTTTTTCCTGTATGGTAAATGCCACAGCAGGGGGAAAAAAAAAAAAAAAGTGCCAAACTGCCATTTTTTCACTTTCTCCTCTGATAAAAATTTGAATAAAAAGTGATCAAAGCAATAGTAATTCCCCAAAATGGTATAACTAAAGTACATCTGGCCCCGCAAAAAAAGATGCCCTATGCATCTGTACACAAATATAAAAAAAAGTTATGGGTGTCAGAATATGGTGACAAAAATGTTTTTGCAGTTTTGGATTTTTGTTACGGGGTGAAAATGTAAATAAAACCATATAAATTTGGTATCCCCAGAATCGTACCGAAACACACATGACTCATTTTAGCTGCAGAGTGTGCCATAAAAACGAAGCCTGTAAGAAAGTCACACAAAAGCACTTCAAATCCACCCCATTCTGAATTTTTTTTTCCCAGCTTCCCAGTACATTGTATATAATGGTAGCATGATGAAAAATTTGTCCCGCAAAAATTAAGACCTCATATGGCTCAGAGCGTGGGGGGGGGGGGGGGGGGGGGGGGGGAAAAAAAAAAAAAAAAAAAAAAGGGGGGGGGGGGGGATGTCAAAAATGAAAAATTCCTCCGATGGGAAGGGGTTAATGTTCGCAGGACAAAATTGTCCATTGTAATGGTACCATTTAATATTCCATATGATGTGTACTGGGGGTAAGAAAAGTTATATATGATGGGGAACTGGAGAAAAACTGCATTTGTGCTACTTTACACTTTATGGCATTCACTGTGCTGCCCAAATGACATGGCACCTGTATTCTTATTGGTCAGTATGATTCTAATGATACCAAATTTATTTTTCATATTTTAACCCCTAACATAGCAAAGACCCAGAGCTATTGCCTGGAATTAGAGATCCTTTGGCTATGGCATCTGCCATAGTAGTACAACTGATTTCAGGAAAGGGTGGTCCTCAAACTTTGGCTGGCGCTTTCATTGTGCCGGATCTGTGTGTTCTGGGCTAATTGCAAACCCAACTCTCGTTTTGGAACCAGCCCCAATCCCCCAGATCAGTTTGCCTCTCCTGTTTTTACTGGAGTACATCTACATTGACTGTTTCACTGGTATTTACAAGCATAAAGCCATCCCCTCTATCAAAAGGTAAATACTTGTGAGAACTGGAGAGGATGAAGCAGATTCTGATGTGACCAGGGGTTACGACCCTTAGGTCTTGTATGAAGAAACCAGCCAAAGTTAAATAGAAGACAATCCTTTCCCAAAAAGTGGCTCCATTTCATATATTAAATGGTTAACAGTTCGTTTAAATGGCTAGCATTTGAAAGGGTGCCCACTGGTAAAAATTCTTAGAGTAAGATTTTCTTTACAGAACACATTTGGATGAAATTCAGCCAAAAATTATGGCGATTGATGGCTCAAAGTTTCCAATAAGTCAAAATTTTTGTAGTTGCAAACAGCATTTATGAGCCATCAATGACCAACAGGCCAAAATCTGCTGTCTAATACGCATGGTCAGCTTTAGCCCAACACACTAGAGAACAGACTACAGGTGCATCTCAATAAGTTAGAATATATTTGAAATGTTCATTCATTTCAGTGATTCAGTAATACAATCCATAATCAGCGTCTTCCATGATTGTGTGTCCTACTGAACCAGACTGAGGGACCATTTAAAGGCTTAGGAAACCTTGGCAGGTGACACTGAGTTTACAGTATTCTAATTCTTAGATTTGGGTTTTTATTACCTGTAATCCATAATCAACATTTACAAAAATAAAACTTGAAATAGAACACTAAAGAATCTAGAAAATATAGAAGGTCACTTAAATTACTGAAATAAATAAGCGTTTCAAAGATATTCTAATTTTTTGAGATGCACCTGTAAGTGTCATGTCAGATAAAGCTGGCAGAATAAAGCTAGGGCTACATGGAGACATTGGCTGTAATAGCCCGTCATATGACCAAGTCTTGCACTCCCTACACTACATTGCAGCATAATGAGAGTAAATGGGGTCATGCTGTGATGTATGCATGGTGAAAGTGTAACCTTTCTTACAAGCCTTGTCACAGCCAAGATTGTTGAGTAGCTCTAACCCAATCCTGCTGACTGTATATGGCATTATACTCTGTAGTCTAATCTATATGCCATGGCCACATAACTAGACTAAGTCAGAATGTATTAATTTGATAAAAGGTACCAGTTCTAGTGCCCAAATATACATCAACCACCACATATTGAACACAGACAGTGAATAACTGCCCATAAGGGACTGTATTAAACTCTGACTTGAAGTGGCATGCAGGAGTGACATTTCTACCCCCTTTATTGGGTGAACCAGATCTTTCTGGCTCAGCAAGAGCAACCATAACATGTATATCAAAAATGAAAGTTGAGATTTTATAGAGAGTCCATCAACAGCATATTTTCTATAACTTTAATGTATAATACAGTATATGTACATTAGATGCTTATAACTAGCACCATTCTGGAATTCAGACAGTACTATACATGGCCAACAAAAAACAATGTTAAAAACAATATTAAAAACATTAGTTTGTGGTCCTCTGGCAACAGGAATCTCTAAATATCCCCCAACTTTGTCACTTCGATACAGTTTGAATGGATTTCTTTTCATCAGCTGCCTTCTGCTTCAGCTGCATTATCTCAGAATCTCTGTTGAAAAGCAAAGTTCACATAAGAGGTCAGTACATCAAGCTTTAAGGCTAAAAGGCCCCATTAGCGAGCCACAGAGAGAACACAACACAAAGCATTGCATTTTTTTCCCCGCAGAGTTCCTCTGCAGACTGTGTCCCTATTATAACTATATAGAAAATGCCAGCGTATCTGTAGGTATAACTGATCTGCAGCGCTTTTCTTCAACAGCCAATCCCATCCACTTTGCAGGTAGTGTAAAAGCATTTTTGCTGCCGTGTTTACACCACAGCTGTAATGTGGGGCCCCAGCCTAAGAGTCATCACTGGAAAGCCAGTGTAATTTAAAGGGGTTGTCCAGTTTCAGATATTTCAAGTGTTATTTTGTATAATAAAGATTCCTTCAATTTTCCAATATACTTTCTGTATCAATTCCTCATGGTTTTCTAAATCTCTTCTAGATTATTTCCAGTAGATAATCAGCCCATGGTCATGTGATTAACAGGTGCATGGCTTGTTACAGTCAGAATAATAATCAGATCTGTCTTGTAACAACCTGTGCACCTGTGTGTCCACCACAAGACCATGGACTGATTTTTATCCACTGGAAGTAAACTATGAATGACAGCAAGCAGAGATCTAGAAAACTGAGGAATTTATACAGAAATTATTGGAAAATTGTATATTCAAATAAGATTTGTCTGAGACTGTATAAGCCTTTGACATTACATGAATGTATGAAATTACCATGTGGGATACAGAAAAATTAGGCAGTGGTATGAATAGCAGAACACTAAAAAAGTTCTCTTAAACATCTATAGTATTGAACCCATGCTTAATGCTTAGAAAGCTGAGGTTTTCAGACTTCTTTCCAGTAAGAAAAAGCAAGCTTCAGCTATATTCACACCTGCGTTGGAGACTGTCACAGATTCCATAAAAAAGCCAGTAAAATGTCAGACAAAAAAAAAAAAAAAAAAAAAAAAAAAATAATAAGAGTGGGATTTTTGTGTACTCACCGTAAAATCCTTTTCTCGTTGTATTCACTGGGGGACACAGCACCATGGGTATAGACCTGGTCACTAGGAAAAAGCAAAAGCTGTTGGCTCCGCCTCCAGGCTATACCCTGCCACAGCCACTGTGCATGAATCAGTTTGTACCGTAGCAGTAGGAGAGAGAGACACAAAGGAACATGGAACCAACAACCACCAACAATGCCTGAACCCAAAAAGGAACCAACACAGTTCGGGCAGGAACACTGAAAAAAAACAAGGGAGGGATCTGTGTCCCCCAGTGAATACAACGAGAAAAGGATTTTACGGTGAGTACACAAAAATCCCACTTTCTCGTCTACTTCACTGGGGGACACAGCACCATGGGATGTCCTAAAGCAGTCCCAGAGGGTGGGAATAACACAGCCATGCAAACCTGTAATACTCAACCGCTTCCAGAAACTTACAACCCAAATTGGCATCAGCAGAGGCCACAGAATGAATCTGGAGAAATTTAGAGAAAAAGGATGGAGGCCTTACAGACCTGGGAAGCATAAGCCTGATGCTGGAGGCCCTGGGAACTCCAACAGCTCTAGAGGAGAGAGCCGTCACACGGGAGGCAGAGCCGTACTCTTAAATCGATAGGTCTCCCTAATCTCAGACCAAAGCCATCGGAAGATGGGAGCTCTGGAAGCAGGCAGGCCCTGGCAAGGGCACTCAAGGAGAATGAGCAAAGCGTCCGAACAAGAGAAAGGATCCGTGAGGGACAGTATACACGCAAATTGCCTGGGCAACAACCGGGCAGGGAAGAGCAAGCACTCACGTGGACGCCTGGGGACCGAGCAGAAGGAGGGCAAGACCAAGTCCTCGAAGTGGAAGCAGGAAAAACACCCTAAGAAAAAAAGACTGTGGCAGACAGAGGAAAACCTTATCCTTGTGGAGGACCAGAAAGGGAGACTGCCGAAAAAAAAGGGGCAGCCAATTAGGGACCCCTGCGGATGGAGGTAATGGCCACCAGAAACTCATTCTACCAGGACAGAAGGCAAAAAAAGGGATATCATAGGATCGAAGGGGAGAACCTGAAGCACCCTAAAGATGAGGTTAAGATCCCACGGATCCAAGGGTTCCAAAGGAGCACAGAGTGGCACTCCTGTAGGAAAGTCTTTTAAAAAGAAAGAAGACTAAGACCTTGATCCAGACCAGACTGGAGAAGATCCGATGAGAATCGTTACTCTTCCAACGGTGGACGTAAGCCTTCCACGTTTGATGGCAGATCTAAGCTATCTGGAATTTCCGGGCCTTGAGTATGTTAGAATAACAAACTCCGAAAAAACCACGATGCCTCAAACCTCGGATTGAACAGCCACGCCGTGAACGCAGCTGAGTCAAGGTGGGAGTCCCTGAGACAGCAGGTCGACCAGCAGAGGAAGAGCCCAGGAGCATCCGCCAACAGGAAAATGAGATCCACATACCAGACCCGGCAGGGCCAATCTGGTGCCACCAGGATAGCTTGAACCCCCTTGGTCTTGAGATTCTAGAGGACCCAAGGGAAAAGAGGAAGTGAAAAACCGAACTTACAAGAGCGCCAGCGGTGATGGCTCGAGGATCCAGAGACCTGGCAATTTAGCCGGGGACCTTGTGGTTCCGGCGGAGGCTAAAAATGTCGACGTTTGTCACACCACAGCGGGAGCACAGTGGATGGAAGATCTGCAGATAAAGCGACCCTCGCCCGGAGCAATATTTTCTCGACTCAAGTAGTCTGCCACCCAGAAAAAGGTTGACCACCGAAAGAGCTGGAACAAGGCGCTCCACCCAAGGAAGAAATTGTGAGGCTTCTAGTAAGGCCGCACGGCTCCTGGTACCACGCTGAGGGTTCAAGTAGGCGACCATGGAGGAGAGGTCAGTCTGGACTGTGACAGATGTCCTTGGAGAAGAGAGGTCCAAGGAGTAAGGGCAAATAAGATAGCCCTGGGATCCAGCAGGTTGAACCAGAGGGAGGAATCGGCTCTGGACCACAGGCCCTGAACAATCAAAGCATCGAGGACCACTCCCCAGCCGGGGAAATTGGCGGCAGTGGGAATCACTTACCAACAGAGGGGAAGAAGGACTTCCCTTGAGAAATTCCTGGGGAGGAATATACACTAAAGAATCTCTCAGTGAACCAAGGTGGAAATATAATAATAATAATAATAGTCCTTTAATAGTCCCACAGTGGGGAAATTCAGTGTGTTACAGCAGCAAAGATAAGATAAGCAGATACAAATACAAAATGTACAGGAATGTTCCAAGGTGAGAGGCATTACATTAATAGCAGACAGACAGATAGGACGTAGCAGAGGAGGGGGGGGGGGGGGATATAACAGGCAGAGATATTTCAGTTCTCTTTATGTAATGATCTCCGCTTAGGTCGGTGTTGGTTGTACAGCCTAACCGCGGTGGGGGAGGAAAGACTTCCGATAGCGCTCCTTCTCACACCTAGGGTGGAGCAGTCGGTCACTGACAGTACTACCCAGCGCTATCACAGTCTCATGCATGGGATGGGACTTCTTCTGCATGGAGCTCACCACGGACAGTATCCTTCTGTCACCCACCACCTGCACTGGGTCCAGTGGGCTCCCCAGGACACAGCTGGCCCTTCTAATCAGCTTGTCAAGTTTCTTTCTGTCCCTGGTTGATATACTGCTCCCCCAGCAGGCCACTCCAAAGAAGATGGCTGATGCCACTACTGAGTTGAAGTCCTAAGAAGTGCCCCCCGGATTCCAAAGGCTCTCAGCTTCCTAAGCAGGTAGAGCCTGCTGTGGCCCTTCCTGTACAGGGCCTCCATATGATCTGCCCAGTCCAGCTTATTATTAAGGAGCAAACCCAGGTACTTATAGGTGTTCACAATCTCGATGCCCGTCCCCAGGATGTCCACTGGTTTTGGAGGGCATCTGCCTTTACGGAAGTCCACCACCATCTCCTTGGTCTTCCTCGCGTTAATCTTCAGGTGGTTCTGGTGGCACCAGTCCACAAAAAACCGGTTCAGTTCTCTGTACTCCCTGTCATCATCGTCTGTGATGAGGCCTACTATTGCAGAGTCGTCAGAATACTTCTGTAGGTAGCAGCTGGATGAGTTGCACCTAAAATCAGCAGTGTACAGTGTGAAGAGGAAAGGGGCGAGAACTGTACCCTGAGGTGCCCCCGTATTACAAATCACGGTACCTGACACACAGTCTTGGGCTCTCAATTTATTGAGGTCGATTTGTGAGGTAGTCTAGGATCCAGTTGGAGAGGTGGTGGTCCACTCCAGCAAGGCCCAGCTTGTCTATCAGTAACCTGGGCTGTATGGTGTTAAAAGCACTGGAGAAATCAAAGAACATTATTCTCACCGTGTTCCCTGGTTTTTCCAGGTGAGACAGAGCCCTGTGCAGAAGGTGGATGATGGCATCATCTACTCCAATGCCCGGTCGATAAGCAAACTGGAGAGGGTCCATAGCAGGGCTCACTAGAGGGCGAAGATGTGTGAGAACCAATCTCTCTAAGATCTTCATCAAGTGGGATGTCAGTGCTACAGGTCTGTAGTCGTTGAGGTCCATAGGGTGAGGTTTCTTTGGAACTGGTACCACACAAGAAGATTTCCATAATTCAGGGACTATTTCCTGCCTCAGGCTCATATTATACATATATGTAATTATACCACACAGCTGGTCCCCACAAGTCTTAATTAGCCTTGCACTGATGTCATCTGGCCCTGCGGCTTTCCTCGCCTTGATCTTTTTCATCTCCTTCCTCACCTGGGCCCGTGTGAAGGTCAGACTGTGGTCAGATAAAGACAGATTTCTGGATTTACTGGTCTGTTGGGAAGTAGCCACATGGGGTGAATGGGGTGAAGTCATTGTGGTGAGGGGAGCTGAAGGACATTCTGGGGTGGGAGGAGCTGGTGTGTGATCAAATCTGTTGAAGAATAGGTTTAGTTCATTAAGCCAGTTAACATCTGCCTCAATCTGGCAGACCGACTGTTTATGACCCGAAATTGACTTAAGCCCCCTCCCAGACCCCCCTTATGTCTTTTCTTTCCATTTGCTTTTCCATTTTTTCCTTATAACTGGATTTTCCTTGCCTGATTAGATGCCTCAGCTCCTTTTGTACTTCCCTCAACCCCTCCTTATCTCTTGTCCTGAATGCCATCTTTTCTCCTTAAGTAGTGTTTTTATATCAGAGTTAATCCATGGTTTGTTGTTGGAGAAGCACCTCACCACTTTTGTGGGTACTGTGTTGTCCACACAATAATTAATGTAGTCCATTATGCAGTGTGTGAGTCCTTCTATATCTTCTCCATACGAATCCTGCAAAACTTCCCATGCGGTTGTGTCAAAACAATCCCTCAGAGCCTCATCACTCTCCTCGGACCATATCCTCACTGTGCGGGTGACAGCTGGTTCTCTACATACAAGTGGCTTGTACACAGGTCGGAGATGTACTAGGTTGTGATCTGATCTTCCCAGGGGCGGTAGGGCTGATGAGTTATATGCCTCCCTCACGTTGGCAAAGAACAAGTCCAGTGTTTTGTTGTCTCTTGTGTGGCAGGTTACATACTGTGTGAAACTGGGAAGTGTGGATGATGGAGAGGCATGGTTGAAATCGCCAGACACAAGAAGGAGGGCCTGGGGGTGTTGTGACTGTAAATGGCTCAGCGTGGCTTGTAGGACCTCGCAGGCAGTGTCAGCTTTCGCAGAGGGGGGGACATATGCAGCTATCACCAAGCAGATGAGGCTGTCCGGAGATTTGTCCCAGCAGGCCGTAATCTTCAAGAGGAGAGAACGACAGAGTGAATGAAAGGTACAGCCTAGATGGTTGAGGCGATCGTGCGCAGGACCCACATGCCGATTCAAAGACAGCAAGGAGAGTACCTCCAAAGGTGGGACACTCAGGATCTTGGCCTCCGGAGGGAGAATCACACCCTGGAGCGAGCAGAGGATCATGTCCTGGATTCCATGTGCTTAGAGGACACGAGACATCCTCATAGATGAGCCAGCAGAACCGGCGAAGAACATCCAAGGTGAACCACAAGCTGGTCAGATTGTCTGACCTGGAGGGGCTTCACCAGGAGGTCGTCAAAGTCTGAAAACACGGCAGCACCTCTGGCGCAGAGGATGGCCATGAGAGACGCCATCACTGAGGGAAAAAACCCCCGGTGGCAGAGGCCAGCCTGAAGGGGAGAGAGACAACTGGAAAGGTCAAGGATCCACAGCAAAAACGAAGAAACCGCTGACGGCACAGCGAGATGATGTAGATGGACGAAGAATTCGCCCATCTCCAGGGATGCCACCACAGACTGCATAGACTACAACGGAGCCTGCAGGCATGGAAGAACCTGTGGAGCCCTTTCAGGTCCATGATGGGACAGAGGAAGCCGTCCTTCTAGGCGAATGGAGAACAGGTAAGAATAGTAACCCCAGATACACTCTGCAACGGGAACAGGGACGCTGACTCCCTGCCGCTGGAGAATGGAGACAGCCTGGATTGTCCGACATAGCGAAGGCAGAGAGACTCCAGCGAAAACTGGAGTAGCCGGACTACACCGCCTCTCAGGCCCAGGCTCCAGACGTCCCGCCATTTGAGATGCCCAGAGAGGGGAAAAAACTTCATGCCGAGGAGGCTAGGAAGAGGAAGACCTGGACGACCTAGTGCAGAACCGCCAGGGAGGCCTGGACTTGAAAGAAGCTTTCTGGAGCAGGAGAACGGCTGACACATAGGACACCTCTGAGGGAGGAAGAATCTATTCCCCTGTGGCCTAAGGGATAAGCTTCTCGACGCCCTTAAAAAATTTTGGCCCAGGACGACCTGGAAAGGGAGAAGGGCTGCGTTCGCCTTCTTGGAGGCGGACCCAGTATTCCACAACGGATCCCAACGGTATGGCAGATAATCACTGCATTGGCGGCCGCCTTAGCAGATTTGGGAGGCATCTCCAGTTATTGGGAAGCGTTCAGGATCTCAGAGACGAGCGGCTGGAGGGAAACTGCATCAGGGAGGTTTGACTGAAGCTGTTTGGCCCAGGAAAAGAAGACCTTGATGACCCAAGAGGCAGCGAAGGAGAGCTGCAGGGAGAAACCAGCCACTACGAAGGCCACCCTGGTGAGGGAAGAAACCTTCTTGCAGCAATGCAATAGCCAGCATTTAGGGCAATGCAATGTATCAGTTCTGCATTGCAAACAATACAACAGATGCGATCCGATCTCACTCCGAGGGATCACTGAGGTAGGCAAAAACCGCTGAAGGCAGACTAGAAGCCTTGGAGAGCCTAGCTATCATGGGATCCACCGTGGGAGGCTCTTAGTGATAGGAAGGGACACATGGGGCGGCTCGCTGACAAAATGTCAAAACAGGCCAGCTTGCGCTCACTAGTTACTGATATATAAGTACCGTGCGCTAACCGATTGCACCACTGGAGCAACCTGCTTCCCTTGCCTCGGATGTTCATCATTGCCAGCCAGGGAGAGCTAGAGACGTGTGTCACAGCATAGCCTGGCAGAACTGCCCGAGCTCACCTTCCACTTGGAGACACACAGGTCAAGGGAAGGGATGTCCGATTTCCTAGTCGAAGACAGAGGATGGTCCAGGGAGAAGTCACTGTGCCCTCAAGATGATATCAAACATCCAGTGGCAGAAAGAGATGTCCACTTGAGAGGATGAGTCCGGGTCCTCAGAGATCTGTAGGGTCTCTATCGCATAGATGACTCCCGCGTAGCAGCAGATATAGATGAGGCTAGCTGAAGCTCCGAGTCGGAGTCAGAGGCATCCCCAGTTAAATAGACCGAGCAGAGGGAGGGAGGTATCCGCCTGTCGGAGTGGAGCCGTGAGCTGAGTTCCTATCTGGAGAGTACCCAGAGGAAGGGGTGGCGGACCGTGAACCGTAGGAAGACTTCCTGGTCCTTTTGAGGCTCCTGGAGCTGCGACGGGAACTATGAGGGTGTCCAGGGAGATCCCTAGAAGCAGCCGACTGTGCGGCGATCTGGGAAAGCAGCCATTCCTAGTTTCCAGCACTGACTAGTTAAGTCTGGTAAGGACACCATGGCCAAGGTTAGGGAGGCGGGGGGATGGAAAAACCGGAGAGGGGCCAGGAGGTTACTGACTGGCTGAGGCGGAAGGCAGAGAGAGCACATGGGCTCGGGCTGTCCGTATGGCAACTGTTTTTGATACAGCGGGTGCACGTATAAAAACGTGACGCAACCAGAGGGGCCGGAGGGGGAGCCCAAGAAAATTAGGGTAACCCAGGGGGTTAGCCTACCAGACTGCAAAAGATGGCCGCTCACAAACTGCTGCAGCAAGGGTTCCGCAGGTGCAATGTCTCCCAGGGAACTGGGAAGAATCCCTGCTGTCCCAGCAAGCCAAAAAATAATAAATAAGCCAATAAATAGAGAATATGAGGAGAGCAAAGCTCTTCCCCTGGTAAAAACAGGCTCAGTAGCTACTGGGCAGGCTGGATGGCTTGCCAGGACAGCCCCCTGGCCAATGGAAGGCCCTAGGCGGAGTCTGGGTACCAGAAAAGCCCGGGAAAGGGACGGGCCCGTTGCGGCCTAGTTCCTGGCCAGGCCTCGGACTCGCGTACAACGCGGCCGACCGCGAGGCACCGTCGGCGGCGCGGCGCGAACTCCGGAGGTTCCGTGGAGGCCTGGGAAAAGGTACCGGGGGGCCAGGAAAGGGGGTCCCCACACGAGCGGGGGGGGGGGAACCGGGGTGCCCCCCCCCGACGGGGGCCGCTCGGTAGGAGCGACCAGAAAGCCCAAAAACGCCCCAGAAAAAAGGGGCTTATTTACTAAGATTTAAGGCCCAGTTCAGGGGAACCCTGTGATGCCCCCCCCTAAACAGGACCCATACTATTGTCCCCCTGGGAAATGGCACTAAGGGGCTGAGAGGGCCTGAAGGGGAGGTGGAGAGGGCCTGAAGGGGCTGAGGTAACTTACTCACCAGCCTTCTATTCTTCTCATACTCACCAGTCTGGCGACTTCAGGCGCCGCAGGGTCACCCCCTCGGTAGGACCTCGCACATGGGAGTGGGGTCACCGGTACTCCGGCCGCTTTTGGGGTGCGGCGAATGGTGAGTGGGGACTGGGTGACCGGCGAGGCTGCTCTTTTGCAGAGCGCTGCGCCCGCAGGAGGGTACGACTAGTGTGGCGTACACGCTGACTACCCCCTGCACCTGAAAGAAAGGTAAAAATAAAAACGATGCAAGACAGAAGACCTGAGTCAGGTTGTGTCTGCCTCCTATGGCACTAGGTTTCAAACTGATTCATGCACAGTGGCTGTGGCAGGGTATAGCCTGGAGGCGGAGCCAACAGCTTTTGCTTTTTCCTAGTGTCTTGTCTCCTAGTGACCAGGTCTATACCCATGGTGCTGTGTCCCCCAGTGAAGTAGACGAGAAATGAACAATTAGTAAGAACAGGAAGTAAGTGCAGGTGTGAATGTAGCCCAAATACTAGAATTTGTAACATGTCAAAATTGTCAGATGGCGCTCAAATGCATGAAGCAGTTTGGTAGACTAACCAAGTGACTGGGATCCTGTGTCATACCCTGTGCCGAGACTTAATCGCTGGACCAGAAAACAGCAGCAGGGGATTCACAAGCGCATCCTATTTTTATACAGCAGGGTGATCTGTAATGTTTTGAATGGAAAATCCCTTAAAGAGGTATTCCTATCTCAAGATTCCCATCTATACTGCTAGTTTATGTAAATTAAAACGATTTCCTAAATAGATTGCTTTAGCAGTGCTGCTTTGTTTACCTGCTATTGAAATTATTCCTCCCATTGTTTACAAATTGTTTCCATGGAGCACAGCCTATGTGATAAGACAGGACAGATAAGTCACTGCTCTAGTCTACAGCTCTGCCAGCAGGACAATCAGGTCAGATAATTGTAGTTATAACTGCAATTTGTTATCTATGTAAACACAAAGGTAACATTAAGTCCATTCTCTATAGAAACATGGTATGTTCTATACAAACCTATGTAATATACATTTACTGTGCATATTTGCACAGTCTATTTGTAAAGTCTATATTGTAACACTTCATAGTGTTCTGTTCAAATAGTCCAAGCTGGCTCCCCCCAGCTTGTTGAAGAATACAGGAAGTGAGAAGTGACAGTAGGCAAAGCTGCTGAAACAGGGAGATGGGAAAGCGTCTTAACGACATTGGACGTACTATTACACCCTGTGCGCTTGGTACTTAGCGCAACAGGGCGTACTAATACGCCCTGGGGCGGCTGCCTGCTCACTATCTGAGCGGGCGGCATCAGAACCTGGTGTTAGCTGTAACTGACAGCTAACACCCTGCTCCATATCCCCCGGTCGGAACTGAGTTCCGATCCGAGGTTTTAACCCCTTGGATGCCGCGGTCAAACATGACCGCGGCATCCAAGGGGTTCCGCTATGTTGCCGCTCCAATCGGCACCCCCCGTGGCGAGATCGGGGGGTGCCGATACCTATAACCTGCAGCCCGGGGTCTGCTCAGTGACCCCAGGCTGCCTGGAGACCCCACTACCTGGTTGATCCTGCGGAAGTAAGGCTATGCGTCTGCATAGCCTCACTTCCTGTATAGACTGCAAGACACTTGTAAGCTCGTGTCTTGCAGTCTACAGTGCTGAGCCAGCAATCAAAGCATTGCTGGCTCAGGTGTCCTAATGGGACACATGAAAAAGTAAAAAAAAGTGAAAAAAAATAAAATAAAGTGTTCTAAAAAAAAATTAATAAAAGAATAAAGCCCCAAAAATTCCCTTTTGCTATATAAAATGAATTATATAAAAAAAAAAAAACTAAAAATTAATAAAAACAATGCATATTTGGCATCGCCGCGTCCGTAACAACCTGTACAATAAAACTGAAACAATATTTAATGTACACGGTGAACGTCAGAGAAAAAAAAAATGGAAAAAAACTCGCCAAAAGTAATGATTTTTTGCCATCTCACCTTACAAAATATGCCATAAAAAGTGATCAAAAAGTCATATGTACCCCAAAACAGTACCAATAAAAAGCACAGGTTGTCCCGCAAAAAATAAGCCCTAAACCAACTCTGTAAACCGTAAAATAAAAATGTTACACATCTCAGAAGATGGCGATGCAAAAACAATTAATTTATGTCCCCAAATGGGTTTTTGTTCTGCAAAATTAGTATCGCATAAAAAAAAAAAAAAAACCAAAAAAAAACCCAGTATAAATGAGGTATCTCCGTAATCGTACCGACCCGTAGAAAAAAGGTAACATGTTACTTATGCTTTATGCTGCATGGTGAAAAATTTCAAAGGTAAAACGCAGTGTCAGAATTGATGGGGTATTTTTTAATCCAACAAGAAAGAGTTAATAAAATTTATTCAATAGGTTATAGGCGCCCAAAGATGATGTCATTACAAAATACATCTCACCCCGCAAACAACAAGCCCTCATATGGCTACATCACCAGAGAAATAAAGAAAATATAGCTCGTACAATGTGAAGACAAAAACCCCAAAAATCGCCAAATCTTTAGAACACAACTGGCTGCGTCAGGAAGGGAATATATAAGCTGTGTGAGCAGATATCAGGGGACACCCCAGATTTAGAGCTTATGAGGTAAAATAAACCAGAAGTGACCCCCAGAGTGACCTCCCCAATAATAGGAACTACTGGGGAAATAGTAGGGAATTTGGTGTTCCCAATGCACTCTGCACAGCTTACATATTCACTTTTCCCCATCCGCTGTGTATTCACGTCTGGGATACTAATGTTTACTACACCCCTTGATAAATTCTTTGAGGGGTGCAGTTTTCAAAATGGGGTCACTCCTTTGGGGAATCCACTTTTCTGGTATAAACTGCTGTATGGACACAGCTGGGCACAGAGTGGCAGGAGCGCTATTTGGTTTTTGGAGCACAGGCTTGGACGGTTTGGTTTTTGGACGCCATTGCACTTTTGCAGAGCTGAAACGCCAGTAAAGTGGAATCCCCTGACATGTTACCCCATTTTGGAAACTACACCCCTGAAGGAATTTATCCAGGGGTACAGTGAACATTTTTAACCCCCAAGTGTTGCTATAATTTATTATCCATAAATGAATACGCAGCTGATTGTGAAAGGTGAAAATGACAATTTATCCAGGAATACGTCATTTCAGTGCGTAATATGTTGTGCCCGGCTTGTATCAGAGATGAACGCTCCAAAAGCTGTTGTGCCCGGGATCCCCGCTCACCAGTTTTTGGAGTGTGTGTCTGTGCAGACATAAGCTGGGCACAACATATCGGGCACTGAAATGGCGTATCTCTGGAAAAATGTTATTTTTAACTTTTCATTATCATCTGTGCATTCATTTCTGGAAATTAAAAGAATGGAACACTTAAGGGTTAATAATGCTCGCTACCCCACTTGATAAATCCCTTGAAGGGTATAGTTTCCAAAATGGGGTGACATGTCTGTGGATTCCACTTTACTGGCAATTCTTGGGCTCTGCAAAAGTGGCATGGTGTCCATAAACCAAACTGTGCTCTAAAAACCAAAATAGCGCTCCTTCCCTTCTGAGCCCTGCTGTGTTCCCAAGGAGCAGGTTACACCCACATATATAATTTTTTTGTCCCCAGGATAGCCCACTTAATAGTTTTAGGAGTGCATGTCTCTGATGCCACAAAGTGGCCGCAACATATTCTGAAATTGGATATTTCTTCAAAAACTTCAATTTTCACTTTGTACATTAATTTTTGAGAAGCATTTTTAGGCTCAAAATGATAATACCCCTTGATACATTCCTTGGGGGGGGGGTGTAGTTTCTAAAATGGGGTCACTTTTGAGGGGTTTCCATTGTATTGGTACTTTAGGGGCTCTGCAAATGCGACATGGCACCTGAAAACTATTCCAGCCACATCTGCCCTACAAAAGCAAAATAGCGCTCTTTCCATTCTGAGCCCCACCTTGTTCCCATACAGCAGATTACAACCACATATGGGGCATTTCTGTGTTCAGAAGAAATTGTGTAACAAACTGTGGGGTGTTTTTTCTTCTTTAACCACTTGCAAAAATTTAAAATATGCCGCTAAATGGACGGTTTATTGGAAAAAAAGTAATTTTTCATGTTTACGTCCCAATGATGATAAAATCTGTGAAACAGCTGTGAGGTCAGAATGCTCACTATACCCCTAGATAAATTCTATGAGGGGTGTAATTTCCAAAATGGGGTCCCTTTTGAGGGGTTTCCATTGTATTGGTACTGTAGGGGCTCTGCAAATGCAACATGGCACCTGAAAACTATTCCAGCAAAATCTGCCCTCCAAAAGCTAAATAGCGCTCTTTCCATTCTGAGCCCCACCATGTACCCATACAGCAGATTACAGCCACATATGGGTCATTTCTGTGTTCAGGAGAAATTGTGTAACAAACTTTGGGGAGCTTTTTCTCCTTTGTCCTCTTGTGAAAATGAAAAATTTGGGGCTAAATTTACAGTTTATTGGAAAAAAAAAGAAGTTTTTCATTTTCATGTCCCAATGTTAATAAAATCTGTGAAACAGCTGTGGGTTCAAAATGCTCACTATACCCCTTGACATGTTCTGTGAGGGGTGTGGTTTCCAAAATGGGGTCACTTTTAGGGGGTTTCCACTGTTTTGGTACTTTGGGGGCTCTGCAAATGCAACATGGCACCTGAAAACTATTCCAGCAAAATCTGCCCTACAAAAGCAAAATAGCGCTCTTTCCGTTCTGAGCCCCACCATGTACCCATACAGCAGATTACGACCACATATGGGGTATTGCTGTGTTCAGGAGCAATTGTTTAACAAACTATGGGGTCCTTTTTCTCCTTTAACCCCTTGTGAAAATGAAAACTTTGGGGATAAAGTGACGTTTTAGTAATCTTTCATTTATACATCCCAGTGTTAGTAAAATCTGTGAAACAGCTGTGGGGTCAAAATGCTCACTATACCCATTTATGAGTTCTGTGAGGGGTGTAGTTTACAAAATGGGGTCACTTTTAGGGGGTTTCCATTGTTTTGGTACTTTGGGGGCTCTTCAAATGCAACATGGCACCTGAAAACTATTCCAGCAAAATCTGCTTTTCAAACGTCCAGTGTCGCTCCTTCCCTTCTGTGCACTGCCGAATGCCCAAACATCAATTTACACCCACATGTGGGGTATTTCTGTGCTCGGGAGAAATTGTATAATAAACTGTGAGATGCATTTTCTCCTTTAACCCTTTGTGAATGTGTTAATTTTAGGGCTAAATGAAGGGATTAGTGGAAAAAAATGAAATGTCTAAATTTCACCTTGATATTGTTTTAATTCTTGTGAAATGCTTAAAGGGTTAACAAACTTCCCAAATGCTGTTTTGAATTATTTCAGGGGTGCAGTTTTGAAAATGGGGTGATTTATGGGGGGTTTCTAATATACAGGCCTTTATAATCCCCTTCAGAACTGAAATGGTCCCTAAAAAATTAGTTTGGGAAATTTTCTTGTAAATCTGGAAAAATCGCTGTTACACTTGTAAGCCTTCTAACATCCAAAATAAATTAAAGGACGATTAAAAGATGATGTCAATATAAAGCAGAGATATGGTAGATAATATTTATTAATGTATATGTCTGAAAAGCAGAGACTTTCACATTTTGAAAATTGCGATTTTTTTTCCAAATTTCCATCAAATATCCTATTTTTTTATAAATAAATACAAAAATATTGATTAGTGTTTACCACTAACATGAAGTACAATGTGTCACGAAAAAACAATCTCAAAATCACTTGAGTAAGTTAAAGCGTCTCAAAGTTCTTGCCACATAAAGAGACACATGTCAGTTTTGAAAAACAAGGCCTGGTCCTTAATGCACTTTTGGGCTGTGTCCTTAAGGGGTTAAAGCGAAAGCTACACTGCAAATAAGCTGTGTTTTTGTTTTTGAAAACTACTGCTAAACACTTGTGTAGGGACATCTGCAGGGATTTAATTCATTTTACACTTACATAGTGTAATCTCCACCCACCTGTAAAGGGCTACAGGCAGCAGAGGAAAGCTTGTCCCATCCATGTAAGGCATCATGTGACAGTACTGTTCATCCAGAGTGATTGTGGTGATGTGATTTACTTAACTATGACCAGAGTGATCTCCAGCCCTAGTTGTAGTGCTGCAAGATACAGATCAGCTGATGTACTTTGTTCCCTGATCTGCATCTGTGAGCACAAGGAGCGGGATGAGATCTGTCTTGCTTGAGGGGATGTGCATTAAAGTTAGGTAAATCACATGACTGCACACCACTCTGGATGATCAGTACAGTGACATGAAGCTCCTATAGATGCCATTACATGGATGAGAAGCTTTCCAGTGCTGCCTACAGCTATACAGAGCCCTGTTGAAAAAAAAACGCACAAGTTCCATTTATGATGACATATTGATGATTACAGCTGTAAGTTTCAAGATAGGAATAACAGTTTAGTGATCTTGAGAGCTGTCCAATTAGAATACTTAGTCACCAACACATCTTTAAGAACACTGGGGCAACTGGCAAAAGGACTGATATTGATGTACACATTTGGTGCAAGGTCCTTTCTTGCCCCCAACCAGACACCCTCGAGTCTTGATCTACACCTTGCTCAGCAGTGTTCTGATGAGTTACATGGAATCTAGGCCAGCCTCTTTGCAAGTCTCCAGTTCCCTGCACCATTCAGGCAGGTTATTAAGACTGGCATATGATACACCTGTCTTAATAAGTTTGCCTCATATACAAGTGCATCCCAATTTAGAATGCTAGATTTTTTTTTTTGTAATTCAATTGAAAGAGTGAAACATATTGAGTCGTTGCAAACAGAGTGAACTTTTTCAAGTGTTTATTTATGTTAATGATGATTATGGCTTACAGCCAAGGAAAACCCAGAAGTCATTATCTCAGAAAATCAGATTATTTAAGACCAACTGTAAAAAAAAAATGTATTTAACAAGTGTTGGCCAAATGAAAAGTATGTACAGTAAATGCACTCAATACTTGGTCGGCAGTCAGCAGTCTTCCCCATGATTGTGTTGCCTACTGAAACAGACTAAGGAACCTTTTTAAACGCTTAGGAAGCCTTTGCAGGTGTTTTGGGTTAATTACTCTAATTTTCTGAGAATGACTTTTGGGTTTTCCTTGCTGTAAGCCATAATCAACATTAACTTGAAGTATGTCACTGTTTGTAATGACTCAAAATAATATATGTGTTTCACTTTTTCAATCGAATTACTAAAAAAACCCCTTTATGATATTCTAATTTATTGAGATGCACTTGTAGATGCTACCATTTAAACTGCATCTGTCCAATGACAATTGCACTCAAATATGGCAGATCTGTATATAGCCTGAAATTTGTCGCTGGATCCTCAATCTTGACTTAAGGGGTTATTCACCTTTATAAAATTGATGGCCTCAGAATAGGCCATCAATTTATTTTGGTGGAGCAGATGTTTATATGGTCCCAGCAAATATTATAGACACTTGGCATACTAACTCACTATTCTTAGTGTCCCATCCATTTGAATGAAACATTGCTGCAGTAACTCATACTGTACCACTATGAAAGACGTGGTGTGCAAACACTGCAGCTCCCAGCATGTAAAGAGTGCTGAAAAGCATCTGTCTGGCAATAGCTACTTAATTGTGGGGGTCCCAACAGTTACCACCAATATAAAAATCAATGACCATCTTAAGGATAGGCCATCAACCTTATACAGGTGGATAACCCTTTAAGCCTCACATTTACACCCATTAACACTCACTGGATCTGCCAACAACCTAGGGCCTGTGCACTCTGTCAGAAGAAAGTGTTCATAGACTTCCATGGGCTTACACTTTATATTTTTACATTTTACAACGTTACACTTCTTTCTCAGATTATATATATCGCGCCATACTTATTACTTATTGATGAAGATCAGCTAAATCTCATGATTCAGTAGAAACAGCCAACAGTCTAGTGCATATGGAATAGCCCAACTTCCCCCATTGGGACATTGGAAGGAGGATTGGGCAAGTTTGACTTCAACATGTTGCACGAACACTCGTATTAGAGGGTCAGGAGATATAGCCGTCACCTGAACAAGCATTCAGCCAACAGCTATGAAGTGTGTACGGACATGTTAGCCTTAATGGGGTCAGCCTGACTGTCCTGAAGTCCTAAGGAATGTAGATGTACAGGGCATTTACTTCTAGTGTGTATACCTTTGCTTTCTCTGCGCTGCTGATAAATTGTCATCTTTCCGTTTGCCTTTGTTTGAATCTTGCGTTTTCTTCATGTTTTTCTGGCGAGAAAGTTCACGTTGATTTCCACCTACAAGGGAAATGTACAGCTCATACCCATGTACTAAACTACATTATGATCATTATTACACTGCTACATAGTTACACCTGCATTTCTCCAGCATCAATGTTTAGTTGTAGATAACTGTACTTGATACATTGTTTTAGACTCCTAATGGACCTTACAAGATGTTGACAGTGTTTAAGGAGGGGCTACATAAGCAACTCCCTAAGAGTTAGTTAACACTAGCGTTTGAGGACTCCGTCCCCCAAATAGGACTCTTCACCTATTTCAGGCAAAAACCATGCAGACCCCATTAAAGTCTTTGGGGTCTGCAGGTAACCACTTTAAGCAGATTGGGGACCCAAAAAATCAAACCCTAGCAGACCCAAAGAATGAAAACCCAAAATCTAGTGTGAACCTAGCATAATACAGTTACTGATATTGCCATGCTGTGCAGCCCAACAGCCTCACACACAGCATTTCTCATCACTCACATTGCCCATCAGTATAGGGATCAGCAAGGACCAACCCATCCGGTACCTATGAGAATTTTACAGAGGATCTGTCAGAATATGGAGGGACACAGCCCTTCGACAAGGAGAACAACAATTGTCAATACACGCACATATTTCCAGGAGGAACAGCAGAGGAACAACAGTATACATCTAATAAAAGATGTCCCAAATTTATTTAATGGGGAAAGTCTTTACTAAAGAGATGACAGGTTCTCTTTACAGGAACCGCTACATGACACAGCACCATGTCTAATACACAGGTAGCAGGGCACACTGAGCACAGCCACCTCTTCAATGATAGGATTGGCAGGGGACAGGAATGAGACCCCCACCAATCCAATATAGATGACTTATCCAAAAGGTCAAACCACCACTGGTAGAGTCAGAAGACTTTTTAAGAGGATATAATACAATACCCTAATAACCTCACACAATATAGGGTAGGTATTGTATATTTTACATATAGTTCATGCCTGGCACTAGTTATGTAGTGGCCCACTTATTACACAATGGAAAGCTACACCAATTACACTAGCTGCCACTAGAGGGAGCCACACAACTAGCATTGCTGATTGGCTTATATAGACAATTGCACTGACTGCAGATCAGGACTGGATGCTGGGGTTATGCTCTCAGACTTCTCCATACATACCTACATAGCAGCTTCTAAGGGCTCAGCTATACAGGACTCCAGTCTTCTCACCTCCCTCTACAGACGATCGTACAACCAGATCTACTTACCGACCTGTAATTAGATTCCTCCCCTCCATACAGATGGCAAACGCCGTCTCCATGACTATACAGGATTCTCTTATGACCCAGCTGTGCTACAATCGTCACCCAGGATCATCTACAACCCCCTGGCTGCGAAGTAACAACGATCCAGTACCAAATGCGATTAGTGACGATTTGTAGCCAATCCATGTCCAGTGTCCCGGCTCACAGACTCTCTCCCTGTCCCCAGCAAAACTTACGGGTCATCCCAGGAAGAAGCCAAGCTCTGCAGTTCTAAGCCTCCACCCTATCCCAGCCGTACACCCGGCAGAATATTCTAGCTATTAACACAGCAAGCGGGATGCCCTGCTATAAAGCTGAAGTCTGCGTGACGTCATACCGTGGTGGGCGTGGCCTCGGCAGTAGTGCGTGGTGATGAGCTGTGTGCGCGCGCTTATAATTGTACTCAGTTGCAGATGTTTGCAGAAAACAATGGTGTCCTCAGGGTTGTCAGGATAAGTTGGTGTGCTTCAGCCGGGGGGGGGGGGGCTACATAAAGGGATTTAATAAGTAACCATGGGGGGGCCCACTCTACAATGACCACCTTAAAGGAGTTGTCCAGGAAATTTCTTTATAGGCCAGAAATACCTCCTAACTGTCAAAGGAGGTACAAAATGTAGACATTGCCAGCTTCACCCATTCCCATCCATGTCCCTTTGTACTTCAATAGAGTATGGTGCCTCTTTAGTGGCCCCAACATAGTATTATGCCCCCTTTTGGTATATACCGTATACAGCATAATGTCCCATTCAATGTGACCCTACAGTGTAATGTCCTCCTTAAAGGAGTTGTCCAAGAATTGGACAAACTATGGAGGAAATCGGTAAAAGTGTAGCATAAAAAAAAAAGTACCTGTCCCCAGTGCTCCATTGCATGCTGCCATTTGTCACATGCCATGCCTCGGTCCCGAAACCCTGCACCACACATAACTGCTGAAGCCAATCAGCGGCCTCAGTGTTTGCTGTAGTGGGACCACTGATGTTACTGACATATGTCACCAATCCCGAGTGGCTGCTGACTGAGCTCACTGCTCATGTGGGGTACAGGGCTTCCAGGGACCAAGGCATGACACTAGACCAGTGATGGCGAACCTTTTAGAGACCAAGTGCCCAAACTGCAACCCAAAACCCACTAATTTATCGCAAAATGCCAACACGGCAATTTAACCTAAATACTGTGCAGCTTTACAGAGCTTTCAATGATACAAAACAACTTTGTACTGAAAGGTAATAGTTTGCATTTGGCATAATTTTGAAAAATCAATGTTCACTATTTGCATTGCTCAGATCTGTTTTATAATGACCGTGCAATGTTATTACAGCCTGTAATAATATCACTTGTCTGCTATAAAACAGATACTGTGTGATATAAATAGTGAAGGGCGCCCACACAGTACAATCTGCTCCACAGTGGCCCCACACACAGTACAATCTGTTCCACAATGGCCCCACACAGTACAATCTGTTCCACAGATGGGTGCCCACCTAGAGGGCTCTGAGTGCGCGTGCCATAGGTTCGCCACCATGGTACTAGATCATATGGACTGTGATGGTGGGCAACAGAGCACCGGGGACAGGTAAGTATGTTTTTTTATCTTTATGTTACACCTGCCTCAGGCTCCTCCGTAGTTCGTCTAGTTCCTGGACAGCCCTTAAATATGGTCCCCACTGTATAATGTCCCCCTTATTATGGCCCCCACAGTGTAATGTCCCTCTTAATATAGCCCACATATTATAATGCCCCCTGAACATGCCCTCACATTATAAAACTAATACTCATCTCTCACCTTAACCCTGCAGTCCCCTCTAGTTTCCAGCCTGCTCCCCAGCTGTCAGGAGCAGAGGCAGGGGCTAAATGGTAAAGCAGGGAGGTCCGCCACCCTGCTTCACCATTGTATTGTAAGGTTGTCCAGGGGTTAACCTGGACAACCCCTTTAAGCTCTGTAATGTCAGAAGGGCAGTGTCAGGCAGGCGCCCCCCCTGACAGCACAGAGCCTACACAGTATATCAGACACCAAAATTAACAGCATTCATTGCTCAGGAACTGTGAGAGACTGCAGTGCAATATTATGGATATTGTATGCCTTAGGCTAAGGCTACACAGCAATATTGGCCACAACTTCCATTGCATGACCACAGATCGCCAAGTCTCCCTGCGACTCCTTCACTAATGTTAATGAATGGCGTCACGTTACAACCCCAAGGGTGCACCCTCAGGGTCGTAATGAGACTCCTTTCACTAACATTAGTGAAGAAGTCGAAGGGTGACCTGGCAATCTCTGGTCGTGCAATGGGAGTCGCCACAAAAATCGCCGTGTAGCCCTAGCCTAATGTTTGCATGAAATCAAAGTCATATATGTGTTCATGTGACTGAAATCTTCTAACTATAGAAAATCCAACCATGCTGTTTTTGTGATAATTGACAAAAATATTTTTTTTATTGTGCTATCCTGTTTTGGCAATTCAGGTCTAATGTTTTTTTACCTTCAACAAGGTCCTGCTATGCAATATCACAATGTACTAGAGTCTCAGCCTATACATATAATGTACAGATGCATCTCAATAAATTAGAATATCTTTGAAACGTTCATTTCTGTCAGTAATAGAATTAAAAAAGACACCTCCTATATTTTCTAGATTCTTTACACACAGAGTTTTTTCAAGTGTTTTATTTCTGTAAATGTTGATTATGGATTACAGGTAATGAAAACCCAAATCTAAGAAAATTAGAATATTGTAAAAGAGTTCAGTATTGTAAATTCAGTGTGTCACCTGCCAAGGTTTCCTAAGCCTTTAAATGGTCCCTCAGTCTGGTTCAGTAGGACACACAATCATGGAAGACGCTGATTATGGATTGTATTACTGAGTTACTGAAATGAATGAACGTTTCAAAGATATTCTAATTTATTGAGAGGCATCTGTATTATACTATAAAAAATACAACACTATATAGTAGTAAATAAAATCATCGGAGGGGGGGCGCTCTGGGTCATCTGTGACCAGCAGGCAGTTCCAGGATTCCCGTTCTCTGTGAGTCCTGTAGTAACCAGTGATCGTGCTGCCTAATATGACGTTCGACAAGTCGCGTGTAGGTGACGTCATCGTGAAAGCACTCTATCCCTCCTGCATGCCCCACGTGATAGGCGCGTGAGTGTGAGCGGGGCTCGTCCTGTCCGTGTTCGTGCGGCTCCGGGATGAGGAAGTGGAGCGGAGAGCCGGCCACACCATGATCCGCAGAGCAAGGCTCAGCTTCAAGCCTAATGTCAGGCCCGGGGGCCGTTCTGTAGGACAGGGAAGTGCGAGCAGTGGAAAGGATGGAGGAACCGCACCCCCAGCAGAGTCTGTACCTGATCCAGAAAAGGAGACCAAGACAGTGGGCCCTGGAGAGGGCAGTACAGCGCCTGGCACTGGGGACCCAATAGAACTACAGCCCCAGGAGGAGAACAAGGCAGAACCGTGAGTATCAGCTGTGCATGAGCCATAGTCACACGTGTGGTATGAGTCCAGGCTCGCTGATAGGGGTCAGTTCACATTGTGATTGTGTCTATACAGCTGCTGTTTGACCCCAGGGGCAGGCTTGTGGCAGGCAGTGGCTTCTCACCCCCCCTCCTGACAGCCATTACCTATCCAGTAGGACAGTCATTTATTTCTGTGCTGCCTGTCACATAAAAGTGGTCATGTGAAGAAAAGTATGGGACAAGTATGTAGCAGAAGAACATGGTTGTGACCTATGGTTGGTGGTGAAGTAGTCAGGACAGGAGGGGTCAGGTAGAGGATTGTCCCTGTTTCATCACAGGATCGGATATTATGACAGACCAGTAGTCATATGGCACAGGCCAGCTCTCAGTGAGAACTATAGCCCAGCTTAGCTTTCGTCCATGTTCACACAAGTTGGATTTGACATGAAATTCTGCACTGATATCTGATGGCTGTTCATATACATTTTCCTTAGTTCTCATTCTTCTCTGTAGAGTGCTCATCTGTTCCTGTAAGTTTAGGCTGTAGGGGTCAGGACAGGGGGCAGGGATTCCTATCTCCGCAGTTTTTTGTTGAGATGGCACTGAACCTTTAAGATTGTGTTGAGTTCTGTCAACTTGTCCTGTGTGTATGCAGCCTGTTAAAGATCTGGAGCAACTGAGCATATTGATATAGTATCATTAGAAAAGATTTAGTAAAACTATTATAATAGTTAAATCTCTGGTCCTTTTTTGGCTTAGGAGTCCAGTGAGTGGTCCTACTCAGTGATTGAGTGTCTTCTTTACATGACATGGCATAGAGATAGCTGTTAATCTCTGAGTAGGACCACCCACTGGACTCCTAAGCATAGAAAAAAACTTGGATTTAAGTGAGTAAAATACAAGGTATACGGAATCTCATTTAGTCATGGACGCAGTGGTGAGAATTTATTAGGACTGGCGTTCTCTTCACCACTCTTAATCCTTTGCACCTGAATTATTAAGAGGCTCCGGCCCTATATGTATTTGTGATATGAGAAGTGAGAGTTTCTTTTGGTTACATCACCATTGTTGTGTGTTACTTATTTCCAAGGCTTTTATTCTGCTGTGTCACCGTTCCTGAACTATGTGTCACCGGAGTGTTGTGACAGAGGGTTCTCTAGTAACTGGTGAATAGGACTCAACACTGATATCCGTGTACCCTTAGAGGTCTTGCTCGGGATCGAGGCCCCGTCCAGGGAAAAAAAACAGTCGGTGTTTGGACTGTAATTCCTGGACTGAACTCGGCCGTGTGCCTAGAACTCACTGTATCATAGTCGGTTAGTATCAGTTTAGTATGGTAGCTTTCAAGAGCTCACTGACTTTGTATGATGCTCATGGCCGAGTTCAGTCTGTTTTCCTCAGATGACCACTAAGCTGTACTCGTCTATCATTATCAATCCCATAAACTCTGAAGGGAGGAGCAGTGAAAGGACCGCTCTTGCGATCTGTGTATGAGTGATAAATGTTGATTTTGAGACAATCCCTTTAATTTCTGTAAAGTATTGTATTGTCAAGCGTTATAAATAGGATGTGGAGCAGTCTGTATGAACTCAGTTTGTGTTATTAGCATAAACCGCAAAACTCAGTCTGGCCAGAAGATAACTTATTAGCCCCCTCCCTAATATATTATTGGATAGTATAATTCTATACCTAGTAGTAAAGCACTGAGGACCAGTGACTGAGTAGAAAATGCAATGATGGAGGCATAACAATGAAAGCCACCACCGCTGTAAACTAGGTCTAGATCAGTGTTTCTCATCCTTTCCAAGCCAAGTACCCTCTTGTGAAAAAAGTTCCAACCAGTTACCCACAAATGACACTATGGTGTCCGTCATGTGACAGATCGCAGTCCTGATCTCAAGTAGGGAAGAATAGTCGGCAAGCAAATCCTTCTGTTATGTGGGCCTCTGTGACAGGCACACACTAAAAGTTCTGAGGGTCTTTTCGCTTCTGACTAGCTTTTCATTCATCAGATCATAGAAAAGAAGCAATCTCTCTACAGTATTCAAGCACAGACTATCTGCTGCTGTAGAGACCCACCTCCTTAATCCGTCTTTTGATACCTGCCTCTGTTTGGCAGCTTCTGTGTCTCTGTATTGGAAGGTGGTGGGTGGTTTGGGTGGCACTAGCCTCAGAACCTGCGCACTTGCTAAATCTGTAATTTCCAGGGAATTTTTTTTTTCCAGCCGTGGTGCGTACCCCCTGGCGTATGCATACTAACGGTTGAGAACCATTGGTCTAGTTTAGGGAATAGCACTAGTGCATTAAAAAGTATGTTACACCACTGTGTTGTACTAGACCAGGGGTCCCCAAACTTTTTACACAGGGGGCCAGTTCACTGTCCCTCAGACTGTTGGAGGGCCGGACTATAAGAAAAACTATGAAAATCCCTATGCACACTACACGTATCTCATTTTAAAGTAAAACAAAAAGGGAACAAATACAACATTCAAATACAGCACAGTGCACCTCTGAAATGTGCTTCTCTCTTCCCGCAAATAGGTCCAGCACTCTGCCCCCATATAAGTCCAGCTCTCTCCCCCATATAGGTCCCATGCAGTCTCCCCATATAGGTCCCATGCAGTCTCCCCATATAGGTCCCATGCAGTCTCCCCCATATAGGTCCCATGCAGTCTCCCTCATATAGGGCCAGCTCTTTCCCCCATATAGGTCCCATGCCCCCCCCCCATATAGGTCCCATGCTCTTTCCCCCATATAGGTCCCATGCAGTCTCCCCCAATGGTCCCATGCAGTCTCCCCCATATAGGTCCCATGCAGTTTCCCTCATATAGGGCCAGCTCTTTCCCCCATATAGGTCCCATGCCCCCCCCATATAGGTCCCATGCTCTTCCCCCATATAGGTCCCATGCAGTCTCCCCCATATAGGTCCCATGCAGTCTCCCTCATATAGGGCCAGCTCTTTCCCCATATAGGTCCCATGCCCCCCCCATATAGGTCCCATGCTCTCCCCCATATAGATCCAGCTCTCTGATCCCCCTCCATGCCCAGTAAAAAAAAAAGTGAAAATATACTTTACCTAGCACTGCAGCCGCTCCCGCGCTGTGGTCCCGGCTCCTCTGTCTTCGGCTGTAAGGCCTAGATGAGCACGTCGTGTGTCATGACGTGATCATTCTAGGTCTGGACGACGAGCGCCGAGCGTCTACACAAGAACGAGACTTCCCGTGTAGCGCTCGGTGGGTTATTTCAATTGTAAGCACCTGTGCCCTCACAATTGAAATAACAAAAGGAAATTGCGACGTGGGCCGGGTGCGGATGACGAGCGCCGAGCGTCTACACAGGAACGAGACTTCCCGTGTAGTGCTCGGCGGGTTATTCCAATTGTAAGCGCCTGTGCGCTCACAATTGAAATAACACAAGGAAATTGCGACGCGGGCCGGGTAAATGGCCTCCGGGGGCCGGATGCGGCCCGCGGGCCGTAGTTTGGGGACCCCTGTACTAGACATTTGTTAACAAAAATTGCTGTCTGGGTTTGGTATAAGTAGATAAACTTGACTGGTGGCCTCTGGTGACATGTAGTTTTACAATCAAATCTTAACCTTGTATAAAGTATAAGAAACCTTCAGGATCACCTTGTTGCCCATATAACTTAACACTTTTATTTTTTTATTCCTAATAGTACTGAACCACCGGCCACAGTCAGCAATGAAACTCCACCAAGTAAGACCACTTCTACTCCACTGCAGCGCAGGAAGAGAATCTCTACTTTGCCTAACCTGGCAAAACCAAGGGTTTCAAATGCCGCCTCTGCTGTTGTCCCACCTCCTAAACCTTCACAAGTAGATGTTCCTTCAGCACCGTCCCTCAACACTGCCCTGTGTAAGACTGATGGTCCGTCACCTGAGAAGGGCAAAGTGCTGAACCCTCAAAAACCACAGGTGCCTTTATCTCCCCCTCAAGGACAACATGTGGCTTTACCTGAAAAAAGGACTCCTGTACCTCAGGTACCTCAATTTTCACCATACAAGAAATCTGTCCTTAAACCTCAAGAAATTAGTCCTTCAAAACCCATGGAGTGCCCACTGAAGGAAGAGCTCAGCCCGCTGAAGGAAAGGCCATCCCAGAAGTCCTGCAGCAATGAAATCTTTGAGGTGTTTAAGAAATCAACTTCGAAAAAGATGGTCACCAGTAATCTGGAAAAGGAGAGACTAAGACGAGCGCAAAAACTGCGTGACCTGCTGAGAGCTGAATTGAGGAAAGAGCGGGTGAGAATGGCTGTTACTGTTTATCCTTCATTAAAGGGATTTTACAACAGACAGCATAGGGGTGAAGTGTCTAATCGCTGGCAGTCCCGTTGCTTGGACCCTCAGAGACTTTCTCCAGAATTCCTAGTGTGAATTGAATGGCATTGTGTATGTGTTACCACCGCTCTGTTCACTTCTGTGGGGAAATGTATGTAGCAGTGGACACACACACACACGCTACCCAGTGGTGAAACCCTCACAGTGAGACACTTATGCCCCATCCTGAGCATAGGGCATAAGTGCTGTTCATGGGATAACCTTTATAACCTAAATTTGTACCTACTGTGACTTACCTTTATGGAAAGGTAGATAGAGTTCTGCTGGCTTTGCATTTTTCTATATGGCACCATTTCTCTGTTCTCCCACTTTTACTTTTAAAAGTCTTGTCTGCCTATTTCCACAACAAGGGTAATACCAACCAGAGCTAGATGTACGGTCAGTAGGAATCATATAATGGTCAGCTTCACTAGTACTGATAACAGGCACCTAAGATGTGTGGAGGACATAGGAACAGTGCTCTGTAGCAAAGGAAGGGACCATGGTAACCTCATTGAATATAATCGGAACATTTTCCAAATCACTTATATCACTTTGATATTATTACATTATTATTGTAATATTGGAAGGAGAACTCTGTCCTTCAACTGTTATCAGAATAACAAAATGCAATGGTGACTGACGGAGAGCAGTTCACAATGCTCCTGCCATTTGTCCATTTAGCTGGGGACCAAGCACATCGTGCAGTCCTCCAAAACTCTGATTCTAATAGTGGGTTCCCTAAGAATACACTAGATTCTTTAAAAATATCTTTTCCTTACGATAGGTCATCAATTAAAGATTGGCGGGGCTTTAAAGAGGACCTTTCACGTCCTCATGTATATGCGGTTTTACATACCGCTAGAAAGCCAACAGTGCGCTGAATTCAGCGCACTGTCGGCTTTCCTGGTATGTGCCCCGGGGCTGGAGATATCAGCGGTATAAGTTTCACGGTTTACTGTCAGACGCGTGTTCCTGACAGTCTGCGAGGAATGCCCTCCCTGACAGTTCTCGTTAATTAGACTTGTACTGGGGGGGGCGTTCCTCACAGCTTAGCGTCATCGCTGGGCTGTGAGGAACGCCCCCCTCTCTCTGTACTCGTCTATAGCGCTGTACTGTCAGAGGGGGCGTTCCTTACTGCCCCACGATGACGCTGAGCTGTGAGGAACGCCCCCCCCAGTACAAGTCTATGAACGAGAACTGTCAGGGAGGGCGTTCCTCGCAGTGCAGCTAGACTGTCAGGAACGCGCTTCTGACAGTAAACCGTGAAACTTACACCACCGATATCTCTAGCCCCGGGGCATATAACGGGAAAGCCGGCAGTGTGCTGAATTCAGTGCGCTGTCTGCTTTCTAGCGTTATGTAAAACCGCATATACATGAGGATGTGAAAGGTCCTCTTTAAACCCAGCAATTCCTTCTGAATGTTGGTGTTGTCACAATTCTGTAGATACGCTGTACCATGTTTTCTGGGACAGTCCCTTGATATTGGGCTTCTGGATGGAGGTGAAGAAAGTGACTGACTAATGCACTCTTCCTACCGAGTGTCACATTAGACCCTCTTACTTGCTCAATTTACCCCCCCCCAGACAACTGAGGAAGAAGTCTTCCAGATTGTTTGTTTGTTTACTTGTGCACTGTGGCCAAAACCCTTATAGAAAAGTTCTGGAAGCATGTTAACCCCCCCCCCCCCCCATCAGGTGCCCATATGAAGGATATTTGCGACTCTGGGCCCTGGGCTGATCAGTTGTTTGAAGAGGATGCATCTTTCGGGTCAGCACTGCAGCCTCTTCAGTACTTACCAAGCACAGTGCTGTACATATTAGAGCAGTGGTACATTGATACCGCAGCCCAGCACATTCACCAATATTACCATATGAATGAGACGCCGCATGGCCTGTGAAGAGGCACTTATGAAGTTCTGTTGCTGCTTCAACTAGCTGATCCACAGGGGTGGCGGACCCCAACAGATCTTGACAATTTTTTTTTATTTTTATATTTTACAATGGGAGTCAGGGACATACAGTATGTATACAACTGATCTGAGATATTTAAGAGTTTCACCCACCCTTATTGCTATTGTGATTTAGAAAGCTTGGAGGGCACAACATC
This sequence comes from Leptodactylus fallax, assembly GCA_947044405.1. Lineage (NCBI taxonomy): Eukaryota > Metazoa > Chordata > Amphibia > Anura > Leptodactylidae > Leptodactylus > Leptodactylus fallax. Next base: position 7,413,488 of record CAMRHE010000071.1, on the reverse strand, counting down.
CTGTCATTAACCTGATGGAAGAACCTGAAAAATCCAAGATGACCATGAGAGATTTCATACACTTCATTCCGATCAGTAACCCAATGAGGTTGGTTTGTTACAGCTTCTATTTTCCACAGTTCTCATCTGTGAGTGGTTATCAGTGAGCGTGAGCATGTGCATGTGCGTAATGTGTCCGTTTTATCTAGATAGATTACATACATAGTTGTGGTACACGTGGAATATCTATGAGGAATTCTAGCTGTGTTGGTACTTGACTTATCTGTCCCCCTCCTTTTTTTTTTTTTATAAAGCTGTTCACTAGAAGAAAGTAAAAACAGTGAAAAGTCGTCCCCTACAGAGTCTCAGGTTACTAGGTAAGTTTTAATGAAAAATTTCCTTTTTCAATGAAGCAAGGCTTTCCTTACAATACAGATTTTATTATTATTATGCTTGCTTGTATAGCACCATCATATTCTGCAGCGCTTTACAGACATTGACCGTCACTGTCCCATATAGGGCTCACAATCTATATTTCCTTTATGCACCTGAACAGGCGTTGGTTGGGTAGATAATAGTGTGACTGGTTGAGATCCAGAAGTAGAAATGTTTAAAAAAAAAACAAAATTGCTACAAAACTGATGGATTTCTAATATAATGATGCCCATTTTTTAGGTTTAAAGGATCTTTACCAAGAATTTAAAAAATAGTATGTATATAATTATCCATATTTATTCTTTATTCTGTTTTTTTTTTTTTTATTACATCTTTTCCTCAATAATTTAGTTTCGGAGGAAAAAACAGTGCTGAAGAAGATAATCTTGATGATGACGATGAAGAAGATGATAGCCAGTTATTGGCTCCTCGTGTGAAGGTGGCAGAGGATGGCTCCATTATTCTTGATGAGGAGAGGTAAGCGTTTGAGGTTTTACTTAGAGCGTGTTTTACTTACTGAGTGTGTTCTAGGTTGGTAAGATACGAGCACAGTGACCTGTTATGGATTTTTTTCCCCGCTATAAGCACTGCAAATCAATAACACGTGCTGCGACGGGGTTTTCTGGGATTAAGGATTGGTTATCCATATCAGAACATGGGGGTTCAATACCCAAACCCCCACCAACAGTTCTCAGAAGTTTATACACAGATAGGTACAGGAAACCGACAAGTGTGTTCTGTGTTGTGACCGAACCAGGTACTATTCACTTGCATGGGCACTAAGTTTCTGTGACTTGAGTCAGCCACTACACAGAGAATGGCACTGTCTGCTCCCTGCTCTATACTCTGCAATAGCTGCTTAAAATAGCTGATTGGTGGGGTAGCAAAGTGTTGGATTAATATTTTTAGCTAAGAAAACCCCTTTAGGCTGAGGCCCAACATGGCAAAGCCAAGAATTATTGATTGAGCATAAGGGAGAAGTATAAGAGCTTCCTATACATTTCCCATTCCTATTGTAGTCATTCTTGGTTTTGGCTCAAAAAAAACTAAACAAAATCTGCAACAAAAAAAGCTGCATTTCCGCAACGTGGAGTTCGTCTGCTCACAACCCAGAGTCTGCACGGACTAATTGTAGGGCTGTGTACAGGGAGTTAATAGAAGCTGAAACATACCTTGGTGTGCAGAAAAAGATGTGGGAATGCAAAGAGGGGTGTTTAGCTTTCTATGCAGATTACCCTGCAAAAGCTAAGGGGGTCGGACTGAGATGGCCAAGTACATTAGCTTTCCTCATGAATTGCTGCCCCCTCTAGTGTGATTGACATCCTCAGACTCTGCTTGTGTCACTGCTAACAGAGTGGAAATCGTGTGTGTCGCCTGTAGCTCCACTCCTAGCAAGTACAGTATAGTTAATGTTGATGATGTCGCCAAGAGTGCACAAAGATTATCGCAGAACTTTCACATTTCTGCCCAACACAGTATGTTTCAGACCCCTGCACTGCCATATAAGGGGTTTACCAGCTGACAGACTCACTTTAAAGCAACTCTTGAGGGTCTCTCTTAGTAACTTCAGTATATATGTATCTACTACCTGATATTTCTCTCTATCTCACTGGTGGTTTACGTATAATTGAGATATCCCTTATAAACCGTCACTTGTTTTTCCGTTGGGTTTTAGTTTAACCGTGGAAGTGTCCAGATCTAAAGCGCCAATTGTTGAAGGCAACGATCCCATTTTTGAACGCGGTTCCACAACAACGTATTCTAGTTTTCGTAGGAATACGTACTCCAAGCCATGGTCAGATAAAGGTCTGTATGCCGCCTGTTCCTGCAGCTGTCCTCTCTTGTTAATGGTCTGTATGAACATAACTTTACTATTTACTACTGTTTTGTTATGTTTTTTAGAAACTGATATGTTCTTCTTGGCAATCAGTATGGTGGGAACAGACTTTTCAATGATTGGACAACTTTTCCCTCACAGGGAGAGAATTGAGATTAAGGTGAGTCGCCGTTTTGTCACTCCAACCCTTTGGACTGCAGGGCTAAATGTAATACAAAGTACTTTGTCTCAAACATCAGTGCTGAAGATTTAAGTTTGGCATCCTTTTCTAAAACCAATTCTCTAGCTGCCTTACTAGAGTTCACAGGACTGGCCTGAAGTCAGTAACTTTCTACTGACTTTTTGGTAGATCTCATACTTTTGAAGAATAGAAGTTTTAGTTTTTATGTAGGAGGGAGTTAGTGGTGTTTGCTAGTGTAGTGTTATCAGGTCTGTACTGCCCTGTTGGCAAATTCACTTTAAATTATCAATATCCTAATATGGAGCAGTTTACCAGATAGCTAAAAGGAAGATTTTCTTTTTATTGTATTTTATCTAGTGTGTGTGTTTTAGTTATTTTTTTTTAAATTTTTTATAGAACAAATTTAAGAAGGAAGAGCGAGTGAACGGCTGGAGGATCGACAAGGCTTTTAGTAAGTGACTTTCTATAATCTGTAATTTATTATATATTGTAAATGATGTAAAAATACAGACTGTATTAAAGGTTCATTCACATCAATATTTTTACATCAGTTTTAGATCAGGTGCAAAAGCATGCAAATGGAAGGGCCGTCCACTTACATAGAGATAAATGTAAAAAACAGCGGTTTATGGTATGCTACGTTTTTATTTATTTTTTTGCATTGATCTTTTTGTAATCAGGTGTCCATCTGCAAAATAGATGTAAAAAAAAAAAAAAAAAAAAAACTTCATGTGAAAGAACCCTAAGGTTACAGTCAAACGACCGTATCTATTTCTTGGCTATGAAAAACGGACAAATCAGTCAATTTTTTAATGGACGTTTTGCATTCATTCCATGTCCGTTTTTGACTTCCGATTGTCATCAGTGTCCGTTTTTTTCTGTCTAATGGAATATTTAAAAAAAGAAAAAAAAAAAAATCTCATTGTTCTTAAAAACTGACCCATTGATTTCTCTACAGTTTCTGTGTCCATCAAAACAGGTAGATATAAAACTTGTCCATTTTGTTAACTGACTGGACTGTTTTTTTAATTCACTACCATTGTTTTAAGAATGACTGCTGTTAAAAAATAAATAAATAAATATAAAAAAAAATTTTTCACTGTTGTGAAAGGCCTAATATTGCATTCATAAATGTTCAGTTGGGCGAGTTACATAAATAGGGACCATTATAGGGTCTTCTACGTGGTCAATCTGTTGCACACTTTGATTTTCTCTATATGTATGCACTCATAAAATCTATAGCCGTATAGTTCAAACCGTTGGGATGTGCCCATCTGTGTCACAATGGAACAAAGCAATGCAGTTGCCATAAAAAGAGCTACTTCAGAGAACAGTGTGTTATGGTTTAATAGCAGCTTTTTTTTCTCCGTTTCCTACACTCCTGAAGCATACATTTGACCCACCAGAGGGCGCTACTCTGCATCCTTGAGGTTCTGCATTTGCTGTCAGTGGGGTTGTCTCAGTGTTCCTTATCCACCGCACTGTGAATTAATATTAGATCCCTGTGAGTCCCACTTCTGGGAGCTTAGTGATCATGTGAATGGTGTTCTAATTTCCCTGCTTCAGTAGAGCGGCAGTAAGGCACGCATGCTTGACTAGTGATGTGCTGAAAGGGAAGCTTGTCTATCGTTTTAGCAAAGCCAGCCCTCTTCTCCGTCTCCTCTGCCTTAGTTGTTAAAGTGAATCTGCCAGCCAACCCCCTTCATTCAACCCCTGCATATTTAGTGATTGCATTGGCCTCCGCAGGAATCCAAGTGGTGACCGGTCCCTGCTTCCTAGTCGACAGCTAGAAGTTGTATAAGAGTTGTCTAACATCTACCTGGTAACTAATGAGAGTCTTTGTTAGCCCTTGAAATGTTACCATTATTGCTCTATGATGGTTTGCATGTTTCATCTAACCCATATTATTTATTTATTTATCAGGGGAGAAGAAAGACTTTGACTTCGAATTTTTTGCTCAACTTCTCGAGAAAGCCCTCGAAGCAGGAAAGAAGAAGAATGCAAAAATTAAACAGCCGCGTAAGACAAATGCAAAATCACGCAAGAAACAGAAAGGTAATGGCTTTGTTATATAACCACATTGGTTTTGTTGGGTATGTAAACATGTCTCAGAGGGCTGTCATGTCTGGTTTCTGAGGAAAGGACTGTGGCAATCTGTTCGTTGTATACTGGCTGTGAATGGTATTGCAGTCCCATTCACTTGAATGAGTGAGAGCTGCATTAACCAGATGATGGCACTAAATATATAGAGCCTTGTCTAGATTGAGAGTACCATTGCCCCCTCAATAGGCCAATCGATGGTGGTATCAGAAGTCAGACTCCCACCAACCTGATACTGATGATACTAGAAATAGGTCATCACTATTAAAAGGGTTGTGCAGAATTACCCTTGGGATAGGCCATAAATATTTGATCACTGGGAGGGGCCAACAACCAGCCCCAGCACAGATCAGCTGTTTGGAGGTATGTCCAATCACTATACTATACAGTGCACGGAGCCATAAGCAGATAGTGCTGTACAGTGTATAGTGGCCAGACGCCGTTACTGCATGTCTGTTCCCTTCACTTCAATGGGAGCTAAGCTGCGGTAACGGAACCCTACTCCCTTCAAAGGTAAGGGGTTTCAGTGGGGTTTTCTACGTATGCTACCACTGATACAATGTATTTGCTATTGGTTATCAATTTCCATGCTTTCCATCAGCCTGTGGACTATGGTGCCTTTGTTATTTTAGTGATGACTGCATAATAAATAATAGTCTACCTGATCATTGTTATTGTCATGCGATTTTTATTCATTTTTATATACAAATACTACATACTTGATTTGTATCACATGCAGACAAAACTTCTGTAGAACAAAGCCTTTGTGATGAAGAATCGGTCATATCGGAAGAAGGAGCAGATTCTAAAACAGCAGAGAAAGAGAACAAGATGTCTCTAGATGTGGATGAAGGCTCAGGGGTGGCTGATTCTGCCCCTGTCAAAAAGAAGAGGACCAAGAGGAAAAAAGATAACACAAAGGAGGCAGAAGAGGATAATCCTGAGTCACAGGATGATGATGTAACACAGACACAAAAAAAGAAGTGTAGTAAAAGTAAGAAGTGTCATTTTCTTTACGCTGTCTGGAGAATAGTGGTGTAGACCTATATGTGTAATGTACCTTATGTCTGTGCAACCATCAGTACTGTAATGGGCTGCCTCTCCTGAATGCTTTTGCTCATTATGTCTTTAGTTAAGAAGACTCCTGCACTGGATACTGATAGACCTGAACTACAGCCAGTAGATAGTGATGGAAGTCATAAAGAATTCCTAGCTGAGAAGAAGACAAGGGTGCAGAAAAATAAACCGAATTACAAAGAATCTGAAGTGGAAGATGATGAAAATGATGGTAAATATGCAACTATCAATAACTATCCATGTATGTTATTTTGCTTCAAATTCAGAGACTTTCACCAGGATCGGCCAGTAATGTGATATTAAAGGGTACCTGAGTTTTCATATAAAAAGTAAAAATATGTGCAGGATCTTGCTGGGCAGTCTTTTCTATGACTGTATAAACCTTCATACATTATGTCCTATCAATATTTCTGCTGCTAATAATGAAATTATGGCTGGAATACAGTTTCCATTTGTCTCACAGCCAGGGGGCATGTACAATAAGGAGAAATCTAAACCTCCCCCATCCATTGCTGTTCATATTCTGCCAGGATTAGCTATACAATTGCAAACAAATACCTGAGAAAGGTGACCATAATGTAGGAGATCCAGGGACACTGGACTGTACATACAGGGCAAACACATGCAGACGCAGACAAAACACAAGAAAAAAAAAATCTATGAGCACAGTTGATAAAGCTGCTGCTGTCTGTGAATAATATCCCTTCTGTAACCACACAAGCAGCCAGAAGTAGGTGCAAGTACATAGATTTTTTTTTACATTTTAAGCTGTGAGATTTTCAGGATCCTCAGTCTTTTCAACACAACAACAGTTTGCAGATATGTCTGCACAAGCTTTGAAGAGATTCAACCCCTCCCCTCTTCATTTACTGTGTCAAGATAGAAATGGACTGCCCCCTACACTCACTGAGATAAGCAAGATGGAATGGAATGTACCCGTTCTTGGTGAACAGCAAATTAGCTGGAAGAGAGACACCTAGTGGCAGGAACTTTAGAGAGGTTTTTCAGGCACATTTGTAGTTAAAATGCATTAGATTTTGGTCCAGGATCACATGCTCTATGAAATGAGACTAAGTTATCAGAAAAGTTAGTGACCATTTAAGGGCTGATGGAGGTTGGTTATTGGTGCGGAGAGGGCCAGGGAGGTTTCACTTGACAGGATTTCTTACTGTGATTTGTTCAATTTGCCTGCATTCTCTCTCTTTCTCTCTATTCTTTGAGATACATTAATGTATGTTTTTTTTCTCACTGTTGCTCTCCTGCAGCAGATTATGACATGGCAGAAGATATTGAGGTTGATGATGCACACGTGTCTTGTACAGATGGAGTTGCTGATGTCTCATCTCAGTCATTGCCACCAACATGTGATGAGGAAACCTCACTAGTACTCTTTACTGAAGAGAGCGACTACCAGTCGGGACTTGATGATCTATCTAGGTATAGTGAATATTAACTTCTATTGGCAGACAACATTTATAAAATTGTCTCTGGGCAATAATGGTTATATGTGACTAGTTTCAGTAAATGCTTGTATTCTCCATGAAATAACAGTCCTGGAGTATCTTTTCTTATAACTGCATTGTACCTTTCCTCTGTTATTCCTCCTGGAACTAGATAAGTAAATTGATACTTGTGTATTAGTAGATGGTGGTGCGTTCCTGACAGTGCTGACAGTATCAGACTTTTTTAGGGGGACCACTGATTTGACAAAGGGGAATGGTAGCACCAAGTTACATCACAGTTATCTAAAAAGACGCTCCAAAATGGGTATTCCTATCCTCTTTAGAAGGATCTTCCTATTGTAGAAGGAACAACAGTTTTTGTTTCCTCTTTTGATGAATATTGGGTCTGTCAGGCTTCCAGGATGTTTCTAGTTTTTATTGGATAAAATGGCACAGCACGTGAAGTTGCCCTCAAAGAGCAGAGGAAACCCGACTGAAGAGTAAATAATGTTTGATATGCTGTAAATGTCGTATATTTTATTGGTCCTGCCACTTCATTTTTTTTTTATCCTACGAAACTGCATTCTTGTAAGGACTATGAATCTGTGGAATAGCCTACCCCAGGAGCTGCTCACAGGAGCGACAGCTGACAGCTTCAAAAAAGACTTAGATGCTTATGGAAATGTTTAGAATGCCATGCCCTTTCCAATCCCTTGGTTGAACTTGATGGACATATTTCTTTTTTTCAACTGCATTAACTGTGTTATTTGCTCTAAAGACATTGCTATTGTGCCATAAAATAGTCCATGAGACTGACTAATGATGGCATGCTTTACAGCGCGGCTCAGACGTAATAAAGTGCCAATAAAGTAATAGCTTCCCTATTTGCATAAAGATATAGAAGCTAAGGTCATTGGACATACTGTAACAGCTGCATCCAATATAATATATTATCCAGTTGGTCCCTCTGCAGGTGCTTATATACAGTGGCTTGCAAAAGTATTCATACCCCTTCAACTTTTTCACATTTTGTCATCTTACAACCACAAACTTAAATGTATATTATTGACATTTTAAGTGATAGACAACACAAAGTAGCAGATAATTGTGAAGTGGAAGGAAAATGATACACGGTTTTCAAAATTTTAATCAAATAAAAATCTGAAAAGTGTGACATGCAAAAGTATTCAGCCCCCCTATATTAATACTTTGTAGAGCCACCTTTCACTGCAATTACAGCTGCATGTCTTTTGGGGTATGTCTCTACCAGCTTTGCGCATTTAGAGACTGAGGTTTTTGTCCATTCTTCTTTGCAAAATAGCTCAAGCTCAGCCAGATTGGATGGAGAGCGTCTGTGAACAGCAATTGCCATGTCTTGCCGCAGATGCACAATGGGATTTAGGTCTGGGCTTTGACTGGGCCATTTCTAACACATGAATATTCTTTAATCCAAACCATTCCACTGTAGCTCTGGCTGTTTGGTTATTGTCATTGTCTTTCTGGAAGGTGAATCTCCTTCCCAGTCTCAAGTCTTTTGCAGCCTCCAACAGGTTTTCTTCTAGGATTGCCCTGTATTTAGCTCCATCCATCTTCTCATCAACTCTGACCAACTTCCCTGTCCCTGCTGAAGAAAAGCCCCCCCCCCCCAGCATGATGCTGCCACCACTATATATCACAGTGGGGATGGTGTGTTCAGGGTTATGAGCAGTGTTACTTTTCCACCACACAAAGCACTTTGGTCTCATCTGACCAGAGCACCTTCTTCCACGTTTGCTGTGTCCCCTATATGACTTGTGGCAAACTGCAAACGGCACTTCTTATGTCTTTCTTTCAACAATGGTTTTCTTCTTGCCACTCTTCCATAAAGGCCAGATTTGTGGAGTGTACGACTTATAGTTGTCCTGTGAACAGATTCTCCCACATGAGCTTGTGGATTTCTGCAGCTCCTCCAGAGTGACCCATGGGCCTATTGGCTGTTTTTCTGACCAGTGCTCTCCTTGCTCGATCTGTTAGTTTAGGTGGACGGCCATATCTTCTTAGGTTTGCAATTGTAGAATACTTTTTCCATTTTTGGATGATGGATTGAACCTGCTCCTTGGGATGCTCAAAGCTTGGGTTATGTTTTTATAACCTAACCCTGCTTTAAACTTCTCCACAACTTTATGTCTGACCTGTCTGGTGAGTTCCTTGGTCTTCATGATGCTGTTTGTTCACTATTGTTCTCTAACAAAGACACAGCTGGACTCTATTAACTAATTAAGAGACTTCTGAAGGCAAATGTCTGCACTGGATTTTATTTAGGGTTATCAGAGTATAGGGGGCTGAATATTTTTGCACGTCACACTTTTCAGATTTTTAATTGATTAAAATGTTGAAAACCATGTATCATTTTCCTTCCACTTCACAATTCTCTGCTACTACTTTGTGTTGGTCTATCACTTAAAATCTCAATAAAATACATTTAATTTTGTGGTTGTAAGGTGACAAAATGTGAAAAAATTCAAGGGGTAGGAATACTTTTGCAAGCCACTGTATGGGCTCATTATTCTGCTAAAAACACTTGAAGAGAAGGGGCCATTAACTTTATTTCCCTGTGACTTCCCCGCTCCTGCGCCCAATTACAGCCACAAGTAGGATAATAGGTAACTGCTAACAAACCATTGTCCTCACATAAGCATAAATGTTCTTAGAAAATTCCACAAAACACAGGATAAGATTCGTGTATTTGGCAAGAAAATCTTTTTTAAATGCTCTATTATGTTTCTTTAAGCCTGCATCACAGCCTAAGTGAAGTAAATGAAGCCATGTCACAAGCCTCTAATGTGTCTCTGGTTGCCCCGAACTTAATGGTTGGAGAACCTGAGGCCATGAACGTCTCCCAAGAAGAATCCAGCCTCTCCGCTTGTGATAAGGTATGCAAACATTATTTCTAACCAAGTGACCTATTCTATTCTTTACTAATCGTGAACCAGATCGTCTCATCTTATCTAATTGTGACTATTTTACATTATTTTTCTGGACTGACATAGTCGCACATGAAGTCTAGTGAAAGCCAGAGTTTCTCAGTGTAGTGGTCCTTTGGGTAAACTCTCCAGTGAATGAGTCTCCACGCTGGTCCTCTACCTACTTGTCCATGTGGAGACTGGCTTGGTCACCTTCTGTGTCATTTCTGACTTGGCAGAAGCCATGATAATGTTTATTATTCTTTTTCAGTTTGATAGATCAAATACAGTATTAGATGCAGAAAGCGGACAACATGGCGAACAGGATTCAAAACCTAAGGAGAAGTGAGTTCAGTCGAAATACCATGTATAGAAAAGTTCGCAGTTGGCGTTCTTGAGCCTTACTTTGCTTTGTTTCTATTTTTTTAGACTAAAGATGCCTCAAGGGCGCCGAGCACGGCCTGCTCCAAACTTATCCAGAGCTTCTGTAAAGCAGAAAGTGGCTACTGAAGAACAAAGTGAAGCAAACCACCTGGCCAGTCCTAGTGATGACACCGTTTTTGGAAAGGTATTCAGATACAGTATAAATGCCCAGTTTTTCTAGATATGTTAACAAAATGTATTGCTTGACAAACCTCTTACAATACAGGATTTATCTGATGCAGTTGATTTTCATTTATACAGGAAATTGTACAGGATGAAGACTTGAGTGTGGATCAGCAGAAGCAGGCAGACGAAGCCGCAAAGTAAGTCCGAAACAAATATACCAGTGCAATTTGTATAATACTAAAGCCATTTATGATGCACATGACCCAGCGACCATTTTCACTAGGGAACCACATGTCCTCTGCAACTGCATGGTGTGTTTATAAATGCAGGATTTTTGCAACACTGTAATAGTTAAGTTATTGAAATCATAAACTGATTTTTTTTCTCTCCGTCCTGGAAAAGCCCCTTTAAAGAGAACCTGTTAGCAGTTTCATCCTGTCCTAACCTTGGGCAGCCTGAAATAGCGACAGCCGCCTCCTTACATTATTCAGTTGTGAATATAAAATTCTGTGGCATTTTAGAGAGAACCTAGTTTTAAGCTTGGCCAGTTATAGAAAAACGGCATGCATGCAGGGTGGCTTCATTCAGCTGCTTATTGTTCAGTTCGATTGACTGATGTATTTGTGTATAGGGGGAAATACTCCAGTAAGCATTTTTTTCTTCCATTATGTTTCTATGGGTATTCCCTCAATATATTTAATTCATCCAGTATTGCCTTATTTGTTCATTCCTTTCTATCTGAGAATTCATGGGATCCTTCCTTTCAGTTGGGTCATTGTGACCTGATGAGAATAACATGCTTCTCCATATCCAAAATTCACAGCAGAACTTCTTCCTCTGTGATGAAACTGCATGGACTGGTACAGAAGGATAATTACATTGTTGCCCAGCAGGCAGAGATGGTACTATCTCTAGCTACCTTTGTGATGCTGTGATGTCTGAAAACCAAGATGGTGATGAACTGCAGGATTATTAGTGCAATACATAAATAAGTCAAAGTGTGAAAGACAGGTTGGGAGGATGTGATAAAAAAGTGTTAGTGTTTTCTCTGGACTGCTGTATAGGGCTTAGGAAAGGTAATGGCACTTCTCTGCACCATACCATGGGGCCTGACAACCATTATCCAATAGTTTGCATTATTGCCATCTGCAGGAAACTATATATTTGCTATTGAAATATGACATTATCTAAATTGCTCTTCGTTTATCTGAAAACAGGGCTGATGATTCCTCTGCCCAGCAAAATGGACAAAAAGAATCCTCTTTAAAGCCTGCATTACTGGGAAGAGGGAGGTTGATGAGGCCGAAGCCTAACTTGCCAGGCAGGATATCAACCAGAAGAGAGAAACTGGATGTTTCAGGCGCCAAGGACATCCCCGTGGAAGGAACTGAGAAATGTGCTGATGTCTCTGATGTACTCGTACAAAACAAGAAACAAGACACTGCAAATGTAAGGAATTGTAATAAAATACTGGAAAAGTTTTGTAATCTAATACAACAACGTATTTATACTTGGCTTGTTACAAATTATAGAAGTATATAGAAGAATATATAATATATAATATTCTAGATCAATCAGCAACCTAAGGTTCCAAAGAGTCTCTATCACTGTTACTGCTTGTGGAGAGTGCTAGAGTAGGAATAGGGTTTTTTATAGGCCATGCAATGCTTTCTTGGAAAAATATACTATGCAGATTAGCGCACCTTCCAAGAAAGAAGGCTGCCTCTGTAGTGCCACCTAGTGGAGGTAACTACCTTATGGTCAGTGTTCAATCACTTTAACAGGCCATGCAATATGACTGCATATTTGCCAAACCATGAGTTGTCTACCAAGAAAAAGGGGCAAAATTGCAGTTTAGAAAAAAGCAAGCAGTCAATGTGTAATGACACCACTCTTCACTCAAGTAGTCTTTGTATGTATGTACTCGTTGTTACTAAAATGAGGAACAGTGCCAAAAATGCCAGAGCAAAACTCCATGAAGTTTTAAAGAGGTGTTTTACATTATATGGTAACTATTCAAATAAATAGCAGTCTATGTAATACATGGACAGGTTGCTCTGCCACATCAGGGTACAATGATTTTGCATTGCAATTTAGGAAGAACTCAAGTATTGGCTTAAATTCCCCTTTTTGTGAAGATTGATTTATTTTATTTTCTTTAGCTCATAAGAGAAGAAATTGGTATTTCATCCATGGATGATAAGAGCATCCAAGATAGTTGTGTCCCTGTTGAAATTTCTTCACCTGTTAAGACAGTTGTGGGTTTGGAGTCTGACCTGTCACAAACAGAGGAACTGAACACTATACAGCAAGACTGTGATAAGGTAGATAGCAGGTAAGACTTTGCAGAGATGCTGGTTTATTCCAGATTTTTTATATGTACATATGAAATGGGCTGAACTAGAAGCCAGCTGATGTTACCGCTTGCCTCTGGTATAAGTTTAGCTTATTACTGTAATTGTGTGTAATGTAAATGGCCGAAGTAGTTATATATGAGAAATTATTCCCTGCAGTAAAGAAAAACCTTCCCTGCCTGTTAGAGGACGTTTTAGGCCAAAGCCAAACCTGACCAGAGCACCAGCGAAGAATAAATCTTCAGGCACTGAGCAAGAAAGTGAGCGTTCACAAGGCTCGGGGCAGGTATGTCTGTTCATGATATATATGTGGTCTATATGTATTTGTTTTTTAATGTTCAGTAAATTGCTTGTTGATTAAAAAAAATAACACACCCAGATAAAAATTTTGGATTGCTGCTAAATTTTGCATATAGTTGTGTCTCTGCCACATATGTAAATGATAGCATGTGCTTTGATTAAACCCTGGGTCTTGCTAAAAGAGTTCTTTCTCTGTTGTCCTATGAAAAGGCTCTCATAGGCTACTTTTCAGTAGTGTACTTTTTGGTGAGAGGTTAACTGCTACACATACCTTTCCGACACACTGGAAAAGACATTTTGCCCAGTTGACGGGCACATCATTGGACTCTGAGAAGCAGGATGTTTCTTTTGACAAACTACCCCCCCTCTAGGCAGGAGGGGTTGGGTGCATTGGTTACGAGAGTGCATATACACACGATGAACAGGCTCCAGACAGACCACCAGTAGAGAGGGTCATTAGATTCGTGACAAGCACGAGCTTCTCCCATAATTTCCTTGTCCACCATCCAGATACAGGTCACATGTTTACTATACACCCCTTTCGCTGTCTGGACCATTTCCAGGTACTCGGTAGAAGGAAATTTGTTGTAATGATGCCCTTTTACATGTCCTGCTATTGATAGCCAGCCACTACTGCTTTTATTTGCAGCGTGGTCATGAGCAATAAACCTGGACTGCTATGGACTGGAACCGTATTGTCTTTAGCGCTGAATCCAGATTCAGTTTGGGATTCAAGTATGGAGGCCACGTGGTGAGCGCTTCAATACTGCCTTTCCTAGGGAGCTAGACACTGCCCCAACTGCTGGTGTGATGATCTGGGGAGCCATAACCTAAGACACGTGATTATCCCTAGTAGTGATATGAGGACCCTAACAGCACACTGGTATGTGCAGGCCAATGTCAATGTACAGGTTGGGTCTGTCAGATAAATCTCTGCTGCTGATCCATTACAGTGAGGAAAAACTCCAGGAATGGCCGAAATTCTCATTTTTGAGAAGACTGATTTTATTTTCTTCAGCTCAAGGGAGAAGAAATTGGTATATCATCTTTGGATGATACGAAGAGACAAGACAGTTGTGTCGCTGCAGAAGTTTCTTCACCTGTTAAAAGAGTTGTGGACTCTGAGTCTGACCTGTCACAAACAGAGGAACTGAACACTGTACAGCAGGACTGTGATAAGGCAGATTCCAGGTAAGGCTTTATGGAGATGCTGGTTTATTCCAGATGTCACATGTACATATGAAATGGGCTGAACTAGAAGCCAGCTGATGTTACCGCTTGCTTATGGCATAAGTGTAGCTTTTTATTGGAAGTGAGTGTGTAATGTAAATGTCTGAAGTAGTTATATATGAGAAATTATTCCCCTGCAGTAAAGAAAAACCTTCCCTGCCTGTTAGAGGACGTTTTAGGCCAAAGCCGAACCTGACCAGAGCACCAGCGAAGAATAAAACTTCAGTCACTGAGCAAGAAAGTGAGCGTTCACAAGGCTCGGAGCAGGTATGTCTGTTCATGATATATATGTGGTCTATATGTATTTGGTTTTTAATATTCAATAAATTGAATAAATAAACTCATTGACAAAAAAAAAATAAATAACACTCCCAAATAGCAATATTGGATTTCTGCAGAATTTTGCATATAGTGTGTCTCTGGCACACATGTAAATGATAACATGTGGTCTGATCATACCCCTGGGTCTTGCCAAAAGAGGGTGTAAAAGTGCATTCCCTGATGTCCTATGAAAAGGCTCTCAGAGGCTACTTTTCAGTAATGTACCTTTTGGTGAGAGGTTAACTACTACGCATACCTTTACAACACATTCAAAGACATTTTGCCCAGTTGACAGACCTTGAGAGGGGGTGCGTCATTGGACTCAGAGAAGAAGGATGTTCGTTTCGACAAACTGCCTGCCTTGTAGGAAGGAGGGGTTAGACGCAGTGGTTACGAGAGGGTACATACACACAGAAAAGCTCCAGGAATGGCTGAAATTTCCTTTTTGTGAAGATTGATTTAGTTTTCTTCAGCTCAAGGGAGAAGAAATTGGTATTTCATCCATGGATGATAAGAAGAGACAAGACAGTTGTGTCGCTGCGGAAGTTTCTTCACCTGTTAAGAAAGTTGTGGATTCTGAGTCTGACCTGTCGCAAACGGAGAAACTGAACACTGTACAGCAGGACTGTGATAAGCCAGATAGCAGGTTAGACTTCATGGAAATGCCGGTTTATTCCGGATGTGTCACATGTACATGTGAAATGGGCTGAACTAGAAGCCAGCTGGTGTTACCGCTTGCCTCTGGTATAAGTTTAGCCTATTACTGTAATTGTGTGTAATGTAAATGGCCGAAGTAGTTATATATGACAAATTATTCCCGTTGCAGTAAAGAAAAACCTTCCCTGCCTGTTAGAGGACGATTTAGGCCAAAGCCAAACCTGACCAGAGCACCAGCGAAGAATAAATCTTCAGGCACTGAGCAAGAAAGTGAGCGTTCACAAGGCTCGGGGCAGGTATGTCTGTTCATGATATATATGTGGTCTATATGTATTTGTTTTGTAATATTCAGTAAATTGCTTAAATAAACTCATTGACAAAAAGATGACACACCCAGATAAAAATATTGGATTGCTGCAAAACTTTGCATGTAGTTGTCTCTGGCATATATGTAAATGATAACATGTGGTCTTATTAAAACTGGGTCTTGCTAACAGTGCTTTCTCTGATGTCCTATGAAAAGGCTGTCAGAGGCTACTTTTCAGTAGTGTACTTTTTGGAGAGAGGTTGTTAACTTCTACATATACCTTTATGACACGCTGGAAGACATTTTGCCCAGGTGACAGACCTTGATCAGGGGCACATCATTGGACTCTGAGAAGCAGGATGTTTGTTTTGACAAACTGCCCCCCCCTCTAGGCAGGAGGGGTGGGGTGCATTGGTTATGAGAGGGCATATACACATGATGAACAGGCTCCAGACAGACCACCAGTAGAGAGGGTCATTAGATTCGTGACAAGCACGAGCTTCTCCCATAATTTCCTTGTCCACCATCCAGATACAGGTCACATGTTTACTATACACCCCTGTCTCTGTCTGGAACATTTCCAGGTACTCGGTAGAAGGAAATTTGTTGTAATGATGCCCTTTTACATGTCCTGCTATTGATAGCCAGCCACTACTGTTTTTATTTGCAGCGTGGTCATGAGCAATAAACCTGGACTGCTATGGACTGGAACCGTATTGTCTTTAGCGCTGAATCCAGATTCAGTTTGGGATTCAAGTATGGAGGCCTCGTGGTGAGCGCTTCAATACTGCCTTTCCTAGGGAGCTAGACACTGCCCCAACTGCTGGTGTGATGATCTGGGGAGCCATAACATAAGACACGTGATTATCCCTAGTAGTGATATGAGGACCCTAACAGCACACTGGTATGTGCAGGCCAATGTCAATGTACAGGTTGGGTCTGTCAGATAAATCTCTGCTGCTGATCCCATTACAGTTAGGAAAAACTCCAGGAATGGCTGAAATTCTCATTTTTGAGAAGACTGATTTTTATTTTCTTCAGCTCAAGGGAGAAGAAATTGGTATATCATCTTTGGATGATACGAAGAGACAAGACAGTTGTGTCGCTGCAGAAGTTTCTTCATCTGTTAAAAGAGTTGTGGACTCTGAGTCTGACCTGTCACAAACAGAGGAACTGAACACTGTACAGCAGGACTGTGATAAGGCAGATTCCAGGTAAGGCTTTATGGAGATGCTGGTTTATTCCAGATGTCACATGTACATATGAAATGGGCTGAACTAGAAGCCAGCTGATGTTACCGCTTGCTTATGGCATAAGTGTAGCTTTTTATTGGAAGTGAGTGTGTAATGTAAATGTCTGAAGTAGTTATATATGAGAAATTATTCCCCTGCAGTAAAGAAAAACCTTCCCTGCCTGTTAGAGGACGTTTTATGCCAAAGCCGAACCTGACCAGAGCACCAGCGAAGAATAAAACTTCAGTCACTGAGCAAGAAAGTGAGCGTTCACAAGGCTCGGAGCAGGTATGGCTGTTTATTTTTGTATGTTTTTTTATATATTAATATTTAGTCTCCAGTAATTTGTAAAAATATATTGTAGTGATAGGACTGTGAATGGCAGTGCCCCCAACTTGGTTTGACTGTCAGATGGTATTGGTTTTCTTAACTTTATCATACAGCTCAGATAGTTGCTGGCTAAATGCTTCTCCCATCTTCAGTTGTTAGTTGTAGCTCACCCATACACGTGCACCATTGGCTCAGGCAAACACGCTTGAGTTTCAACGAGAAGAGAAGAATGAGCTGAAGCCAAACATGATGATGGTGGTTTCTTCATTGAGAAAAAAAGGTTGGGCATGTTATAGGGCATCTGTCATACCTTTCTTTCCTATACCTTCAGGGATGGAAAGTTGGGATACCAAAATTGGCAGGTACAGCTGACATTTGTCCTAATGTGAATGGCCTCCTTTTATTTGATCACTTGAATATTCAACATCTGGTTAAGATCTTATTGATGTTTTATTAACTCTTGTTTTTTTCATCATAAGATTAAATTCTTTAATGATAACAGTAATTTACATATAATGTGTAAAGTTAATTATTATTAATATACAGTGTGTGTAGCTGTTCAGTACAGAATAGAGTTTGTTACTGAGGTTAAAGGGATTTCTGAGACTATGATACGGATGACGTATCCTTTAGTATAGGTGATCAGTATCTGATCAATGGGGACTGACACTCGATAACTTGGCAGACCAGATGCTGCTGCATTCAGACAAGCACTCTGGCCTCTTCACAATATGCCAGACACAGCACTGTACGTTATATAGTGGATGTGCTTGGCATTGCAGTTTAGTCCCATTCATTTTGAATTGCACTGAGCTGCAGCATGGCCATGTGACCAGTGAACATGAGGTCACTGGCTTGAGAAAAGAAAGTAGCACTCCATCAAGCGCCGCAGCCTCTTCCAACAGGTTATTGGTGGAGGTGGTGCGTGTTGACCTATCCTAGTTCTGCATATATTTGGTATAAACTGGATGTGCATGTCTTACTGCTTCTACTTTAATCTTAGGTTTCACATGTTAGTAACAAGCCACCATCACCTACACCTGACAAAGACCGAGAGAAGGAATTTAAGGAAAGGTAAAGATGAATCTTTTATATTTCTCTAAGACCTATATTTTTAAATAGTATTCTAATTTTGGGGTATATTTATCTGACTTGGCACCTCAGTTCTCGGGACCCATGATATGACCTTCCCTGATGGCATTTGGTTCAGTATAGTAGGCTTCAGCTTAGTGGTCAGTGTGTTAGTGGTTAGCGTGCTCAAGCTGAAGCTTCCTTTAGAGGCTCAGTGGTTAGCACTGCAGCGCTGGAGTCCTAGGTTCGAATCCGACCAAAGACAACACCTGCAGAGTTTGTATGTTCTTCCTGTGTTTGCGTGGGTTTCCTCCCATACACCAAAGACATACTGATAGGGAATGTAGATTGTGAGCCCTATATGGGACAGTGATTAAGAACATCTCTAATGCGCTGCTTAATATGATGGCGCTATATAAGTAAACAAAATAAATAAATAATAAATAAGGGGCTCCCACAGTTTTCTTCCTCTTCCCCACTCCTCTGTATACACTCTTTTGTAGCAAAACTTTAGCAAAAAGACTATTAAAGGGGATGTCTGATTGGTCAGGTTAGCTGTATTGGGCCACGTCTGACTCCCGTACGGGGTTGGAAGCAGTTGGCTCCATGTCTTTTCTAGTGGCTGGACGCCACTACTGCAGCTTACCTCCCATCGGCTTCTTGCCACTATACAGAGATTCTAAGGATAGGCCATAAATTAAAAATTCCTGGAAAACCCTTTTAAGTGTCTCAGTTCCTTTCATGCATTATATTTATATGTCAGTATTTCTCTCTATTCAGTGTGGAATCATCATCTGTCTCTCAAGATGAATGTGGAAAATCGTCCATAAAACCTGCAGCTTTAGCACGAGGCCGTTTCCAGAGACCAAAACCTAATCTGAGAAATGCATCATCTCAGAAAGAAGCATTTGGTGTCAAGCAAGATTCCTTTGCCCAGAGCACTGGACATGATGAGGGAGACACCAGCAGAGACCTTCAAAGTGACAGTAGTGTTGGAAAAGTATGTTGTTGCTGTTTTAGTACACGTCTGTATTTTTCTGTAGTAATGGATTTTACCTGGATGGTTCACACTGCAGAGTACCTTGATCGTTTCTGGTTTTCCGGGAGTTCAGATCTAGCTGGCGTAGGTTTGAGCTAGAGTTCACTCCAGTTTCTGGTGTAAATTGTTCTTAATTAGTTGGCCATGGGAGTCCATGACCCTCCACAAAGCCATGCCTACTTTTCTGAAAGGTAACTTAGGCGTTGCAGAACCAGAAGTTGCATTTTATTGAGCAAAAACAGGTTTGTGTAAAAATGTGACCTTTTTATATGACTGTTATGTGGCTTGGAGTGGACGATAAATCCCCCCAATGATTGCTAAAATTTTATTTACAGCAGAAGTATATTATATTCAGTCCAACTGTCATTCCTCAAATGGGTTTTATTTAATAAACCATATTTCCTTTTATAGCAAGAAAATGAATCATTGGTAAATACAGTGCCTGGATCGTTTCAAGATTCTTGTAAGATTGAAACCAAGTTGTCTCCTTCATCCTCTCAGTTGACCCAGGACAGTACTGTGAATCAGGTTGACTTGTAAGTTGTTCAGTAGTATGCTCTGAATGCTTGATGAGTGGTTTGTGGTGTGTTTTTTTTTTTGTTTGTTTTTTTTTTAACTTTTTTACATCTTTTAGGACTGAAGCATCCATTGTATCTGAAACTGAAACCATTAAATCTCCAATTAAACCTGCACCTCTGGTTCGAGAACGGTTGCAGAAGCCAAAGCCAAATCTACTGAGAGCATCTGGACGGAAAGGGGAATCTGAAGTGAAACAAAGTGAAAGCTTTGAGGGGGCATCTGGTGGTACCGAGAAGAGATTGGAGAGTGATGATGTAAATACATCCTCTGTAGGAAGTGTAAGTAATATTTATGTACATAAAGCTTCATATGTTTGACCACCACAGTCGTTGCAACAACCAAGAGTGCATGGGACAAGGCTGCGATACCAAGCACTCCTGCTACTAAATTTATGTTGCTATGGCTTATAGAAAGCTGTTAAAGGGAGTCTATCATTGGGACAACATGTTTTTAACTGAAGCAGTGTTGGAATAGCCTTTATAAAGGCTATTCTACACCTACCTTTACTTTTCTTCTCCTCGCCGCCGTTATTCCCAAAAAAACATTTTATTCTCATATGTAAATGAAGCTCAGGGAGCATCGGGGGCGTTCCCCCAGTGCTTCGAGCACCCCTGCATCATTACCGCAACCTGCCTCCAGCGCTGATTTTTCACGCACCCTGCATCATCTTCTGTTCATCTTGCATCTGCTTCTTGCTCCGTCGGCCATTTTTCTGGAGTACACAGGTGTAAGAAACTAAACAAAAATGGCCGCCAGAGCCACTTTGAGTTCAGGCAAAGCCGACTGAGCATGCTCAGTCGGCCATTTTTGTTTTAGTTTCTTACACCAGTGTACTTCTGAAAATTGGCCGCCGGAGAAAGCAGATGCAAGATGAACAGAAGAAGATGCAGGGGACATGAAAAAGCAGCGCTGGAGGCGGGTTGCAGCGATGACGGGGAGTGCTCGGAGTACGGGGGGAACGCCCCGGTGCTCCCTGAGCATAATTTACATATGAGAATAAAATGTTTTTTTGGAGAAACGGCAGTGAGGAGAAGAAAAGTAAAGGTAGGAGAAGAATGGCCTTTATAAAGGCTATTCCAACATTGCTTCAGTTTAAAACAAGTTTCTCCAATGATAGAATCCTTTTAATAATGAAGGGGATCACAGGTATTGGCAGAGCACCTGTGGCACCTTCAAACAACTGATCAGCGTTGGTGCGAGAGTCAGACCTGTTTCAGTCTTATATTGATGGCCAGTCCTAAAGATAGCTCTTCAGTATTAATATCCCGGAAAAACCTTTAGGTTTATGCCACATGCTATGAGAATGCTGCTGAATGGCTGCAGGAAATTCAGTATTTTCTTCTGTAAAATCACCATGACAAAAAAAACATCTGAAAATGGGTGGTTTTCCCTACGACTCCCCTACAGATTTCTCTGCAGTCTACATGACTTTCAATATGGGACTATAAATCCCATCCACTATGCTGCAGCTAGGGCATGTTGGCCGCCAGCAAATTTGCACTCGCCAGCCTGTAGCAATTTCACCCATTGTGTCCCACACCTTATTCTTTTTTGGTGGTTAAATGCAAACCGGATTTCCATGAATTTGAGAAAGACTAACATAGCTTAATGCTTAATGATTTTCTCTTTATTATCAGATTCCAGAAAATGCAGCAGAGACTGTCCCCTTGCTTGCCAGAAGTGATAAAGGAAATTCTTTTGCAGAAGAGCAGTCTGTTACTTTGGAAACACCTGACAATAGAGCATCTTCTGGGACATCTGTAGATTCTACACCTGCCATGTACGTGTGTGTAATGGTATCTCTTTCATATTTCCATGTAGCTCTTAGCTTAGAGTCTTAGAGTCCCTTAAAGAGAATCTGTCAGGGCGATTCCCAAATCACCCTGTTTATAAAGCCATCCGTGCCCAGAATAAAAATAAAAAAGCTTTATACTCATCCTGCCGCTGTACTTCTTGCACCTACGCAGTTCTTCACTGAAGCCAGAGGAGTACAACTCCTTTTCAGTGTGCATGCCCTGTACCTCCGGCACTTGCCGTGGTGTACATCCTCTGCTTCCTTGAAGACCTGCGCAGATGCCTGGAGCACCAGAGATGAATCCGATGAAACTCATTGGACTTCTCTGTAGGTATGTTTAAAGGTTTTTTTTTTTTTAAAAATGCAGACATGGATGGATTTAAAACAGGGAGATTTGGGACACTAAATCCCCGGTCTAAAAAGACCTGTGGGTGGTTTAGTGTGTGAAATCGACCTGACAGGTTTCCTTTAAGTTCTGAAAGCAGATGTGTAGTCTTGGACCTAAAAGCATGTCTAAACTTTTTTTTTTTTTTTTTTTTTTCAACTGCATAGTGCAGGTGAAGAGAATAAACCTTACAATATACTTTATTAAAGAAAAGTATCTCTTTCTTTACTGATCAAATTTATATAATAGAGATCTATGGAGAGGGAGAGGTAGAAGAGAGCTCTGCAAAGCAGAGTAACGTGCACTATAGAGAGAGACCGTTTTCTTTCACAGCACAGCTGTGTTATCAGGAATTATTATCCAGCCGTCTTATGGCCTCATATCTGTCTCTCCTCCTTCCCCTCACCATAGACTTAATTGTAAATTGATTTGCTCATGTAAGGAGTAGGGGACAAAATCGCTTAGCTAAAAAGTCAAGCTAGAGGTAATAGTTAGACACAGGCACTTTTCTTTAGTCAAATATATTACAAAGTTTCACCTTCACGATTGATTTATGAAAAAAATAGAAGTTTAATTTAGTTTAAAGGAACACGAACTCTAGAAATGTATGTGAAATTAGCAAGAAACAACAAAATCTTTGTCACCCAAATAATGACCTTTTTCATCTTTTGTCAGTCTGCAGAATTGTTTCTGCACGATAATGACCAGTTGTCAGTTTGTTCACAAATTTTCAAAAGGAACAATAGAGGAACAGCTCACAAAGAATTATAAAAAGACGCGCCAGAATTATTTCATGTGTAATGTGCACATTCAGTAGACATGTCAGGAGAGGTGACAGGTCCTCTTTTAAATGCATTTGGTAGGCTCAGATTGAAAGTTAAAGATTGTTCTGTCTTTTAGGATTGATAAAGAGCAAAGTGCATCTGAAGATGAAAAAAAGACATTGAAACCAGTTTTAACAAGGGGCAGATTTCAAAGACCAAAGCCAAATTTAAAGCAATCTTCTACAAGATCATCTGTGCCTGCTCCACTGGTGTCTACTGTGCAGGATGAGAAGAGACGGGATACAACAGTCACTGACCATGTAAGACGCCTAAAGGCTTTGAAAAGTAACTTAAGATGGTTAAAGTAGTTCATTGTACGTAGATAGCTTAGTAAATGTATGAGTGCTTTTGGGTACTTACATACTAGCCCAGCGTAGGGATGTAGTTGGGAAGTATGGCCGCCATTCTGAGTTTTAAAAGCATTAGGTCCACTTGCAACACAATTTTTTTCCTTTACGGATCTTGCCATGAATCTGCAGCAAAATGTATACATGTGAGTTTTGCTGCAGATTGTACTGTGGATTCAGGGAAGTTTTCACCTTTACTTCATTGAATGTGATGAAATCCTTGGTGAAAATCCATGACACATCGGCAACAAAATGAGCAGTCCACAGGTTTGAGAACTAACAGTATTCTTGTTTCTCTGTGGTAAAAATGCAGCGTGTGGATTGGATGTGTAAAGTCTCCCCCACTTGCCTGGGTATAGTGGGATCCATAGGATAAGAGGGTAACTTAATGATCGGTGGGGGTCAGATCACTGGGACACCCACAGCTCACCAGAACAAGGATCCCTTGTATCCGCACATGAATATAATAGCTGGTTGTGCATATACAGTTGCTTGATTCTCTATGAAACAGCCAGAGATAACTGACCTCTATACTTTTCTTTACTATCTCCAACAACCCCATAGAGCAGGGGTGTCAAACTCATTTTCACCGGGGGCCACTTCAGCCTCACGGGGTACCTTGAAGGGCCAAGATTATTTTACACGTGTATAAAAGTAACTTCTCCTTAACAGTTAAGTGAGCTATTAGACAGCGTATAATATAAACAGGCGCCATAGCCCCTATTTATAGCGCCCCATTTACACACACTATAATGTTCCACAGCAGTCCCTGCACACTGTATTATGACTCGCAGTTGCCCCTGCACACGGTATTATGCTCCCTAGTGGCCCCTGCACACGGTATGATGCTCCATATTGGCCCCTGCACACGGTATTATGCTCCACAGTGGCCACTGCACACGGTATTATGCTCCACAGTGGTCCCTGCACAGGGTATTATGCCCCATAGTGGCCAAACCATGAACTATTATTATACTCTGGGGTCTTTTCAGACCCCAGAGTATAATGAACGGAGACCCAGGGGAGGTGACAAACATAAAAACCAGTGTTACTTACCTATCCTGGACACCGGTGCACTCCTTGCAGCTTTTGGCCCTGTGTAATTGCGCACACACGTCACGTGATCAGGCCGGCGACGCGATCTGATGACGTCACCAGAGGCATCACGCTTGCTCGGAGTAACACTGATCACAGGAGAGGTAAGTAGGATATGTTTTTATGTCCCCTCACCTCCCCTTGGCCCCCGATTATTATACTCCGGGGTCTGAAAAGACCCCGGAGTATAATAATAGTAGTGTTTGAGGCCCGCAGCCTCACTTACCGACCCCGCCCCCTTACCGTGCCCGCGGCTGCCCGCGGGGTAGGTAAATAAATAGGCCGTGACCTGCTAGGGATACTCCAGCAGGTCACGGCCTATTTATATATAAAAAAAGTTATAGTCACCTGCGATTCCTTGATGCAGCCGCTGCCTCCTCTTCTTGTCCGCAACGTCTGTGTCTCAGCGTAGGAGGCGAGATGACGTCATTGTATCGCCGCCTGCGCTGAGATGCGACGTCTCTTAAACCAGCCCAGGACAGGCCCCGCTCAGCTCTGTTTTTTTTTTTTTAAAAGCGGCCTGTCCTGGGCTGGTTTACATTGAATAGAAGAATGCCGCCCCCAGACAGTGAGGTACAGTGCCGCCTGAGGCAATAAAGATGGCGGCCGCCCAGTGGCGCACCGCTAATGAGGCGAAGTGAGGCGGCCACCATCTTTATTGCTCTTGTATTGCGTGAGGTCGGGCCGGATAACAGAAGGCAGCGGGCCGGATTCGGCCCGCGGGCCTTGTGTTTGACACCTGTGCCATAGAGAGAGAAGTGGCCCCCCACCCCCCCCCCCCCCCCCCCCCCACCACAACAACAAAAAACCCCCTCCTCCTCTCCTTTCCGGTGCCCCCCCCACTCCAACCCACACCAAAACCACCCTCACCCCCACCCCTTTTATTTCTCAATTACCCCCCCACCCCCCCCCCTTCCCCGCCCCCAACCCAAAAAACCCCCCCCCCCCCCCAAAAAAAAAGAAGAAACAGGAACAGGGGGCACCCAAAAACCAAATTCCCCCCCCCCCCTCCCCCATCTCAAAACAAAAAAAAAAAAAAAAAAAACTTTTCCCCCCCCCCCCCCCCCCACCACCTTTTCTTTTTTTTTTAGCCCCCCCCCCCCCCCCCACCACAACACAATTTTCCTCCCCCCCCCCCCCCCCCCCCCCCCGCCCCGACCGGTTAGTTTTGCCCCCCCCCACCTAGTTTGGCTTTTTTAAGCAAGGCCGGGCGGGCCCCGCCCCGCAAGGGAAGGGATGGTTTTTGCACCCCCCCCCCCCCCCCCCCCCCCTCTGAGCCCCACACACACACATTTAAGTTAAGGTTTATAATACCCCCCGTTCCCCCCATTAAATTTAATATAAAAAATTTTTTTTCAAAATTTACCCACCTTTTTTTTTTTTGCCCCCCCCAAAAAAAAAGGTGGCATTTTTCTTGATCTTTTTTTAAAGGTTAATTAATATTTATATATTTTGCTCGTCTACTTCACTGGGGGACACAGCACCATGGGTATAGACCTGGTCACTAGGAGACAAGACACTAGGAAAAAGCAAAAGCTGTTGGCTCCGCCTCCAGGCTATACCCTGCCACAGCCACTGTGCATGAATCAGTTTGAAACCTAGTGTCATAGGAGGCAGACACGACCTGACTCAGGTCTTCTGTCTTGCATCGTTTTTATTTTTACCTTTCTTTCAGGTGCAGGGGGGTAGTCAGCGTGTACGCCACACTAGTCATACCCTCCTGCGGGCGCAGCGCTCTGCAAAAGAGCAGCCTCGCCGGTCACCCAGTCCCCACTCACCATTCGCCGCACCCCGAAAGCGGCCGGAGTACCGGTGACCCCACTCCCACGTGCGAGGTCCTACCGAGGGGGTGACCCTGCGGCGCCTGAAGTCGCCAGACTGGTGAGTATGAGAAGAATAGAAGGCTGGTGAGTATGAAGGTTACCTCAGCCCCTCTCCATCTCCCCTTCAGGCCCTCTCCACCTCCCCTTCAGGCCCTCTCAGCCCCTTAGTGCCATTTCCCAGGGGGACAATAGTATGGGTCCTGTTTAGGGGGGGCATCACAGGGTTCCCCTGAACTGGGCCTTAAATCTTAGTAAATAAGCCCCTTTTTTCTGGGGCGTTTTTGGGTTTTCTGGTCGCTCCTACCGAGCGGCCCCCGTCGGGGGGGGCACCCGGTTCCCCCCCCCCCCGCTCGTGTGGGGACCCCCTTTCCTGGCCCCCCGGTACCTTTTCCCAGGCCTCCGCGGAACCTCCGGAGTTCGTGGTCGCGCCGCGCCGCTGACGGTGCCTCGCGGTTGGCCGCGTTGTACGCGAGTCCGAGGCCTGGCCGGGAACTAGGCTGCAACGGGCCCGTCCCTTTCCCGGGCTTTTCTGGTACCCAGACTCCGCCTAGGGCCTTCCATTGGCCAGGGGGCTGTCCTGGCAAGCCATCCAGCCTGCCCAGTAGCTACTGAGCCTGTTTTTACCAGGGGAAGAGCTTTGCTCTCCTAATATTCTCAATTTATTTATTTATTGGCTTATTTATTTATTTTTTGGCTTGCTGGGACAGCAGGGATTCTTCCCAGTTCCTTGGGAGACATTGCACCTGCGGAACCCTTGCTGCAGCAGTTTGTGAGCGGCCATCTTTTGCAGTCTGGTAGGCTAACCCCCTGGGTTACCCTAATTTTCTTGGGCTCCCCCTCCGGCCCCTCTGGTTGCGTCACGTTTTTATACGTGCACCCGCTGTATCAAAAACAGTTGCCATGCGGACAGCCCGAGCCCATGTGCTCTCTCTGCCTTCCGCCTCAGCCAGTCAGTAACCTCCTGGCCCCTCTCCGGTTTTTCCATCCCCCGGATTGGGCGGCCTCCCCTAACCTTGGCCATGGTGTCCTTACCAGACTTAACTAGTCAGTGCTGGAAACTTGGAATGGCTGCTTTCCCAGATCGCCGCTCAGTCGGCTGCTTCTAGGGATCTCCCTGGACACCCTCATAGTTCCCGTCGCAGCTCCAGGAGCCTCAAAAGGACCAGGAAGTCTTCCTACGGTTCACGGTCCGCCACCCCTTCCTCTGGGTACTCCCCAGATAGGAACTCAGCTCACGGCTCCACTCCGGCAGGCGGATACCTCCCTCCCTCTGCTCGGTCTATTTAACTGGGGACGCCTCTGACTCCGACTCGGAGCTTCAGCTAGGCTCATCTATATCTGCTGCTACGCGGGAGTCATCTATGCGATAGAGACCCTACAGATCTCTGAGGACCCGGACTCATCCTCTCAAGTGAACATCTCTTTCTGCCACTGGATGTTTGATATCATCTTGAGGGCACAGTGACTTCTCCCTGGACCATCCTCTGTCTTCGACTAGGAAATCGGACATCCCTTCCCTTGACCTGTGTGTCTCCAAGTGGAAGGTGAGCTCGGGCAGTTCTGCCAGGCTATGCTGTGACACACGTCTCTAGCTCTCCCTGGCCGGCAACGATGAACATCCGAGGCAAAGGAAGCAGGTTGCTCCAGTGGTGCAATCGGTTAGCGCACGGTACTTAGATATCAGTAACTAGTGAGCGCAAGCTGGCCTGTCTTGACATTTTGTCAGCGAGCCGACCCATGTGTCCCTTCCTATCACTAAGAGCCTCCCACGGTGGATCCCATGATAGCTAGGCTCTCCAAGGCTTCTAGTCTGCCTTCAGCGGTTTTTGCCTACCTCAGTGATCCCTCGGAGTGAGATCGGATCGCATCTGTTGTATTGTTTGCAATGCAGAACTGATACATTGCATTGCCCTAAATGCTGGTTATTGCATTGCTGCAAGAAGGTGGCTTCCCTCACCAGGGTGGCCTTCGTAGTGGCTGGTTTCTCCCTGCGGCTCTCCTTCGCTGCCTCTTGGGTCATCAGGCCTTCTTTTCCTGGGCCAAACAGCTTCAGTCAAACCTCCCTGATGCAGTTTCCCTCCAGCCGCTCGTCTCTGAGATCCTGAACGCT
This sequence comes from Leptodactylus fallax, assembly GCA_947044405.1. Lineage (NCBI taxonomy): Eukaryota > Metazoa > Chordata > Amphibia > Anura > Leptodactylidae > Leptodactylus > Leptodactylus fallax. The sequence goes on along the minus strand of CAMRHE010000071.1, from coordinate 7,385,147 downwards.
TCCCAATAACTGGAGATGCCTTCCAAATCTGCTAAGGCGGCCGCCAATGCAGTGATTATCTGCCATACCGTTGGGATCCGTTGTGGAATACTGGGTCCGCCTCCAAGAAGGCGAACGCAGCCCTTCTCCCTTTCCAGGTCGTCCTGGGCCAAATTTTTTGTTAAGGGCGTCGAGAAGCTTATCCCTGAGGCCACGGGGGAATAGATTCTTCCTCCCTCAGAGGTGTCCTATGTGTCAGCCTTTCTCCTGCTCCAGAAAGCTTCTTTCAAGTCCAGGCCCCGTCTTCCTCTTCCTAGCCTCCTCGGCATGAAGTTTTTTCCCCTCTCTGGGCATCTCAAATGGCGGGACGTCTGGAGCCTGGGCCTGAGAGGCGGTGTCGTCCGGCTACTCCAGTTTTCGCTGGAGTCTCTTTGCCTTCACTATGTCGGACAATCCAGGCTGTCTCCATTCTCCAGCGGCAGGGAGTCAGCGTCCCTGTTCCCGTTGCAGAGTGTATCTGGGGTTACTATTCTTACCTGTTCTCCATTCGCCTAGAAGGACAGCTTCCTCTGTCCCATCATGGACCTGAAAGGGCTCCACAGGTTCTTCCATGCCTGCAGGCTCCGTTGTAGTCTATGCAGTCTGTGGTGGCATCCCTGGAGATGGGCGAATTCTTCGTCCATCTACATCATCTCGCTGTGCCGTCAGCGGTTTCTTCGTTTTTGCTGTGGATCCTTGACCTTTCCAGTTGTCTCTCTCCCCTTCAGGCTGGCCTCTGCCACCGGGGGTTTTTTTCCCTCAGTGATGGCGTCTCTCATGGCCATCCTCTGCGCCAGAGGTGCTGCCGTGTTTTCAGACTTTGACGACCTCCTGGTGAAGCCCCTCCAGGTCAGACAATCTGACCAGCTTGTGGTTCACCTTGGATGTTCTTCGCCGGTTCTGCTGGCTCATCTATGAGGATGTCTCGTGTCCTCTAAGCACATGGAATCCAGGACATGATCCTCTGCTCGCTCCAGGGTGTGATTCTCCCTCCGGAGGCCAAGATCCTGAGTGTCCCACCTTTGGAGGTACTCTCCTTGCTGTCTTTGAATCGGCATGTGGGTCCTGCGCACGATCGCCTCAACCATCTAGGCTGTACCTTTCATTCACTCTGTCGTTCTCTCCTCTTGAAGATTACGGCCTGCTGGGACAAATCTCCGGACAGCCTCATCTGCTTGGTTCTCTTTCCACCTTGGTTCACTGAGAGATTCTTTAGTGTATATTCCTCCCCAGGAATTTCTCAAGGGAAGTCCTTCTTCCCCTCTGTTGGTAAGTGATTCCCACTGCCGCCAATTTCCCCGGCTGGGGAGTGGTCCTCGATGCTTTGATTGTTCAGGGCCTGTGGTCCAGGGCCGATTCCTCCCTCTGGTTCAACCTGCTGGATCCCAGGGCTATCTTATTTGCCCTTACTCCTTGGACCTCTCTTCTCCAAGGACATCTGTCACAGTCCAGACTGACCTCTCCTCCATGGTCGCCTACTTGAACCCTCAGCGTGGCACCAGGAGCCGTGCGGCCTTACTAGAAGCCTCACAATTTCTTCCTTGGGTGGAGCGCCTTGTTCCAGCTCTTTCGGTGGTCAACCTTTTTTCTGGGTGGCAGACTACTTGAGTCGATAAAATATTGCTCCGGGCGAGGGTCGCTTTATCTGCAGATCTTCCATCCACTGTGCTCCCGCTGTGGTGTGACAAATGTCGACATTTTTAGCCTCCGCCGGAACCACAAGGTCCCCGGCTAAATTGCCAGGTCTCTGGATCCTCGAGCCATCACCGCTGGCGCTCTTGTAAGTTCGGTTTTTCACTTCCTCTTCTCCCTTGGGTCCTCCAGAATCTCAAGACCAAGGGGGTTCAAGCTATCCTGGTGGCACCAGATTGGCCCTGCCGGGTCTGGTATGTGGATCTCATTTTCCTGTTGGCGGATGCTCCTGGCCTCTTCCTCTGCTGGTCGACCTGCTGTCTCAAGGACTGCTGTTCCTCCCCACCTTGACTCAGCTGCGTTCACGGCGTGGCTGTTCAATCCGAGGTTTGAGGCATCGTGGTTTTTTCGGCGTTTGTTATTCTAACATACTCAAGGCCCGGAAATTCCAGATAGCTTAGATCTGCCATCAAACGTGGAAGGCTTACGTCCACCGTTGGAAGAGTAACGATTCTCATCGGATCGTCTCCAGTCTGGTCTGGATCAAGGTCTTAGTCTTCTTTCTTTTTAAAGGACTTTCCTACAGGAGTGCCACTCTGAGCTCCTTTGGAACCCTTGGATCCGTGGGATCTTAACCTCATCTTTAAGGTGCTTCAGGTTCTCCCCTTCGAGCCTATGATATCCCTTTTTTGCCTTCTGTCCTGGTAGAATGAGTTTCTGGTGGCCATTACCTCCATCCGCAGGGGTCCCTAATTGGCTGCCCCTTTTTTTCGGCAGCCTCCCTTTCTGGTCCTCCACAAGGATAAGGTTTTCCTCTGTCTGCCACAGTCTTTTTTTTCTTAGGGTGTTTTTCCTGCTTCCCCTTCGAGGACTTGGTCTTGCCCTCCTTCTGCTCGGTCCCCAGGCGTCCACGTGAGTGCTTGCTCTTCCCTGCCCGGTTGTTGCCCGGGCAATTTGCGTGTATACTGTTCCTCACGGATCCTTTCTCTTGTTCGGACGCTTTGCTCATTCTCCCTGAGTGCCCTTGCCAGGGCCTGCCTGCTTCCAGAGCTCCCATCTTCCGATGGCTTTGGTCTGAGATTAGGGAGACCTATCGATTTAAGAGTACGGCTCTGCCTCCCGTGTGACGGCTCTCTCCTCTAGAGCTGTTGGAGTTCCCGGGGCCTCCGGCATCAGGCTTATGCTTCCCAGGTCTGTATGTATCCCACTGGGCCTCCATCCTTTTTCTCTAAGTTTCTCCAGATTCATTCTGTGGCCTCTGCTGATGCCAATTTGGGTTGTAAGTTTCTGGAAGCGGTTGAGTATTACAGGTTTGCATGGCCATGTTATTCCCACCCTCTGGGACTGCTTTAGGACATCCCATGGTGCTGTGTCCCCCAGTGAAGTAGACGAGAAAGTGGGATTTTTGTGTACTCACCGTAAAATCCTTTTCTCGTTGTATTCACTGGGGGACACAGATCCCTCCCTTGTTTTTTTTTTTCAGTGTTCCTGCCCGAACTGTGTTGGTTCCTTTTTGGGTTCAGGCATTGTTGGTGGTTGTTGGTTCCATGTTCCTTTGTGTCTCTCTCTCCTACTGCTACGGTACAAACTGATTCATGCACAGTGGCTGTAGCAGGGTATAGCCTGGAGGTGGAGCCAACAGCTTTTGCTTTTTCCTAGTGTCTTGTCTCCTAGTGACCAGGTCTATACCCATGGTGCTGTGTCCCCCAGTGAATACAACGAGAAAAGGATTTTACGGTGAGTACACAAAAATTTTTTTTTTTTTTTTTTTTTCCCCCCCCCCCCCCCCCTCCCCCCCCGCCCGCCCCCCCCCACGCGGAGGCAGAGGGGAAACACCACAAAAAAGAAAAACCCAAACCCCTCCCAACCCCCCCCCCCCCCCGCGGCCATTTCCTTCCCCACGCACCCAAAACGCAGAGGGGGGCGCCCACCCCCCCCCCCCCCCCCCCCCCCCCCCCCGCAAAGGGTGGTCCTGCGTTGTTTTTTTTTTTGGCCCCCCGCCCCCCCCCCACCCCCCCCCCGCGGGGAATCCCCCCCCCCCCTTCCCCCCTTTTTCCCCCAAAAATCCCCAAAAAAAAACAAACACCCACCCCCCCCCCGGCGCGGCCCCCCCCCCCCCGCCCGCGGGGCCCCCCCCCCCCCCCCCCCCCCCCCACCCAACAAAGACCCCACCCACCCCCCCCCAACCCGACGCCCCCCTTGGCCCGTCCCCTTGGTTTTTTTGGGGGGGGGGCCCCCAGAATAATTTCATCTGGTGGACCCAAGCATCCTCAGTCCGACACTGAGACATACACTGTTTATGTATGCTGTTTTTGGCATGTTCATCTATCTGATGTGCATGGGGGTGTCCTGACTCTACCCCAATTTCTGATGTTGGGGGAATGATGCATCGAACACGTTAGAATTCAATGGGATAAGCTTTTGTCAGGTGAGTTTGGAAATAGTTTCCTTCCCCAGCTCCCCCATTTTAGAATGCTTGCAAGCCAAGCTTGCATGTATGAAGGGCTTGGGAGGAATAGCTGTTGGCTGAATAAGCATTCATCTAATAGCTATTGGAAGTGTATGGCCAGATTAACTTTTAACTTCCCATAAAAGCAGGGTTCCTGGGAGCTCTGATAATGGAGGGGGGGGGGGGAGCTGTGACAGATCTGAGAGGGGCTGTACTTGAGCATGTAATGATTCTCTCAACCTATAACTTTTTTTGAATGTTTTTATAGACCAGAAGAATCCATGCGTGATGCAGAAGAAAGTGAAACAGTTTCTTTAAAACCTGCCCGCACAAGATTTCCAAAACCTAGTCCAAACCTTGGCCGAGCAGCTGTAAGAAAGGAGACCTCAACTACAGAGCCCAAAACATTGGTTCCAGAGAAGGTCAGAGTCTATAGCATTACACAAAAAAGCAGTCACTTAAAATAAGCCAAAATGCACTTGATTCCTATATCTGTAATAACTTTAGAGGGGGAATGTTTTCTCAGGGTCAAGAGGCGCTGAAAGTGATTGATCAGAATCCAGAGCTGTCGAAAATGGAGGACATGCCTGATGTGTCTGTTGCTGGTGGTGACTGTAAAGAAGCTGGACCGTAAGTAGGAGGCCATTGCTTTCTTGTCCTTTGGCCTCTACTCGAGGTTTCCCCATTATTTACAGTATAAAATGTTACTGCTGCCATTGTAGTTATATGTTTTCACCGTATTTTCTGTATTCTGTATTTTTATGTCTTTTTGAAAATCAATAAACTTTGAATTGGAAAAAAAAAAAAAAAAAAGTAGGAGGCCATTGCTTGTCCCCTTGGACAAGAGTTTTTATTTATACAGTCATTTAAGTTGCAGACACTTTATGCACTTTGCTTTTTTCATTTATTACATTTTTTTTTTATCTTTTACTTTTGTTCCTCATTTTGTCCACCTAGTGCTGTTGAAGAAAAATCTGCAGCGATCAAGCCAGCGCCGCTGAGACGTGGCCGACTAATCAGGCCGGTTCCAAACCTTGTAAAACAGTCTGCCAAGACCTTGAGACCAGTACAGAGCAAGACAAATGAAGACTTCAACGCAGCTCCTTCAAGCAAAGTAATTTTACTTTTTGACTTTCATTTTTAATTATGTATCTTGACATAGATTTGCTTTCAAAAAATACATTATCACCAGATTTCTCCATATGCAGCTATTAGCAGTGGCGTGTAGGGAAATGTATGCTTTTTAACCATTTTTTTTTTTTTTCCTGTGCTTCAGTGAATACAGTATGTCAGTTTACAGAAATTGCAGCGAAGTGGCCCCCATCTTTAAAGACCTGGCATCCTCCATGTTATTTCGGCGGATGTCGGGAAGGGGTTAATTATTTGTTGACACACAGTGTTTGTTTTTCTCTCCTTTTTCTATGTATTTTCTAAATTTATTTTTGTGTGTGTGTGTGTGTGTATATATATATATATATATATATTTTTATTTATCTATTTTTGTGACATAATCTGTCCATCAAGAGATGGGGGCCATCCATATGAGCCCATCTTGACAATGATCACTGACAGAGCTGACATGGATTTGCTTAAGACCCAGCAGCTCTGCCATGCCAGGACACACTCAGTGATCATGTAACTGCGGAGTCTAATAAAGGCAACGGCTCTGCCACTGCCTCTGTTCACTATATAGTGCATACTGCAGGAGCTTTATACCATGTCATACATGCACTTTAGTCTTTTATGAGGTTGAAACTAGATTGCTTCTCTTGTTAACCTGTACATTTCTGAAGTTCGGACATCATGCATGTGTGCCATGTGATCTTTATTATCTTTCTCTTCTATGGAAGGATGAGGATCATGTGGTGGCAGCATCCTCTCCAGTTAACAAGAGAAAAGCCACTGAATTCAATGTTGACTTATCCCCCAAGAGAATATACCCCTCTGGCACACCCCAGAAGCCATCATGTTTGTCAGACTCTGATGTGGACCAAGTTACACTGACAAGTGAATCTCCAAGCATCAGTCAGTCTAGTAGTGTGCAGGGCACCACTGCTCCTCAGCGCTCCAGGTAAGTAAAGTAATGTAGGAGGCCCAGGTTTACCGACTGCTGTATTTTATTTTATTATTCACAAATAATTTAAATTATTTAAATTTTATTTTACCGCGGTATTCATGCAGCAATATTTTTAGATATTTTCCACACACTTCAGTTTTAGGAAAATGTGGATATGACATTACTTTTTAACTCTCTCATTACTCCCTTTATTTGGATCGCAGACACAAAGCATCAGCTGTTCAGCTCCAAACCAGAGATCAGGGGACAGATTTACTAAGCTAAATGTTGTGCATCACTTGGAGTGTCATCAGAGTGCATTCCGTTATGCATTCATTTCTATTGGGGCTTAAGGTTCATTCTGTTCCGATAACACGGACCAGGATAGTACCTGCTCTATAATCATACATGTCATAAGAACGGAATGAATCCGAAACCCCCATAGACGTGAATGCATAGCTGAATGCACTCAATGACACCCTGAATGTCATCCAAGTGCCTTCCACTGCAAACTTTGCCCCACATCGGATGCACACTTGGTCATGTACATGGAGCCTTATTATGTCCTTTAGTTGCCTAAAGTAAGCCAAGTAATAGATGTCTATGTAGACAGTCTTAAGACGCACCAAAGTTACCATCAAGCATCTGCTGTTGTTAGCATGGCACATTTTAAGACTGTCTAGTCTGTCTGCAGTCTAAATTTTAGACCGTATTTGTAAATCTGCCCCAATGTGTCCATATGTGGACTTATTTGAGAACATTTACTGACATTTACTGCTCCTCCTGGAGTTGTCCTTTATTTATTTACTCTTATGGGCTTTGGCAGTGCAAGGAACAAACCTCAAATCGTTTGCAGGAGGCCTATATAAGGCCATGCTCTTATTTCTGAACTCTTTTGTCACCTTGTAGATGCCATTATTTAAGGCAGCATTGTATCCAGGACAAGAGTCAGTGTGCTCTATAAATAATAAGAATAAATGTTAATTCTGCATAATAGATTTGGAAGACCTCTGAAGAAACTGTCCACACCACAGTGTGTATCACCCAAATCGGAAAATTCATCTGATCATCCAGAGAAGGAAAAACCTGCACGCAGTGTTAAACCAAGCACAACCAAAACCTCAAAGCCAGTGTCTAGCAAGAGCAAAGGGAAGACAACCCTGGTAAAGATCAGGGCTACACAGCAGGAGGAGGATGATGAAGATGATGCAGACCTGGGGTTTGAAGACGAGAACTATGACCTTGCACCTGATGTGCAGAACCAGGCTCCAGTGTTTGTTCCCTTCAGTCTAAGGTCACCTAAGCCAGTTACAGCTGAGATTGAAGAGACTGTGGAAGAGGTAACATAGATTTCTTTGTATTTGGCATGGGAGATGTTTTGCAAGTGCCTTTTTACTTTACATTTGCATGCACCTTGTTACTAAAGGTATTTTTTTGGGACTTTGATAATCTTCCTAGTAGTCCTTGACAATAGTCCTTAGGATAGGCCATCAATATCTGATCAGTTTGGTTGAGGTGCTGGGAGCCTCACTCATCGGCTGATAGTGGTAGCTGTGTCTGTTCTGTTCTATAGAATTCGCTAGAATGGGACTGAGTGATGATGAGCCTCAGGCATGGCCACTGCAAATTGTACAGAGCTGTGCCTGTAGAATAATAGGTCCTGTTCAGCTCCCGGCACCCTCACTGATCTGATTTCTGGATTGAAATATAACTGATTTCTGTATTGTTTTATGGAGTTACTGAGAGAGTCCTCAACCACAGCTTAAATCTCACTATGTCCACCACTTCAGAGGACCTCTAGACACATATATTGTACATACATATGTGCAAGTATGCATATTAACTGCAGTTTATAACATATTGTAATATACTCCCAGTATTTTTGTAAGTGGTAAATGCTGTATTTATGTACTATGTGTATGGTTTTGTCTCATATACAGCTTGAATTACCAGTAGATGTTGTGGATTTGCAGTGTAGCACAGACCAGGATTTGGAAACAACTTCTTTTCAGCATGTAAGTATTCATGGACAGACGCACTAAACAGTGATGACATCAGTTAGATGGATCATTGTGCAAGAGGACCTTTCACCACCTCCGAGTCCACCACTATACATTAATAGCTGTTTTTTCTCTGATTAGAAGCCTACACCATTCCTGAGCAACCAATGCTTAGTTTTGGGGTCTGATATGCTATCTAGGCTCTGTACTGTCATGAGGGCGGTGTCAGGCAGGAGCGGACAAGGGGTGTGATTCTGAGCTCTGACACTGGCTGCCTCTGTTTGGAGCTCTGAATCACTCTACCCCCACCCCCACACTTGACAATGCCCTTCTGACAATACAGATCTTAAAGTCAGTCTGTCAGCAGGAAAATCATTATCAAACTAATGACTCTACCTGGTAGGAGGGTTTCTACACTTTTGTGTTTTATTCTTATGCAAATTACTTGAAAAGGGCTTTAGTGGCATTTATCTAGAGCAGAGAATGAAGCCCCAACAGGTGAAAAAAACGCTCCTAGTAATAATAATTTACATAACAATAAAAACAGATTTTCATGAAAATGGAGCTGCAATGCAGAATAAGACAGACATGTTTGGAAAGTGTAGAAGCCACCCTACAAGGCAGTGTCATTAATTTGATACTAATATTCCCGCTGACAGACTCCCTTTAAATTGCACATAAGGCACCAAAATTAACTGTGCTGGAATCAGCGGAACCGCGCCTTTTAACAGATACTAAGAACTTGCAGTGGTGGAGGTGGTGAAAGGTCCTCTTTAATGCTTACTTTATAATGACTATGCAGCTACAATTTGCTTCATCATAAGCCAATGCCAGAATTTATTATAGTCAACAAAATTTCCTCATGTCAAGTATTTCAACAGCCAGTGTTCTATAAAATGCAGGAAATACAAAATATTGACTGTGTGAATGAGGCCTAATACAGAGAGGTTATAACTAGCATACGCTCATATATGTGCAACTGGTAATGACTTGACAAGCCGATATTTAACATTGCTGACAACGTCAGTAAAAACTTTAAGATCAGCCATCACATGGTGTTTATACATGATCCCTATTTTGTAAAGACTTTTTGCTTGCTGTAATTTTCTTTTTCTAGTAAAAGCTCTTCATGAGTCTGGATTCTTCAGGGCAGTAACAGTCAGCCATATATTACCTCCCTACATGTCAGTGGGTGGGTGCACACAACTAAGCCCCTCCCACAGCGGTAAAAATGTAAAACATTATACATCTTAAAGGGGTCGACCACTTAATAGACAAAAACTTGGTGCCCTGTGTAACCATTTCTCTGCATCCATACAAATGGTGGCGGTCACACTGTTTATTCATGCAACCGCATCCTTAACTACTTCTACTTCAGTGCAGGCACTAAATGTATTCTGCGCTTGCACAGAATGTCTTGTGTCTGTGAGAAAGATGTACACATTCAGCGCTTGTGCAGAAGTGGGGACAGGCAAGGGAAACGGTCACATGGATAAATAGTGACCACTACCTTCTTTCATATGTATGGATGTATAGATCGCGGCATCCACCTCTTACACAGTGCTTACATGGGCAACCAAGGGCATATTTTGCACAGCAGATTTGTCATATAAAGATAGTTCTGCTTGCACATCACAGTTTATTGCAGCACGAAATTTTTCTTGGCCAATATCTTTTGAATAGCCAGTCTGAGCTTCCTTACTGGGGGGTTCACATCTCATAGAGCGTTTAGTGTAGTGGTCCCAGTGTTGGTAAGCATGGTGGAGATGTGCCACTTCCTATGCCAAGATCCTGATATAAGATCTTACATGGATGGCTCATATATTCATATATTTATAGAGTATCCACTTGTCATTTACAGGAATCTTGTGTGTACATATATAGTGTGTGTCAGTGGTGGTGCTAGAGGGTTATAAAGTTGCTGTCCGTATCAAAACCAATAACCATCTAACAATCTCAAATATTATTTCATCACATCTAGGTTGTGGATACTCACAGTCAGCCAGATAAGAAAGGTAAGTGTTAATGAAATACTTGTTCAGTTCATGGCGCTCCTTATATATAGACAATACCATGTATTTATGGAAGACGCAGACATATCTATGGATAATTCTGGAGTTGAAATCTCATAGTAGTATTGCATTGAGGCTTCTATTCACATTAAAGGGATTGCCATGAAAAATATTTATCATTTGTCCATAGGCTTATTAACCATGGGGGGTTCAGCTTTCTCAAACACTCCCATTGAAGTGAATGTAAGCAGGGGCGAGTTTGTGTTCTCAAGGGGTTCGATGGCCTTCACACCTATCAGCAATTTATGCAGTCTATGCTATGGATAGGGTATAAATATTTTTCATGGTATAATCTCTTTAAGTAATCTGTTTTTCTTTTACAATATGGAGGAATGTAACAATTGGGAGTCTGTACTGTTCTGTAAAAGGGGCATTTCCTGCTTGCTCAGCCTTTCTATTACTCCCGTAGAGTGGCCCCTTCTTTATCTTTGATATGCTATGTAAGGCTGGTTATACACTTTAGCTAGCTGTCACGCAAGTGTGAGGCTGAATAAGGAAGTAGGGATTGGAGAGCAAGCAGCTGTGGTGGCACCATATTTACCCTGAGAACAAAATTCATCAGCCCGATATTTCTCTTCCCCAGAATGTGCCATCAGGGTAGTCAGGAGACCCTCATACACATTAGATAGTTGGCTGGTTCAACTGAAATTGGTGGGTGCAGCCAACATTATCTAATGTGTATGGCCAGGTTAAGGGAGCAACATGTATCATCATACAGTGAAACCTATTTGTGGGATCACCCATAACTGACCATTAAAAAGTGATCTGTTAGGCCAATGTTTTATCTGGTATAGTTGTGATTACCTGTTTTCTCTTTATAGTGTGGTGTGAAGAGGGTTAATTATGAGCTTAATTCTATAGTAAACAGTTGAAAGGAGGGGCCTGTATTAAGCAACACCCCCATCCTTTTTTTTTTTTTTTTTTTTTTTGAACAGAGCTTTTTTTCACTGAAACTTTACGTTCATATTAAAGGGATTTTCCCACAAAACAAGTAAGCCCCTATCCATAACTTGCAGATCAGTGGGAGATCAGTCAGACACCCACTGATCAGGAGAACGGCTATCTCCGGTGCTTCTGTTGAAATGAATGGAGTGGTGTGTGGGATGCATGACCAGCACTCCATTCAGAGTCCCCTCATTCTCCTGATCAGTGGGAGTCTGAGCAGTCGGACCCTCACTGATCTACAAGCTATCTCCACCTTATGGGTAGGGGATAACTTATTTAATGGGAAAACCCCTTTAATATGAAAGTTTCAGTGCGAAAAAGCTCAGTTAAAAAAAACAAAACAGGATGTGGGCGTGGCTTAATACAGGCCCCTCCTTTCAAGTGTTCACTATAGAATTAAGCTCATAATTAACCCTCTTCACACCACACTTTAAAGAGAAAACAGGTAATCACAACTATACCGGATGTTGTGTGCTTTTCAAGCTTTGGCTCAATTCACCAATTAACCATAGATTTCTTTGTTAGAGATAAATCAGTCTGTCAGACTGACAGTCTGTCTCTGGACATGGGTTCTATTAGGGTATGTTCACACGCTGATTTTGAGGCGAAATCAATGAGGGGCGGAAAAAACATGACGGTTTTTTTGACGAGGTCTCTGCAAAAACCACTAGGTTTTTTTTTTTTTTAAGTGAAGTTTCCAGGTCCATACACTTTGCTGGAGCAAAACAAGCACAACAAAAAAAAAAAACGCATCATGTCAAAAAAAAAAAAGTTTCCTAATTCCTGAAACAGGAATTCCTGAAATTCCTGCAAAAAAACTCAGTGTGAACATAACCTTAATGATAACAGACTGGGCAAAGAAAAGGAGGATGTCAGCTTGATAAAAAGAGAGAGAAATATTTTTTACAGAATTTGTTTTACAAACTTTATTATATTCCCCTGTCATTTGCATTTAAAGTTGCTATATAATTCTAAGTAACCTAAAGGGGTTATCCAGTTTGTACAATTAATGGCCTCTCTTTAGGATAGGTCATCAGTATTACATCTGTGGGGGTTTGACACCCGGGACCCCTGCATATCTCCAGTATCTAGTCACTGCTCCCTCGTACAAACTGTAGCAGCGAGTGTAGGTACTGCTGTACTATCCCATATACTTCAGTGGGACAAAGCTGCAGTATCTGCACTTGCTTCTACGGTTTGTACACCGTGCTACCTCGTAGGAAATCTGCCGGGGGTTTTTGGTGTCAGACCCCCACAGATCTATCCATAAGCCATCATTTGTGGAAAGTGGATAACCCTGTAATTTCAGAGTTTAGTTTTTGACCGTCCTGTGTTATTAACCTCCCATTCATTGCTACTGTCATAACATACACCTACTCTACTGTGCTAGTTTGAAAAGCGAATTATTTCTCTCCTATATACCTGTGAGCGCCCACAGGGGGGGGTGCGACTAGTGTGTGACATACATGTTGTCGACCCCAACATGTCAGGTCTTTGCCCGCTATATATATATATATATATATATATATATATATATATATATATATAAGTACAGACCAAAAGTTTGGACACACCTTCTCATTCCAAGAGTTTTCTGTATTTTCATGACTATAAAAATTGTAGATTCACACTGAAGGCATCAAAACTATGAATTAACACATGTGGAATTATATACTTAACAAAAAAGTGTGAAACAACTGAAAATATGTCTTATATTCTAGGTTCTTCAAAGTAGCCACCTTTTGCTTTGATTACTGCTTTGCACACGCTTGGCATTCTCTTGATGAGCTTCAAGAGGTAGTCCCCTGAAATGGTCTTCCAACAGTCTTGAAGGAGTTCCCAGAGATGCTTAGCACTTGTTGGCCCTTTTGCCTTCACTCTGCGGTCCAGCTCACCCCAAACCATCTCGATTGGGTTCAGGTCTGGTGACTGTGGAGGCCAGGTCATCTGGCGTAGCACCACATCACTCTCCTTCTTGGTCAAATAGCCCTTACACAGTCTGGAGGTGTGTTTGGGGTCATTGTCCTGTTGAAAAATAAATGATGGTCCAACTAAACGCAAACTGGATGAAATAGCATGCCACTGCAAGTGCTGTGGTAACCATGCTGGTTCAGTATTCCTTCAATTTTGAATAAATCCCCAACAGTGTCACCAGCAAAGCACCCCCACACCATCACACCTCCTCCTCCATGCTTCACGGTGGGAACCAGGCATGTAGAGTCCATTCGTTCACCTTTTCTGCATCGCACAAAGACACGGTGGTTGGAACCAAAGATCTCAAATTTGGACTCATCAGACCAAAGCACAGATTTCCACAGGTCTAATGTCCATTCCTTGTGTTCTTTAGCCCAAACAAGTCTCTTCTGCTTGTTGCCTGTCCTTAGCAGTGGTTTCCCAGCAGCTATTTTACCATGAAGGCCTGCTGCACACAGTCTCCTCTTAACAGTTGTTGTAGAGATGTATCTGCTGCTAGAACTCTGTGTGGCATTGACATGGTCTCTAATCTGAGCTACTGTTAACCTGCGATTTCTGAGGCTGGTGTCTCGGATGAACTTATCCTCCGCAGCAGAGGTGACTCTTGGTCTTCCTTTCCTGGGGCGGTCCTCATGTGAGCCAGTTTCTTTGTAGCGCTTGATGGTTTTGGCCACTGCACTTGGGGACACTTTCAAAGTTTTCCCAATTTTTCGCACTGACTGACCTTAATTTCTTAAAGTAATGATGGCCACTCGTTTTTCTTTACTTAGCTGCTTTTTTCTTGCCATAATACAAATTCTAACACTCCATTCAGTAGGACTATCAGCTGTGTATCCACCTGACTTCTGAACAACACAACTGATGGTCCCAACCCCATTTTTAAGGCAAGAAATCCCACTTATTAAACCTGACAGGGCACACCTGTGAAGTGAAAACCATTTCAGGTGACTACCTCTTGAAGCTCATCAAGAGAATGCCAAGAGTGTGCAAAGCAGTAATCAAAGCAAAAGGTGGCTACTTTGAAGAACCTAGAATATAAGACATATTTTCAGTTGTTTCACACTTTTTTGCTAAGTATATAATTCCACATGTGTTAATTCATAGTTTTGATGCCTTCAGTGTGAATCTACAATTTTTATAGTCATGAAAATATAAGAAAACTCTTGGAATGAGAAGGTGTGTCCAAACTTTTGGTCTGTACTGTATATATATGTGTAATATATATACTGTGTTCCCCAATGATATAAATGAGAAAAGCAAATTATTTATTTTCTGCAGAGTGACTCCTAGGTTCACACTTGCACTTAAAAAGCGGTTACCTGTAGAAATGCAGAAACCCACGGACCCCATAGACTATAATGGGGTCTGCCGGGTTTCCAGACTCTTCTCTCCGCATTTTTCAAGCAGATTCGGGGACAGAATCCCCAAACGGAAACCAAGCACTGGTGTGAACCCAGCCTTAGCATCTAGCTAATCAAAAGTAATACATAAAATATTAAAATTAAGGCAAATGTTTAAGAAGTAGATACATTTTGAGAGAGAAACTAAGAACCCATTGTTCTATATATTAGATTTTTCTAGATGACCACAAAAGCTGTGACCGCCCATCAGGGAACGTTTCACGTATTCAGCTGCTATTCAGAGTAATGTGCCTACTGCAAACCACCTTTTTTGTCGTAATAGGGGAATTTTTGAGTACAGAAAATCACATATCCAGTGCTGGGCCCCAGAGCAGCCAAGAACAGCTCACATGTATAAACCTGTTATCCTCACCATCAAGGAATTTACTGTCAATCCCTCATCTTCACTCTGCTCCCAATATAGAAAATGCCTCCCAGGCCAGTGTCATTGGTTCAGATTCTGGATCAGCTGAAAGTTTACCAGATCCTGTAAATGAGAACTTAGCATATCCAGTAGAGCAGGTAAGTGACCAGCGAGTATTTTAGTGCTGTCATTTAGTATTTTGGATATTCATGTATGTTGTATCTTCCTGGAGTATCTGTATTGTGAAGATTACAAAGTATCTATGAAGTCAGCATTTAGTATGAGATGTTTCATATATGGTCTTTCTGTTTGCACATTATAGAGGAGTTACCCAGTCATACAAGGGGATGCTCTGCAGCAAGATTTTAGATCTGAAGATGTCACTGTATCAGGTATGTTGGCTGCCTCTAGATGATTAAGTAGAACTCCCACAAACAAAAATATCCTGTGTTTAAAGTGTAGCTCCTCCCTTCCTTTTTTTTTTTTTTTTTTTTTTTTTGATCTTATGGTTATATATTACAGAAGTTCCAGGTTTCTTATTTTGTTTTCTTGGTCTTCACAGATTGCCTCCTAGGAGAAAATGGCACTGGAGAGGAAACTACATTTATTTTGACCCTAGTGGAGATTCCTATTAATGATGACTATGCCTATTCATGTGATTCAAGCATGACAGAAAGTCTTCCTGCCCCGGTATTGATCAGCTCCGGCTCCTCTCAATCTCTAATGCAGAGTCTGAATTCTAGGTGAGATAATAGTCATATACTTTAAATGGCTGTTGGCTATACTTTTATTAAGCCAACAGCTCTTCCTCCGACCACCCATATACACATGAACCCTGATCTCTGCCAAGTGTGCATGTGTTCTGAATGGGGAGAGGAGAATGAGTCGTTGCCAAGCTTCTTGTGGCATCTTATATTCCCTGATAACAAATCCAACAGCCAGTCCTTCCTTCCTCTGACATTTTCCATCAGGGGAGAGTCAAACACCCTCATACACATTAGGTGGTTGCTCAGTCTTGCTGAAATAGGTGGATTTATCTAACATCAATGTGATTGATATGGCCAGCCTAAAACAAACCCTCCTCAGATTGTTAACGTTTTGTTCTTTATCTCCTTTTTTTATAGTACGGAGAGTGTGTCGTATGAACCCAGTGTTGCTGGCCAGGATGACACAGATATGACAGTAGACAAAACTTCAAGAAAGAGAAGTGCTTCATGCATTGATGAAGATGACCACGCTCCTCTACAAAAGAAGCCCCTTTTGTCTGAGGTAACAAGTTATTTAGTTTGGTATTTAAAGGACCAGGACTGATTTCTTCTTTTTTTATGTGGCATCACATGGAAATGTCAAATGTGAATAACACCCAACATGTTTGACATGCGTATGTGTATACCTACGTGTCTGGTAAAAGTCTAAACTGATTTGATAACATTGATTTTGCTGGCAGAAATTAAGGATAGTACATGGAAAAAATTATTATAAAAGCTATTTTACATAAATATGTTGAATAACTCAGTTTCCTGTCTAGGGAAGGGGTTTAGTTGCCTAGTTAGTTTTCTGGATTCTCCATAGAAGTCATTAGAGGGGCATAATGACATCGTAGAAGACTGCTCGCTCTCTGTGTGCCAGAACTGACTGCCTCCTTGTATGAGTGTCTCCTGTGGTGGTGGATGCACGCTTGTATTACAGCAATGACCATTCATTTGAATGGCTGCCTTTTAATACCACATATACCCTGCAGGGCCAGTGCAAGTGCAAATGCTTGGCTGGTCATGGCTTATTCTGCATTGTAGCTCCATTTTCATTAAAATCAGCATTTCTTCTCCTGCTGGCAATTCACTACATAATAGACCCTATTTCCCGCCCAGCTTTGTGACTTTGTCACACCTTGTCTGCAGAAAGGGGTGATTATCTGGAGCAGAGAGTGAAGCCCCAGAAGGAGAAGAAACTCCTCTAAATCTCTTTTCAGCTAATTTTCATAACAATAAAATGCAGATTTCTGTTTTCATGTAAATTGAGCTGCAATGCATAATAAGAAAGACCTCTTTGGAAAGTGTAGAAGCGGCCCTACAAGGTACTGTCATTAGTTTGATATCAGTTTTCCTGATGACAGACTCCCTTTAACTATTACAGTATATTATAAACTGTCTTGCTTATTCTCATGATAAGAGTCCAGTGGGCGGTCCTGGTATCGCACACTCAAGTCTGTCTAATCACTTATATGACCACCCACTGGACGCCTAAGCCCAGAATGTCCAGAAGTTTAAATAACTATAAGGTATACTCAAACCTATACATCAATCTGTAAACAAAAACAATTGGCATAAATATAAATATTTTATTCAGATAACAAAAATGACACTAAAAACAATGTTACATTAAAAACAATAATCATGGTAGAGGTAATAATCATGGTGGAGGTCCCATCCTGCTTTTGGTAATGTGACTGCTGTTGATTATCATTTGGGTATGATGTGGGATGTTTGTGATCACTTACTCTCTATATTTGTTGCATTTCAAAGTACCTTTAGTACTTTGGGTGACTATGTTTGGCAGTCTCTTATACATTACCTTGCTGTGATTGATTGTGTTACATTATATTTATATTACATTAGTATGCAACATATATATATATATATATATATATATATAGATATATATAGATATATATATATTATAATGTTTTTATAGCTACTTGTATTGTGTGTACCATTTTTG
This sequence comes from Leptodactylus fallax, assembly GCA_947044405.1. Classification (NCBI taxonomy): domain Eukaryota; kingdom Metazoa; phylum Chordata; class Amphibia; order Anura; family Leptodactylidae; genus Leptodactylus; species Leptodactylus fallax. The sequence continues at coordinate 7,367,519 of CAMRHE010000071.1, read as the reverse complement.
ATACAGAAATTAATTGCAGCCATGCCTCTGGTTTGGGTGGGACCTCTCTAACTTTTTTTTTTTTTTTTTTTATTATTTTTGTAGGAAGTGGCTGATGTGGAAATCAAATCTACAGGTGAATATTGAATATTATATATCCTAAGAATCCTATTCTATCATGAATTTATTACATCTGATCACTCTTTAAAGGGGTGGTCTTGATTAAAAAAAAAAAATAAAATTCAGTTGTAAAATGTTCAACAATATAATGTAAATGTAGTTAAAAAATAGATAACTTTTTTTTTTGGAAATCAACCCTGTTTTTCTAAATTGTACAACTTTGTTCTTCAGATGTCTATTACATTGTACTAGTAGAATAATCCATTAAATATATAAATATGGTTTTAGACCCTGACATTATTCCACTGGAAATGTCGGTATTCTTATGTTGTATTCCCCTGTTCATGCTATTTAAGGAGGACCTTTCACCACCTTCGCCAACTCCAAATCTCCAAATCACCTGATTTGCATATTGGGTTCTGAATGTAACAGCACCGATTTAGTCAGGTAAAAAATTCCAACTGTGACTGAATCAGTGGAGCTGATAAAGATGCAAAGAGCTGGACATTGTGAAGGTGGTGAAAGGTCCTATTTAATGTTATGTTTTAATTGTCAGTTAATGAAAAACTCCTAATATGCCTTAGTCCAGATATTACATACATATACATTTTGCAGCTGCTGAAGCGGATGTTGATGGAAAAGTTTCACCCAAGGTTTCAGTTACTGAGCCCAAACCTGAAGAACCAGTTGGAGTTTCTCAAATCAGTGTCCCTGCTATAAAGGAGAGACCCCCTAACTGGCCAACACCAAAAAGCAGTGATACTGTGCCCGTTGAGATGCCAGGGATGTCAACGACAGATTCATTAAACAGGAATTTGCCTCTAGTATATACAAATCCAATAACCACTTCTAAAACAACATTAAAAAGGTGAGTTACTGTTAGTCCTTGTTACCCTCTATCTTTGCAGTATGGGGACCTGCACAGACTGAGTACTCCTACAGATGTAATACTAGCACATGTATATTTCTCATTAATATAGTCCCACAAGCTGTACACGAACGGTGAGGGCCAGCTGTGACTTCCAGCCAACTTGGTCATTAAATATCTTAAAGGGGTTGTCCAGGGATTATTTATTTACTTACCTGGCCCGGTAAAATGCTTTTGATGGACCTGGGGGTTCGGCAACATCGCAACCCCCGGGTCATGTGATCAGAGGCAACTTTAGGTTATGCAGGTCTCTCCTTCCCTCCCATCTCACAGGTAATTAATTACCTGTTCTATGGGGCCTATCTGACTATAGTAAAGCCAGCCCCCACATTACAGGTATTTAATGACCTGTGAGATTGGGGGAGGAATAGACGGGGCGACCCAGTGAGCCCAACACTGGCTCCGATCACTTGACCCTGGGGTTCTGATGTTGCCGGAAACCCCAGAGCCAAAAGAATTCTGTCAGACCAGGTAAGTGAATAAATACTCCCTGGACAACCCTTTTAAGTAGAGTTGTCAGTAGCAATTGCAGCATCTAAAGGTATAGAGGGAAGGACTCCCTTTGATGCCCCCTGCTTTTTCTATGGGTAGTTGTAGATACCAGGGCCAGACAAAAGCTGTTAGAGCTACCATCTGCAAATTCATTATGACTCCTGCCTTAGCTACTGTCTCTTGTTTTCTCAGACCTGGGAAAAAACCATTAGGATTTTTATCATTGGTTTGCAAAGAAAAGCAGTCAAAGAAATCAAACGAAGAAAACCAAAAGGAGAAAAATCAACCAAAGCCAAAATGTAGAAAGATTTCCCCTATAGTCCGTGGTCATCAGAAAAAAAGGCCGAATATGAACCTAAAAAGTGCCAATGACAGTGAAGTGCCTTCGTCATCACCCGTTTTAGCACCCACAGAAATACAGAGCACTACTACTGAAGAGAGCCTCCCCTCCTCATCACAAGTAAGTGTAAAGAAATCACACTTTCCCTGTATAGTCTTCATTCCATGGGATTTGTTGCTGCAAGTTCCATCTGCTGCTCCTTCTCTCAATGTGGCGCAACCAGCATCTCACATGGCACCCAGCCGCCTCCATCCTGCGTCTCTCAACAAAACTGTGAAATAACATAAATAGTTTTGACTGTACATGCCTCAGAGCTGCAGAAACTGCATCATTCTGGTGCACATAGATCTGCATAGGAGCTGCATACACACCTGCAGGTAGACAAGTGAGGGTCGCCAGAATCAAATGGTGTTTATCCCTTCTGATTCATTGCTGAGATATCAGCGTTTTTGTTTATATGCAAATTAACTCTTTGGAGCAATGAGGGTGTTGCTACTTACCTCTTTGGAGCAACAGGAGCGCTCTCATTACTCCAAAAAGCTAACTTGCATATTATGTGTAGGATAATACAGAAAATCTGCTAATCTGACATGTTTGGTTCAATTGAGGCTGAATTAAATATTTGCTAGCAAGTCTGTACCATTGCACATGCAATAGGATATCTCTAGTTTGGTTGGTAAGCAGAGTCATGTTTCAAGTTCAGACATTGAGTTGCTGAGTAGAGCCACCTATATGGCTGGTTTGCCTCTTATAACCTGTGTAAGGGGAATGGTAGAAAGGAAAAAGATGGGTTTTAGTTGTAACTACTAGTCTAAGATACCCTAGAAAAGCAGCATATTGGTGTCTGGAGCTGCTGTACACCAGTGAAGGGGTATGGCCCTGTGGGGTGCAGAGGTAACAGTTGCATTGGGGCTCTTGTGCCTTAGGAGGCCTATGGGGCCCTTTGCCTCAAAAGAAGATATCCGTATTATAAAAATCACATAGTAGGTGGGGACCTGTTATAGATTTTCCATTGTGGTCCATATTGACTGTTATGTCTTTGTTAATGTTTCAGATTTCTGACAATCAAGATGCAGAATCACTAACCCCATCCAAATCACCTGACCTTACTACTGAAGAAGAAGCTGCTCCAGTGTCCGAATATTTTTTCAGTGATATTTTCATGGAGGTTGATGATTGATGGAATCTGACAGCTAGCTGCTGATCTCACACATTGGCACACGTGGCTGTCACGGACAGCAGTGTTCCCCAACCTGTGGCTCTCCGGCTGTTGGAAAACTACAGCTTTCAACGTGTTGTAATTATGCAATAGCCAAAGAGCCACAGGATGGAGAACACAGATGTACAGTATGTGTGCTGAATATTTCACAGGGAACACGTATGGTCAGTGTGGACTTTTTAATGTATGTATAACCATTGTGTACAGTCATACCTTCTGAAATATATCTATTTATTTATTTAAAGTTAATTTATTGGCTCATTTTGAGCTATAGGCTGCTACACGTTGCTGTGCAATGCGTTACAAAATGCTATTTTCAGGTTTAAATACGATAGGTAGCATAACTGATAGTTATATAGCATTAAAACTTTAATTTTTACAACTTTTTTTCCCCTACATTTCATACATAAGTAGTGCAGGTGAAAGTAACAAATTGTTATATAATTTATTAAAGAGAAGTGCCTTTTTTTTATTTCTTGTCTTGTCTGCTCTTATCAGTTTATGCATTCACTGATACTGTCTGTACACAGATTGATTTACAATGAAGTCAATGTAGTGGGTAGATGAGAAGGAGGACAAGACAGGTGGGAAGTCAGAGAGAGAGACATCAGACTGTTTGTAGCATCTAGTGAGTCATTTCTTGAGTCTCACAACAGAGCCTGATAATAATTTACTTGATATATCAGCTGTGTTGTGTGATGGAACTGTCACTCTGTAGTCCAGAGGGGTCTCTAATCCCTCTGCTGTCTCTCTGCCTCCAGGAGCTGTCTTTCTCCAACTCTCTCCATAAACTTCTATTGCCTGCTGCCTAGACGTGCTATTATCACCTGCACTATTGATTTATGGAATTAAAAAAAGAAAAAAGTTTTGAAAGTTTAGTTATGCTTTAACTTGAACTAGCTGTATTTTTCATTTATCATTTTTTTTCCCCCACTGATATATTGTAGACATTGTTTGTTTGTGTTTTTTTTTTTGTCTTGACACAGTACTCCAGGTTAGCAGCCTTATCTGGATACCGTTTGCATTTCTTTGTTGTAGACCTATAGGTTCATCAAGGGAAAAAAGTAATGTGCTCAGTTGATATATAACATGCTACTGCAGTCGTCTTTATTATTATTTTTTGCTAAGAGGCTTTGGGCAAATTATTTTGTAATTGGTATTAATTGAAAATTCTCAACCATGTGTCTTCTGAAGCATTCATGTGTTCTAATACATTGGAGGCTGCACAGTTCCATATGAGCGTTTGACAGCCATGAAGGTCTGCTCTTCTGATTGTTCCTCTAAGCAGACCTCTTTATGATTTAAGTTTATAGAGAGATCTTGTAGAGATGTCAGCTTAGATTATGCAGGAAAGCTGACTAATTTCAATCTGAACGGGACTGAGCAGCCTGTAATGTATGAGAATGCATGCAGGCTGTAGAAGGCAAATGGATGACAATTTTTGATTTAGAATGAATTCAAAAAATTCTTATGATAAAATAAATGGAATTCAATGGAAAAAAAAAAAAATCACGTGAAGGTGTGCAAAGCTTTTAAAGTGTTTGACACAGCAGGATGGCAAGAAAAGTGGATTTAAGTAGATCTGTTCAGAAACTTTTCTAACCAATAAATGATATTCTTTGTATGATGAAAAGTTATGCTATAGTTTCTGTAACAATATCAAATGATGTTCAAGATCTCTGCTTGCTTTCATTTTATAGGAGCCTTCATTGCTTACTTCCATTGTTTAAAAAAATCTATACTGCACATGTGCTGGAGACAGTGGTGTATGGCTCATTACAAAACACAGAACTGAACACATACTGTAACAAACAGTGCACCTGTGCACATCACATGACCAAAATAGATTTTAGCTCTTGGAAGTAAACAATGAAGATCCATATTGAATAGCTGCAGGCAGAAATCTTAAAATGCTGAAGAATTTTAGGGCCCGAGTCCCCACGTTGTGGAAACACAGCGTTTTTCCTGTTGCAGAAACTCAGCAGAAAAAATTTGCTGCGTTTTAAAGTACCTGCAAAGTGAATGAGATTCTGGCTCATCCCAGCCACACATTGCGGGGTGGGGGGGGGGCAACGTGGGGCCTCTAGCCTAACAGATTGTATATTACAAACTTGTATATTTTTTTCCAATTAGGAGAAAAAAAAAACCATATTTGCTGAAATTGTAATCCCCATTAAAAAAAAGAAGTGGGATTTACAGGATAGGGGATTACATGTGAACTGAGAACCTATGCTCCCCACATTTAAGTAGTGCAGCGTTCACTCACGTCTCCTGCTGCTTCATTTAACACTATACTGCCTTCAGGTCAATAAAGATTGAATGTAGCAGCAGTGGATCTCTGCAATTCTCACTTCCTTCAAACAGGGGTATAAGGGACCCCCATTTTCTGATTTTATGGGTCTGGGTCCCCTCCCAGTGATCAGACACTTGTGGATAGGGCATACATTGTGTTTGTGGTACAACCTCTCTAAGCCAGTTAGTCAAGACTCCAAAATGAATACAAAATACTGAATCTGGGAAGCTTCATATGGACAAAACGGTGCTTGTTGTGAAAGAATAAAACCCTCAAAGGTTAAATGACTTTGTATTCATCTGTTTCCATGGTTCAGGATCTGAGGATGACATGAGTGTGTGAGATCAGGATGAACTCGCTGACAATGTCTGGAGTGCTCTTCTATTTAAGCCTATAACAAACTGTACTTGAAGCAAAATAGCTCTGCTGTATTGGAGCATATTGTGTGTGCCTCATATCATAAGTGGAGTTGGTCCTCATTTCTTTACTGTTGAAATCTCATATGTGCACCAGACTTCAATTGAAACCCTTAAACACGGCTTTGTTTTGTGGTCTAAATATAGGTCCCAGGTTTGTCTTATACAGGGCTGGAAATTCCCAATATAGATGTAAAAGATAGCATGCTGACTGCCTTAAACCACAGGTAGAAGGCGAATTGGAGTTTAAGGCTAAAACCCCACACTGCTTTTTTTCTTGCAGATTTTACTCTGTTTTTTTGAGCCAAACCTAGTAAAGAAGGAATCAGAAATATCTAGAAAGCAAAGTATACTTCTTCCTTCTGCTCAATCCATTCCGAGCTTTGGATCAAAAAAACACAGCAAAATCTACAACAAAAAAAAAACTGCTTTTCTACAACATGGGGCCTTAGCATAAGGCTGAGGCCCCACGTTGCGGAAACGCTGCGGATTTTTGAGCCAAAGCCAAGAATAGTTACAGAAGGAATTGGAAATATATAGGAAGTTCTTATACTTCGACCTTCTGCTCAATCCACTCCTGGCTTTAGATTAAAAAAAAAAAAAAAAACAGCAAAATCTGAAACATTAAAAAAAAAAAAAAAATCTTTTCCATAACATTGTAGCCTTAGTCTAAAGGGGTTTTTGAACGTATTAAAAAACTTAAACCAGCTCAAGATGGACATGTTAACATAACTAAAGGTTACTTATCTCTTCCCGGCACCCTTCTTCTCTGGTCCATAGACTGCCTGGGTCACCGATACCCAGAAATGTCGGTCCAGTCCCTTGTACCTAGTACCTAGTCTGAATTAAACAATGCTTGAATGTGAATGATGGAAATGGCCAAAGCACAACACTCTGGTATCTGACGCTCCCATTGAAATGAATGGAACGTGGCCGTGCACTACGTTCTTAATGGAAGTAAAAAAAAACAAAAGAACCCCAATCTCAGGATCGGTGGTGGTCTCAATTGATTGCAAACTGGGCGCAACCCCTTTAAGCTGCCTCTAGTCATATAGTCATGAGTATAACTGAGTATCCTGATGCCCCCCAGATGTTACCTAGTAAAACCTATATTCACACTACAGTCACATTAATTTTAATGTCTATGGATGGGGGCTATTCACATAACCGATAATTTTATGGTCCGTATATAGGTCATGCTCTATTTTTGTCCTTCCATACACTGTAATGTATGAGAGATCCATGAAAACGGCCGCTTCAGTAGGAATATCGTGTGTTACACTTCTTTCCTGGGATCATTGGGCAGACACCCTAGATATCCGTCAATAATCATGTCATGTTTATTCCCTGTTTAGGTAAAAAGATACTTTTTTTTACTTTTTTTTTTTCTGTCCATTTTTTAATGGAGAATGTCTTTGGTTGAAGTTTATACAGTTTGGTGTACTTGTGTATTGTATTTGCTTTCCAAACCCACATTTCACATTGATTCATTTTGGTTTGTGTTTTTGAATGGGTTGTTCCTAATGAAAATTCTTGGAAAATTATCACAACTTTTTTTTTTTTTTTTTCCCCCCCTTGCCCCATTTATGTTCTGTTTTCTGTAATTTTTAAATTATATTGTATTTGAAAATCTGTAATTATGTATAAAATGTATAATATGTAAAAAAAATAAATAAATTTTAGTGATGTTTTATACTTATTTTTCTGTGGTTTGTACACCTAATATGCTCTTTATCATCAGTGGCGAGACATATCCGTCATCAGTATACATCATGTTTTAGGCCTGTTTCAAGGTTCAAAGGCCACATTTGTGGTAAATTCATCTTTTTAAAGGGAGTCTCAGTACCAAAAACGTTATTAAACCTGCCCCATTGCCTTATATTGCTGAGAGCCATGAGCCCAGTGCTAGAATTTGTTTGTAGAATGGCTGCTTAATTTTAACAACAAATAATGCATTTTAATACTATGCAAATGAACTAAGTGCATAGGGGGAGGTTTCTGGGGCGGCTCAGCATCACCGCAAGATCTTTCTCTTGCTCAATACACCTCACAGCCACACTGATGAAATCTGAACTTTCCCCCGCCTCCTCTCAAGAAAGAGGAAGATGGTCAGCCGCCCCAGAACGCTGTCCAAGTGTGCTTCCGATGTGGGGCCGAATTTGCAGAGGAATGGGCTCAGATGACACTCAAGTAACATCCAAGTGTCATCCAAGTGCTTTCAGTTATCCATTCACGTCTGTGGGGGCTTCTGTTCCGATGACACAGCAGAATAGGACCTACTCTATAAAACTCTGTGTCATTGGAACGGAACGAATCCAGAAACCCCATAAATGTGAAATCATTACCAAATGCACTCGCATGACACTTGGATGTCATTTTGAGTGTCATCTGAGTGCATTTCGTTACAAACTCAGCCCCACATCAGAAGCGCCCTCGGTCGTGTGCATGGGTCCTTGACTCATTTGCATAGAAATAAGATACAGCTTTTAAGCGGCAATTCTACTAACCTCTTTATTGTGAGGAAAAAAAATACAGAAGGGATGCGCTCCTTTCTTGAAACCCCAATGGAATGTCAGCGTTCAAGGAATCCCCAAACTTTCTCAGAATTCGGGGATATTTACCATACTCATTGAGAGATTGGTATTGCCGTCACTAGGTAAAAACCACACAGAGAGGATCGCCTTCTAACTGGTTAACGGATTCACAGGATGGACCACAACCGTTTTTCACACTTTGTACGGATGGGATCAAATATAGGCCCCCAGAAAAAGACCAGGGGACGCACTCCTCAGGTGAAATATATAGAATACACACCCCTTCATCAGATCTTTTGTCAGATGCTTAATACAATAGAATATGGATATCAGAAAACACACTAGATGTGTTTAGCAGCTTGGTTGGCACACGTGTGAATCTCTGGGAGTGAGAGACTAGAAGGAGACCCTTTGCTCTGTACAGTCATGGCCAAAAGTTTTGAGAATGATACAAATATTAATTTTTACAAAGTCTACTGCTTCAGTTTTTCTAATGGCAATTTGCATATACTTCAGAATGTTATAAAGAGTGATCAGCTTAACAGCAATTACTTGCAAAGTCAATATTTGCCTAGAAAATGAACTTTATCCCCCAAAACACATTTCAACATCATTGCAGCCCTGCCTTAAAAGGACCACCTAACATCGTTTCAGTGATTGCTCCATTAACACAGGTGTGGGTGTTGATGAGGACAGGGCTGGAGATCAATCTGTCATGATTAAGTAAGAATGACACCACTGGACACTTTAAAAGGAGGCTGGTGCTTGCCATCATTGTTTCTCTTCTGTTAACCATGGTTATCTCTAAAGAAACACGTGCAGTCATCATTGCACTGCACAAAAATGGCCTAAGTGGGAAGAGTATTGCAGCTAGAAAGATTGCACCTCAGTCAACAATCTATCGCATCATCAAGAACTTCAAGGAGAGAGGTTCCATTGGTGCCAAAAAGGCTACCAGCAGTGCAGAGCTTGCTGAGGAATGGCAGCAGGCAGGTGTGAGTGCATCTGCACGCACTGTGAGGCGGAGACTCTTGGAGCAAGGCCTGGTCTCAAGGAGGGCAGCAAAGAAGCCACTTCTCTCCAGAAAAAACATCAGGGACAGACTGATATTCTGCAAAAGGTACAGGGAGTGGACTGCTGAGGACTGGGGTAAAGTCATTTTCTCTGATGAATCCCCTATTCGATTGTTTGGAACATCTGGAAAACAGCTTATTCGGAGAAGAAGAGGTGAGCGCTACCACCAGTCTTGTCTCATGCCAACTGTAAAGCATCCTGAAACCATTCATGTGTGGGGTTGCTTCTCAGCCAAGGGAATCGGCTCTCTCACAGTCTTGCCTAAAAACACAGCCATGAATAAAGAATGGTACCAGAATGTCCTCCAAGAGCAACTTCTCCCAACCGTCCAAGAGCAGTTTGGCGCTCAACAATGCCTTTTCCAGCATGATGGAGCACCTTGCCATAAAGCAAAGGTGATAACTAAATGGCTCAGGGAACAAAACATAGAGATTTTGGGTCCATGGCCTGGAAACTCCCCAGATCTTAATCCCATTGAGAACTTGTGGTCAATCATCAAGAGACGGGTGGACAAACAAAAACCAACAAATTCAGACAAAATTAAAGCATTGATTCTGCAAGAATGGACTGCTATCAGTCAGGATTTGGTCCAGAAGTTGATTGAGAGCATGCCAGGGAGAATTGCAGAGGTCCTGAAGAAGAAGGGTCAACACTGCAAATATTGACTTGCTGCATTAACTCATTCTAACTGTCAATATAAGCTTCTGTTACTCATAATATGAATGCAATTATATTTCTGTATGTGATAAAAACATCTGACAAACACACATAAAAACCAGAGAGCAGCATATCATGTGAAAATATAATATTTGTGTCATTCTCAAAACTTTTGGCCATGACTGTATGTTCCCCAGGCTGAACAAGCACCAGACAGAGTCTGCTACTGTGTCCCAACCAAGCTGCTAAACACATCTAGTGTGTTTTCTGATATCCATATTCTATTGGATTGAGCACCTGACAAAAGATCTGATGAAGGGGTGTGTCTTAGCACTGTAAACCCCGAAACGCGTTATCTGTACTCTTTATAATAAAGCCCGAAGTGTTTGCATCATTTGGTGTAATCTATACAGTGGGGAAAAAAAAATATTTAGTCAGCCACCAATTGTGCAAGTTCTCCCACTTAAAAAGATGAGAGAGGCCTGTAATTGACATCATAGGTAGACCTCAACTATGAGAGACAAAATGAGAAAACATCTAGAAAATCACATTGTCTGATTTTTTTAAAGAATTTATTTGCAAATTATGGTGGAAAATAAGTATTTGGTCACCTACAAACAAGCAAGATTTCTGGCTCTCACATACCTGTAACTTCTTCTTTAAGGGGCTCCTCTGTCCTCCACTCATTACCTGTAGTAATGGCGCCTGTTTGACATTGTTATCAGTATAAAAGACACCTGTCCACAACCTCAAACAGTCACACTCCAAACTCCACTATGGTGAAGACCAAAGAGCTGTGGAAGGACACCAGAAACAAAATTGTAGACCTGCACCAGGCTGGGAAGACTGAATCTGCAATAGGCAAGCAGCTTGGTGTGAAGAAATCAACTGTGGGAGCAATAATTAGAAAATGGAAGACATACAAGACCATTGATAATCTCCCTCGATCAGGGGCTCCACGCAAGATCTCACCCCATGGGGTCAAAATGATCACAAGAACAGTGAGCAAAAATCCCAGAACCACACGGGGGGACCTAGTGAATGACCTGCAGAAAGCTGGGACTAACGTAACAAAGGCTACCGTCAGTAACACACTACGCCGCCAGGAACTCAGATTCTGCAGTGCCAGACGTGTCCCCCTGCTTAAGCCAGTACATATCCGGGCCCGTCTGAAGTTTGCTAGAGAGCATTTGGATGTTCCAGAAGAAACTTCAGACGGGCCTGGAATGTACATCTGATTGGTTTGGGGTCATCTGTCAACCCCCCACCGATCTGGTATCTATGGCCTATGCTGAGGATGTGCCATAAAAAGCTTAGAGGGGTTTTCCCATCTCCCTGTTTCAGCAGCTTTGCCTGCTGTCTCTTCGTCTCACTTCCTTTATTCTTCAACAAGCTGGGGGGAGATGGCCCTGTTTGATGAACAGAACACTATAAAGTATTGCTATGTAGACTTTGGCTTTACCATGAGAGATTATTATGATTACTAGAAATGTAATATAAACACAGATCAAATAACATGCACAATAAATGTGTATTACATTACACAGGTATGTATAGAACTCCATGCTTCTACAAAGAAAAGAGTATGTCTGTGTTTACACAGATAGATAACCTACATTGTCCAAGCCTTTATCATCAAATTGCAATTAGCTTAACTTATTGTCCTGCAGGCAGAGCTGCACATAACAGTAAGAGCACTCAGCCCCCCAGAGAGTAGCGACTCATGTCATCTGTCCTGGTTATCACATAGGCTGTACTCCATGGAAACGATGTGTAAATAATGGAAGGAATACTTTCACATGGAAGGCAAAATAAGCAACATTGCTAAAGAAATGTATTTAAGAAAACTCTTAAATTTACATAAGCTAGCAGTTTAGATAGGATCCTTGAGATGGAAGTACCCCTTTAAGCCCGACAAATAATTGTGAAATGAAAGTGTCCTTCAGTCTTTCATTTTGATTGTCTGAGGATCAGAACAACGGTCTGAAAAACTGATTCAAATGAGCACCTTCTGTTTACATCCATCAGCAATCTCTTTGTTAACGATATGGAGCTTTCTTCTGTCCTGTTTATATTTCAAACACAAGATAAATTCCTGCATGGACAGAACAGCAGAGACAGATGACAGTGTGAAAGTAGCCTTAGAGCTTCATGAAGGAGTTTCTCATGCTAGAGAAGTGCCCACAAGGCTAAGATCACCATAGTCAATCCAGTCGGCAGCTGGAGTGGCATAAAGCGGCCAATACTGGAGCAGTGGAAACATTTTCATCCGGCAGCCTTTATGGATGAATCAGACCCCACTTTAAGGCTGAGAACTCACGTTGCAGAAACTAAGCTTTTTTGTTGCGTATTTCGCTGTGGTTTTTTGAGCCAGTAGTGGATTGAGCAGAAGGTAGAAGTATAAGTATTTCCTATTCCTTTTGAAGCCATTCTTGGCTTTGGCTCCAAAAAAAAAAAACACAGCAAAATCTGCAACAAAAAAAGCTGCGTTTCTGCAACGCAGGTTTTAGTCTAAAGGTTTTTTATTTTTTTTTTAACACTTACAGTACAGACCAAAAGTTTGGACACACCTTCTCATTCCAAGAGTTTTCTGTATTTTCATTACTATAAAAATTGTAGATTCACACTGAAAGCATCAAAACTATGAATTAACACATGCGGAATTATATACTTAACAAAAAAGTGTGAAACAACTGAAACTATGTCTTATATTCTAGGTTCTTCAAAGTAGCCACCTTTTGCTTTGATTACTGCTTTGCACACTCTTGGCATTCTCTTGATGAGCTTCAAGAGGTAGTCACCTAAAATGGTTTTCACTTCATAGGTGTGCCCTGTCAGGTTTAATAAGTGGGATTTGTTGCCTTATAAATGGGGTTGGGACCATCAGTTGTGTTGTTCACAAGTCAGGTGGATACACAGCTGATAGTCCTACTGAATGGAGTGTTAGAATTTGTATTATGGCAAGAAAAAAGCAGCTAAGTAAAGAAAAACGAGTGGCCATCATTATTTTAAGAAATAAAGGTCAGTCAGTCCGAAAAATTGGGAAAACTTTGAAAGTGTCCCCAAGTGCAGTGGCCAAAACCATCAAGGGCTACAAAGAAACTGGCTCACATGAGGACCGCCCCAGGAAAGGAAGACCAAGAGTCACCTCTGCTGCGGAGGATAAGTTCATCTGAGTCACCAGCCTCAGAAATCACAGGTTACCAGCAGCTCAGATTAGAGACCAGGTCAATGCCACACAGAGTTATAGCAGCAGACACATCTCTACAACAACTGTTAAGAGGAGACTGTGTGCAGCAGGCCTTCATGGTAAAATAGCTGCTAGGAAACCACTGCTAAGGACAGGCAACAAGCAGAAGAGACTTGTTTGGGCTAAAGAACACAAGGAATGGACATTACACCTGTGGAAATCTGTGCTTTGTTCTGATGAGTCCAAATTTGAGATCTTTGGTTCCAACCACTGTGTCTTTGTGCGACACAGAAAAGGTGAACAAATGGACTCTACATGCCTGGTTCCCACCGTGAAGCATGGAGGAGGAGGTGTGATGGTGTGGGGGTGCTTTGCTGGTGACACTGTTAGGGATTTATTCAAAATTGAAGGAATACTGAACCAGCATGGTTACCACAGCATCTTGCAGCGGCATGCTATTCCATCCGGTTTGCGTTTAGTTGGACCATCATTTATTTTTCAACAGGACAATGACCCCAAACACACCTCCAGACTGTGTAAGGGCTATTTGACCAAGAAGGAGAGTGATGGGGTGCTACGCCAGATGACCTGGCCTCCACAGTCACCAGACCTGAACCCAATCGAGATGGTTTGGGGTGAGCTGGACCGCAGAGTGAAGGCAAAAGGGCCAACAAGTGCTAAGCATCTCTGGGAACTCCTTCAAGACTGTTGGAAGACCATTTCAGGTGACTACCTCTTGAAGCTCATCAAGAGAATGCCAAGAGTGTGCAAAGCAGTAATCAAAGCAAAAGGTGGTTACTTTGAAGAACCTAGAATATAAGACATATTTTCAGTTGTTTCACACTTTTTTGTTAAGTATATAATTCCACATGTGTTAATTCATAGTTTTGATGCCTTCAGTGTGAATCTACAATTTTTATAGTCATGAAAATACAGAAAACTCTTGGAATGAGAAGGTGTGTCCAAACTTTTGGTCTGTACTGTATGTCCTCCAGACATGTTTAGATGTTGTTCCTAGGGGTTCCAACACAAGATTGGAGCCAGCACTTGGGTCACTCCACATCCTCTCCTACTTTCACAGGTAGGTTCCTGTGCTATATAATAAAGATTGTTGGTTGGTCACGAACATGTGCCAGCCCACACAGAAACCCCTAGATACAGGGTCTAAAAAGCCCTGAAGTAAAAAAAAACAAAACAAAAAAACAAACACAAAAAAACACCCCTTACTGTTTTTATCTTTCTTTTATATTAAGACATACTACATCCATATATGAGAGATACCACTGGAGCCTTATGGACTTTTAATGGGCTCCTTTAGATTACACTGCGTCGGTGCTAACATCGCACATAATAACAAAACTTTTAACAAATTTTTAATAAGTGAATATTTTGTGTCCATTATAATTATTTGTGATAAAACCAAACAAGATCTTGCACAACATTTCATTTAAAGTGAGTAAAGTCCACAACAACCAATTATATTCCGCCTTGTATATTTTCTAGTTTGGGTGAGATATGTAAGCAGCGATGTCATTGGTCACTCTGGACTAGTTTCTATCACTGAGGAGCAGATTTACGTTCTTTACGGCTTCCCCATGAGCGCTATGTACGTCCCTATGTACGTCCCTATGTACGTCCTATACACGTCCTATACACTGTTTACAGAGCAACCCTGAGGAGAGGGAGGGCGGGCAGGAAGTGATGGCAGGCCGGGGCTGGTTGGTGCAGGCAGTGGGTGTGCTCCTGTCATGTGGGAGGTGTGAGCACCAGCGTCCTCTCCTCAGCACTTGCCCGGTCAGGGAGAGCACAGAGCACAGAGCGGACTGGGCTGTGTGGTTGTGCCGGTCCCCCTATATACATGCTGTATACAATGTGGCCCCGGTGGGCTCTCCTGAGAGGCTGCTCTATGGGCTCTCTCCGGCGACTCTACCACGGAGACAAAGTGGCCACAGTCGGCTCCAGACCAGACTCTAGTTCCCCGGCTTACCAGGTAGGCCTGTCACTGGCTCAGGGTCATAGAGACTAATGGGAAACCTGAACAGTCCTAGGAGAGGCCAGGTGTGCAGTGGTTGTGTTACGTACATAGGGGGTCTGCAGGCTGTGATTCTCACTACAGCTCCCAGCAGGCCCTTAGTAGCTGTGTGCATGCTGGGGGTTGTAGTCGTACAACAGCTGGAGTGTCACAGGTTGCAGCAATACAAGGAACAGGTGTCTAGTTGCCTCTGTACTGTCAGTTGTGTGTTGTAATAAATGTCCATTACAGCGTACCATTCTGATAATATACTGTAAGACACCATTCACATTAGACTCACAGTTACATCTCAAATTGCAATGCATTATGGTTGAAGATGGACATCGCTTTTCATTCATTTCTTCACTGATGTCCATCGCATAAGGTTAGGACGCAAGCACAAAGCCATGTATTCTGAACACATCCCCCTAGAAACCTATACTATACCTTTGTGTGTGTTTTTTTTTTTTTTTTTTAAGCAACACACCCTATCGGACCATAAAGGGCTTCTAACGGTAGTGTGAATATAGCCTTAGTTAGGGACAATCCTCTAAACATCACTGGGATGATGGTGATATAATATCTTTGTATGAATTCATTCAGCAAATGATGATGTTATTTTAGAATCTGTAAAATAATGTTACCTTTTCATTATTTTCATTAGGAGAGTTACAATAGAATGAAGGCATTAGTAACTGAGCTGCAGGACAAATCAGAAAAGATACGGTTTGGTAAGTGTTCCTAGTATATTTGGAGGTCTAGTCATTTCATATATAGTACACAATAAGGCGAGAGTCACACAGCCATAATCTTATAACCTAAGGCATAATCTCACAGTACACTGGGAAAAGTAAGCATCAGGAAGGGAACACTCTAAATGTAACGCACTATGCACATGTTATGTGCTTTGTTGTTGTTTTTTGGTATAGAAATAAATGTTTCTTGAAGTTCTCAACTGGAGATATGAGAAAAAACAGTACTGATCTTTAGGCTTCACACAGATTTGGCCTGTGACATAAGGACCAAATGTTTGCTATATTATCCAGACTGAACCCTGAGCCTGGTTCGTCCCAGGAAATAAATAATATATCCGGTCCATATTTTATGGAGTTAATCTGTTTCATGTGTAGCCCGTCTAAGACAGTCTGTAGATCTGTATCAGTAATTTAATTAAAGAACACTTTGATCTGACTGTTAATGGTGTGAGATAAGAAACATTACATTGTATTTAATAAACAGCAAATGAGATAAATGAACCTGCAGGTTTAGTGAATGCACATTACAAAAAAAAATAGTCTGCCAGGCTCACTTAGTAGAGAGTAGTTTAGTCTTATCAAAGTTCAACTAAAGTGAAATGAAATCATACAGAAAATCTGAAAAAAGATACTTTGTACATCAGTATCAATAATGAAGTGTGCCAGAAGTTTATTTCTAGCACTCAAAGCTGTTTCTTTACTCGCTTCTAAGAATACAGCACCTGTTGCTTTGTTTTTATTGCTTTTTTTTTTTTTTTCCTTACAGGTGGAGGAGAAAAAGCTCGAACGCTCCATACATCTAGAGGGAAACTTCTACCAAGAGAAAGAATTGACAGACTTATAGATCCTGGGTAAGAAGCTTTAAGGTGGCAACTTGCAAATTGCATTGTTCAGAGTCACATAAATGATTTGTAGGAATCTCATTCACATTTTTTGTTAAGAAACCATGTGGAATTCATTCAGATTCTCTGGCATTTTTTTGCACCACTAAAATAGTGTCAAGCTGTGTTCATAGAGTGGGCAGGGCATAGGAGGAACCCATCAGGGGCATCGCATTCATCATGCCACTTTTGTGTTGTGAATGATGATAGTAATCTATGCCAGCTATGAGATGGTGTAGATTTCAGCTGAGGTACACAAACTCCCAGTGGATTCGCTTAATTTATGATGTGTATTAAGCTCATCCTCTGCCAGCGCAGGCATCCAGACTAGTGTACAATACACCAGGTTTGATGAATCACAGCACATTCTCTGTAAATTGAGACAAAACCATATATACTAACATGGTCTTTTGTCCTGGTTCTAACTCTGAATTATGTTGGCTAAAAACAGTCTTATGTTAAGTTTACACTGGCCTTTGCTTCTAGCTTGTCAGAATTTCTGTTCCCCTCCGATGGCCACAAATTGCACAGTCTGTTGCACTATTCTGCATGCTGTGTCTTGCCAGTGGGATGTGTCTAGTAGTGCAGCTCAACCCTATTTACTTGATTCCAAAGCCTGACTATGTTATTATTGTATTAGGTCTCCATTCCTGGAATTCTCTCAGTTTGCTGGTTACCAATTGTATGGTAATGAAGAGGTTCCAGCTGGAGGTCTCATCACTGGCATTGGCCGTGTATCTGGGTAAGCGGATTCCAGAAATCTTAAATACAGCATGCTCTGTGGATTTATGTTTATTGTAATGTATCTACACTACCGTTCAAAAGTTTAGGGTCACTTAGAAATTTCCTTATTTTTGAAAGAAAAGCACAGTTTTTTTCAATGAAGATAACATTAAATGAATCAGAAATACATTCTATACATTGATAATGTGGTAAATGACTATTCTAGGTGCAAATGTCTGGTTTTTAATGCAATATCTACATAGGTGTATAGAGGTCCATTTCCAGCAACCATCACTCCAGTGTTCTAATGGTACATTGTATTTGCTAACTGTGTAAGAAGGCTAATGGATGTTTAGAAAACCCTTGTGCAAGTATGTTAGCACAGCTGAAAACAGTTTTGCTGGTTAGAGAAGCTATAAAACTGACCTTCCTTTGAGCTAGTTGAGAATCTGGAGCATTACATTTGTTGGTTCGATTAAACTCAAAATGGCCAGAAAAAGAACTTTCATGTGAAACTCGACAATCTATTCTTGTTCTTAGAAATGAAGGCTATTCCATACGAGAAATTGCCAAGAAACTGAAGATTTCCTACAACGGTGTGTACTACTCCCTTCAGAGGACAGCACAAACAGGCTCTAACCAGAGTAGAAAGAGAAGTGGGAGGCCCCGCTGCACAACTGGGCAACAACTGAAATACATTAGAGTCTCTAGTTTGAGAAATCGACGCCTCACAGGTCCTCAACTGGCAGCTTCATTACATAGTACCCGCAAAACGCCAGTGTCAACGTCTACAGTGAAGAGGCGACTCAGGGATGCTGGCCTTCAGGGCAGAGTGGCCAAGAAAAAGCCATATCTGAGACTGGCTAATAAAAGGAAAAGATTAATATGGGCAAAAGAACACAGACATTGGACAGAGGAAGATTGGAAAAAAGTGTTATGGACAGACGAATCGAAGTTTGAGGTGTTTGGATCACACAGAAGAACGTTTGTGAGACGCAGAACAACTGAAAAGATGCTGGAAGAGTGCCTGACGCCATCTGTCAAGCATGGTGGAGGGAATGTGATGGTCTGGGGTTGCTTTGGTGCTAGTAAAGTGGGAGATTTGTACAAGGTAAAAGGGATTTTGAATAAGGAAGGCTATCACTCCATTATGCAACGCCATGCCATACCCTGTGGAGAGCGCTTGATTGGAGCCAATTTCATCCTACAACAGGACAATGACCCAAAGCACCTCCAAATTATACAAGAACTATTTAGGGAAGAAGCAGGCAGCTGGTATTCTATCTGTAATGGAGTGGGCAGTGCAGTCACCAGATCTCAACCCCATTGAGCTGTTGTGGGAGCAGCTTGACCGTATGGTACGCAAAAAGTGCCCATCAAGACAATCCAACTTGTGGGAGGGGCTTCTGGAAGCATGGCGGGAAATTTCTCCAGATTACCTCAGCAAATTAACAGCTAGAATGCCAAAGGCCTGCAATGCTGTAATTGCTGCAAATGGAGCATTCTTTGACGAAAGCAAAGTTTGAAGGAGAAAATTATTATTTCAAATAAAAATCATTATTTCTAACCTTGTCAATGTCTTGACTATATTTTCTATTCATTTTGCAACTCATTTGATAAATAAAAGTGTGAATTTTCATGGAAAACACAAAATTGTCTGGGTGACCCCAAACTTTTGAATGGTAGTGTAAATATTAAGAACATTTTGCAGGGTGTTGCAGTAAATATATGTTTTCCCCTATCTAGACAACTGCTAGATTGGTGAGCAACTGTCTGCTGAGGCCCCAACTAATCACAAGAACTGAGGTCCCAATACCCCCATTTGAATGGAGCGGTGGTCTAGCATGCGCACTACCACTCCATACACGGTCTATGGGACCAAAAAAAATAGATGAATACAGTGCTCTGCTATCTTTGTTGGTCCCATACCCAGTGGATGTCAAGGTAATGCATATGCTAGACCTACTCTCTTGGGACCTCCGTTTCCGTGATTGGTTGGAAATCTTGAGATTTAGCACTTATCCCTTCCCCCTGTGTTCAGTGAGCAATTTATTGTTACCTTTGTTTGTTTGTTTGTTTGTTTGTTTGTTTGAGTTGGAAGGGACCTCAAGGGCCATCGAGTCCAACCCCCTGCAAAAGCAGGAATTCCTAAAACATCCCAGCTATATACCTATCCAGTTTCCGCTTGAAGATTTCAATTGATGAAGAACTCACCACCTCCCGTGGCAGCCTATTCCACTCTCTCACTACCCTTACTGTTAGAAAGTTTTTCCTAATGTCTAATCTGAATCTCCTTCCCCTTAGTTTCATCCCATTACTTCTCGTGCTTCCTTCTGCTAATGAGAAAAGGGTAGATCCCTCTGCACTGTGACAACGTTTCAGATATTTAAATACCGCTATTAAGTCTCCCCTTAGCCTTCTCTTCTGCAAACTAAGCAGTCCCAATTCTTTTAGCCTCTCCTCGTAGGACATGGTTTGTAGACCTTCCACCATTTTGGTTGCTCTTCTCTGGACCTGCTCCAATGAATCGATGTCTTTCTTAAACTGGGGCGCCCAGAACTGAATAATGCTGGATAATGCTGAAACCTGGATAATGCTTTAAGGCCAGAGCCCCACGTTGCGAAGAATGTCGCAATTTGGCCATGGCATATTACAGTACCTGCAAAGTCGATGAGATTCTGGAAAATCGCATCCACACATTGTAGAAAAATATCCGCAGCGGAAATGCTGCAATTTTAAAAATCGTTGCGTTTTTGTAAATCTCAGCATGTCAATTATATTTATGGAAACACTGGCATTTTCCGTATAGGTATAATATGGACAGAAAGTCTGCAGAGGAAACCTCTGCGTACTTTCTGTGAAAAGCGCTGCAGGAAAAAAAACACAATGCCTTTTTTGGCTGCAGCTTGTTGCATGGGGCCTTAACCTAAAGGAGTTTTCTCAGAAATTTGTAGACAATCGAATCTTAAACATTTTTGCAATTAAATTTTTATTTTTTTTTTTTTAATTTAGCAGTTTTTTTTTCTCTAACCATCTTAAGGGTATATTTTGAATATGAATTCCTCTTAATTTTCTGCCGCAACCAAATGCTGATGCAGTGTATTAGTATTCCGTCACAGCTTTCCACTGCTGATTAGGCCCAGATGAATGGACCTAATCAGCAGGGTGTCTCGAGCCATGGAATCCACGGCAAGATCGAGCAGGATGCTTCTTTTTTTTCTGCGTCCTGCAATCTCTGCCTCCCATTGAAAACAATGGGAGGCGGAATCTACCCCGGATTCGGGGGCAAAATCCACCACCAAATCCGCTGCAAACTCCACTGTGTGAACATACCCTTAGTGGTGACAGTCTGCTTTCTGCATAGGTTGCCAGTGGTTATGACCATGAATACAGGAACTTTCTATGGTTTGGCACTTGTCAGAAATACAGCTGGCAGGAAAACCGCATGCAGTCAAGGACATTGCATGTACAAGAAAATAACTTGGTGGCCATAAGGAAATCATGGCTGGGTTTCTGACAAGTGCCAGACCATAGAAAGTTCCTGTATTCTTGGTCTTATCCATTGGCAACCTCTGAAGACAACACACTGTTACCGCTAAGATGATTAGAGAAAATCTTTAAAACACTAAAAAATTTTAAATTTATATTTGCGAAAATGTTTGTTTGATTCAATTGTCTACAAATTTAAATATGGCTATGATCATGGGAAACGTCTTTTAATACTTTTTACAACATTGTGTATTTAAAGTTGAAAACTTGTTTTGGCGAACTATTGCAAGTTTGTTAAGCGAACTATGTATACGACTTGCAAATGGATAAGACAAAAACATGCACTATATGGATAGCTTATTATCTTTGTATACTGTAAATACAAATGGTCATGTCAGCAGCTCCTCTCTCTGTACACTGTGCTTATTGGAAAGTCTTTAGCTACTCAGTATTTAGCTTAATTCAGAGACTGTGATAAATGTTCTTAGCAGGTAAACTGCTTTTAATATGCACTTTGTAACAAACACAATAAGCAGTTGTCACCAGGGTTGCAGCCAGTGAGCAATTATTTTGCTTATAGCAGCTCTATAATGAGGGATGCACTGTGCAGTGGCTCTTGCTAATAGATGGGGCTGCCATTCGAGGCATAGATATGGGCATTGAACAGTTTGTTCAAGGCGGGGTTCATATAAGGCTTATGATGTTCCTTTAGTGTCTAAGTCGGAAAAGCTGTGGATGTATCCGCTAAACATTACGTTGATCTTGTAATGTGAATGTTATTATATGAAAGTTATTTTGCCGCTTCTCTTTCCCACAGGATAGAATGTCTTATCATTGCCAACGATGCAACTGTGAAAGGAGGCACCTACTACCCTATCACAGTGAAGAAGCACCTCCGAGCGCAGGAAATTGCTATGCAGAACCACTTACCTTGTGTATACTTAGGTAAGAGGCATTTATAGTTAGGAACAGTTCATTGCCATGTTTGACTCATTGTAACACCCCTGTTTACCTTATAACACCATGTCATTTTAGCTTCACAACTCTTTGATGAATCATTTCAGATTGGTTTTACTCTGAAATTGAGCTGAACTGTAAAGGTAAATTTATACTTCTCATTTTTGCTAAATCCACTTCTTTAGATTTTCAGATTTTGCTGTGATTTTCTTGAGTTAAAGTTAGGAGTGGATATTGCAGAATGGAGAAGTATAAGAACTTCCTTTATGTGGCTCAAAAAGCCATGCCAAAATCTGCAATAAATAACATAGTTTTTCCGAAATGTGTGGAATCAGCTTTAAGCCGGGTGCATCCGACCATGTGCTTAACCGGCTAGCATGAATGAAAGGCATGGGCGGCACACGGGGGACACACGGATGTCATCCATGCGGCCACAAAATCTGACAGGAATAGGACCTGTTCCATATTTTGCAGCCCGGACCGTTGGCTCGCACATGTGACCATGAAATTAACATATCAAACAATACGAGTGAGGACCCTTCTCGCAAGAGCTTACAATCTATGAGAGAGCTTATATTCTATAAGAGGCCAAGCGAGAGGATAGAGTGTATAGTGGTTGGGCACTGTAGATCAGCTAACATTAATGGCAAGTGTAAAACTGATAGTCTGAAGACCAAGAGCTCTGTCTGCAAAACAATTAGTTAAATGGTGGACATAAGGACAGATACACGATGGTACTTCATAATCCAATAAATATATCCATATAATATGGGATATGATTCCTACCCAGTGTCATGAACTTAACAATTTACAATTATAATCTAAATTAATTATTCCTCTAAGGTACATCCACATGAGATGCAATTTGAGCTGAAAATATCCATTGCAGATTATTACTAAAATCACTTTTAGGTTAAGGCTAGATGTGATGATGAGCCCCTCAATTTTTGTATCTTTCTTGGAAGTGTGTTTTTACTTGCTCATGCCAGACCTTCCCCCACTTGTTGGAATGTGATGCTAAGTGAGGTTACACCTCTGGACCCTATGTCTCACTGGTTTTCATCCCTGGCTGGGGGAGGTGAAGGGTGTGGTTGGAGAGGGTCTCACACGGGGGTAGGGAGTTTTCTGAGAGTGTATTGTGTTGAGCATGGAAGAGAGACAGCTAGGACAGAGCTGTGTGCTCAGGTATCATTTCTAATCTTTTATTTCCCTTTTATTTTGGTGTATTGTATCATTGCTCTTTTGCTTGTATGTTTATGCTTGATCATATTAATATTGTATATTTCTGTATATGCTATTAATCCATACCGACCCACTTGGGTTATTAAACATATAAAATTTATATCGCTTGTTTCGTTTTATCCTATGACCCGGTCTACTCACGGTGTGTGAGTGGGAGGTTAAGAAAGAAGTTTGATCGCAGGCGTGCCAGGCGGTTGGGCGAGGCGATATTCTTCACACTAGAGTTAAAAACTGCTGCAGAAAAAAAGTATCACATGAAAAAAAAATGCTGCTGTACATGTTTCTGCAGTATTTTTGCAATAAAGTGACACACTGGGGAATATTTATCAATCCCTCTATGCCAGTTTTCTGGCGTAGAGGGATGATATTGTGGCACACATTTGGTACAAGGCACTTACCTGCGTCAGACATTCGTCATAACCTCCATTCTGCGACTTGCTCACCACATTGTGCGAATGTGAGCAGGTCGTCTAGGGCAAGGAAACAGCCTCTGCCATTTTCGCTATAACTCACGACAGTGTTCTGGCTTGAGTTATAATGGAAATCTACACCATTTCCTAACTAGCTTAAATCTCCATTCTGGTGCAGGGACGTGTGGCTAAGTGAAGAAGAGACCACTCTTAATAAATCTGCCCCACTGTGTTTTTTTTTCCTCACCCCATAGAAGGCAACAGGGAAAACAACTGTGTTACATTTGATAAAATGAGCATGCTGTATTTCCTCTAAACATACACTGATGCATTGTTTTCTTGGAATGAAATCTCATCGGTTTTGCTGGGACTGTGAAGTGCAATTTTTTTCTTTCCCGCTTCATTTGTGCAACAGCCAAAATTGCTGCATTAACACGATGTGTGGCCTTATAAGTAAGGCTCAAGTTTCCTTATGCAGTTTTTGAAGCAAAAAAACAGATGTGGGTATTAAAGGTTAAGAGACCAAAGGACAGATGGTACGTCTCTGTTTTTTCAATTCACTCATGGTTTTGGCTTCAAAAGCCGCTTAAAAAAAACCTGAATATGTGTCCTTCCCCTCAAGCTTCTCATGTTCACATGAATTTTATTTGTAGTGGATTCTGGTGGAGCAAACCTACCTCGACAAGCAGATGTATTCCCAGACCGTGACCATTTTGGTCGAATTTTCTACAACCAGGCAAAGATGTCATCACAAGGAATTTCTCAGGTGACTTCAGTTTTAAAGTTTGATTTCGGCTCCATTTTCATGTAACTTTGCAAATACAGTGAAATTCCTTTAATCTGGTATCTGATATAATCCAGTCCTGCAGCAGCATAGAAATGCTATATTATGTGATACTTCACAACATTAGAAGCTGAACACCTCAGGACAGGTAACCAGTCAGGAAATTCCTATTAAAATGCACCATGTATATTAACCCCTTAACGCAAAATGACGTACCTGCACGTCATGGGAGTGAATGCCTAATGGCAAACAGACGTTCCGGTACGTCATTTTAATGTCACCCTCTCAGAAGCTGAGAGATCGGGGGGTGCCATTATGAATTTTCTGCAGCCTGGGGTCTGGCCAGTGACCCCATGCTGCTAGGACACCCAAGTACCTGGAACTGCCGGGACCTCAGGAAGCAAGCCTATGCGTCTGCATAGACTGACTTCCTGTATAGACTGCAATACACATGTATACTCATGTATTGCAGTCTATAGTACTGAACCAGCAATCAGAGCATCGCTCGTTTAGGTGTCCTTATACAGTGCTGGCCAAAAGTATTGGCACCCCTGCAATTCTGTCAGATAATACTCAATTTCTTCCAGAAAATGATTGCAATCACAAATGCTTTGGTGATAATATCTTCATTTATTTTGCTTGCAATGAAAAAACACAAAAGAGAATGAAAAAAAAAGTCAAATCATTGATCATTTTACACAAAACTCCAAAAATGGGCCGTACAAAAGTATTGGCACCCTCAGCCTAATACTTGGTAGCACAACCTTTAGACAAAATAACTGCGAACAACCGCTTCCGGTAACCATCAATGAGTTTCTTACAATGCTCTGCTGGAATTTTAGACCATTCTTCTTTGGCAAATTTCTCCAGGTCCCTGAGATTTGAAGGGTGCCTTCTCCAAACTGCCATTTTGAGATCTCTCCACAGGTGTTCTATGGGATTCAGGTCTGGACTCATTGCTGGCCACTTTAGAAGTCTCCAGTGCTTTCTCTCAAACCATTTTCTAGTGCTTTTTGAAGTGTGTTTGGGTCATTGTCCTGCTGGAAGACCAATGACCTCTGAGGGAGACCTAGCTTTCTCACACTAGGCCCTACATTATGCTGCAAAATTTGTTGGTAGTCTTCAGACTTCATAATGCCATGCACACGGTCAAGCAGTCCAGTGCCAGAGGCAGCAAAGCAACCCCAAAACATCAGGGAACCTCCGCCATGTTTGACAGTAGGGACCGTGTTCTTTTCTTTGAAGGCCTCTTTTTTTTTTTTTTTCCTGTAAACTCTGTGTTGATGCCTTTTCCCAAAAAGCTCTACTTTTGTCTCATCTGACCAGAGAACATTCTTCCAAAAAGTTTTTGGCTTTCTCAGGTAAGTTTTGGCAAACTCCAGACTGGCTTTTTTATGTCTCTGGGTCAGAAGTGGGGTCTTCCTGGGTATCCTACCATAGAGTCCCTTTTCATTCAGACGCCGACGGATAGTACGGGTTGACACTGTTGTACCCTCGGACTGCAGGGCAGCTAGAACTTGTTTGGATGTTAGTCGAGGTTCTTTAACCACCATCCGCACAATCTTTCGTTGAAATCTCTCGTCAATTTTTCTTTTCCGTCCACATCTAGGGAGGTTAGCCACAGTGCCATGGGCTTTAAACTTCTTGATGACACTGTGCACCGTAGACACAGGAACATTCAGGTCTTTGGAGATGGACTTGTAGCCTTGAGATTGCTCATGCTTCCTCACAATTTTGCTTCTCAAGTCCTCAGACAGTTCTTTGGTCTTCTTTCTTTTCTCCATGCTCAATGTGGTACACACAAGGACACAGGACAGAGGTTGAGTCAACTTTAATCCATTTCAACTGGCTGCACGTGTGATTTAGTTATTGCCACCACCTGTTATGTGCCACAGGTAAGTAACAGGTGCTGTTAATTACACAAATTAGAGAAGCATCACCTGATTTTTCAAAGGGTGCCAAAACTTTTGTCCACCCCCTTTTTTATGTTTGGTGTGGAATTATATCCAAACATATTTGGCTTTGACAATTCTTTTTGTGGTTTTCCATTGACGACAAATTAAATGAAGATATTATTACCAAAGCATTTGTGATTGCAATCATTTTCTGGAAGAAATTGACTATTATCTGACAGAATTGCAGGAGTGCCAATACTTTTGACCAGCACTGTAGGACAACTAAAAAATGTAAAAAAAAAAAAAAGTTTAAAAAAAACTTAAAAAAAAAATAGTTATAAAGCCCCAAAAATTCTTTTCCTATATAAAATGAATTATATAAAAAAAAAAACCCCTAAAAATTAATAAAAACAATACATATTTGGTATCGCCGCATCTGTAACAACCTGTGCAATAAAACGGAAACAATATTTAACCTACATGGTGAACGTTGGAAAAAAAGAAAACCGGAAAAAAACGCCGATTAGTAATGATTTTTTGCCATCTTACCTCACAAAATACGCTATAAAAAGTGATCAAAAAGTCTTATGTACCCCAAAAAAGTACCTATAAAAAGCACAGGTTGTCCCGCAAAAAATAAGCACTCAACCAACTCTGTAAACCCAAAAATAAAAATGTTACGCCTCTCAGAAGATGGCGATGCAAAAATAATTGATTTCTTTCCCCAAATGGGTTTTTGTTCTGCAAAATTAGTATTGCATAAAAAAAACCCAATATAAATGAGGTATCGCCGTAATCGTACCGACCCGCAGAATAAAGGTGACATGTTACTTATGCTGTACACTGCATGGCGAAAAATTTAAAAGGTAAAACGTAATGCCAGAATTGATGTGTTTTTTTTTTGTTTGTTTTTTTTTTTTTAATCCACCAAATGAAGAGTTAATGAAATGCATTCAATAAGTTGTAGGTGCCCAAAGCATCATTACAAAATGCATCTCATCCCGCAAAAAAACAGCCCTCCTATGGCTACCTCACCAAAAAAATAAAGAAAAGATAGCTTGTACAATGTGAAGACAAAACCCCCCAAAATAGCCAAATCATTAGAACATAACTGGCTGCAGCAGGAAGGGAATGTATAAACTGAGCGAGCCTATATCAGGGGACACCCCAGATTTAGAGCTTACAAGGGAAAAGAAACCAGAAGTGACCCCCAGAGTGACCCCTCCAATCATAGGAACTACTGGGGAAATAGTAGGGAATTTGGTGTTCCCAATTCACTCTGCACAGCTTACATATTCACTCTTCACCATCCGCTGTACAGTCACGTCTGGGATACTAATGCTCACTACACCCCTTGATAAATTCTTTGAGGGGTGCAGTTTTCACAATGGGGTCACTCTCTAGGGGATTCCACTTTACTGGTACTTTAGAGGCTCTGCAAACATGACATGACGTCCAGATACCAAACATCTAAATCTGCACTCCAAAAGCCACATAGTGCTCCTTTCCTTCTGTGCCCTGCTGTGTGCCCAAACTGCAGTTTATGCCCACATGTATGACACTGGTGTACCCAGGATAATGTACTTAATGTCATATCTAGGTATAAACTGATATTTGGGCATAGCCAAGCACAGAAGAGAAGGAGCGTTATTTGGTTTTGGGCGCACAGATTTAGACGGTTTGGTTTTGGGACACCTTGACACTTTTGCAGAACTCTTGAAATGCCAGTAATTTGGAATCCCCTGAGATGTGACCCCCATTTTGGAAACTACACCCCTGAAGGGATTTATCCCGGGGTACAGTGAGCATTTTTAACCCCCAAGGGTTGCTATAATTTAATTTACAGAAATGAATACGCAGCTGATGGTGAAAGGAGAAAATGGCAATTTTTCCAGGAATCCGTCATTTCGGTGCGTAATATGTTGTGCCCGGCTTGTATCGGAGACAAATTCTCCAAAAGCTGCTGTGCCCGGGATACTCACTTAACAGTTTTTGGAGTGTGTGCCTCTACTGACACAAGCTGGGCACAACATATCGGGCAGTGAAATGGCGTATCTATGGAAAAATTGCAATTTTCACTTTTCAATATCAGCTGCACATTCATTTCTGGAAATTAAATTAATGCAATGCTCAAGGGTTAAAAATGCCCGCTACACCACTTGATAAATCCCATGGGGGGTTTAATTGCCAAAATGTGGTCACAAGTCTGCAGTTTCCACTTTACTGGCAATTCAGGGGCTCTGCAAAAGTGGCATGGTGTCCAAAAACCGAAATAGCTCTCCTTCCCGGCTGTGCCAAATAGCAGTTTATACCCACATATGACATTAAGTACCTTATCCTGGGTACAACAGTGTCATACATGTGGGCAAAAACTGCTGTTTGGGAATACAACAGGACACACATGTGAAGCTTCTGTGAGCGTTATGTGCTTTTGGATCGCAGATTTAGATTGTTGGTTTTTGGACGCCATGTAACGTTTGCAGATTGCACTACAAAATTTGGTCACTTCTTGGGGAGTTCCAGTTTACTGGCACCTCCAGGGCTCTGTAAAAACAACATGGCGTCCAGAAAGTCTCTCTAAATCTATACTCCAAAAGCTAAAAAGCGCAGTGCTCATTCCCTTCCGATTCCTGCTGTATGCCCAAGCAGCAGTTTACTCCCATATATGAAACTTTTTTGTACTCAGGATAGCCCACTTAATAGTTTTAGGAGTGCGTGTCTCTGATGACACAAATTGGCACAACATATTGGGCACCGAAATGGGATATTTCTATAAAAATTTCAAATTTCACTTTGTATATTAATTTTAGGGAAGCAGTTTTGGGCTCAAAATGATAACACCCCTTGAGAAATTCTTTGAGGGGTGTAGTTTCTAAAATGGGGTCACTTTTGGGGGGTTTCCATTGTACTGGTACTTTAGGGGCTCTGTGAATGCGACATGGCACCTGAAAACTATTCCAGCAAAATCTTCCCTCCAAAAGTCAAATAACGCTCTTTCCATTCTGAGCCTCGCCATCTTACCATACAGCAGTTTGTAAGCACATATGGGGTATTCACGTGTTCGGGACAAATTGTTTAACTGTGGGGTGTTTTTTCTTCATTAACCCCTTGTAAAAAATGAAAAATTTGGGGCTAAATTGACAGTTTATTGGAAAAAAAAATTTTTTGAAGAAAATCTGTGAAACAGCTGTGGTGTCAAAATGCTCACTATACCCCTTGATATGTTCTGTGAGGGGTGTAGTTTCCAAAAAGAGGTCACTTTTGGGGGTTTCCATTTTATTGGTACTCTTGTTGCTATTCAAATGCAATAAGGCACCTGAAAAGTGTTCCAGCAAAATCCGGCCTCCAAAAGCCAAATAGCGCTCTTTCCATTCGGAGCCCTGCCATGTACCCATACAGCAGTTTGTAACCACAAATGGGGTATTGCTGTGTTCAGGAGCAATTGTTTAACAAACTGTGGGGTGCTTTTTCTCCTTTAATCCCTTGTGAAAACGAAAACTTTGGGGATAAAGTGACGTTTTAGTAATTTTTCATTTACACATCCCAATGTTAATAAAATCTGTGAAACGGCTGTGGGGTCAAAATGCTCACTATACCCTTATATGAATTCTGTGAGGGGTATAGTTTCCAAAATGGGATCACTTTTGGAGGGTTTCCATTGTATTGGTACTCTAGGTGCTTTGCAATTGAGACATGGCACCGAAAACTATTCCAGCAAAATCTTCTTTTCAAATGCCAAGTGTCGCTCCTTCCCTTCCGTGCGCTGCTGTGTGACCAAACATCAGTTTACACCCACATGTGGGGTATTTCTGTGCTCGGGAGAAATTGCATAACAAACTGTGAGATGCATTTTCTCATTTAACCCTTTGTGAATGGGTTAATTTTAGGGCTAAATGAATGTATTATTGAAAAAAAATGAAATGCCTAATTTTCACCTCCATATTGTCTTAATTCCCGTGAAATGCTTAAAGGGTTAACAAACTTCCGAAATGCTGTTTTGAATTATTTGAGGGGTGCAGTTTTGAAAATGGGGTAATTTATGGGGGTTTCTAATATATGGGCCTTTATATTCTTCTTCAGAACTGAAGTGGTCCCTAAGAAATTAGTTTGGGAAATTTTCTTGTAAATCTGGAAAATCGCTGTTACACTTGTAAGCCTTCTAACATCCAAAATAAATTACAGGACGATTAAAAGATGATGCCAATATATAGCAGAGATATGGTAGATAATATTTATTCATGTACATTAAAAATTTTTTTCCCCCCCTTAATTTTAATATTTTTATTTATTTTGGGTGGTATGACTATCTGTCTGATAAGCAGAGCATTTCACATTTCGAAAATAGTGATTTTTTTTTTTTTTTTTTAACCCCGGCGTTTTCCCGAATTTCCTCAATTCCTATTTTTGTGTTTGTGGTGGGGGGTTTTTTTTTTTTTTAAACCCCCCCCCCCCCCCCCCCCCCCCTTTTTTTTTTTATAAATAAATGCAAAAATATTGATCAATGTTTACCATTAACATGAAGTACAATGTGTCAAGAAAAAAAACTATCTAAAAATCACTTGTTTAAGTTAAAGCGTCTCAAAGTTATTGCCATATAAAGTGACACGTCAGTTTTGAAAAATGAGGCCTGGTCATTAACGCACTTTTAGGCCTAGTCCTTAAGGGGTTAATAGAGCTTTTATTTCCTTTTGAGTACCTGGTGATGCCAAATTAAAGAAATGTTACTGAAATACAGAGCTATGGAAGGAAGGAGATGGTAACTGAGATGGCTGATAGATGAATCCAGCTCACCTCAGAAATATAGAACATACTAGCAGTATACCAAGTGATGGAAATCATATTTAGGTAAGAGAGGAATTCTCTGTGGATGGAGAATATTCTTTATGGGAGGACACAGAGTATAATTTACACTGGGAATAATGGGGTCTGGATTGGATTTTAGTGGTACCGGTGAAAGTGTGTTTTTGGTGTAGGAGATGAGTGGATGACTGCAGGGGATCTGAGTAGTAGTGGGAGTGAAGACTTCAAGGGATGGTAATAGTATTGGGATGAAGACTGCAGGCTGTGGTAGTAGTAGACCAACGTCTGCCTGAGCCACCACTGGGAGTGGGGCAAACCAGGCACTGGATGGGCCCCCTAAATATAGAAGCTCCCAGCTGACAGCAGCGTAGATTCACAAACGTCTTCAGGGACTGAGTGCACCATGCACCTGTAGGGAAAAGACTGATCAAGGAGTCTTAAATACCACAGGAAAGTTATCAAAAAGTTGGGCTTCCTATGGCAGGATTGGTTGATCACCTAATATGAAGGGGCGTTCTGATAGGATTTCAACTTGATTTAGAATCTGGCCAATTCTTTGCTCTTGCAGGAGACAAGATGTGCCTGGTATTGGGTTATTTCTATGCATGCTGATGGAGGAGTTAGGAGAGAGATGTTCAGTAGCTATATACGGTAACGTTCAGTATAGTTACTTTACAAGGCAGTTTTTTGTACTTCTGAGAGCTAAGTATCAGCCATATTGTTTGACACCCACCTTTCTGGGAAACAGATATATTGTATTTTTCAGCCTATAGGATGCTCTGGACTGTAAGGCCTGCCAAAATTTTAAATCCGAAAAAGATTTTACTTTATAGGTCTTATAGCTAATACTATAGGTAACCATTCCAAATCACTACTGTTATTATACTACATGCATTGACAAGCATCACAATAATAAGCATTAACAATGTGTGGCATATTCTCTAGTGCAGCCCTTTTTATAATGCCCAGTGCATTGACAGCTACGGAGCTTTGTTAGGCATGGGCCCATATAACCTTACCAGCCCCAGTGACCTCTCTTTTTGGTGGAGCATGTAAAACTCCAAATTCTTTTTTTTTTTTTTAAACTGTAAATTTTAATTGAAAAGATTTTTTTGTATAGAAGATCACAGGCAAAAAATTTGAAAACAACATCAAACATATAAACTGCCGCTATGGCTGAAAACTCCAAATTCTAATGCTCAGAAATCTGATTTGTTTTTGTTTTAAGAAACTTGTCATGCATCTTAATCGAGGTTGCGCTTTGTGGTACATTTTTATGTATTTTTGTGGTTTTTACTTTAAAGGGGTTTTCTATCCAAACAAAATGATATTTTTAAATCGCTCAAACACTTCATAATATTCAGTAATATTTATTCAGACCTTACTTGCAGATTGCAGTAGTGATGGGATCTTGTACAGCGGGTGGAGCATATGTACCAGCTATGGCCGATGAAAGCATCATTGTTCGAAAACAGGGAACCATTTTCTTAGGCGGACCTCCATTAGTAAGTAAACCTACATATTACCAAAAAATTATTTAAACATTTTGGTGTTAAAGTGGTATTGCCATCATATCCTTTCATATTTTATATGGTTATTAGGCCAAGAAAATTTATGGTCTAAAGTAAAATTTTAACCCTGTGTGATATATGAATTAGAGCCAAAATTATTCCTAATTGTATATCTATCATAAAGGCTACTAAAGGTATATGCAAACATCGGGATTACGCAGACTTTCATATGAAAAATCTATGGCATAATAAATTTTTTGCAATAGAATCTTGATTATATTCATGTACCCTAAGCAAGTGACCGTTCTTGTTCTGAGATACTGTCCCTGAGACAAAATTTTTCCAGCATGGATATTATTGCACCTCTTGCTATATACAAGTTTTTCTGGACTTCCTTTTCATTGTTTATCAGGAACATCTTTCTACATTTTGTAGTGGTTGTGCCTTGTATTGCAGTTTAGTGCCATTTACTGGGACTTGTCTGCAGAAAGCTGCCGTACTAGTAACAGCCAGTACAGAATATATAGTGCTGTCCCTGGTATATAGTGAACTGCCGCAACCAATATAAGGAGCTGATCGTGTGAGAATAAACATTCAGTATCAAAGTCCTGGAATCTTAAGACCAGAGAACTCCTTTATTGTACGTTCTGGTCACTGCATTATTTTACTTTAAAGGCTGCAGGATATGTGTTAGG
Source organism: Leptodactylus fallax (assembly GCA_947044405.1). Classification (NCBI taxonomy): domain Eukaryota; kingdom Metazoa; phylum Chordata; class Amphibia; order Anura; family Leptodactylidae; genus Leptodactylus; species Leptodactylus fallax. Next base: position 7,334,124 of record CAMRHE010000071.1, on the reverse strand, counting down.
GAACAGGATTTGTAAAACACGTGTGTTTTTTGAGAAACTGTGTTTTTTTTTTCTAACTGTATTGCACACTATCCTGTTTATTAGTATGGTGTTTTTGATGTTGAAATACACTCGGAAAACAGTCTGATTACATTGGGGCCTGTTTTATCATGCCAAAATCCACATTTATGAAAACCTTGTGCTATGTTATGTGACCAGATTTAGACATGGAGAAGGTAAACTCTGCAGACCACCTGCCCTGTAGTAAAGATGGAGGAAAAGGAACCTTATGCACGGTAAATGCCATTTGGATCTATACCTGTCCTACAATGATAAATATGCAGGAATCCTATTGATCCATTTCCCTTTCTGGTGGAATTTGTTTTCAAGTGTTAATTAGGCGCCGCTCCAGCCACCGCCTCCCGTATGTGTCCCGCATCGCTCTGGGCTCTAGGGAAATTGCTGGGTCACTGTTGCATCCTGAAAATTGATTTCTGCATTCAGTTCAATTAAACTTGTGGAGAGATGATCATCGATGTAGAGCAGTAATAGGACCTCAAGGGATCATTCTCTTATCCAATGTTGGGCAGGCTGAGGATATATACAAAAAGAACTTGTCTGTCATTCATTAAATTTTATGTTCTTGTACAAGGGAATATAAGAAACTTTGTAATATATCTTATTAAGGAGATCTGGTTCCTTTATCCCTTATTAAGCTGTTCTCCTGCTCCTTATCAATCTGTATGCATAGAATCCATAGCCGTATCCAGCTCTCACACACACAAATCTATGGAGAGAAGAGGGGACTATTAATTGATTACCTCATTCTGTGCACTTGAAGCTGGTTACCTCTAGCATAGCAGCATTAAAAGAGATACTTGACTTGTGGAATAGCAGAGTGTAGCAGCAGCAGTTATCTGTTTGTTCTGCAACAGCCTCTTCCTCCCCCACTCCCTTCTCCATAAACTAATATGTATTTCCTGGAGACGGAAATATATTTATTAAATATGATATATTGCTAAACTTATTATACTCGTGTGTACTATTCAAGGGAAAGTGTTTTTTTTTTTTTTTTTTTTTATAATTGGACATGTGCTTTAATAATTTAATCTGTACTGTCAAGTAGTTAAAAAGTAGTAAATACATAAATGAAACTATGGCTTACACAGCCATGGTGAAGTAAAAATTTTTTTTTTTTTTTAAATCACTATTGGGCCCCTTAATAAGAAGAATGTGGGTCCTGTATTCGCCATTAGAGTGGAGAGATGGTCACTTGTTTTCTTTTAACACTTAAAGTCTTAAGTCTGATGAAGATAGCCAAGCATTGTTGTCTGCTATTCCCGGCAGTCTCGTAGAGATTGAATGTAACCGAAACATGAGCGTGCAACCTTCGCTATGTTCAAACAAGGCACACAGATCCCCCATTATTATGGCTGGTGGGACCCTCTGTGGTTAGACACTTATCTTCTAACCTGTGGCTAGTTTGTAAGTTGTCATGGTGGAACAATCACATTAAATAACATTTTCTCACAAACTGAAAACAAAAATTAAAAAAAAATTACACAGTTGTCGTCTTGAGTAGGTTTTTCTATTGATTTCTGAATTATAACTAGTGCTGGGATGCCTTCAGTTCATCCACCATTGTGACTCCCACAGGTATTATTACTCATCTTTCCCAGAGTCCTGAATCAGTTCTGTCTAGTTTTGCATGTGGAAATGGGGAAGTATTGTAGAGATAAACTACAGAAGTAATTGAGAGATTTCATTCCTTTTACATGACTCATCTATGTGTAATAATGCTTCAAATACATTATTGTCCCCCATTTTTCTTTCCACAATTCACCATCTTCCACCAGATTGTATTTGAGTCAAAGGTCACAGTTTCCCAGGTTTACTGTAGATGTAATTTGCTTGCAGATGGTAAAGAGTAGAAAGAAATAAGTTGGACAGTCAGAAGTGTTTTAGACATTTTCTAGATAATGACATGTAGTTGTGAAAAACATCATTACATTTACTCATTTATGGCTGACTAAACCCGCGTTCTTAGAATCTGGACATGGGCATAAAATGGGAGTCTTTATCTAGGTCTGCTTCCAGTTAAGCAATCTCTGGAGTTTTTCTTGGAACTTACGTCTGTTGCTTCACATGATTCATGCAGTCTAACAAATCTCCACCTTACAATGAGGTCTGCTGCTTTACATGGAGACAGTATTGTGCCCATGCTATACGACATATGCACTGTCATATCCCATAGTCTCACGTTGGGTTGCACAATTTGGATTCATGGCTGTACTGCATACATCCCAACTACAGATGAGCAAATTTTTCAAAAATTTGATTCAACCGATTCTCCGAAGTTTCCAAAATGATTCGATTCGATCCGGATTACCTCGTGGTGAATTGTGTTAAAAAAAACAGCTATTTCCTGGCTGCAAAGAGTCTGTATAGTAGTGTAGAACACTGTGCCTTGCAATAACACACATAGGGAGTCTGATGGGGTAGTGAAACAATACTGTGAGTCAGTATGACACGCACCTGACAGGCATCGCTATTAGAACCACTGCACATTTCACTTATTTGGCCAGTTACTGGGCCAAAACTGACCAACTAACTCAAGTGTGAACTCAGCCTTACAGGTTGATGTTAGTACCAGGTATAAAGAACCACACAGAGGCCCAAGATCCTACTGTAGCGTGAAAGAGCGTAATCCTTTTACACTGTCGTCTACTGATTCCACATAGATGTCTACAGAACCTGTTCTATCTAACGCTTATACAAGTAGTGCCCCCCTGATAGAGTGGAGAGGGTGTCAGCAGTAAGTTTGTCTTGATGTCACTGATTATTTTGCCCTTCCACTGATCCGTCAGAACAATAACCCCCCCCCCCAAAAAAAAACAGATCCTGTCTGTTGAGCATCCTCCTTCACTTGGTCAGGATTTGGTCAGTAATCCATCAGTATTGCTGATGCAAAAAAAAAAAAAATGAGTGGATCCAAAACAGAGGTGACTTGTGAATGGAGTATTTACATGTGTTCTGTGTTGTCTTTTTTTGTACCCACTCCTGCTTTAGACTACCAAATCATAAGCCAATTCTGATGGGACTATACAGGCCTTACAGCTGATACACAGACAGGATCTGTTGTGCGTCTCATCTTTCCTTCCGTCTGACAGATCAGAAGAAGGGTCAAATAAATGATGATGTCATCCAGGCCAAAAGGCAAAATAGTGGCCCAGTCATGAAGTCGGGAGGGTGGGAACAGCATGAGAAGTGACATAGTGTTGAGGTAGCAGCAGCATGAGGAATCCACAGAGTAGCAAGGTGACATAATATGGAGGTGGCAGCAGCATGAGGAGGCCATAGAGTGACCCGGTGACAGAGTAGGGAGGTGGGTGGCACAAACAGTACCCGATGACTATGGTGGCTGTAAGAAGGAGGACTTGACATCAGATGTGTGGCATCAGGCGGGTGGCAGCATCAGAATAGTAGCTGAGGCAGGTAGCCAGAAGAAACTGGTCTCTTTTGTCAAGGTTTGGGTAAGGCAGCATGGATGATTTAATCTGATCAGGCATTGGTGGGTGAAAATCCTGGCTGATCCATGCCTGATTCATCATGTGTCTCTCCACATTTTGGGTGGACAGGCGAGTTTTCCTTGGGGTAACTATGGCCCCCGCCGCACTAAACACCCGCTCTGATGCCACACTACTGGCCGGGCAGGCCAGCTTTTCCAGGGCAAACTCGGCCAATTGCGGCCACAAATCCAGTTTGGCTGCCCAGTAGTCCAGCGGATCTTCAATGACGTGTGGCAGGGTGCACTCTAAGTATGCCACCACCTGCTATTTCAGGTTCTGCTCTGTGTGAACTACTCACCAGCAGCTATCTTCACTATGCAGGTGAAGAAAGCTGCTCATCAGTGACTCTAGGCTCAGGCTACTGCTGATGGAGTTGATACTGCTCCTGCCCCCCCACAGCAGCCATGGCAGTGCAAGGTGAGCGATGGCGCAGATAGGCAGTGGCCAACTGACTACATAGGATGTCTCTATAGTAGTTCAGTTTGTCTTCCCTCTCAGCAGGTGTAAAAAAAAAAAAAAAAAGCCCCTATTTTTGACCTGTAGCAAGGTTCTAACATGGTGGTTAGCCAGTAGTCATCCCTCTGTCGAATGGTGACAATTTGGCTGTAACTACGCAAGCAATTGAACATTCATCGGGCCATTTGTGCAAGTGACTTGGAAGGACTCCCTGCATCCATCTCCACTGCATGCTGCCACGGTGTGTCTGGGTCATCTGCCTCGTCTTCCTCTTCTCCCTCTTGCTCTTCCGGCTGCTCCTGCTCCTCCTCTCCTGTCATCTGTGTAGAAAAACCACCCATTTGGCTACACATTGCTTGTGCTCCAATGTCGTCCTCCTCTTCCTCCAGTTCAGCCCTCACAGGGTTCATGTGGCTGTGAGATGTAGGCGCCACATCTCCAGTACCCTGACCAGCCAGATTTACCAGCATCTTTTCCAGGATATGAATCAGTGGAATGACTATGTTCATCCCGTAGGCCTGGCGACTGACAAATAGTGGCCTCCTCAAAAGGAACGAGCAGATGGCAGGTGTCACGCATGAGCTGCCACTGGCTAACATCAAAGTTACACAGGGGAGTACTTCTGTCCGCTTGGATCATTAAGAAATCATTTATGGCCTTTCTCTGTTCTTACAGTCGGTCCAACATATGGAGGATGGAATTCCAACAGGTGGAAATGTCGCATATCAGCCTATGTTTGGGGATGCCGTTCTGCCACTTCAGCTCAAGGAGGGTGTGCTTGGCAGTGTACGAGTGGCTGAAGTGCATGCAGTGTTTCCTGGCCATTTTTAGGATGTCATGCAGGTGGGTGGAACACTTAAGGAAACGCTTGACAACCAGATTGAACACATGCGCCATGCCGGGACGCATGGCTCAGCCCTTTTTGATGTAGCGTCGACACCATGTTCTTCCCGTTGTCGGTCACCATGGTTCTGATTTTGAGTTGTTGCGGAGAAAGCCAGGATTCGATTTCTTGATTAAGGACACGGAGCAGTTCCTCACCTGTGTGACTCCGTTCGCCAAGGCAAACGAGGTGTAGAACAGCGTGACATGTGGTATGCTGGAGGAGCACTGTGAATTGTCCCTGCAGTGGAGGATGAGATGGACATTGCTGCAGGACCAACACGTGAGAACGTGGAGGCGGAATCGGCGTCACCTGGCCATGTTGCTGGTATGTCTGGAAAGGAACCATATTGTTACGATCAGGGGACCTAAGCAGTAACAGTTAACACAAGAACAAACAGCAATAAACTATATAGAAAATATCCTGCAATAGAAAGCAAGCAGAGAAATGGGAAGTTTTAAATAAACAGCAAACATATAATAAACCAAACTCACAACCTGCAGCAGGAAATTCAAACCAGCAAAGACTATGAGGCATTCACAGACAACCTCTCTGAGAGATTTGCAGAGAACCACACCCTAAAAACAGGTAGCAGACCAAAATCATGTGTGAGCAGACTCCTTTCTAAAGAAAATACTAAAGAACACTTCTGGCCATGTTTTCTCACTAAAATGGCATCAGAAAGAACGGACGCTAACTGAGGCTAGATAGGAAAGTCTAGTAGAGAGAAATACTAACCTTTGCAGTGAAACAGAATCAGGCTGATCGCTGAATAGAAGATGAACCGCTCAGAGTCCAGACGAGACTGAGCTAAAAAGCTAACCAAACCAAACCCATCCCCCAGAAACTCACATGACACCAAGAAACCAGGAAAAAGGAAAAACCTGGAAAACAAAAAAAAACACGGAACCATAACACATATATTGTCCTTGACCGTAGTTACAGCTCCACACGTCGGCACTGCCGTGCACTTTGGCAGACACCAACAAGCTCAAGGACTGGCCAACCTTCTGTTCCACATATTTGTGCAGGGCTGGTACTGCCTTTTTGGCAAAGAAATGAAGGCTTGGGACTCTCCACCTTGGCTTGGCACAAGCCATCAGTTCTCTGAAAGGTGCAGAGTCCACCACTTGAAAAGGGAGAGACTGCAGCACCAGCAACTTGGACAGGTGCACGTTCAGCTTCTGCACCGTTGGATGAGTGCACGCATACTGTTGTCTCTTCTAAATCACTTCGGTGATCGATTGCTGGTGCAATGACTGACTAGGAGGAGAAGGAGCATCAGGACTAGCAGATGATGGGACAAACATACAGCTTCCTTCGGCTGAGTTGGTGGAGTCTTGGCTGCCTGAAATGGGGTGCGTGCCACTGGGTGATGCAGCGGTTGCTGCGGCAGGCTGGACCACCACAGTTCTCCCAGGCCACTTTATGGTGACGCTGCAAATGTTGGCACATGGCTGTGGTGCCAACATTGGCACGCTGGCCACGCTTCACCTTCTGTCCACAGATTCGACATATGGCCATGTTCAACCTGGCGTCTTAACAAAAAACTGCCACACCGCCGAGTAGGTGATTTCACCCCCAACACTCCGCACTGAATGACTGCTACCGCCACTGTCTCCATGAACCCCTGCACCACTTCTTTCCGGGCAGGTAGGCTCCTGCGAAGCGGGTGGTCTAACCCAGGCACGTTTGGCTCCCGACCTCCCACTGCTGCCACCCTGCTGAGTCCCGGCCAGCTACCGACTTGCTGGCTCCGCCGCTGCCTCGTGCACAAGTTGCCACCCTCTTCTCCTGATGATGATGAAGCCTTTTCGTCACCCCGCTCCCAATTGCGATCGGCTACATCATCATCGAGTACGGTGTGCACATCACTAATGTCCTCCTCAACGATCTCTGAGCCACGAGCCTGACCGCTTGCAACACCAGCTCCCATGCCACTCTCCTCATCACTACTTGTCTGCCTACCAGAGGAAGCGGCGGATGTCTCCTCCAGATCTTGAATGGGCAGTAGTTGTTGACTGTCCTCTAGTAGCTCGTCCTCGCTGTATAGTGGATCTGAGCCCACAGCATAGAGTAGTTCTCTGGCTGAGGGAACAGAAGAGGTCAGAGGCAGGTTGAGGAAAGGTTAGGGCACAGGGCTGTTCCCGGACCATACCAACTAAGGGTTTTGTCTGACGAACCCACCGACTCTTGGTTGGCGGTGTCTGATGTTACTTGGGTTGAAGTAGATGACCAAGTCAACCATTCTAGAACCGCTGGGTTGCTGGTCAAGACACGACCGCTAGCTGACACTGGGAGCTCAGGCCTCTGGAATTGACCCCTGCTGCTATGCCCCCTTACTCTTCTGTGACCTGTGCCTGCGCCAGAAACATTTAAGCCTGTGCCCCTCCCCTGTGCAGGGCCTGTCGCTTCTCTGTCTGACATACTGTTAGATCAAATAAGTAAATGAAAAGGAAAATAATACAGGGCAAAAAGGCCTGTAATTTTCTTCCTACAACACACAATGACGAATAAGCCACTTATTTTTTCCCCACTCATAAATGTCTTGAAAAGGCGTTAAAATAGATAACAGCAGAGTCAGTGCAGCAAGTTGTAATAGGATTCCTATTACCCAGGCTGCAAACACCCCAAATGAACCCTATTCTGCTTCAATACTCTGTATAAAATTTCTCCCTATCCTTTCCCTACACTTCTAATGTTCTTTCCCTAAACTTCGGTTGAGCAAAATATCAGTTTTCAAGTTTTTTCTACCATTTTCCCTAGCGCCTGCTGACGTCTCTCCCTGCACAAAGTACACTGTAAAATGATTGACTCTAATATGGCGGAGGGTATTTATAGGGCTGTGACATCACAGGGCTGGCTGGCTGCTGATTGGCTGCACGCATGGTATTGTGGATGATCCCGCGCTCCCAGAGTTCCTTGCCCCATGTCTTAACATGTGCAGCAGCCATTTTAGGAAAAAATGCGATTCAATACCACAAAGGTGAGGAAATCCGGGTTCGATGCAAATTGAAGATTTTCTGAAATTTGGACCGAATTCCACTTTGTCAGCTTCGATTCGCTCATCTCTAATTCCAACCCTTGCATCCCCATTCGCAGAACAGTTGAAAGCCTGCCCCTGGTCAAACGGAAAGCACCTACAATACCTTTTCTAGGCATATATGCATAAGATCCCCTACATTTATTTGTGTCCCCTTTTGAGGGACAATGCTGTGAAAATTGATGGTTATGAGCTATACTGTATTAGAATATTCTGCGCAGTCACACTGCAATAGAAGTCACTGGTGGACATTTATCAAATACTTAAACTTATACTGAAGCAGAAAAAAAGAAAAGACATGTGACACCTTGGTTGTAATGCAGACTCTGCAGTATACCTGTATTCCAGGTGTCCGTGGCAAGTAGAGCCTTCACTATTACACTTCTTTTATTTTCTTTTATGTTTTAACTCTTGGAGTTTCTCTATTTTAGGGTATTCTTAAGAGTAATGTCTTCAAACATTGGCATTTGTTTGCTTTTTTTATTTCAGATATTTACTTTTCGCACTGGCTGATACAGCACAAACTATAGACTCTTTCCTGCGGCTCAGTTTCAGCCTTGTGGTGTACATTTGGGCAGTGGGATTTGTGACCTCAAATACAATTGTATGCCAGTATGCTTTAGTCATGTGTCTTGTGACTTTTTTTAGACTAATAGTCACCTTCAGCTTCTTGCTGTGACTAAGGGCTGTATCAGCCAGAAATGTGTAAGTAGTGGATGTGTTCTGTTCCATACTGAATCTATTGTGAAGTTACAATAAAATATACGCATACACAGAATCTGCAAACACATAGCCAAAGCTTTGTGTACATCTCCCATTTTACTCCCTGGTTTCTTGTAAAAGAATTGTTTTCCATATTTGCCTGGTGGCTATATAAGTATATTGCCACTTTTCTGACCATTAAGGCTAAGGCCCCACGTAGTGGTGGAATCGCATCGTGTTTTTTTCCACGGCAGTTTTCACAGAGGAAAACTCTGCAGACTTTCTGTGAAAATTGCTGCTTCCATTATATCTATTCGGAAACCACTTCGGTTTCCGCAGGTATACTTGACATTCTGCGATTTACATAAATGCAGCTGTTTTTGAAATCGCAGCATGTCTGCTGCGGATATTTTTCTGCAATGTGTTGATGAGATTATCCAGAATCCCATCCACTTTGCAGGTACTGTAAAACGCCACGGCAACATCTCTGTTTACTCCACCAAGGGACTCGGCCTAAAGGAGTTTTCCAGGCTCTGTATGACTTGGGACTCCTGCAGCGATAGGTTTTGTTCATGTACCCTTATTACTCTGCTTTCCCCATTGGATGCTACCTGTTTAGGTTTTGTTTTTGTTAGTGCTTGGTTGTATTCTTGTATTTTTTGGTTCTCTGATGTCATTACTTTCTATTTTGATCTGATTGTTTATATTCTTCTGACAATTTATTTGTAACAGAAATATTTTTGGAAAAATAAAGTGCGTAGGCTTCTCCCAAAAAATTGGCCAGTATGCATGTTATATGGTGGAACTGAAAATCTGTTACAGGAAATCTGCTGTGTTGGATGGTCTTCTCAAAAAGGTGGTCTTTTGGAGAGATCTAAATACTGTAAAGCTGTCTTTTGGGATGGAGAAAGATACTAAAAAAAAAAAAAGTCCTAATTTATCTTTTTTCCTTGGTACCAGGTGAAAGCAGCTACTGGGGAGCAGGTATCAGCTGAAGATTTAGGAGGGGCAGATTTGCACTGTAGGTAAGTACATAGACCTTTATTTGGTTTATATTACATCAGAAGAGGGATATGGGTTATGTGTTTTACTCTTCATACTGTATAATTCTTATTTTTGATCTTGAATTAAGAAACTCTTTGCTATATTTGTCTTCCGCAAAGCTGCTTTTTTTGGTCGGAAACAAAGTCGGACATGCAGGACTTTGTGTCTGACCCAAAAAAGCGGCTTCTCGGCGGAGAGGCTGCAATCTGACACCTGCGGATTGCTTTAAAAACCCATTGAAGTGAATGAGTTTTTAATCAAACCGTTTGCAAACTGTTCCCTATCCTTTTTTCTGATATTTAGGTCAGATTCACGACAGACGGGTATCCACAACTCCCTAAAAAAATATTTCTGTAATCATTTTGACATTAATGTTTAGTTTTGTGTTTGTAAAATGGATTTAGATGTTTTGACAAAAGGCTCAGATTGAATTAAAAAAAAAAAAAAATTGCCACTCCCATTCCAATACTTGCCAGGTCCCTCACCAGTCTTTTCATCCCTGTCCTGCTGCTACTGGGTCACTGCCAGTGATTTGACTGAGCATTTGCCTGTCGGAGAACCTCATTTATTGCATGTCACTTTGTTGTCTGTATCCAATGTGAGTGAAACTGAAAATGCTAAAAGTTTGGTTGTTGCATTAACCCCTTCAGGTCTGAGCCCAAAAGTGCGTTAAAAACCAGGCCTCATTTTTCAAAACTGATATATATCACTTTATATGGCAATAACTTTAAGATGCTTTAACTTGCACAAGTGATTTTGAGACTGTGTTTTTTCGTGAGACATTGTACTTCATGTTAGTGGTAAACATTGATCAATATTTTTGTATGTATTTATAAAAAACTAGGAAATTTGATGGAAATTTGGAAAAAAATCGCCATTTTCAAAATGTGAAATGCTCTGCTTTTCAAACAGATAGTCATACCACCCAAATAAGTTAATAAATATTATCTTTTTTTTTTTATATGTCCCACTAGGACACCTGAACCAACGATAGTCTAATCGCTGATTCAGCACTATAGACTGCAATACACGTGTATTGCAGTCTATACAGGAATTCAGCCTATGTAGACACAGGCTGATTTCCAGAGCTCCCGGCAGGATCAACCAGGTAGTGGGGGCTTCAGGCAGCCTGGGGTCACTGGCCAGACCCCGGGCTGCAAATTATAGATATCGGCACCCCGCGATCTCGCCGTGCATCCAAGGGGTTAAAAACCCCGATCGGCGCTGAGCGACGATCGGAGGTTAAGGAGCAGGGTGTTAGCTGTCAGTTACAGCTAACACCCTCTCCTGATGCCGCCCGCGGCACTCAGTGCCGCTAGCAAACACTTAAAATGCTGCGGTCGCTATTGACCGCTGCATCTTAAGGGTTAAACAGCGGGGATCGGTGTTATCACTGGTCCCCGCTGTTTCAGCGGGAGCCTGGCTGTCAAATACAGCCGGGCTCCCGCGGTGATCGCACGGGCTCTGCTTCTGAGCCCGCTCGATCACCGGCATGTACCTGTACGTGGGGATGCGGTAACTAACCACATTCTCCCACGTACATGTACGTGAGAATGCGTGAAGGGGTTAAAGTTTAACTTAACTTTTGGACAACTTTTGATTTATTTTTTTTTTCTCAGTATTTGTGTCATAAATAAATTTTGGAATATGCTTTATTAACTTATTTTGGATACTTTCTGTGAAATCCTGCATTTTTTTTCCTGGTTGTTCCTGCCTCTCACTGAATGTTACTGTGTACAGGAGCACGGGGCTGTGTAACATGTAGGGGAGGGTCACTTCAAACTGTTATATCTTGGACATTATAGAACATACAAACATACTTTTGGTGTCATATGAAAGAGCTGTAGAATGAATATGATATAAAAATCCCAATCTTGACTGTTTTCAACCAGTGATATCTCGAGAAATAATTCAGATGGCAGAGGAGAATCTCCTCTTTTATAAGACACCAAAAGCAAGTTTGTACATTTTATAATGTCCGAGATATACACACGTGGACAAAATTGTTGGTACCCCTCATTTAATGAAAGAAAAACCCACAATGGTCACAGAAATAACTTGAATCTGACAAAAGTAGTAATATATAAAAATTCTATGAAAATGAACAAATGAAAGTCAGACATTGCTTTTCAACCATGCTTCATCAGAATTTTTAAAAAAAAAGAAAACTCATGAAACAGTCCTGGACAGAAATGATGGTTCCCTGAAAATAATGTGACCAAAGGGACATGTTAAATCAAGGTGTGTCCGCTAATTAGCATCACAGGTGTCTACAGTCTTGTAATCAGTCAGTGGGCCTGTATATAGGGCTACAGATACTCACTGTGCTGTTTGGTGACATGGTGAGTACCACACTCAACATGGACCAGAGGAAGTGAAGGAAAGAGTTGTCTCAGGAGCTTAGAAAGAAAATTATAGACAAGCATGTTAAAGGTAAAGGTTATAAGACCATCTCCAATGTCTGACTTTAGTTTGTTCATTTTCATAGAATTTTTATATATTATTACTTTTGTCAGATTCAAGTTATTTCTGTGACCATTGTGGATTTTTCTTTCATTAAACGAGGGGTACCAACAATTTTGTCAACGTGTGTAACTGTTTGAAGTCACCTTCCCCTATCTTCATTTCCACTACATATTCCACAGCCCCGTACTCCATACATAGTAACATTCAGTGAGAGGCAGAAACAGCTCTTAATATAGAAGCAGGGGAAAGAGTGAAAAAATGCAGGATTTCACAGAAAGGAGTCAAAATTTGTTAATAAAGTATATTACAAATATTATTATTAATGACACAAATACCGCCAGAAAATCAAAAGTTGTCCAAAAGTTTAGTTACACTTTTTAAACCTAATAATTGTATCCTTGAGTAACTACCCCACTGTGAACCATTTTCTTCCAGTTTTGACTTCTTTTATGAAGTCGGTGCAGAGTACATAGTTTGAGAACATTACGTGCGCGTGACAACATATTATTAAGTAATAATTCTTTTATACAGCTACCTCCTTTTAATGCCTGGACGACTGTCTCACTGTTTTTCTACGCTGAAATTCGGAACTCGTCTGTCGTCACCAGTAAATTCAATTACTGCTTTCCCCGGAGCAATCTGTTGTGTTGTCCGGTGTAAATGAATGAATGTGCAGTAAATGTGATGAATTATTAATGGAGATCTCAATTCTAGCCAAAACCTTTGATTTAATGTTCAAGGGAACTAAATACACATCCTGCCAGTGCATGTATTTATATACGGATCATCGTAACCACTCACAGGTGAAGTGTCTAAGCTTCAGTATTGTACTGCAATGGCACCTGTCTATGGGGGGATATGATCACGCTTATTACTATCATGGACAAAAGTTTTGAGACTGAGGCAAATTTTGGTTTTCACAAAGTTTACCTCTTCATTGTTTTTAGATCTTTAGTCTGATATTTCTATGTATAATGTTGTACAATTGTAAGCAATGTATAAGTCTTTACAATTTTTTTTTTGTCAAATAAATTGTTTATACAAAGACTCAATGGGGCAGATTTATGAACGCTGACGTTTTTAACACCACTCTTCATAACCCCTGAATCAGCAGAGGATGCATCTTATTTATGACATGGCGCACACCTCTTCATAAATGTGGCACAATCTCCACCAGGCCGTGTGTCTGGGGGAAATGTACGCCAGCTCATAGCCTGCCTTTGTCTGCCCGTATATTATTTCCTTTTGATCTTAGGATAGACATGTGAGATATGTTTATCCCAGGCATGTGTAACTTACATTTGTAGGCATTAAGAAAGTTAAATATTTTTGCAAATATAAATAATTAAAAATTAAGCAGTTTTAAATATTTTTTTGTTAGACCCACATAAGTGATGTCAGGCTATTGTTTTGATTTGTTACCATTGTTTACAAGTCAACGACCATGAATGCCAGAACTGCCTATGGTCTGGGACTTGAGCGATGGGTTAAATTCACTTAATGTAGATTTCCCAACCGGATCTTCTGGAAATTTGCGCTAAAGCTCAACTACTTTCAGTGAAATAATAATTCCTGATATTGCTTCTGATCTTACTCCCAACCAATCTCGGATTGTGAACCCTTGTTCTTGTGTTTTAGTTTTTTTTTATTAAAAACCCTTCTCTCAACCTTATTTATACTTTTAACATTTTAAAAGATTTCCGATTGTCTCCGCTTCCCCTTGTTTTCTCAAGGCTATGATACTTATAATCAAAAATTTGCTTGGACATTTCTTTCAGCATGAAAACAAGGTTGCAGAAACCCTGATCACATGTATGGGATGGGGAATGTCATTAGATTTGATGGAAATGTATTCTCTAGGAAGCATCATACCCTCTTTCACAATGTCAACCCTGTATTGTTTCTTTGGCAGTACATTGGTAAAGCATTAGAGATACAACACTTGCCTTATTACAATTTTTTTCTTCTGTTCTGTAATTCAGAAAGTCTGGTGTGACTGACCACTATGCAGTAGATGACAACCATGCCCTTCACTTGGCTCGGAAAATAGTGAGGAGCTTAAACTACACAAAGAATCTTGATGTAAGTTACTTATCTTCTGTTGTCATGTATTTTGGTGTATGTAATATATTATAATGTTTTTTCATTTTTATTTAAACAAAAAAAACAAAGCACAAGTTATGAGAGAACCTATGACTAATCTTTATTCTGACTGTAATGCTATAGATGACTTTCATCTTCATGTTATTGACATTTTATTGTTCTTTCTAATGTCATTTATTAAGGTGACCATAGAAAAGCCTGAAGATCCATTGTTTCCTGCAGATGAACTCTATGGGATTGTTGGTGACAATTTAAAGAAGAATTTTGATGTCCGAGAGGTAATAACATATAAGAATACCTTGTTCTGATATGTTAAAATAGGACCCTGTGCTTTTAAAGAGGACCTTTCATGTCCTCAGGCACATGCAGTTTTTTATACCGCTAGAAAGCCAACAGTGCGCTGAATTCCGTGCACTGTCAGCTTTCCCGTTATGTGCCCCAAATTTTGGTTTAATGCATATTGCACATTTTCTGTTAGTACAATAAACCTCATTTCAATCCTGAAATATTACTGTGTCCATCAGTTATTAGATATATCAAATTGAAATGGCTGTTGCAAACACCCAAATATTTAGAACTAAAAATGATTAAGATTAATAGGGGTGCCCAAGCTTTTTCATATGACTGTATATAGTTCACCATTTAAGTAGGTTTTTATGGGGTCTCTCTTGTGATCGAGGTGCTTTACAGTTTGATATTCTCAGCATAGAAGAGCAGAGATTTCAGTAGATAAATGACAAGTTATACTAAATCTTTTCCCATGTATATATCAATCTGCTCAGCTCCTCCTGCTCTATAACATGCTGACTACAGACTACCTTGTATTTTCCATGTGACAGGTTTTCTTTAAGAGGCTGCATTAAGCTGATCTGTAGGAGTGTCTAGAGCCAGACACTCAGCAATCTGATATTGATAGCCTATCTCCTATCCCAATTTCCTGATCCCAAAAATGTTCTTGTTTTGTTTTTTTTTGTTTTGTTGAGCATAACCGACAGAGCCATCATTAGTATTATGTGACAGAAAGTAACAAGCATAATACTTCTTATTATGAAATAAATCTAAGGAAAAGGACGTGTTAACATGTCTTATAACATCAGGTTATCCAAAAAGGGGGCCTGCAGGTGAGACATGGCTGAGCTCAGGGCATTTGTGGAGAATATTCCATTTGGAATTTTTGGGGACATTTCCAGTTCTCGTAGACCACCTTAAGAAATGATAATGTTTTAGTAACTAAAGATAAATTGGAACCCAAAAACCTTTAGAATGTGTTATAAACCTGATACACCATGGTGAGTTTCATGTGACCGCATCTGTATTTGTATGCCATGCACTGTCCAAGCTATTTCAGTTCTCATAACTAGGTGTGAAAATATCCCGCTGTTTTTCAATTGCAATCCCAGCATAGCAAGACTAATATGGAAATGACTGAAGTTAAGGTGCAAACAACAAAAACATCTTGACGTCCCATGGCGTCATTTAGAATTAATCTATAGCACGGTGTGTAGTCTGTTCAGACAGAAATATATCATCTCATCCACTCTCGCTCCCTCAGCTATTTTGAGGATTTCAAAGCATTTGTCCATTTTCTCCACCGCTCCCCTATTAGGCTGCAGGTGAACAAGCCTTAATTTTCTTTACTGACAGGTCCTGACATTATTAATTACAATGGGAATTGTTCGCTAGTTTCAAAATTACTTTGTCTCTTTAGCTCTCTTGTAAATGACTTATCTTTATGCCAGTAATAAACTGCCAATGAAATAAGTCTTTTCAAATGCTGCAGTTCTCACCCAAGCCACTAAATCCCAGCACACTTGGCTGACATTTCCTGTTTCATCTTTACTGTGTAGACCATGACAGGTTCTGCAGAGTGCTTTAGTAAAAAAATAAAAACAGCAACGCCGAGCAGCACATAGCGTAATATTGCTAAGATAAAAGGATAATTGAGTAGTCGTGCGCAAGGAAGAAACTAGTCAAGTGATTTAAGAATAGAGTACGTATAATCACTAGGGATCTGGAAATGTACAAAACTATAGGGTGAGGAGCTGATGGTCAACAAGTGGTGGAAGGTTCACGGCACGGTGAGTGTCAAATCGACTGAGTGTAGGGGTTAGTACTCCCACCAGTTATGGTGGGAAACAAAATCCCTTTCGATTCTTGGGCTCATGCGGATGTGACCCATGGATAGTGACACTTTTGCAGATGTGCTCTCACCTTATGGGGTTGTGCTAAGTCACAACCACTATAGTTGACAAATCCAGTATATATCACTGTGTATGGCAACTGCGGAACCTCTGGGCGTCAGAATCCTCTGGATCCAGACGATATTCGGATATAAGGTGGGTAGGATGTACTCCAAAATAATTGAGGTGTGGAGACCGCGCTTCACCAAGGATACTTTATTATGCTCAATGAATACAACGTGTTTCGGGGATATAAAGTCCCCTTTATCAAGTGTATATGAGACTAAATGAAAAATAATTGGATACAGATATCAAGAATAATAACATGAAATAAAATCATAACTCATTAAAAATAAAAAAAAGTGTCTTTTAAAAGCATATTGTCATAAATAAATGAATGCACTAAGAAGCTACTACAAAACAAATGACCTGAAATCTTCAATCATGTATAGGGGGTGGAGCTAAGAGAGTTTTGGATGAAATCTGATTACGTGACTGGATACATAATAGATATGCATATAAAAACATGAAGAGTGACCTTAAACTGTTTTTTAATTAGACTGGAAAACCCAACTGGGGCAACATGTCCTCCTTTCTCTCTGGTTCTTGAACTGCTTCAGCCAGAAGTGTAGTTCCTCAGGTGACCGCCATAGTGAATTAGTGGCCTCAGCATTCACATGGGGGGTACCTGTGACGTATAAGCAGCGACTTCACTGGTACCCGACATGTGACTACTGAGGAAAGATATGTCACAGTGGTCACCTGAAGACTAAAGGGAACGGGGGGCGGGGGTGTCCGCTGCAATTAGGATTTTTCTTCATGCATTGGACCTTATCTTGAGTAGAATTATAGGAAATTCTTTAGTACAGTGGTCAGCAAACTGTATTGTGACATACCCGTTGAGTGTGGATAGTTTTTTGGTATTTCATGGCACTTACATACACTTTAAGTACTGAAAGTGGATGCAGTTATCTCTGTAGGAGACACAGAACTTGGTTATACCGCGTCTGGGGTGAGATTTATCACATTGAGCAGTACTGCGACTGGGTGGGTGGAAAAAATGTGATTACCCTGCTTTCTTTGTTACTTTTTTAGGATAGGTGCATATATTAATAGGACTGTTAATGGAGGTACTCCTCTAGCACTAATAATAGGGCGCTTTAAATGGGGCACTAAAATGACACTATTAATGGGGTTACCTACTTTTATAAAATTGTTGGCCTTGCCTTAACTGTCAGAACAACCTCCAATAACACTACTGTCACCACACCACCATCTGTACAGCCTCTCCCCTCACCTTCTGTCTCTATTTCTCTTCCCTCATAGATTGTAAGCCCTTGCGGGCAGGGCCCGCTATCCCACTGTGCCAGTGATCACTGTTAGTATTATCTGTTTTTTATATCTTGTGTACTGTATGTAAACCCTTAAATGTAAAAGCACCATGGAATTAATATACGGTAATGTACTGCACCATGGAATTAATGGTACTATATAAATAAACAACAATAATAATAATAACTCCTTGCAGATCTGCTGTTTTGTACCTGAGCACGTCTCCTGGCTCTTTTTACTGTATATGCCTGGAGCTGCAGTGTACTCTAGCCATCTCTTTCATAGCCACAGGTATGAGTTACTGCAGCGGTGTCCCATACACTTTACTCAGGGCAGCACTGCTGTAACCATAACCAACACTTTGAAAGAAGCAATGAGTGAGCACTACAGTTCCCAGCATGTAAACAGGAGCCATGGTCAGGTAAAAAGAGCTGTAGACCTTCAAGATGTTTAATATTAGCTGCTTGGGATGTAATATGAGCTGCTTAGAGAATTTCCTGTAGGAACAGTAGTGATACTGTAGACGTTTTCTGTAGTGATATGGACCTTTGTATTTCCACTTACTATTATTTTGCTGAGTTGAGAAATTTTGCATATTTTCTCTGTTTTTATAGGTTATTGCTCGGGTTGTGGATGGAAGCAAATTTGATGAGTTTAAAGCACTTTATGGAGACACATTAGTTACAGGTACAGTGATGTCCAGCTTACTGTTCAGTATTATGTACTTGTTGCATGTGTTTTGTATAAGCTGTCTCTTTTCTCTGTAAATGCTATTTGAGACACTAAATCACCCACAGGTCCCTATGGACTAGGGGATTAGTGTCCCACTTTACCTTGTTGCACAGCTGTAACAAACAACAAAAAAACCTTTATACTTACCTAGTGTCTGCACAGTTGTTCAGTAATGCCAAGTACATCTCGGCTTCATTGCACATACACCAGATTTCAGGCGCATGCACAGTGACACTGAGTTGTACTTCCCCGGCTTCACTGAGCAACTGCACAGGCAATTTTTTTTTTATTATTATTGTCAATATGGGCGTGGGCTGCATTACAACACGGCTATTTTGGAGTCTAAACCCCGGAGTCTGTCACCAGAACCCAGCATATCAAGTCAGCCCTTCAGATAGAAAGGTTAGGGTCGCCTGTGTCGTCCACTTGTGAATCGGTACCTTCATTGTAGAGAGAGTTTTTCTTTGTCAGTATGCAAATGAGCTCTTTGGAGCACCAGCAACGCCCTTGTTGCTCCAAAGAGTTCATTTGCATGTTGACAAAATAGACTATATCTCTGCAACAGAGGCACAGATTCACAGGGGAAAAACACAGGTCAGAGTCACCTGAATCATACTATCTCTATCTATCTATCTATCTATCTATCTATCTGCGAGGCTGGGAACTGGTGAAAGATCCCGGTTACATATGTTGTGGCAAATTTAACATTGGGAGTGGGAAAGGCAGCTAAGGATATCTGATGGTCTAGATGCCTCTGAAACCTTATGGTGGAAGCCTCTTCAAACATGTTTATTTAAAAAAAATTTTTTTTTTTTATATCTATAAACATTTACTTATTTTCCTCTCCTGGTCATGTGATGCTATTCCTCAGTTTGAATTTATGAGATTATTAAAGAAATTAATATGATTTATGGTTCAAGGGGTTATGACTATAAGGATGAGCTCAGACATTGCAGTTTTTCTGACTCTCCTATGTATGTTTCTTCCATGTGGATTTTGTCAGGGAATTCAACCTTTGCAATGCAGTGGGTGAAATACACCTTGAACATCTGCGACCAATCTACACAATAGGCTTGTTGACTATTATAAAAGCCAAAGAATACTGTTAAATCTGCCATAGAAAAAAATCTTCTACATGTAGATGGTGGTTTTGATAATCCTTCTGACATGAAGTTTACTGTACTGAGGTGTAGACTGTCAGTATAAAGCCACACCAAAAATCTTCAATTAGAGTGCGATGTATGAATGTGGCACCATTGGCTTTGAAACAATGTATAGCATACTTGGTTAAAGCAGCAAAATGTAGCATATTTGTTAAATGAATTCCGTTTATTTTCTCATAGGTTTTGCAAGAATATTTGGTTATCCAGTTGGTATTATTGGAAATAATGGTGTCCTTTTCTCAGAATCTGCCAAAAAGGCAAGTATTATGTAATATGTACAGTGGTTACTGCATCTCCAAAGGGTTAAATCATAAAAAATATTCTACTTCATAGGGCAACCTCTGATTAAAGAGTTACAGATGTCATTAGATGACCCACTTTGAGTTACCTTAAGATGTTGCTGCTAAAGACCTTGTAGATCAGGGGTGTCAAACTCGTTTTCGTTGAGGGCCAAATCAGCCTTCTGGTTGTCTTCAAAAGGCCGTTAGTAATTCTGTGACTGTATATACAGTACATAGCTTTGCCAGTTAGGCGTAGTTACATTTATAGCCCATTGAATGCAACCATAAGGCTGATAACATATTGTTAATACACATAGGTAATAGTGTCCAAATTATCACCCCCCTACAGGTAACTGTCCCCCCACAGGTAATAGTTATCCCCACCCCACCCAAATTACATTACATACAGTCCAGGCCACGCAACTCTAGTGAATTGAATACTTACCTCTTCTTCCTGCAAAGCACTGATGTGGCGTCCAATTGTGCACCTCTTCTATTGTCCTCCTGGCTACCCTGTCACCTGCAGTATAATACCACAAGTGATACCGTAGAGCAAGAGACAGCTTGGCCGTAAGGACAATAAAAGAGGAGCCACATCAGTGCTTTGCAGGAAGAAGTAGTAAGTATTCAATTCCCTACACCTGGAGACAGTAGTGTGGTGAGAGGTCTATGAGGCCCCTGGTTTAGTGGCCGGTCACAAGGGAGACTGCTGTGACCCCTATAGCTATTTGTTCTGTCCACAGCACTCCCCACCACACAATCCACTGTATACTGCTATAGAACACTGGGGACCTTCCGGCTGAAGACAAAACAAAGTGATGTCACATAATGTGGCTTACTAGCCCCCAACACATAATATGGCCTCTTTTTTTGCCCCCACACAGCATATGACTCCCTTTTTTTGGACCCCACACAGTATATGACCTCCTCCTATTTTTGGACCCCACACTGTATATGACCGCCTTTTTTGCCCCCACACAGTATATGCAGCGGCTGATTTAAAAAAAAGACTGCCACCCCCCAGTTTATTCCATGAGGCAGTGTCTGAGGCTATCGACTCAGGTTGCCTCATGGCAGATGCGGCTGTGCCTTGTGTTTGACAACTGTGTTGTAGATGCTTGTAGAGTAAGCTGCCTTCCCTGAGCTCAAAGATCCGTTTGGGTCCATAAATAGTTTTACTAAGAAAATAAAAGAACTTTTAGGGCGCTGCTGTTACAAAAAATATTCCATGAATCTATCCTCTCCTTACTGTCCTGCAGCCCATTCAAATGAATGACTGAGCTGCAATAGCACATATAGTGACCATAGCCTGTCACTGTACAATGTATGACACTGTGCTTGATAAGCAGTAAAGAGGCCTCAATGGCCGCCAAAGCTTTACAACTTTTTCTAACAACTGATCAGTGGGATTGCCAGGTGTCGGACCCCCACCTACCTGATATCGACCTATGCTTAAGCATAGGTCATCAACTACAACCCTTTAATGGGCTAGAAAACATACTGTGGGTTGGCACTGTTGCCTTGCGCTGCAGAATATGTTGCAGCTAGATCAGTAAGTAAAATAAATACCTCTCCAGGTTAGCAGCTCTGTTTTTCTGATAGACCATTAAAAGTTTTGCCCAGGGAGTTAAATTTACATTCCTTCTTTTGGCGGGTTCTTCATGCTGGTCATGCAGGTTCCAGGCTGGTTCCAACCTGGGGAAACATGATTAGAAACAGCCCCTGTCCCCTAGGTCACTCCGCTCCCTCCCTCCTCTCCTGATATAACAGGTAGTTTTCCTGTGCTATGGAGGATAGCTAACTGTAGTAAAGCCAGTCCCCATAGCACAGATACTTACCTGTGAAAACAGGAGAGGATGAAGGGAACAGAGTGACCCGGGGGACTGCCGGAGGAAGGAAGGAAGGAAGGTAAATTTAACTCTCCAGTCAACCACTTTGTGTGTTTTTTACTAAAGTTTTAACAGTTATTTAAACCCATTTTAATCATACACTATATGAAATGGCCATCACAAAACATAGTAAGTAACAGACGTATTTGGTATCACTGTAACAATTAAAAATCACACAATAAAATTAATATAACATTTATCATGAGCACTACGTGGCGTAAATAAAAATGGTGGAACGGTTTGTACAGTAACAACCTGAGGTCTACTGTTTATTCTATGGGGTTTGTATTTATGTAGCTATCCACTTTTGTAAAGACCATGCCCCTTGAAAAGGCCACTCCCACTTCTACCACGATCTGCCATTGACGATAAAATTGTGCATGTAGGACTTTACCTTCCATCTAAAAAGTAAGCAAGTCAGAAGAGAGCTATAGTCATGTTTTTTTACATTACAGTGAACGATGATGGAAATAGACATGCTCCGTCTGCATCATTTATGTTACTTTTTTAGTCCATTGTTCTGATCCTATGACTGATCAGAACAACTGACCTAAAAAAAGCAAGTGTGACCGTGCCTTACTCATTTTAATCTATAGCATTCTCAGGTTTTGATAAATTGGCAAAGGCAAATTGTTGAGCAACCGCTTTAAGTTTTTCGATAAATCCATCCTTCTGTTGATGATAAAAATGTCATCATTTACAGTATTTTGGCTTCTCATATACAGCTCAGGGGCATAAGGAACCCCCTTCATGGACTTCCCTGTAACTTGGGAATTACTCATTAGGAAATATGGAAAACTACCAAATGAATAAATGCAAGGGCAAACTCCTATTGGGAATAATGGGTTGAGTCTATCTTTCATAAAGTGAAGCTCTCTACGTATAATACATGAATTTCCTGGAAGCAGGACAGAAGAACAGCTTTCTATTAGAATTGGACAGGCAAAAAATAGTCCATGGATTGTGACAATTTACAAGAGCTTGGCAGCCAAGTAGACGTTCGCTTGTCATTGGTATCCAGTGTGGGAAGCCGGAATGTCACGAAGATGTCTAGACTTACATATAGAGGGAAATGAATGCAACCTACTTTAAGGTATATTGTATGTTATTTTCAGGTATTTCTGTTCAATAGAACAATCTTCTGTACCTAAATTATGTTGCTCATACCTGTTGCCATGGCATAAGCCTGAAGGGTACTGGACAGCTCAGCAGACAATTTATAGAGACCAGCCCTTAAATGAAGAATAGCATGTGCTATTGACTCGAGCACAATGTCACCCCACTTATTGTGCTGTTTTGTTCACTGAACAGCTGTGCCATACACCCAATGAAACTTTTATATTCTGGATGAATGTGCCCTTTTACTGAAAATTCAATTTGCCGGTAGCAAGTTCATCTGTCAAGTCTTACACTGCATAGTGCACCTGTTTTATAACAAGTCAAGCATGTTCTCAGCTTGTAAGAGCCGGGACCAGCAACCAATATTAGTTTAACCCATTATGCATACAGCAACTCCCAGCTCTTTACCGCACAAGGTTACTGAGCAGATGTGTTATAGTCACAATGAATCCAGAGATATGAACATTTCTGGAGTGCCAGTCCATAAAAGAATTCATTTTATTTTAAGGACCTGAAAGGCTTCATGGAAATCTGCTGCAAGCATCTAATCCTGCTGATGGATTGTGGTACATCTACAGGTGTATATGTATATTATGTGAAATGCTAATGTACCAGCCATTACTAGTACTTGTGGACCACTGGATGACTTAAATGTCTGGCTGGTCCACATATAACTGTGCGAGGACATTCCTGAAGTCGTGTAGAGACAGGAGCTGACTGTCAGACACAGCGTGACTTCCCGCAGAGAAAACAAAGATGGGTTATTACCGCCTCTGCCTTACTGATTGCTGTATACATAGTGCTCAGTGAATACAGTCTATATACTTCAGATAGTGGCCATGATGCTCCCCCCTCCCTTCCCACGAGCAGAAAATGTAAAATTAGAAAAAAAAAGTCTAAACAGACAGAAAAAAATAAACCAATATAAATATAAACTCATGCCGACTGAAACTATTGATCTCTGTAATAAAAGAAAGGGGACACATTTTTCAAAGTAGTTTAGTTGTATTTTGTATTATAAAACAAAGTGGAAAAAAATATGAAGAACAGACTACATCTTATACACAAAACATAAAATTAACCCCTTAAGGACGCAGGGTAGTTTGTACGTTAATTCTCGGTGACTTTTTTCATATTTTCCTTCCCGTCTTCCAAAATTCATAACTTTTTTTTATTTTGCTGTCGACATAGCTATGTGAGGGCTTATTCTTTGCGTGACGAGTTGTACTTTCATTTGACACTATTTTGGGGTACATATAATGTTTTTATTAGTTTTGATTAACGTTTTTGGGGGGTCCATGTGAAATAACACACAATTCTATAATTTTTTGCATTTTGTTTTTACGGCGTTCATTCTGCATTAAAAATGACATGGCAGCTTTGTCCGGCAGGTCATTACGATTACGGCGATACCATATTTATATTGGTTTTTATTACGTTTTACTGCTTTTACAAATAAAACATCACTTTTTGAAAATGAATGATTTTCCTGGGGTCTCCGTATTCTGACGTCTATAACTTTTTAGCTGTACTGTTGACTGAGATATGTCAGGGCTCTTTATTTGTGGAACAATTTGAACTTTCTATTGGTACCAATTAGAGCTGAGCGAATCGAAGCTGACGAAGTGGAATTCGATCCGAATTTCAGGAAATATTCAATTTGCATCGAATCCGAATTTCCTCATGCTTCGTGGTAACGTATTACATTTAGTTCAAAATGGCTGCTCTACATGTTAGGACATGGGGCAAGGATCTCTGGGAATGCGGGATCACCCACAATGCCATGTGTGCTGCCAATCAGCAGCCAGCCCTGTGATGTCACAGCCCTTTAACCACTTTGCGAGTGCCCACAGCTAACACCCTGCTCCATAACCGATCGGGCGTTTAACACCTTGGATGCCACGGTCAAACATGACCGCGACATCTCAGGGGTTCCGCCATTTTGCTGCCCACCCCGGCTCTCTGCAGCCAATAAATAGCTGTTTTTGTTACGTGATTCGCCATGATTTAATTCGGATCAAATAGAATCGTATCACGAAATTCGGTGAAGGTGCCGAATCGAATTTTTGAATACTTTGCTCATCTCTGGTACCAATATTTGGTGTGTGTGACTTTTTGATCACTTTTTTTTTGTTATTTTTTGGGGAAAGCAAAGTGACCAAAATACGTTAATTTGCACTTTGCGGTGTGTGTGTGTGTGTATATATATGTGTATATATATATATATATATATATGTGTATATATATGTGTATATGTGTATGTATATATATATATATATATATATATATATGTATATATGTGTATATATATATATATATATATATATATATATGTATATACACACATATGCATGTGGGGATACCTAACTTGTTTGTTCATTTATTTTTGTTTACATTTATGTATTTTTTTTAAATATAAAGGTGTTTTTTTTTTTTTTTCTTTATTTTTGTGTCTTACTATGTGTTTTTGTGTTTTTTCACTTTTTCCATGTCCCACAAAGGGACTTAAAGCTGGGATCTCAGATCCATTGTGAAATGTCCTTTAATACATGGTATTGCAGAACATCGCACACTAGTTCCTATGGGAACTGTGTATAGGTAGTCAGGAGGCCATGCCTGGCCTCCTGGCTGCAATGGCAACCCCTTGGACCCCACAATCTTATCGCAGTGGGTTTGAGGGGTGGCAAGGGGCTATGATTGCTATTGATCACGGCATCCAGGGGGTTAACACTGCTGAAAGCATGAGGTAATGCGGCATTACAGAACCATCTTATTATGACCCTGACATTATATGCTCACAGCAACGTTAAAGCCTCATATATCACTGAGTAAAGGCGCAAAACGTTGTTTGAAAAAAAAAAAAAAAAAAAATCATCACTATTGATCCTGCATGCAGGGGGAAAACCTCACCATGACCATGAATGGGGAAAAATGGTTTAACCGAACTGGTTAAACCATGTTATGGACAGTTTATTTTACTTCCATAGTTGTTAGTGCTTGAGATTAATGGTTTTAATGAAAGTAGATGCATTGCCTATATATCTGTATGATGAAGTTTAATGTGATGGTACCAATTTTCTCTCTTCATTTTACAGGGAACTCATTTCATTCAGCTGTGCTGTCAGAGAAACATTCCCCTCCTTTTCTTGCAAAACATTACAGGTGACTATATACGCACAAAAATCCTTCCACATATTCTTACGTAGACAGCACTTCAGACTTTCGTTCCTTTTGAGATACTTTATTCCAGAAAGGTTACAACATGCAACATTTTGAATCTATTAATGCTCCGTCATCTGGCAGGATGTGCAGCGCTGTAATAGCACAAAGCAGCTCAAAAGTTCAGGCAGGAATAAATCCTTCCAATTCAGCCTATTACACTGCAGTTGTCATTTGCTTTGTCTCCTGGAATTTAGCTGCTGTATTTTGCTTCTTGTCAGCCTCCACATGTAGGTGTGATTTTAGACTTTAGATGGAATACATATCCTAAGGCTCTGGGGTTTCTAATGGGGTCTCTTGTGGTTTCCAGTATTTTCAATGACAAAAATAGCCTTCCGGCATAATTGTAATGTTTTGCTATGAACAAAACCTAAATTGAGTTTCTCAGTTGCTTGAAGGAAAGGCTCGGGTTTACAGCCTACTTTTCCTTTGTTTCAGTGCAGCTAAAATGAAAAAAATTAAGCAACTCTGCAAACTTACAGAAGTTACAGAAGCAGCATAGAACAGCGGCATTCTGCTGTTTCTGTAACTTCACTCGCAGGGGTTGGGAGGAGGAGTGCTATATATAGAATTATCCAGTTTTTTTGTTTTTTTTTATAATCCTTGGACAAAAGCTTATAAATTTCCAGCTATTGTAAAACCATCACAGCACTTCCAGCATGCCCTACCAGCTGTAGAACACAGCTTTATATACTGCCATGGTGCACTTTAGCAATATATAGTGAGTCTGTTTACTTACATTGTTCCCTGCCTCAGCAGATCTTACAGCATCATTTCCTGAAATTAGACACATACTCAGAATATCTAGTGGTTGATGTTCGAGACCTTTCCTGGATGCCAGCACTACTGCCAAGCGATTTTGGCCTGATGAGATTGATCTTCAACCTTGCAGAGACCTCATATTCCCCCCCCCCCCAGTGGTGGCTCTTCTCTCTATTCATTCACCAGGCCCGCACCTTACCCACCTCCTCTAGACACTCTTTACAATGAATGTAAGGCAGCTATGTTTTCTTCCAACCTCCTCTGACTACCATATGAGCAATTGGCACTTTATGGACACCTCTACATTACAGTTGCAGCAGCTATTATGGCGTCCCATTTTAAATGCATACCTATTAATTTGGAATTGATCCCCCACTTTGCAGATAAAGTGATTTCCACTCTTTTTGAAAGGCTTTCTACAAGATTATGGAGTGTCTGGGGGAATTTTATGAGGTCACTGATAAGGCATGTAATGATGTTCTGGCATTTACCAAACACAAACTTGTCCATCAGACTGTCAGAGAAGCCTAATATGTCACTCCACAGAACATGTTCCCACTGCTCCTCAGTCCAGTGGCTGCGTGCTTTACACCACTCCATCCAACACATGGCATTGTGCTCGGTGAAGTCAGGAGGTTTGGAACTCTGTAGTTATTGAGTCCACATAACAATGGTGAACCTTACTGAACCTTCAAGGCTGTACCTGCAGTTCAGTAGTAATATCAAAGTTGGGCAGGTTCCGATCAGGTCACAAATAACAGGGCATAGAACAAAGCTGTAGCTGTAAATTAGTGGAACTTCAACCATTGGAATATATAAGCAACAAAGTCCCACAACCAAGTAAAAATAAAGCATATTTATTTAACATAATAAAAAAAACGCATAAATACATATTACATAAGGGGGATAAGATAGAGGGGCGAACCACACAAATTGTGCCACGTGGAGGCAATTCTGGCAAAAAGAGAAATCTTACACCAAATAGTTCATGCAATACATATATTAGTCATCAAGGCTTGATTAAGTATTACCATAATACAGAGTAGTGCATATAAAATTATTAATTGCAACTTCTAGCAAAGTTGTATAATTTTCACTCTCTTGTCACTCTACTAGAGCGGTAATGTGAAAGTGGAGTAACTTCTCCGCATGGAAGTGTTAGATGTGATAATGCACCAAATTTTTCAAACATTCTGCAAGGTTTCGCAAATTTGTGGCAAAATAGGACAGGATAGACTTCAGCAAAACTGGCTTCGTGTGTGAGCCGTGTTTACCGGCCTGAACAGTATGCCGGGTGATGGACTACTAGCATTATAATATTTATTTATTTATTATGCTTGCTTGTATAGCGCCATCATATTCCGCAGCGCTTTACAGACATTGTCAGTCACTGTCCCATATAGGGCTCACAATCTACATTCCCTGTCAGTATGTCTTTGGAGTGTGGGAGGAAACCCACGCAAACACAGGGAGAACATACAAACTCCTTGCAGATGTTGTCCTTGGCAGGATTCGAACCCAGGACTCCAACGCTGTAAGGCTGCAGTGCTAACCACTGAGCCACTGTGCTGCCCAATCTATGATACCAATTAGTCCCATTGATTTACTGTCCCATACTGTAATCACTATGCAACCCTGGGAGGCAGGGACTCTTGACATCATAAATGACTATAATACTAGGGGTCCCTCTCCTGGTATACTGTTCAGGCCAGTAATTCCGGCTCACATGGATAGGGTTTCACGGGTAAAACTCAGTCATGTGAATCTAGGCTTTTATAGACCAGGTGAGTTTTTTTTCTTCTGGTCCTGCTTGCCAGCACTTGTAGTAGAACATACACAACTCATACATGTGATGGTGTCTGACTGGTTGTAGAAATACCATGCTGCTTTGTCCATGGCTCTCCAGACTGACTTGCTGCTTATTCATGACCATTCATGCATGGCAATAAAATGTTATTTCTAAGTCAGTCCTAACATTGTTCGGAAGAATGTGAACTGTTTGGCATGTTATATTGCCCTCATTTCTGACTTCAGTTAATCTGTGGTGAACATATGTGTTTCAGGTTTCATGGTTGGTAGAGATTATGAAGCCGGGGGAATAGCCAAGGATGGAGCAAAGATGGTAACTGCAGTTGCATGTGCCAGTGTACCAAAAATTACTGTACTTATTGGAGGCTCCTATGGTGCCGGCAATTATGGGATGTGCGGCAGAGCTTACAGGTTAGTGTTTCTAATGGAACAACTAAAGAAGGCAATAAACCTGTGTATTGTAAAAAATTTAAAATTAGGAATTTTAAGTGGCAAACACAACCTTTATGGCGCAGAAGCCGAACGTTTCCAAGATGTTCTGTAATGGGGATGGGGATGTGCCTCTACATAGTCTGACATTGACCACTCAATGCTGATAGTGCCAGACTGTGTATTGTCAAAGAGAATGATAATACCCGGTTGTCAACGTACTCTTACATTTTAGGAGGAATAACGACGGAGCGACACAATGTCAAGTTGTCAAAAAGATGCTTCAGGAGTGTTATTTAAAGGGGAACACAAGTCATTATTACCAGACAGCACATTACCCACCTAACTCACTGACATGTTTTCCATTATCCTTTATGAAGCAAAGTTGACTTTTTTTTTTTTGTTTTCTGATTTCAGTCCGAGGTTCCTTTATATGTGGCCCAATGCTCGAATATCAGTGATGGGTGGGGAACAAGCTGCTACTGTTTTAGCCACAATTGCAAAGGACCAGAAAGCAAGAGAGGGGAAAACGGTAAGACATGAGATCAATTTGTATTAATGTATGGGTTAAATTAACTTTTATTTCTTATTTGTAACTGAAATTAATCTATCCTTAAGAAGAGGGCATTTTCTGTCCTTTTAACCTCTTCATTTTTACATATCTTTACACTGCCACAGTTGCACTGAATTTCCCAGTGTACTGTCGAGTGGATAGTCTCCAGTGCTCATCTTCATCCCTGGACAGGGGAGACGAGGACATTGTTGTTTGCTTCTTTATAGCAACAGTAAATGCCTTGTTGCTCCAAAGATCTCGTTTCCATTTTGTCAGAGGGGAAACAGAAGATTCACAAGGGGAAACAGTGTTTGATTTGGGTGACCTTCACCTATCTATCTGCAGAGCTGGGTTGATATGCTGGGTACCAATGACAGACTCCCTTTAAAGAGGACCTGTCACCAGGTCTCAAACACCCAATGACATACCTCATCTAATAGGATGATTAGGAATTCTCAGGGTGACAGGTGATGTGGTATGTCATGATGACAGGTCCTTCAGAGCCAACAGTTTTCTTTGGAAACTGTACCCTGGAGATTTTCCTTGGTGGAGATCCAGGTGTACTGCTTAGGTTGCATAACTGTTGAGTTTTAGGGCTCAATATGAAGCTCCGAAGTTGAAACTATAATGGACCAGCAAGTGTTCTATTACCTACTTTCTTACCATGGTACGTCCCAGTACTGAGGTAATCTATTCTATCCTGGAATCGTCTGCAATTTATGCCCCTTTACAGGACGGCTTAGTATCTTTACTCTACAGCTTCGTGAATTGCCCACTTTGTAATATAAAATTACCATTTATGATGCAATGGAAGGGGGACGTCCACTTCCAGCTTTAACTAAAGAAATGGTAAATTTGCTGTGAAACATTAAGAAAGGGTAGTTGGCAGATGTCCCTTTTGAAATGATTCTAGAAAATCCTCCTCAAATCATATGTTCCAACCAGACTTCATGCTAGCTTTCCTGTCTGCTCTGTTACCTCAATGTGGACCCTTGTCACTAACTTAGCAGGTAATGTAGTAACTAAGGTTGGATAAAGACACAAGTCCATCAAGTCCCATATATATATACATAAAATATAAGTATACATACATATACCAAGTTCATCCAGGAGAAGGTGAAAAAACTCGACGAGGCAGATGCCAATTGCCCCATCAGAGGAAAGAAATCCTCCCCAACTTAAAATATGGCAGTCCCTAGGTTAAATTCCTATCCCAAAATTTTCTAGCTCCCATAACATATGATATTCTTGATTTGTAAAGTTACAACAGGCCACAAGTGCTGGATATTTGTATACTAGACGACGGTCTTGTGAGTATACCCGATCACATTTTCTAATTGGCACAAAACATCCTACTCACTGCTGCATCCACATTGCACAAGTGGTAGGACCCAACCTTCACTTTCCTGCAGTCACTGCCAGGATCAATAACTCCATGCTTTGTAAAAAGCTTCATTCTATAAGATTACACATTGCTGAACACGTGGAACAGGTGTGGCAGACCTCCTCATCTTGCTCCCCAGCTTCTGGATATCATGTCTCCCTGTGATTTGGATCCTTTTACACAAAACAAGTACAATACTAACAGTCACCAACTGGCACAGAGGGATAGAGGGCCCTGCCCCCAAGGGCTTACAATCTACAATCATACAATCTGTATGAGGGAAGAGGGATAGAGTCAGAAGGTGGGGGTAGAGGCTGTACAGATGAGTGGTGTGGTGGTAGTAGTGTTATTGGAGTTTGTAGGCCTTCCTCTGAAGAGGTGAGTCTTCAAAGTCTTCTTGTCAGGAATTATAATCCAGCCTTCTCCTGACAGGATTGACTCATTTACTGCTGTAGAGGGTCTCATATCTCTGTCTCTTTCCACCTCCTTCCCCCTTTCCTTCCCCATAGAGTTCATTGTAAGCTGCCTCTGCTTGTGTATGGACTAGGGGTTAAAAACACTCTAATAGTTAAAGACTCAGGCACTTTTCTTTGTTACTTTCTTCATTTGCACCATTGATTTATGAAAAAATAAATAGAACTTTATTAACTCTTTAAGAAGATTGGCGTTTCATACGCCTGTCTTAAACTGAAGTTCCTGAGATTGAAATGTGCTCATGCCTCTTAAAAATCTAAAAAATTAAAAATTTATGACTGTTATGACACCATAAAACTGGCACAGGTCACTTACTGAACTCCCCATATTGTCCATTGCTAGAAACGACTTGGCTAGGCGTTGGTTTTCGAGGTTGTACGCTTTTGCAGACATCAAAAAGTTCATTTGTTACAAGTGTTGTGAATTGCTGATTACTGTATATAGAAGTATATCCCATGCTCAATGTATATAGCCAGTGGAACTAGGCTCTCTTTCTTACCCTTTAAATCTTACAAAGCAGATTGTATTATTGTTAATACAGACATATGTGCCCGGCCTCTTGAAGTGGGTGAAGTGGTGTCACTTGTACTGGCACAGTGAGTGCTTAGACCCAAAATAAACATAAGATCCATGATGACAATTTTATTGTATTGCTGTGCCATAAAAATGTGTCTTAGCGGTTCAAAACTAATATTTATTTTTCTTTC
Source organism: Leptodactylus fallax (assembly GCA_947044405.1). Lineage (NCBI taxonomy): Eukaryota > Metazoa > Chordata > Amphibia > Anura > Leptodactylidae > Leptodactylus > Leptodactylus fallax. The sequence goes on along the minus strand of CAMRHE010000071.1, from coordinate 7,301,846 downwards.
ACCATCTGCTCACCACCACTTTGAATATTGGGAATCTATGTGTGTGTCCTGAATGGTGGGTAGAGTGTCCTTATATGTTGATATCCGATATGATGCTTCAGATAATAATGGGCTTTCAGGTCTGGATGAAAAGATTTTGAAATTCCTTATTATTTTTTGGGTAAGATATTAATTTGTGATCAGCAAGGATGTTGCTTAGAATTTTACTTCTTGCACTTCTGAAGTATTGTTTCTTGCGGCCTTGTGATTGGGGCGGGTTACAGAGCTACAATATGGCGATACAGGGCTACTAGAGCCGTGGCCTCTTTATTCACTTATTGATGGGGAGAATTCCTTTAATAGATGGCAGGCTGTGTATGGTTGGACTGTGATGTTGGTGGTGGTAAAGGTAATGGGTACAGAGGTGTCTCCCCTACAGCTCTCTCTATTTGTGTATTGGGAAAAAGCTGTCATTCCAGCTGGGCAGCAAGAAGTCCCCACGGGGCCACCTCTGTGACTCTTCTCCTCTCCTGGCTCATTTTTATATTGTGTTCTGTGAAACTCCATATTGTTTCACAATGAAACCTACTTGTGTGTAACTAGGGAGCCTGTTAGGATTTTATGCTGACTGATAGGTTCCCTTTAACTCCTTCTCAGTATATGATGTAACTACCCTCCATATTGTCAGGTCCGGGGTATGCAGTGGGTTCAGACAGTTCCTGGCATCTGAACTGGGACTAATCCCAGAAGTTGAACTCATCCGATGGCGAGGTCGATAGCAACCATTACGTATGAGCAGTTAGACACAGGGAAGGTGCCATCTCTGTCCCCCAATCCGTGTTAGACAGCGACGATGGGGAAAAAATTGAATTAATATCATGTACTTGTGAGGATATAGTGAAAGTAATATTTTTGGTTGGAATTAAATAATGATTAAGCCCCTCTCTCTCTGGTATATATATTTTCCAGTGTGAGAACATTACAATTACACTTTCCTGTTTTATCTGCCTTATTAAACCTGCAATGAACTGGCCCCCTGGTTTGTCGGCCTGTGACAGTAATGTGATTTTCTGTGCTAATATCATTATGTAAGATTATAGATAGTGTCATATGCTGTCTGCATGTCTGATTCATATTACAGTAGTAATTGTTTGTCCTGGGGTCATGTTCTGTATGGCATCAGACTGGTGTGCTGCTTTTTTCATGGTTATGAAAGTCATTGATTGTATTAATGGGTATTTATGCTGAATTATGTCAGCGATGGATACTGCAAGCAAATCTGTATAACTGAATGTGAAACCTTGTTCAGTGACCCCTAGTATATGCATTTAGTGCCCTATGTTATAGAATGAATGAGAACACATCAATTAGGGTAATATAATGCTGTATGCCCCTATTTTTTGCTCCATGATATTATACATAAATGGTGTGATTGTATTATTTTGCATTCATGTGTTAAAATAATGACATTTCTAATGCATTGCAAAGCTATAACTTAAAGCTTCTCTCCAGTTATAAATCCACTTTCATAAATGAATAGTACAGGTAAATATAAGAGACCTCGTAATATATCTTATTAAAGAAATCCGTTTCCTTCTCCACTTATCAGTGGAGAGGGGAGGGGAGGAGGAGGAGGCGGCAGCTAATGCCAGCTAGTTCAGCAGAGCTCTGCAGCTGCAGGTTTTTTGTTTTTCCACCAGCTACCCCCTCTCGCTCTCCTCTTTCCTTCTATGTAAAAAATAGCTCAGACTGATAAATATAGAAGAAAGCATATTTGTTTAAAAAGATATGTTACAAGGTTCTTTACATGCACCTACACTATTTTTAAGCAGGTTGATGGATACTTCTCCATAAATAACAATTCTGCAGCATCTTTACTTCTGTTATGCCAATCCTCTGTTATTCCTCCTGAAAATGTATACACTGAGAACTGCGTGTTACCATTCTGCTAGTCAGTATGGGATGGCTGGACACTTTCATGTTGTTTAGTCAGCGTGATGTTGGTGATAAGGCCACTATTGATAATGGGAATGGGAACACCATGTGTTCAGTACTATGCGGAATAGCAGAGGAGTGACTCCATGCAGAATTCTATATAAGATGCCCCAGAATTGTTATTTAATAGGCAGTATAGGCATTTATTAAGATGGGGAGAGGTAATGGGGTCTTCTTCTGTACCTCTTATCTGAGTGAATTTTTTTGTGTCTTGCGTTGTGAAAGATAATTTTTTTTTTCTGTGTGTTTTTTCTTATAATATCAGTTTTCAGAAGAGGAAGAAGCGGCTCTTAAAGATCCAATAATCAAACGATTTGAGGAGGAAGGAAATCCCTACTACTCCAGTGCCAGGTGAGAGAGTACGTAGACACTGCTGGTCAAAACATGGTTGATGACCTCAAAGTTACTGTCCAGCAGATCACTGGAACTGGATCCAATGGTGATGGTACTCAGCAAATATTCATCATACATGGCTAATAGTCACATCTAGATAAAGGCAGCATTTTAACCCTGGCAAAAACAGTTTTATAGGAAGTAATAACTGGTTAACATGGAGTTTAATATTGACCATGTACCATGTAGATTGTGTCTGATTTTGTCAGAACCTACAGCAGGCACATTAAGCCTGGCATAAATCTTTAAGCTTTTCTTTGTTTGTTTCTCTTTAATGTATTTTCCGAAACTTCAAAAACTACTTTACATTTACAGCTGTAAATTAAAGGGCGCTTCCAGTTTCATGTATAAACCTTATAGGGGTTTCCCACTTTAGAAATATATAACCTATTGAGAGACATTTGTGACACATCCTACGGTTACACAAGCACCTTAAAGGGGTTTTGTCATTACAGTCACTTATTCCCTATCCACAGGATAGAGAGTGAGTGACAGCACTGGTGGTCCAAACACTGGGACCCCCAGTAATCAAGAGAACAGGAGCCCAAAAGTCCCCCCTGTATCCTCCAGAAAGTGGGCATAGCCTAAGATGCCACACTGTGCTTCAAATGTTGGTGCATATTTCTGGTGTAAATCATGCCAACTAATAAATGATGTGAAATTAGACTTCAGTCTAATAATGTGGCAGATTTATCAAATAGTATTAGACACTTTGATAAATCTGAGGCAGTTTAAGGCTATGTTCACATCTGCGCATGGGTTTCAGAAACCTAATCCACATAAAAAAGTGGTTACCTTAGGAAACCAGCGGACCCCATAGACTATAATGGGGTCTGTGTGGTTTCCGCTCGGTTTCCGCACGAAAAATGCGGAGAGAAAAGTGCTGCTTGCAGGAGGGGAACGGAATGGCCCGAATGCAGATGTGAACCGGGCCTAATACTGTTTAAAATCTAACTTTTAGACAGTAAATCTGCCCCAATGTATATTGTGTATAGTTTTATGATATGAAATATTGTTAATCTGGTACAGTTTGTCTCTCAGATTACAATAAGTCCTCATGAGCTAATAGACTGCATTCTGATGAATAATAGATCTGTCACAGAATTGCCACCTCCACTGTGTATAGCAGGTTTAGCATTTGGTATTTCTTCCAATAACGCATAAAAGGTTTCCAATCCAATGAGGATATCTGCAGGGAATATTGTTATGGAGTGACATTGTAACGCCCAGCCTGTAGGACCCATAAGGTAGCACAGCTCACTGCCATCTCCATGCAATGTGTTTGCTCAGTATTTGCATGTCTTTTAATTATAAATCAGATTAGGAGCAGACATTCATCGAACAGCGTGTATTTATGAGAGTCATTAGGAGCCTTCCGTCCCGGTAACATTTATCACTCTGCCTACGTTGTATACATGGGCTGATCAATTTCACTAAATTACATTCTATTTCAGAGGGTTTCCGGAAAAGTCCATGCAATGAATATTTTATACTGTGTGTAGAATGTGTTAACTGTGGTGATCATTAAATAATTCTGATATTTATTCCCCTATAGGCACTGTCCCATAGTATATTGAAAGAAACAAAGTTAGTCGACTCCTTCTAATAAAGTGAAATAAATAGGCAGATGCAAATTTACCTGAAACTACAATGTAATGCCAATATGAATGCAGTGGCAAACTGTGGGCACTAAGCTGGAAAAGGCAGATTATTTTAAGTGTTTTCCAGACTTCTATATTGATGACCTATCCTCGGGATATATGTGATTTTTGGAAGTCCAAAACCCAGGACCCCTCCTTATCACAAGCGCTGCAGTCTCTTCCCTGTGCCAGTGACGTCATGTTCATCATTCACATGGTACAGCAGTAGCTCAGTCCCACAAGGCAACCTACACTACATATTACACTTGTAGAACAGGAGACAATAATGTGTATATTCTGCATTAATTATAAGCAGCCCAGGAGAGATGGGATGAGTGCACTGGTTACATCCTGGCCATTGTTCAGTAGCCTAAAAGGCTGCTCCATGTAGTACGCCAGTGGTAGTAAATAAGCTGCATGGAACCGCTGTATGTCTTGTTTGCCATAGGCATGCCCTCATGTCACAACTGCTCCCAACACCACCCAACAGCTAGGTCAGAACGAATCATTGAAACGACTATCCTTCTCTCAGTACAGTGATGTGACTCCTCTGTCCGTCAACTGGGCAAAGTGTCTTTGAGTGCGGAGAATAGATATGACTAGCAGTCTGCGATCTCTTACTGAGAGGTACACTACCCAAAAGTATCTCCTTGGAGAGTCTTTTTATAGGGCAGCAGGGGAAGCCCTCTTTTACGCCCTCTTGTGGCAGTACCCAGTGTCTAATTAGACCACACCTGTAATCATTTACATATCTGCCTGAGATATAACTGAATGTAGAGTTTTGCAGAAATCTGACATTTATGTCTGGGTACGTTATGTCTTTTTGCTAATAAGTGTATGTTGCTGACACTTCTATAGTAAGTAGCAAACATTGCAACATTGTATTACTTTTAATTACAGGAAATTTCATCATAATTACCTATCCAATTTTTAGCAGAGTTGGCACTGTGATTTTCATACGTGGCATGATCTTTATTAATAGTGATGCAGTGTGTGGGCGAGGTGCTAATATCTCTCCCTTGTGCAGTGTGCAGCAGATTCATCATCTGGGCACAGCAGCAGATTGGAGCTTATTTTGCTTGCTGACACGAAGCAGTAAAATGTGGTAATTCCTCATAAATAGGTTGCACCCAGCATCACACTGAAGCTAAACCCACTTCTCCTAACACTATCGTGTGTCAGAAAAGCAGTGCAGGCGCTGTGGAATTTAATTCCTTTTCTCTGAAATCGAAAATAACCATATCATTGTTTGCAGTTGTGTGTATGTGACAAACTGAGTGGCCTACAGTATTTGCCCTGTAATGTTGATGATGATATAACTTCTGTCTTCACTGTGTGTATCTGCAGGTTGTGGGATGACGGAATTATCGATCCTGCTGATACCAGACTAGTCCTAGGACTCAGTCTCAGCGCAGCTCTGAATGCACCAACACAGAAGACTCAGTTCGGAGTTTTTAGAATGTGATTTGACTCCAGAATATTTGTGTCCACTACAAGAACTTTAGCAATGTGACCTTTCTAATATATTCTCTTTGTGTAAAATAAACTTTTTATACAACACTCACTGTCAGTTTCATTTATGGCAGCTATTACCTGTACTTATAGTAAGTATGCACCACTAGTACTGTCTGGGACAGCTGGAATCAGAAGATGTGAACTTTATCAGGAATTGATTCTGCCACTTGGACTTCTTGTGCTATAAAGAAAAACTATGAGTAGACTAATAATTATCTGACAGATGATGTCACAAGGGTTAAATTATGATGGCCACATTCCGAAATATGACAATGGGCCAGACTTATCATGCCTTGTACACCATTTGCTACTTTCCTGAGAGGTGGCATGACACAGAAGGCCTCTGGCCCCATGAGATTTATTATATGTGCCAGAAAACTAGTGTAAAGGATGCCTGAATGCCAGCTATGAGCCAGTGTAGATTACAGTGCAAGCACATGGTCCTGACAGAGAATGCTCATAAATCCTCATCCTCATAGCATTGAAAACTATGGTCTTCATAAACCTCCACCCATGAGTTTTCAAGCAAAAAATTTTTTTTTACTCTGCTCACCGCTTAAAGTTGAAAGAATGCGTTTCACATCCACGGGGGTGCACAGACTGGAAACTCCACGTCATTTGTGGGTACAATATGAAGATAGAGGTGAGGTGTCCTGCACTCGTCCTGGCAACAGTTAGAAATAAAACTCAAATTGTATTCCAATAAATGTATGAAACACCTAGAAAAAGATCTTGGTGTCTCTTAAATGTTTCAAAGCCTAGAGATGGAGTTGGAGTTCACTTCAGTATCTGGCACATTGTGAGCATGTTTGGGATGATGAGGAGCAGCCTACATAGTATGTCTGTACTGTACTATGTTATGCAGGGTCCATTGCACAGCCTAGAACAGTCTCCTTGCTGCATCTTTTAGAATCCATGTACTATGCTTTGAGGCCATTGACTATAATGGTGTTCATCAAGTTTGTTATGAAGCTCTGCATTTTAGTGGGGAATTTTTTTACAGAGCTTCCAATGCAGATGTGAAGAGAGTCATTTTTAAAGTACACTTAGTGATTCTGGGTTTGGATACTGTGCAATACCAGGTAACCCCCCACCTCCCAAAAAAAATATATATATATTCTATTAAGAAACAATATGTATAATTGGCAGTATTGTCAAACTTATTATATTCACATATCTGCAGCCTGAAATGTCAACCTTTTAAAACTTTATTTCATCAATCAATAGTGTAGCTATTACACTTTGTAATTATTTTGTTTCTCTCCGTATGTGTATGGGTTTGATATAGTCTGTTCAACTTCACACAGCAGGCAATAGAAGTCTATGGAGAGGGGAAGGACTGTTTTTGGTAGCTAAATGCCCCTTCTCGTAAAATAAATGACTCATTACATACTGTAAACTCTTATATCTCTTTCTGCCATGTGTCTTCTTCTTGCCACTTCCCTCTCATAGACTTTATTGTAAACTGATTTGCCTATGTATGGGCATTTTGTGTATGGACAGGATCACTGAATGCCAAGAATGATGATAGCAGAGATAAGAGGAGGAAAATAAAGATATTTTTGTTTATGTATATTGCAGAGTTGATCTCTTCACTGGAACTATTAATTTCTAATTGGGCTGGGAGAGGTGAAAAAACAAACACTCACCTGTTCCCAGTGCTTCAGTATCCTCCCAGAGCGCCCGGTCTTGCAGCTCAGCTGCCTTTTTGATGTGGAATTTCGCTCTGGCTGTGATGTCCTGGTTCTCTTCCTCAGAGGTCACGTGCAGCAGGAAGACAACAATGGAGCTGCCGGATTGGACCGTGCGGAGAGGCACTTTTTTTTTTTTTTTTTTTTTTTAAACCTCCCCTGGCCTAATTAATAAATAAAATTTTAGCCTGGACAACCCCTTTAAGTAACATTCCAGCCTCTAGATGCCATTGCCTCTATTTCCAGGTTCCTTTGAGTCATATGTCCCAAGGAATAGGTGCAAAATAATTTTAGGTTAGTCCCATTGTAACATTATAAGTGCCAGATGTGCAATAGACGTTATATGGGCAGGTCTGCAGTGACAGTCAGGGCCAGTTTGGGGGTATCAGAAAGAAAGGTAATGATTTATTTTTTGTTACATATATACTTTCATAGAAATTCAGTCAGGACTGAATTTGAGGAGCTTTTACTGCTATCAGCCATTGATGATGGATTCGGAGTTGTTGGTTTAGCCTACCCAACTCCACAGCGCTGTGTCGGCTTTACCACAGGACCTTTAAAAAAAAAAAAAAATCTGCATTAGATGCCATCTATCATTTATATATCTGTAGTACATGCAGGGGATGTTTATTATTTCTTGTTTCAAGGTATAGACTGGTCTATAAGTACTGAGAGAACCTCAAGAAAAAGCAATGAAATAAGAATAAGGAAACTTCTCAGATGTTTATACAAGAATCAATGGAAACATCTCAAGATGAGCCACTGTCGTCTTTACTAAATCTAAATGCAACATGTTTGCCTTTTTATTTTCTATTATGTACTTTTACTGGTTTATGTTATGGGATCATGAGCTTTTAAAATGGTGTCTATTAAACCATCTGTAAACCATGACTAAGGACTGTTTCTGAGACACATGAGCCTAGCTGACCGGGTTCTCAGTTACAGATTTTAATATCTTTGTTAGGCTAAGGCCCCACGTACCGTCCCGCAACAAAAAAGCACTGCGAGAAAAACCGCAGCGCTTCACACCAAAAGTTTGCAGAGGTTTCCTAAATCACAGCGTGTTTGCTGTGCATATTTTTCCACAATGTGGGGATGGGATTTGCTAGACTTTGCTAGAACTGTAAAACGCGACGGAACTTACGCCACATGGGACCCCGGCCTTAAATAAAATTTTGGTGATGGGACTGTTCTCTGGACTGCTCATTCAGAAAATATGTATTCGTATATTGTTGTATGGTAAAATTCTGTAAGATGTTCATTCATAAGAAAACATGACAATCTCTAAGGTATTCCACTTTAGTACAGGATATCGTTACTGGGCAATATGTCATCTGACAGAGCAATAATTGCTTTAGGGCAATGAAATGTCAATGTACACATTTCTCCCAGCAATACTGACAGATGGTGACATCAGCGATCCCTACCAATTACCCAAAGACAAAACAATGTAATCCACAGAAGAGCTGCAGCATCTGGGGCATTGGAACGTGAGTCACTGTAGTCCTCTTCATCTAGTAGTGAGCTTGTAAAATGCTGCATTGCTTAGATTTTCTAGCATATTTCTTTGACTGAAAGAATTTTATTTTGTAATGACAACTTGTAATGACATGTCCAATATGGCTGGTTTCAGATTATTTATTCTTTTAACTATTCTAGAAATCTCCTTTAGGATATGTTCACAAAACTGAATATGCAGCTGATTTTGAGGCAGAATCTGCCTTAAAATTGGCTGTAAATTCCATCTGGAATATACCTCCCATTGTTTTCAATGGGAGACAGCAACAATGCTGCTTTTTCAGGGCACTGCAAAAAGTAACATCCTGTGCAATCTTGTCGCAGATTCCAAGGCTCGGGGTGATTAGCCCTGTTGCAGCATGATGGAGCCAATATACTGATAAGTAAATTGGCTCCCTGTACAAACAACTGACCCTTCCTTGTAGGTGTTAGGTATGAGCACTTGTATGGCAGCCACTAACTCCCCTACACCACAGTTTTCCATGTGTTCTGAGCCTCCATGAGAAAAGAGCATTTCAAATGTTTGTCATTATTGTCCCTGGGGCTAAACCGCCAGAAAGCCGCTACTGTGCTTTGGCTTTCTGATACTCTCAAATTCCTCTTCACTTTCCTACATGTGAACCCACCTTAATCTCCTTTTCTACCTTGATCTTAGTTTATTTCATATTAAAAAGTGATAAATATCTAAAGCATGCTTGTCAGTTCCTGGACACTCTGCCATGTCTTCCCACCTCCTCCTTTTCAGTGGACCCAGTAAAAGAGCAAAGGAAAAGAGCAAGGAATAAAAGGACTAGAAGCAAGACTAGACACAAATACATTTAGACATGAGTGACAGGAGATGCAGGGTTTACGTTTTCAACCATGCTAGTAGTATAATGTTGTACCGTGTTAATAATAATAATAATAATAATAATAGTCCTTTAATAGTCCCACAATGGGGAAATTCAGTGTGTTACAGCAGCAAAGATAAGCAGATACAAATACAAATACAACATGTACAGGAATGTTCCAAGGTGAGAGGCATTACATTAATAGCAGACAGACAGATAGGAAGTAGCAGAGGAGGAGGGGGGGGGGGATTTAACAGGCAGAGAGATATTTCAGTTCTCTGTGTGTAATGATCTCCGCTTAGGTCGGTGTTGGTTGTACAGCCTAACCGCGGTGGGGAGGAAAGACTTCCGATAGCGCTCCTTCTCACACCTAGGGTGGAGCAGTCGGTCACTGACAGTACTGCTCAGCGCGATCACAGTCTCATGCATGGGGTGGGACTTCTTCTTCTGCATGGAGCTCACCACGGACAGTATCCTTCTGTCACCCACCACCTGCACTGGGTCCAGTGGGCTCCCCAGGACAGAGCTGGCCTTTCTAATCAGCTTGTCAAGTTTATTTCTGTCCCTGGTTGATATACTGCTCCCCCAGCAGGCCACTCCAAAGAAGATGGCTGATGCCACTACCGAGTTGAAGAAAGTTCTAAGAAGTGCCCCCCGGATTCCAAAGGCTCTCAGTTTCCTAAGCAGGTAGAGCCTGCTGTGGCCCTTCCTGTACAGGGCCTCCATATGATCTGCCCAGTCCAGCTTATTATTAAGGAGCAAACCCAGGTACTTATAGGTGTTCACAATCTCGATGCCCGTCCCCAGGATGTCCACTGGTTTAGGAGGGCTTCTGCCTTTGCGGAAGTCCACCACCATCTCCTTGGTCTTCCCTGCGTTAATCTTCAGGTGGTTCCGGTGGCACCAGTCCACAAAATCCTGGTTCAGTTCTCTGTACTCCCTGTCATCATCATCTGTGATGAGACCCACTATTGCAGAGTCGTCAGAATACTTCTGTAGGTAGCAGCTGGATGAGTTACACCTAAAATCTGCAGTGTACAGTGTGAAGAGGAAAGGGGCGAGAACCGTACCCTGAGGTGCCCCTGTATTACAGATCACGGTACCTGACACACAGTCTCGGGCTCTCACGTATTGAGGTCGATTTGTGAGGTAGTCTAGGATCCAGTTGGAGAGGTGGTGGTCCACTCCAGCAAGGCCCAGCTTGTCCCTCAATAACCTGGGCTGTATGGTGTTAAAAGCACTGGAGAAGTCAAAGAACATTATTCTCACTGTGTTCCCTGGTTTCTCCAGGTGAGACAGAGCCCTGTGCAGAAGATGGATGATGGCATCATCTACCCCAATGCCCGGCCGATAAGCAAACTGGAGGGGGTCCATAGCGGGGCTCACTAGAGGGCGGAGATGTGTGAGAACCAATCTCTCCAAGATCTTCATCAGGTGGGATGTCAGTGCTACAGGTCTGTAGTCGTTGAGGTCCATAGGGTGGGGTTTCTTTGGAACTGGTACCACACAAGAAGATTTCCATAATTCAGGGACTATTTCCTGCCTCAGGCTCATATTATACATATATGTAATTATACCACACAGCTGGTCCCCGCAAGTCTTAATTAGCCTTGCACTGATGTCATCTGGCCCTGCGGCTTTCCTCGCCTTGATCTTTTTCATCTCCTTAGCCCTAGAAAGTAGTGGAAGAGTGAAGAAATCAGGCGATACCTTTTAGAGGCTCTTCAAAGGATCTTAAAATAACAAAATGCAATATAAGTAGAGAAGTTATTTACAACAGGTCAGGAAATAAACAAACAATCTTGAAAACCTTATGGGGCGTGATGGAGGGATCAGTAATTCTTGCTGTTATCTGTTTGCTATCAGGTGGTGATTTGTGACCCTCACAGTTCATACATAGTGTGACATGAAGCTGGCATGAATATTAAGTCCAAATTGCAGAGTTTGAAATTTTTGCATTAACTTGTATTCCCATTCCTTTCTCTCCCTCTGTGTCTTAAAATGTCCCATTAAAACCACAACCCACAAATCTCCAATAGAGTGGTCTTCTCCGGAGAAATGTGCGGCCACTGGGAGATCTGTTCTGCTGTTATTAATGGTGAATCTGTGTGAGTTCATGCACTGACTAAGTGCCTGTTTCCCCCACATAGAGGCCTGTGGTGAGACATTGCACACATATTATGAGATACACCACATTGGAAGACCTGTAGGAAAATGTCCCCCTAATTCTGTGAACTGTGAGGGTCACAAATCACCACCTAATTGCAAACAGATAACAGCAAGAATTACTGATCCCTCCGTCATGCCCCACAAGTTTTCCAGATTGTTTATTTCCTGACCTGTTGTAAATAACGTCTCTATTTATATTGCATTTTGTTATTTTAAGATCCTTTGAAGATCCATGTCTTGTGTGTGTATAAAGAGTGTGAATTTTCAGTTTTTTGTATAACACAATGTCTGAAGAAGAGAGCTAGTACTCTCGAAAGCTCACTATCAAATATACTCCGTTATCAACCATGGTGATGTTATGGAGGAAGCACTGCTTGTTACAGGGATGTGGCTGGCTGATGCATAAGGTGCATTAGGTAAGTAACAGTTGGCATAAAAGTAAATAAAACGATTAATAAAAATCCATAAGAAGAGGTCCAGAATTTTTCACAGTAGGAGGATGTGTAAAGGTGTGAGGTGATGCAATTGTAGAGAAATAGTGGTTCCACTTAGTAAATAGGTTGGTGTCACTGCAGTCATCAGGTGACTAATCGGCCATCGACATGATGTCTTGTAGTGTTTTCCTGCACTTATTGTTTCTCACAGGTTCAGTCTCTTAGGGATCATTCATTAACAGCTGATGTGTTACATGAGGTCTGATCACTCAGGTCCTAATGGCCTCATTTACTGTCAGGATTCCCAGTTGTGTCGCTTCTAAATCAGTGCTGTCAATAATGGATAATACAAAAACCTATTTGTACAAATGTGTCTGTTCAGTTTGGGCTGGTCTGGTTAATAACTGTGCCTATAACCAAAAAAGAGAATTTTCAGAAACCTGAACAAAGCATTTAGTCCATGATAGCAGATCATGTCTCATACACTACACTGATAGAGGGATGAAGATGGGGGAAGATTTTTTTTTTTGTTTTGGGCTGTGATTGACTGCCAGGGAAGCCTGATATAGGGAGGACAAAGACCATCCGTGTAACCGGGTGATGGAAGTGAGAACCAGGAGAGGAAGTATGGCTAACATCAGTAGCAGTCATATAAAGACTATATCTTACTACTCTGCGCTACAACACATACTCTTACGTACTTAAAGGGGAATCTGTCACAAAGATAATGTCTGTACCTCAGGCAGCATATTAAAGAGCAGGAGAAGCTGAGTAAATCTATAGCTTTTGGGATAAGATTCAGAATATATATTTTTTTTTTTCTTTAAATCACTGTTCTATATATATGTGTGTGTGTATGTATGTGTACACTGTGTATAATATATATGTTACCGTTAAAGTGCAGAAATCAGTTAATCTGCAGATCACCTAGGTAATGTGCAGATTCACTAGGGCAATATGTTAAAGTGCGGAAAACTGCTTTCATTTCTGACATTACCTAGCTAATGTGCACATTACCTACTAGGCACTCGTTAAAGTGCAGATAACGACATGTTTTGCCGGAACAACAGTAACGTCGCTGTAAGCTTACAGTGAACGTAATGTCGGCAAAAAAAAAAGATTGGGGACAGTATAGAGAAAGGTTGAAGACGATTTGCTTTCAAAACCCATTCAACTTGAATTTTTTTTTTTTTTTTTTAATTTTTATTGAAGTTTTACAAATGAAAAAAAAAAACATACATGAGAGTGTGATGAAACACAATATATAACAGAAAACAGTAAATCGTGTAATAAGACATGTAATATATAAGGTATACGGTTAGGCGTTACACAGAACGCCGCAATGACACGGTAAAGTAACATAGTAACAAAATAACAGCACCGGAAAAGGGGAAAGGAGGAACAAAGGGGAGAGGGGAAGGGAGGGACCAACCTACTGGAGCCAGTGAAATTATTGACATACACACTGTGGATGACAGCATTTGATAAGTTAGTATCTGCATGGTTGAAGATTAGAGAGACCGAGCCACCAAGTTAGGAGTAAGGGAGCGGATGGTGAGGCAGCCATGAAGACCACCGAGCGTAGAAGTCCCCAAGCTTACCCTTCTGACAAGCAAGCATATGTTCCTGCATGCAACTAGTAGAGATAATAGACAGAAGTTCAGCAAGGTACGGGATGCAAGATGATTTCCAATGACGGGCAATTAATAACTGGGCTGCATGGAAAAAGTGACAAACAAAAGACCGAGAAGGGTGAGAAATATTGTGAATCCCAAGAGGAGAGCTAAAGTAGCAGACGGTGTAATCTTGTAGTGTATGTAATCGCTGAGGAAATTGAGAGTGGCGTGCCAACTTAAATGGGTTTTGAAAGCAAACGGGCGGGTGTGTGTGCGCGCTTACACCCTCTGCGCCGCAAAAAGACGTTTTTTAATTTTTTTTTTCATTGGAAACAAAGTCCTTCGTGTCCGAAAAAAAAAAAAGCCGTCTTCGTGGCGCAGAGGGTGTAAGCGCGCACACACACCCGTCCGTTTGCTTTCAAAACCCATTTAAGTTGAATGAGTTTTGAAAGCAAACCGTCTTAGCTATGCTACGCGCTGGGCAGCCGACGGCGATTGTGACACATAAAAAAAAACACAACCGGCGACGACGAGACACTTCTGGCGAAAGAAGACTATTTAACAGTGGAGGGAGAAGAGGGGGAACGGAGTAGGGACAGCAGGACTACACGAGAAACAAACTTCCGAACTTTAACGATCCGCAAGCTGTTAATGGAAAAAGGAAAAGTGTTGGAATTATGGAAGTTGCAGGATCGATAGACATGTTAATGATATGGAAATGATTTTAAAAAAAAAACTGAAAGCAAAATATTAAGTCTCAATTTATTCAATATCGACTATGAGTGCAGCATGCAGAAATACATGCACTTACACACCTCTTGGGACACTTTGGAGAAATGGTCGCATCATTCGTTCCACATCAAATCAATGGAATTCCAAGCTGTTAATGCACCTGAAAAGAAGAATAGAGGTGTCTGACTACCGTACATTAGGCCACCTCATTACCATAATTCTGAGAGTCAGATCTGTGTGACATTCCCTTGTGAAGGCCTCTGTATGGTATTGCCCATATAGTCTCCAAACCAATCTCTGGCAATCATTGCATCCAAGACTCATTGCTGAAGAGGATAGACCTCCATTCCAGCCTTTGTTGCTGTCTTGCTCTGCACCATGTTAGCCTTTGAGAGCGGCAGCGTGAGGTCAGTGAAACAAATCTAGCTGAGCATCTGACCCAATGTCCTGTAAATGTCTTTGGTTTGTGCTGACACTGTTTTCCACCCTAGGCTTGGGATGTGATGTACAATTTCACCTGCAATACAGAATGGATCACTGTGCGCTATTCTTCCAATCAGATGATCTGTCCATGCAGAGGTACGCCAACATGCACCTCTTGTTGACATGCCAGTTCATTGCTGTTCTCCTAACCACTGGGACACCCAATGCTGAATATTGTTGACATCTTGGCCTAGACACACAGCGATCTGCCGGAGTGACAACCAAGGTGTATGTCTATTTTTTAAGTTTTCATATGGCTAAAGATCTTTGCTTTCAGTATGGCTTTTAAGCGACAGATTTTGGCTAGGTGCTTGAAAAATGTGATCATTTGCAGATACTATGGGCACCTGCAACTTCGTGAATTTGCATAACCTTACGGCTTGTCCTTCTTGGTGTTGCACTTTTAATGTTGAGGAGTATACGTATCAATCTGCTCAGCTTCTCCTGCTCTGGGCTGCCCACTCATAGGACTGCATGTTCAATGTGGCAGGACTCCTTTAATACAACTTTAAAAGCATAGACAGAAGCCTATAGTCTCCTGAGACATCCTGTTACAGAAAACACAAGTAAAGGAAATCCTTCTAATAATAGCATCATATTTCAGATTATGTGGCATTACATGTCAGTCAATTAGTGACTGGCTCAGGAGAAAGAGAAATATTATTATTATTATATATATATATTTTTTTTTTTACAAAGCTCAGGAGACACTGGCGGACATGCTGCTGAATTTTCATCAAGTACATTCAGCAGCAAGGTTTCCTCAGACCTCAAATTTGGTGCTTTTTTTGCTACTGCACCCCTGCGGGAATCACAAAGGTTGAAAGTCACTGGTAAAACCTGCAGCAATAATTGACACGCTGGGGTTTTAAGGTCACTTTGTTATGAAGGTTTTATTTGCAGCATTTCAATGATATTTAGTGAAATTTAATCCACTATGTTGCTATGGCACATCTCAGCAGGTTAGCCATTGGAATTTACATGGCCGCTAACCTGTTCCAAATAGCCTATTGTGTCCCCAGCCTAACATTGATCAGCGGCAGGCTGTTTGTGAAGGTAGAGATTAGCAGTTACTGTATAACGTAGTTCACCTCTGTATAAGGCCTCATCCACATGACCATGTGCATTGTTAGTATATTAAAAAAACATGGCTAGCACACTGACCCATTCATTTCTATGGCCCAATATACATGACTGTGTGTATTTTTATGAGACCATGAGCCCAAGACAAAACTCAGGACAGGTTTCATTCCTGTTCATTTGCAGCCTGGACTAGTTGATGTAAGTTAATAGGCGCATGGAGGAAAGGGGGGCACAAGGGCATCATCCATGTGCCATCCGTGCTGTTCAACCACGGACCCAGCTAATGCACACAGTCATGTACATGAGGCCTATGGGTCAGGTCCTGATATCACAATGTAATGTTAAAATTAAATTAAATTAAATGTTAAATTAATGTTAAAATTATATTTGCAGACATGTCAATGAAAAATTATTATTAATACAGTCTATAAATGGTTCACAAAGGGATTTCAAAAGGAGGAGAAAATTATTGAAAAAAAACTTGAAATGCTGGAGACTTTGTAACACGTGATGTATTAAAGTCCCTCCACCAGCACACATTAAAATGGATATTAGTATTCAGAGGAGAATCCCCTGAAGGAGTAACATTTCTCTATAGATAACTAATGTAATTTAGAACTGCTGTCAACTAGAAATACTAATGATATGACACATCACGGACGTCTTCTAAGGAAAACAAGATATTCCTATATACATAATTTTACTTTGAACTGCTACATCACACGTTTTATAAATCAACTTAAGTCCTGTTGTGCGTCTTACCCATATATCACAACATAACAGGTATCATACATGAACCCATACAGAATGAATGGACTGTGCGTCCACCTACTCAATGCAAGCAGCAGCATCAACATATTCCATTACCGCACCCATCAATGGCTGGTATCTGGTCATGGCAAACAGTATATTTTACAATATTCAATGTAGTAGGGTTGAGTTTGAAGCTGTGTGAGAGATCGCTGCAAATTTGGATGGAAAAGAGTAAGTCCTTCAGAGTCTTTAGTATATATGTAACATAAAATCTGAACATCTCAAAGCAGTCCCTTTAGTCTATGCTTCTGGGCATTCTTTCTAAGTGAAAAAGGGCTTACTTTGCCATTTTATAATGGCGGTGCGAGAAATTATTCCCAGAGTGTAGAAATCCACAGAGACCCCCTCATTTTCTATGTGGCTCTAGGCCCTCAATTACATTATTAGCATGGAGGTGTGGGGCCCGGCTGTCGGCCTGCCACTGATCAGATGTTTATGGCCTTTCCTACAGATGGGTCATAAAATCCTAAATAAGTCAGCAGGGGATCTGCCATCCTCTGTGGCCGCCTCTCCCTACTTTTTAAGATAATTTTGCCAATCTTGGCAATTTTATGGGAATTTAATTAATAAAAGTTAAGTTTTATTATATGCACTATATTACCACCGTCCTTTCCCTCCTTTCTTTTCTTGATTTTTACAGTTGTGACATTGGCAGTGTATGCCATGCTGGATTAGGGGTTCTATCTAACTTTGGAGAGTTTATGTATAGATATAGCATAAAATTCAAAATCATGGAGAACCCATTTGAAGCCAGGGGCGTTGGGTGCGATAACACTTTCCATGCAGCATGGACCCCATGGATAGTTTTTAGATCCTCCAGGAGCTTTGACCCAAGGATAACCAACAGAAGTGGCCCTCACCAATAACTTACCTGAACAGACTACTTGCTGGAGGTTCCCCTCTGTTTTCCTTCCTCTTTCTTATCTTTTCTGACCTTTCCACTCTTCTGCCTCTCTTGGGATTTTACACTTGTTTGGATTTATTTTTTTTTTTCATCTTATATTATGTTCGATGAAAAACTCTGTGAGAATTAGGGGAGATGCTCTTGCTATTGTTAATAACTGCATTACATACTGTACACATATTCAATAAATACTAGTTGAACCATAAAATCTGTACATCTACAGTGGACTTCTACATAACATGAAATTTAATGAAAAACATTTTTAGGAAAAAAGAAAAGGAATTTTCAAAAAAAATACTGATTGCTTAGTAGCTATCAGAAACTTTGATATGACTGGCCATACACATGAATATCTGTCAACCTACAGCTATCTCTTCTAATCTCTTCCATACACATGCAAGCTCAGCTCAATCAAGCATGTATGTATTCTTAATAAAGAAAGGCATGTTAAAATCCAGCACTCTCAAACCTTCTGTCCCCCAACATCTGCTGTTGGGAAGAGTTTAGAGGCCTCCATATGCATTAGACATTTGTCTAGATGTAAGCAAGTTTGGCTGACATACATCTGGTGTGTATGGCCAGCTTTATTTTGGTTACAGGAGGCATCCACTTTCGCTGAAAGAGGACCTTTCGTGTCCTCATGCACATGCAATTTTATATACCGCTAGAAAGCCAACAGTGTATAGCACTGTACTGGGGGGGTGTTCCTCAAAGCTCAGCGATGACACTGAGCTGTGAGGAACACCCCCCAAGTACAAGTCTATGCATGAGTACTGTCAGGGAGGGCGTTCCTCACAGCGCAGCTAAACTGTCAGGAACGCCCTTCTGACAGTGGGCAGAGAAACTAACGGCACCGATATCTCCAGCCCCCGGGGCACATAATGGGCAAGCCGACAGTGTGCTGAATTCAGCGCACTGTCAGCTTTCTAGCTGTATATAAAACTGCATGTGCCTGAGGACATGAAAGGTCCTCTTTAAGAAGAACATTTCATAACAGCTAAGCTGTGGATAAGGAATCATTTATTCCTTCCTAAAAATGATTGAGAACAATAGATTATATGGTTAGAATAATCATCTGCTATGGTGGTGTCACAGTGCCCTGGCTATAACCATTTCACATGAAGTCAGCATTAACTCTGCAAACAGTTTTTAAAGGAACTTGACAGGAAGGTTGTTCCAGACATCTTGGAGAACTAAGCACAGATCTTCTGTGGATGTAGGCTTGTCCAATCCTAGATGATGTTGAGATGCGGGCTCTGTGAGATGCGGGCTCTGTGGGGTCCATATCATCACTTCTAGGACTCCTTCTCCAAAGGGCAGTGATTTAGTTTTCACTTTACGTTTTGTTAATTGATAAAAATAAACTATTAAGACTTCTTACTTTACAGCATTTTTCCACAGCTGTATAAATATTTGCACAGTATTATATAGTAATAGGTATAGTATATCTTGTTATACACCCCTCAACATGTGCAAAACATCTTTTTAAGAAAAAGTAAATGTTTTATGTCCACCATATACTGAGTGATGATATCTACTTTTTATAGAGAAAGTCTGGAATATTATGTTGTTTTTCAGGCACACAGTACTGTATGATACACATCGCAGCTGCTGAAGAACATCTTAAAGAAAATAAGTCAATTAGTGGTTGGCATCTGGGGAAGAACTTCCTACACAAGGATTTGCAGGTAGAGATAAGTAGTATACTCTGCATCTTTTTATGTATCTGTAATGTATCTGTTTATGTATCAACAACTATGAAAGTCTTTTCTGCCACCCACATGTAGTTATCCCTTACACATCCCACCATATGACGCTTGTGTAGTCTGGGTGCTGTCTATGACTGGTGATGTCAGTACAGGTTGGTCTCCTGCCCTATATATAGCCCTCTCTGCACTCCTGAGCACAGACTGGACTTCAGCACCATGGAGAGCTCCCGCAGAGCCCTGCTCACACTGCTCAGCTCCATACTCCTCCTCCTGGTGCTCAGAGGCAGCTGTGAGGAGACAGACTACCTGGAGAGCAGGTCCCTGGACTTCTACTCCCCCATAGACAACAACATCCATGAGAAGGAGCTGGTATGTGACATTCAATCCAATATATGGGGTCCTGATACTGAAATACAGACCCAACACCCTGTAGACTTTTAGATATGCATCCTCATGCTGACCAGACAACTCTCACTACTTCTGACAATGCATCTGTCTAGCCCAGAAGTATTATCAGAAGTCATCATGAGTTGTCATATAAGCAGAGGCTGTATTCTTATATGACTAGTATATTGGTCAGACTGCACTAATCAGGGATCTGTCCATACTTGTTGCTTATTGCATTGATACTACTGTTTTGTGTTTTTAGATTGATGCTTTGCAGGAAGTCTTAGAAAAGCTGAAAACTAAAAGGCTTCCATCATTTGAGAAGAAGTATGGACAAGTGCCCATGGTGAGTTATTTTCCTATATATTGACCTGAGGAACCTTTTGCTTTGTAGCTGTAATTGATTCCATGTTGAATTGTTCTGTAGTACAGTAGATGCTGTCTGGAAACAATGTATCTTTCCAACACACACACACAACTTGTTCATGGTATGATCTGACTGGTATTACATGTCCACAGTGATAGAACTATGTATAGTATAACAGAATATACAGTTTGTATTTCAGAATGTGACTTTGCTCTGTATTGAGTGTATTATTCCTCTGTCTCTGAAGTCTATTGCTGTTAACTATGATAAGACACCTCTGTTGTTGCAGCAGACAAGCACTAGATATAGACTCTTGTAAATCAATATGTAGTTTGTACCCAACTGATTAAATGGAAACATCTGGATAGATGTATATACATGGTGGACCTGCCCATACAGCAGTTACAAATCCTAAAGAAGTGATAAAACCATTGCAATGGACTGTAATTATTTTGCTGCTTATATCACGTTTACCTCTGCTGCATATATACATAGCACCAATATATTTCACTGTACTGTATAGAGATTGTCATCATTCACATTAATCCCTGAGCCCAATGGGGTGCACATTCCTGCAGTATCTCTGATATGGACAATGGAATATTTAATATGTGTCAATGTCTGCCTTTGGACTATGAGAGGAAACCCACATACACAGGGAGAACATATAAACTCCATGCAGGTGTTTTCCTTGGTTGGATATGAACCCAGAACCCCAGCGCTGCTAATAACAGTACTAACCATATGAACCATGATGTTTTATGCTCATGTGTACTGGTTCTCTGGGAACTCTATGATAACTGTATATAGTATGGATATATAGTGTCATTTTACTGTAATCTACTAGAAAAATCCTAGAATGTAATCTCAGATTTTTGTTTGTATATCCAGTTACCTGGGATTTGTCTGTTGGATATATAGCAAAAGAAATGACTATGACAAATATAATGCTGGGCTGTTAGCTTAAAAATAAAATTCCAAGTTCTATTGCTTTATGACCATTGTTCTAATAATGAAAATTATTATTATTATTATTATTATTATTATTATTATTATGAAACATTTTAGCCAAATTTTTGGCACATTTTGTTTGCCATAAAATAAGCCAATAATAGGTGGTGTACAATGAAACTAGACCATCTAAAAATAAATCCAGCATCAGTCACTGTGTTAAATCTGGCGCAGTTTAAGGCTGTCTTGTCTAACTTTGCACTGTCCGATACAAAGCATTAGTAAAAGTCTTTTGGATCCCTATTGCAGCATTGAAAAAATTTTCATTTACACGAGACAACCCCATCAATGAAGAAGCATCTGCATGTGTCGTGCTCTATTACTAAGGGTCCTAGCAGCCAGACCCCAACAATCCAGACTTTAATAACAAGCCTGACTGATATGTAAAAGTTATGTATAGCCTCTTAAATAAAACAATATCTGTGTCCTGAATGTAAATGAGGAAACAGACTGTATTTGCAAAAATGTTCTAATAAAGTAGTTGTTTATCTGTAGTTATTATTAATATTGCATTTTATTATATAGGACTCGAGAGCTTAAATATATCGATGTAGCAGAGCTGAATATGTGAGTTCACTATCTGGATTTGTGTATTAGTCAGTCGTTTTAGCAGAATTATAAACCACATGATATGTTGCTTATGAGTTGTCAGAGAGCTCTGTGACATCTGAAGTCTATTTTACTGCAGTATTATAAGAAGCTGATCTGTATGTTACTATTACAGTGCGATGCAGGAGAACAGTGCGCTGTCAGGAAAGGTGCTCGGATCGGGAAACTGTGTGACTGCCCACGAAGGACTTCCTGCAATACTTTCCTCTTAAAGTGTTTATGAATGAGATCTGAAGATGAGGAACCTTCCTGCCTAATGGAGAGATAGGGAGAGTGTGATTTTTACATGAAGTATTTTTTTTATTCCTGTTCTAGCTCTTACTTTGTGCTACCTTATAAAGCACATTGATACTTCTGTTACATGTGTCTGTATGTCATTATTTTCTACATAATGATTCCATAAATATATAGCATGTAGTTATGTGTAATAAAGGGTTTTGTTAAAGGCGTTTGTTCTACCATAGCACATGCAGAGGCCGAGTCAATGTCTTCTGGGAGAAAGAGAACCAAGAATTGATGTGAATATATAAGATTTGTATCAGGACAAATTGCAGAAAAAGTTTTTAGGCTGGAGCACAGAAACCGAAAGGCACGCTAGATAACCAGGCCACAATAAGGAAATCATGGCTGGGTTTCTGACAAGTACCAGCCCATAGAAAGTTCCTGCATTCATGGTCATATCCATTGGCAACCGAACAACACAAAACTGATATGACTGATATGACTAAGATGGGTAGAGAAAATCTTCAAAACTGCAAAATTTCTGTTTGCAAAAACGTTTAACTTTTAATTTTCTACAACTTTAGATATTGTTATGTTTGTAGGAAACCTCTTCAATGTGTTCAATGTTCAGCTGTATTTGTTAAAAAAGTAAAATAGCAAGTAAACAACGTTATATAGCAATGGTCCAGAGTTGTGCTATAGTAAGGGCATGCCAGATATAATTTATTGGTGATATCCCGGGTAAACTAAAAAATTTTAAAGATTAACTTTATTATTATTATTATTATTATTATTATTATTATTATTACTATTATTATTTTTTATTATTATTTTATTTTATTTTTTTATTGTATATGAATAGTTCAGGTGAATATAAGAAACTTTGTAATATATCTTATCAGAGGATAAAGATTCAATCTCCTGTTATCTGCTCCTCTACTTCTTGCTAAATGGCTTATTTCACTGAGAGATACTTTTTACACGTCCTCATTGTGAAAACAGAACTTACAGACTAAACAGGTTACATGGAAGTCTATGAAGGGAGCGGGAAGAGGAGCCCAGTAAGTGACAAGTACAGAATAATATAGATTTGAAGAAAGTTCTGGTGAGAGAGCTGCTCTAGAATACCTGTTTCTTTCTGCTTTTTCTCATTCCTTTTCATCCTCCATCTTCCTTCTTCATAGACTTCTATGAACTGCAGCTTGCCTTTAAGTGTACCTCATAGTATGAGACAACATTTCATAAATGAATAGTACAGATAAATATAAGAAACATTGTAATATACCTTATCAGTCTGTTTAAATAGAATCTGTAGCCATATCCAGCTCACACACAGAACTTTATGGAGAAGGGGGAAGGAGGCTGGTAGCATCTTATCTCTCGCATAGCAGTATTAAAGGGGTATTCCCATCTCAAGGATTCTATCTATACTGCTAGCTTATGTAAATTGAATTGAGTTTTTCTTAATATATTGCTTTAGAAATGCTGCTTTGTTTTTCTGCTATACGAAATTATATCTCCCATTATGTACACGTTTTCATAGAGCCAGACCTGTGTGATAAGCAGGACAAGTGATGTCACTCACTGCTCTCACTGTTATCTACAGCTCTGCCTTTCAGATAATTGCAGTTTGCTGTTATCACTCTATGTAAACACACAGATAACACTGAGTCCCTTCTCTAGAAGCATGTGCAAGTTGATCAGCATTTATATTAGATTTCTAGTAATCATAATAAGTATTGTGATACTTCATAGTGTCCTGTTCAGAAAGCTGGGGGAGGCGGCTTTGACTGTTTGAGATGGAATACAGGAAGTGAGAAGAGACAGCAGGCAAAGCTGCTGAAACAGGGAGATGGGAAAACCCCTTAAAGAGAGCTCCCCTCAACCACAGATTAGCAGAGTGTAGCAGCAGTTATCTGTGTGTGTTTTCCACCAGCCTCTTCCTTCCCCTCCCCTCTTCATATGCTAATATGGTAAAAATAACAGCTTGATACATATTTCTAAAATAAGATATATTACAAAGTTTCTAATATTCACATGTACTGTTCATGTTTTTTGAAGGTATGCTTTCAGTGTAGATGGATCTCTCAATTATTTTTTTTGGGGGGAAAGATCAGAAGCAATGTCAGAAAAGATAATTTCACTGAAAGAGTAGTTGAGGCTCGGAACAAACTTCCAACAGATGTGGTTGGGAACTCTACAGTATGTGAATATAAGCCTTCCTGGGATAAACACATCCTAAGCTACAATGGCTATAAGGGCAGACTAGATGATCCATGTGATCTTTTCTGCTGTCAATCTTCCATGTTTCTAATTGAGCAGTTTAGCAGGCAGGAGAGGAGCTGATAACAGCAGATAGAAGCTCTTTCCTCTGATAAAATATTGCAAAATTTCTTATATTCTCCTGAAATATTACATAGAAATACTTACAAAAAAAATGTAAACAACAGTTACTTTTTAACAGGACGGTACCTGACTTCTGTCTGTGTATAGTACTTCTCCTAGGGTAGGTAAGTCTCCTTACTGCAACTGCATAGATGGAGCATAGAAGACTGCTCTAAGGAGAGGAGGAGGATGATAGGGGGTGCTTATAATTGATGACTTGGTTCCTTGAGTTCAGCTCCTTAAAATAGTGCAGTTTCTATTAATATTGTACATCTGCGACCTATGCTTGTAATTGGGTCATACCATCTTATTGTGAGGTCCTTCTATTGTCATACATCAGAAAACATTTTCTGTGAGGATTACAAAGGTGACTCATTGTAACTCTGAGTCCCGCTTGATGAAAATGAGTCAATGGTTCTATGGTTCAGATGGCTCTCTCCTTGTTATGTAATGTATCCTTTTATGTAATTCATATATTTGCTCTACTATCTCAGTACTTCAGGATTTTGCAGTAGTATTGGTGATATTATCCTATTAGCTGTCACTAAATATTTACATATAAACCAATATAAGCGACATTAGGCTTTGATATTTGAGACTAATGTCTGTAATGAATGGCGCTATCCCATTCAGGATCCATTAGCCAGAATGTAATGTCTTACTAAATTAATAAAATGCTCTAGACTCAGAATTATCTTACGGAGAGGAACTGCAAATCTGTAGTAAAGCGATTTGGAAACGCTGCTCCATTTGTGTAAATAGGTTATGTCTGTCATATTGTACAAGTGTTCACTTTAAAGCTTCAGTGATATCAGAATGAAGCCTGAGAATCCGATGTGATGTGATGTTTATCCAGACTGACCAGACATACAATATCAGCAGACATCATCTGCTGCTGTCCCTGCACTGCAGTTTTTAACTATGTGAGAGCTGATCCATTCAATATATCAGCAGCTAACATGCCAAGGGGTATGTGCTGAGATGCTGCTTCCGTGCATCTAAAAACTAAGCATTTTGCAGATTATTGCGTGACCGTAACTAGGAACAGTCAACAGATAATTGTTTGTTGCTCTCTGTTCTATTGTATGAAGGTCTCATCTCATACCCTTTGGGCATGTTCACATACAACAGGTTTCCTATGCATATGAATAGTGTTGTTTCTGCAGAATGTGCACCTTATTCAGAGATATGGAGATATATTTTCAAAGCATAAATTACTGCAGGAACCTGACACAGGCAAGATCCTTTTGTCTTAAAAGAGGGGGTGTCTGTAATATGTAGACGTATAAAGGTGCATCTCAATAAATTAGAATATTTTTGAAACGTTCATTCATTTCAGTGATTCGGTAATACAATTCATAATCAGCGTCTTCCATGATTGTGTGTCCTACTGAACCAGACTGAGGGACCATTTAAAGGCTTAGGAAACCTTGGCAGGTGACACACTGAATTTACAATACTTGAACTTTTATACAATATTCTAATTTTCTTAGATTTTGGTTTTCATTACCTGTAATCCATAATCAACATTTACAGAAATAAAACACTTGAAATAGAACACTCTGTGTGTAAAGAATCTAGAAAATATAGGAGGTCACTTTTTTAATTTAATTACTGAAAGAAATAAACGTTTCAAAGATATTCTAATTTATTGAGATGCACCTGTATATCTTGCCTGAAGTGTGGTCTTTCCTGACAACAGGGAACAAATGACCCAGGCTTCCTGTTAGTGATGGATATTCCATGTTACTGACAGCATTAAAAAACCACCAGGAAAGGAATAAAAAGATTATCACATTATAGACTCTTATCCCCTATACTGTGGATAGGGGATAAGTGTCTGATCATTGAGGGCCCAACAGGTGGGACTCCCGGTGACCAGGAGAATGGAGCCCAAAAGTTCTATGGCAGCCCCATAGTAGTGAATGGAGCAGTGGCCACACATGTGCAGCACCATTCCACTGTTATGGGACACTTAGAGGAAACTGTGGGCCCTGTGAAAAAGGTATAAGTCTATACAGTGGGAAAACCATAGGTACAGTAATACTTCCAGGATAACAGGCATAGCAGCTGCCACAGGTGTAATTTGAAGGTCCTGGGCCCCAATGCAAAAATAAGTATTGGGGTCCCACTTATCATTTGCCATCTATAATATTGATGTATAAAGCTACACCCATGGCAGTGACGTAGCTAAAGTCCTGTGGGCCATAGTGCAAAGTTCTTCTGGGGCCCCCTATCCCTAGGACATATTCTGGATAGTGATGATTATGGGTGCTGCAACGGTGTCCCATGGCTTGAAAGGGGAATCAGCTATAGTACCCAGAACAGGCGTTATCAAAAATACGGTGAGTAAACTATGTACAGCACGGAAACAATGCTGGGAGCCTATTGTAATGATAGGCCATTGTTTTTTAAAAAGTCGATAACCTTTTAAGGGCTTTTGCAGTCCCTCAGTATTGATTACCGATAGGTCATCAATAACAGATCAGTGGGGGCCCAACACCTGGGACCCCTGCTTATCCGCTATTTGAATGGACTGTGGTGCATGTGCTGTGATCCCTTTGCAATTTACATTGTATGCCCTCTGTTTTATAATGACTGTGCAATGTAATGACATCCTGTTCACTTCTATAGGTCCAGCCTGTAATTATATTGCATGGCTGCTATAAAACAGACGGTGTGCATTGTTGATAGTGTAGTAGTCACAGCATTCGTACAAACGTTGCGGTCCCTTCAAACAGCTGATGAGCAGGGGCCCCAGGAGTTGAACCCCCACTAATCTCTTGTTACATAGTTGAAAAAAAGACATGTCCATCCACTTCAACCAAGTTCCATAAGCATCAATGCTATTTTGCTGTTCAACGGCATCCAAACCTTAAGCCTTTTTAAAGCTGTCAGCTGTGATCAGCTCCTGGGGTAGGCTATTCCACAGTCTTCAAAGTGAAGAAACCTTGTCACTTCTGGAGATTAAACCTTCTTGCTCCAGACGGAGGGAGTGCCCCCTTGTCTTTTGAGGGGATTTTACTCAGCTTTCCTTATCCTGAGGATAGGTTATCAATAGCAGATAACTGGAATAACCCTCTAGAGAGGTTATTTTCTGAGGTGTCCCTACTCCTGGTACCAGGCCTGCGGTCCTGCTTTATAAAGATAATACATTACCAGCAGTACAGACTGGCACTCATCTCTGCTACCTGGAGAGTTCAGTACTGTGGCCGCCACAGACAGCAGAGATGAGTGCAGATGAATGCTACCAGAAGTGTATTACGTTACATTCACACTACCATTGTGCTCTCAATCATTCGGGTCCACCAGGGAACCAAACGACGAAGAGCCAAACCGCTAAAACAGCGGCTACACATGGACACCTGGCAAACCCCGTTGACTATAATGGGGTCTGCTGGGTGTCTGCTGTTTTCAAACTGAAATCAGGGGAGAGAAAAGTCTTCCTTGCAGGACTTTTCTCTTCGACAATTTCCGTCAGTTTCTGCGACAGAGTCTCCAACGGAAACTCCAGCGCAGATGTGAACCCAGCCTTCTTTTTATAAGGGAGAAAGTGGTTAGTGAATCAGCCTTTCCCCAACTGTTGTGATAATGCTGCAGTGTCCCGGCCATCTCCAGCTGGCTGCAGACCCCCTACGCCCAGGGGGTTCGAGCACGATCACTATGATCCTGGTATAGAGGATGCACAGGAGAAATATTGGAGATGGTTGTGCGAAGAACAGGTAACAGCAGAGCGATGGAGGGCTTGAGAAAATCGGAGGTTCTTGTATATTATATATTTCTAAGCTTGGTTATAGTTCTGGTATTGTAGGAGTGTATTTCAGAAGGTTTGCCATGCTGCACTTAGTCTCTGAACTTCATAAATAGTTGGACTGCTGGTGCAATAAATCAAATATTGTTCTACAATATGAGATTCAGATGTTGGGATATATGGATAGATTTCACCTATGAGGCAGAAATTCTACATCACACTGCATAAGTGATATAACGGACCTGATTGCTAGCATGTTACTGCCACCTAGTGGAGAAGGAAGGGATTGAAGGAGAAATGAACTGAAAGCTGTTGGCAATGGAGAATCCATTGTCATGAATGGGGCTAGTTTCTTGCAATTAAGAATGAAGGCACACCTGATGTTACCTGCCCTATTTTCTGGACCTCCATCACTTTGCACTGCATGTCACACATCCCCATACTACTTTGATTCCTCTGCACCTCCTATATCTACACCCTATTTGGGTCCAAACGAGACAAGACACTATACCTGGTGCCTCTCTGTTGGGCTCTCTTCTTTTTTGAGTTTGTACCTTTGCCTAGGATCTGCTTTGACTGTCGGGACTATGCGAGGCAATGCAAGGCTATATTTACATGTAGTGGTCATGTTGTGATTTAATGCCTCAACTAGCATGCTAAACTAGTAACAAAATAATATGCTTTATCGCCGTTCTACAATAATTGAGGTAAACTGTGACATGAACACTACCTCTGAATATACGCTTAGCATACTGACTATGGGTGTCATTGTTATGCCTTGAAAGTGAGTTCATTTTATAATTGCCAATTCTCCCAGAAAGCCTGGGAGGCTCCAAAAAAGAAGGGTGGCCTCCCAGGGAATGCTCCTGTATCATCTATTCCGGTCATTTTACCTGTGATATGTGCACTTTATGTGTTAGTTACATCTGCAAAAGGGGTGGGACCAGCACATTTGCCTTTCCCAAGGGGTGTGGCATGCACAAAAAGGGCACTGCCTAACCAAAGAGAGTATGGTTTCCCAGGTGGCAACAACAGAATGTAGGCAAGTATGGCTCTTATGTGTATAAGTGTGCATTGATGGTGAGGACATCTATGGTGGCTGTAGGGATTAGCGATTATGACCTAAATCAAAATTGCAATTATTTGGGCATTTTCCCTCAATTACATTTATTTTAGATCACGCCCCTTTTAAAAAGTCACGGTTATAATAAAGGTGAAATGGGTTGTAATTTCCCATTTGCCCCCTTTATAATCCAACCTGGTAATCAACTATGTTGGGATCTGCTCAGTGGCGTAACTAGGAATGGCTGGGCCCCAAGGCGAACATTTGACATGGGCCCCCACCCAAACCGCCGCCCCCCCCCACACAAACCGCATTCCTGTGCACACTATTATGCCCCATAGTGGCCCCAGCACACAGTATTATGTCCCATAGTGGCCCCTGCACATGGTATTATGCCTCATAGTGGCCCCTGCACACAATGTTATGCCCCATAGTGGCCCCTGCACACAGTATTATGCCCCATAGTGGCCCCTGCACACAGTAGTTTGCCCCATAGTGGCCCCTGTACACAGTAGTTTGCCCCATAGTGGCCCCTGCACACAGTATTATGCCCCATAGTGGCCCCTGTACACAGTAGTTTGCCCCATAGTAGCCCCTGCACACAGTATTATGCCTCATAGTGACCCCTGCACACAGTATTATGCCCCATAGTGGCCCCTGCACACAGTATTATGCCTCATAGTGGCCCCTGCACACAGTATTATGCTCCATAGTGGCCCCTGCTCACAGTAGTATGCCCAATAGTGGCCCCTGCCCACAATAGTATACCCCATAGTGGCCCCTACACACAGTAGTATGCCTCATAGTGGCCCCTTCACACAGTATTATGCCCCATAGTGGACCACCCATGAACGATTATTATACTCTGGGGTCTTTTCAGACCCTAGAGTATAACGATCGGAGACCCAGGGGAGGATACAAACATAAAAAACAATGCTACTTACCTCTTCCTCGCTCCAGTGCACTCCTGTGCGCTACTTCGGCCATCTTCAATGCTGGACCGGATCTCGCGTGATCGAGGCTGGCGTCGCGACGCATATTGACGTAGGCTGACGTCTGGGACGTCACCAAACAGGCCCGAAGTCTGCGGAGCGGTGGAGAGGTGAGTTACAGTGTTTTTTTATGTTCGCTCATCTCCTCTGGGCCCCCGATCGTTACAACGATAACAGTGTTTGTGGGGTTCGTGGTAGCGGCTGCCACAGGGCTCCAGGTCTTGGGCCCCATAATGTTCCGGGCCCTGTGGCAGCCGCTACCACTGCTACCCCGACATTTACGCCCCTGGATCTGCTGATACAGTCGTGGGGTCTGCAGGAGGTGAGAATGTGTTGGCCGAGGTTCACACAGAGTTATTGTTCAGACCAAACACATCCGAATCAGAATTGCTTTTATTATACTCTAGCGGCTTTTCAGACCCCAGAGTATAATGATCAGAGGCCCATAGGAGGTGATCGAACATAAAAATCAATGTTACTTGCCTACCCAGGGCTCCAGTGCTGGTCTTTGTCCTCGTCAGGCCTCTTCTGGCCTCCTGAATTACATCAGGAACCTCTGAGGCCTGTGAAGCGTCCAAGTGAACCCGCAGGTAAAAGCGCAAAACAATTGAGCACAAAATCACACTAGTTATCCGGATTGATGGTCAGTTTTTGGTTATTTTGTGATTCATTGCCCAGCCCTAGGTGGCCTTAAACCTAAAAAACATAAAGCTATAAATAGCTGAATCACTGCAATAGAAAACACAGCAACATTCAGAGTCACTTGGCAGGCACCTGTCATGACCTCTGTGTATATCCCCACCCATAGGGCTGGAGTTAAAGGGGTGTTCCACTTCTTTTTTTAAGCCCTAGGGAGGCATACTTACCTGTCCGTGGTCCAGAGACCTGACTCCACTGGACAAACAGACACCCCCTTTAAGCAGCTCAGAAATGCCACAAGGGACCCCCAGAAGAGTTACTCTCTATTATCTCATCCAAAAAACGCACCAAGTATAGATCATGTAAAAAATACCACAAAAGTAACAACTATGCATGCCAACAACATAAACAATCCAAAATATTGAGAGGGCTAGATGAAGAGTGAATAGTCCATAAATACAATAAACCTACAAATAAGCAGACTCCATCTCACACAATATATAAATGTTAAAATGCATATACTTTATGCTATATACTCACTCCTGACATTAGCTATATGCCTGTCTCTTGTCTCATGACTATGCAAGGGGGCGTTCACACTACCGTTGGTATCTGTCAGTAGTGTCCGTTGCTATTGTCCGTTACAAGATTTTAGCAATGGACACTAGTTGAACCGTCAGAAATCCGTTAAAATTTCCATTCATTTCAATGGGTTTTTATATTGTGTCCGTTAGTGTCCGTTTGTGTCCGTTTACACCAAATCCGTCAGAAGTCCGTTATTTTTTCACGGACAAAAAATCCTACATGCAGGACTTTTTGTCCGTTTGAAACAAACGGATTCTTGACGGACAGCAAGTGTCCGTTATTTTTTTAACATTGAAGTCTATGGGTAACGGACTTATAACGGACAGTAACTGATAGCAATCAGTTACTGTCCGTTATTTTATGTCCGTTTACTTTCCCTGCGCATGCTCAGAAAGGAGAAACAAACAAACAAAAAAAAAAACTAGCAGTGTTAGAGGACATTTCGTGTCCTCAGGCCCATGTGGTTTTACATACCTCTAGAAAGCCGACAGCGCGCTGAATTCAGCGCACTGCCGGCTTTCCCGGTATGTGCCCCGGGGCTGGAGATATCGACGGTGTAATGTTTTACTGTTAGAAGGGCGCTGCGAGGAACTCCCTGACACTTCTCTTTGTTCAGAGACTTGTACTGAGGGGGGCGTTCCTCACAGCTTGAGCGTCATCGCTGTGCTGTAAGGAACGCCCCCTCTCTCTGTTCTCGTCTATAGCCGGGTACTGTCAGAGGAACGCCCTGACACTTCTATTCGTTCATAGCGCTGTATGAGGGGGCGTTCCTCACAGCTGAGCGTCATCACTGGCCTGTAAGGAATGCCCCCTCTCTCTGTACTGGTCTATAGCCCTGTACTGTCAGAGGGGGCGTTCCTTACTGCCCGGCGATGACGCTGAGCTGTGAGGAACGCCTCCTCAGTACAGCGCTATGGACGAACGAGAAGTGGCAGGGAGGGAGTTCCTCACAGCGCCCTTCAAACAGTAAGTAAAGTAAAACATGTAACTTACACCGCCGATATCTCCAGCCCCGGGGCACATACCGGGAAAGCCGGCAGTGTGCTGAATTCAGCGCGCTGTCGACTTTCTAGCGGTATGTGACATAAAAAAACGGACACTACCTGATGCTCAGTTAGGGTCCGTTATGATAGGTGTCCGTTTATTTTTTTTTAACGGACACCTTCATAACGGACTCCAACGGTAGTGTGAACCCTGCCTAACACAAATTTTGTTCCCAGCTTTTAAATGTTATATTCCAATTGCTTATGTCTAAAACAAATTAAAAATTGCTTACATTCATCATAAACTTTGCTTTTGTGACCACGGCAACGAAAATTATGCATTTTTACTATAGAAACAGACGATTTTGCATCTTCTGATTTATACAGTCAGACTAAGAACACTATATGCATTGCAAATTTACACAGATTACCAAAAACTGTTCAGAAGTGTGTGGTTTTCCGAGATTTACGACTATACTGCAAATCAGTTTCACGAATCAATCCCCAAATATATTCGCCCATCATGTTTTCATTATATTGCCCTTGGTAACGGCGTTCAAAGTTCATAATGTCCTGGTGAAAGCGCTCGCCTTGCTCCTCTGAATAAGCTGCCATGTTCTTTTTGAACTTATCAAGATGAGCATCAAGGATATGGATTTTGATTGACATCCTGCAGCCCATTGCAGCATAGTTCTTTATCAGAGTCTGAACCAGTTGTACATAGTTTTCATCTTTATGATTGCCTAGGAAGCCGCGAACCACTGCAACAAAACTGTTCCAAGCTGCTCTCTCCTTCCTATTCAGCTTCTTGGGAAATTCACTGCACTCTATGATCTTCTTGATTTGTGGTCCGACGAAGACACCAGCTTTGATCTTTGCTTCAGACAGCTTAGGTAAAAGATCTTGGAGGTAACTGAAAGCTCTCAACTCCTTATCTAGAGCCCTGACAAATTGTTTTATGAGCCCCAACTTGATGTGTAGTGGTGGCATCAGCACCTTGCGTGGGTCCACCAGTGGCTCCCACTTTACATTGTTCTTCCCCACAGTGAACTCTGTCCGCTGAGGCCAGTCCCGCCTGTGGTAGTGCGCTTCAGTATCCCGGCTGTCTCAAAGGCAAATAAAGCAAGGATACTTAGTAAAACCACCTTGGAGGCCCATCAGGAATGACACCATTTTGAAATCTCCGATAACTTCCCAGGCGTACTCATCATACTTCAATGCATCTAGCAACATCTTGACACTGGTGTATAACTCTTTCAGGTGCACCGAGTGAGCTACAGGAAGAGACGGATACTTGTTCCCATTGTGAAGCAGCACGGCTTTGAGGCTCTTGCATGAGCTGTCTATGAAGAGGCGCCACTCATTTGGGTTACAGGTGATACCTATAGCTATACCGGCCACATTGTTGCAGAAACACAGTCCATCTTGATGACTGAAGAAGATGGAAAAAACTTGGTGACGCTTCCTCTGATCTGTGACTTGGACGCTTTCATCTAATAAGTTCCATTGCTTGAGCCTTGATGTCAGAAGCTCAGCGTTGGACTTGGTGAGACCAAGGTCTCTGATCAGATCGTTGAGGTCTTTTTGGTTAGGGTAGTATGGCTTCCGCTCCTCATCTGCATATGAAGAGAAATCGTGATCTTCAACGTCTTCCTCGATGTCTGACCTGCTGCTTTCTTTTGAAGGTGGTGTAGCTCTGTCTGTTGGTGTTGGTACAGGAAGTTCAGGGCAGTGTGGTACTGGGGCAATAGATGACGGAATGTCAGGATACGTTACAGGCGGTGCATTTTTGCCAGTGCGACGTTTGGAAGGGTCCACCATGCAGAAGTAGCAATTTGTTGAGTGATCAGTCGGTTCACGCCAAATTTTTGGAATAGCAAAATGCATGGCTCTCTTCTCTCCCCTGTACCAACCTATAAGCAAACAAAATAATATTTGGATTGAGAATTTGATTTAGGCCTATTTCACACTAATGACTAGTGATATTTACAATATTAACACAGTTAATCTGCTATTTAAGAGAGTAGCATTTATCCACTTACCTTCAAGAGTTTTCTTGCAGTGCTCACAAGTGAAATGAGGAGCCCATGGTTTGTCTTGGTCACCAAGAGGCATGCCGAAGTATGCTTTGTAGGCCTCACACATCTTAGCAGATGCTTCCACAGAGTATCTGCTGGATGTATGCATCCTCTTGATGCCATCTAAATTGACTAAGTTGCTGTGAACTGTAAGGAAAAAGGATGTCTCTCCAAACTTGATAAAAATGGTCTTTATTCCATGCAGTATTAAAGTTCAAGAGTGTACTGAGGATTCAGCAGAGCAAGATTGATCACCCGGTACCAGAGTAACACACAATATATACATTTATATTCCTTAGCTCCTCCTGTAATGGTGTGGGGTGAAGTGTGAATACTGTCGTTATCAGAATCTGAATAGATATTGAATTCACACCTGTCTGTCTAGGTCAATTCTCCTTTGTCTGTGATGGCCATTGCCCACTTACTATGCAGTCCCAATCAATTAGATCCTGTCTCTCCGTCTCTCAGGAAGGGCTATAGTGGCCCTATATAACTGTAGTTATACAGCTACCTACAATTCTGTACAGTCCCAGAAAGTTCTAGATAATTCTGGGCAGTTCTAGAAACTTCTTGATAGTTCTCACAATTCCAGAAGCTTCTTAAGTATCTTGAAATATTGCGAATATCCTTAAAAATAGATCAATTTCAAAATATCATTGTGCTGACCAGAAAAGCAAAGTTTACAGGGAATAATAACTTTTTTTCTATTAATTTAAGGTACAAACAATCAGGAACACACACTTAACAACTGGGAACAAATATTTTTTTGAAAATTGTTACATGGTGTTATTTGTATTTACTTTTGCTTTATGTTGGCTATTGTTTGCCTGTTTATTGCTGTATTTGTGGGCACTTATACCTATTTGATATATGGGGTTTGCACTTTATTTCCATTTATATTATACTGGTGTTACTCTGTATTAGTGGTTTCCCCATTCCTTATCATTTGGTATATTATTTATTGTAGTTTTGAGATAATGTGTTGGGGTTCGTCCCGTGGATGTCGCCTACATCACTTGCAACTGAGAGCCCCATTTGATCCCAGAGTTGGGACCTTCATCTCTCAATAAATGCCGAGATGGTAACACCCTTACTGTATATACATTATTGTTTCCTCATGACATTATCAATTTCCTGTGATATCACTATGTAGGTCTCTTACGCTAGTTTCATACTTGCATTCGGCTTTTCATTCCTCAGGTTCGCTTGGGGACCTGAGAAATCACTGAGCGCAGATGTGAACATACTGTTACATTGAGACACCATAGTATGCATTTTACTTGGTTATGACATTGTCATTGTATAATAACATTATACATTATTTCACAGTGTGCATGTGATAGAAGTGTCTATGGGAACCAGGTACACACGAGGATTACTAGCACATATCTATATTGTACTTTGGGAGTCCTTTCCTATCTAGATTTGTCTAGATGGTAATTTTATGGTCTTTTTTATCTGTCCAAGATTACTTGCTCCAGTTTTCCTTGATGGTTATGATGAGCATGCAGGATTGTCCATGGTAAATCTAGAAGCATACTGATCCAAGACTGTCAACATAAGCCCCTATTACATACCACTAAGGGGCAGTATGATCCCACACTATATTACAGCATGTTCTGCATTTATTCTCCAAATCTAAAATAATGTAGAATTTAGCCAATTGTATCTTTCCTAAATTGATGATTTTATTATCTCTGATGTATTAAAATGAGCCAAAGGACAGAAGATAAAGGAGTGTAGGTGGAGTAGAAAAGTTCCAAAGCACCGGGATACAGGCCCTAGCCGCGTTAACCAGGTGCTTCAGAGAAGATTTGCGATAAGCATGGAGGGAGAAGTCAGAGAGGTGAAGCAGCTAGAAGGCAGGCGTCAAAGGGGGAGGAAGGGGGGGGGGCAACCTGGTAAACTTTACAGATAATCCGGAGTACCCCATTCAAAAAGCTCCTCAGCATAGTACACTCCCAGAAAATGTGCAGAAGTGTCCCCTTCTCCGTGCTGCTCCACCAGCATCTCAAGGAGACAGCCAAAAAGATCTTGTGCAATTAAGATGGAACATGGTATCATCTAGTCAAGAGTTTATAGCCCGCCTCTTGGTATTTACTCGCAACAGAACTCTTGCGGGCAAATTCAAGAATCCTGGATCACTGCGAGTCTGAGAGCACCAACTTCAGGTCGGCTTCCCATTTAATCAAAAAGGCAGGTCTGTGACCTAGAAGAGGGGAGACCAGCAACAAATAAAATTCTAAAAGGGAGTGTCTGACCAGGTTAGACCCGGAACAGGCTCCATGGAATCGGAAAAGAGCACAGTCGAATCCCGGAGAGTCAGGAAGTGAGGAAAGGTGAGTGAGCTGAAGGAATCTCCAAGGGCCTAATGAGGTTAGATCAGGAGCATTAAGGAGGTCCCGCTGAGACAGTCAGTGTCCAGCAGAGTGAAAATGCATGGCTCTTTGTCTACCTGCCTCACTCCACTGCTTAAAGGGGCCAGGAGAGAGACCAGCAGGGAAGGCTGGGTTGCCCAGTATAGGGAACATTGGAGAGGGGGAGGGAGACACTAAGTCTTTGGGGAAAAGGGTCTTACAGGATTGGAGCATAGGCCCAATGGTGGGGTGATATTTGAGAGCTGCAGTATAATGTGAGTCCAGCCAGGGGAGTAAGTGGGGAGGAGTTCCTGAGAAGGCAGGCTCCAAGAGACCCACTGCTTGAAGGGGAGGTGACAACACCAGTCCAACACCTGTTGGAGCATGGAGGCCTCATAGTATCTGCGAGGATCAGGGAATCCCAAGCCACCCCACTGCTTTGGCAAAATGAGGACCGAGCGGGCCAATCTAACCGATTTACCTCCCAAATAAAGTTAGTGAGGTCACTGTAGAGTAATTGAAAGAAACTAGATGGAAGCTGAATCGGGAGAGTTTGAAAAAGGTAAAGTAGGCGGGGTAAGACATTCACTTTATAAATGGCACAGCACCCAAATCATGTGTCGGTACCTTTGGTCCACCGTTTCAAGGCCAATCTGATCACACGGAGGAGTGGCAGGTGGTTTTTAACGTAAAGCTCTCCCAGGTCCCGAGAGATCCACATCTCCAGATATTTGATAGTATCATTCAACCACCTAAAAGAGAAGGATGACTCTAAGGAGAACAGCGCTTGTGATGGTAGCGAGATGTTGAGAGCCTCTGATTTCTGGAAGTTGATCTGAAAGTTAACCAAGTTACGAAATTTGTGAAATTCCAACATCAGGTGGGGCAATGACGAGGAGGGGTCAGATAGAATAAATAAGAGGTTGTCCGCATACACCGCGATCTGTACGTGTCTGCCACTAACAAGGAGGCCTCGGATGTCCGCATTAGCTCTGATGGTCCGGAGCAAGGGCTCCAGGGTTAGGACAAAGATCAGGGGATAGAGGGGGCATCCTTGGCACGTGCCGTTCCCGATCGGGAAGGGGGAGGGAGAACACACCGTTAACTCTAATTGAGGCTGAGGGGTTGGAATAAAAAGAGGAGATCCAAAATCTCATCACAGGGCCCAAGCCAATATTTATTATTTATTTATTTAGCTTACTTATATAGTGCCATCATATTCCGCAGCACTTTACAAACATAGTCTAAGACTGCAAATAAGAAAGGCCACAGGTTGATTAAAATTATCTTTCGATGTGTTTTTTTGTCTCTGACTTTTGTTTGTAAAGATGATCCTCCTTTGGTGGATATGACTTTTGGTGAAGTTTGCAGTAGGCCTCCTTTGTGGGGGCTGAGGATACCCTTCACACAGCCTGGTGTTTTTGCTGAATAAATATATGCAAATCCTTATTGAAATGTACAGACACCCAATTTAATATGTTTAGTTGCCATATTATACTTTTACATGTGCAAAAACAAATTCCACTGGCAATTGCTGCCTTCTGACTAAGCTAGCTCACAGCCCAGAGACTAGGACATCACACCTCATGCTCCCCTCCGCCTCTCTGACTGTTTCTATGTTCAAGGGGAGAAACAGAGACTGCAGCTTGGAGCTGAACTGCAATGAGCCCTGTGCCAGGTAAATATGCCTGAGGTGCCTACTCTGGCAGAGGTTCTGGAGATTGCTGGCTCCTGTCAATAGCTATGCCTCTGTTTCAGCTCTGTCTGGAGACATCACTTAAATTATTTTATAAAAACACACGCTCTTTATGTGGGTTATAACAATTTTCCCCAATTATATTTTGCTTTTGGGTATTTTTAAAAAGGCTATGACACAAAAAATATTTATCCTCTATCCATACGATGGTCGAACCCCTCAGGATTCATTTTGTTTTGGGTTCAGCTGGTTCGGATACCTGATTTGTTTCGGGTTGAACAAGTTTGGTACAAACCACACCATAAATTAGCTTAAAACATAGTGTAGAACACTGTCAGGGCTTCTAGGAACCTATCTATAAAACATAGTGTAGAACACTCTCAGGGCTCCTAGGAATCTATCTATAAAGAATAGTGTAGAACACTGTCATGGCTCCTAGGAGCCTATCCAGTGGCGTAACTAGGAATGGCTGGGCCCCAAGGCGAACATTTGACATGGGGCCCCCACTTCCGAACCGCTGCCCCCAACCGCCCCCCCAGACCGCCCCCTCCAACCCCCCAAAAAAGTGTATTCCTGCGCACACTATTATGTGTCATAGTGGCCCCTGCACACAGTATTATGCCTCATAGTGGCCCCTGTACACAGTATTATGTCCCATAGTGGCCCCTGCACACAGTATTATGCAGCATAGTGGCCCCTGCACACAGTATTATGCCCCATAGTGACCCCTGCACACAGTATTATTCCCCATAGTGGCCCCTGCACACAGTATTATTCCCCATAGTGGCCCCTGCACACAGTATTATTCCCCATAGTGGCCCCTGCACACAGTATTATGTCCCATTGTGGACTACCCATGAACAATTATTATAACTGAAAAGAGCCCAGAGTATAATGATCGGAGACCCAGGGGAGGATAGAAACATAAAAAAAACAATGCTACTTACCTGTTCCTCACTCCGGTCCACTCACTGCTACTTCGGCCTTCTTCAATGTTGGACCAGGCCGGCGTCACGTGATGCCTATTAAAAAAAAAAAAGCATCGGGGGCCCGCGGGTCCCCGTAATGTCCCAGGCCCTGACGCAGCCGCTACTGCTGCTACCCCGGTAGTTATGCCCCTGAGCCTATCTATAAAACATAGTGTAGAACACTCTCAGGGCTTCTAGGAACCTATCTATAAAACATAGTGTAGAACACAGGACTTCTAGGAACCTGGCTCTCCCATGGGCCATTCACAGGAGAGTCACTTCCCCTATTGAATTCAATAGGGGCAGTGACCCTTCTGTGATAGAAGGAACACTGCAGATTATAACGGCAGTGGTCCCAGTGTCATCTATCCTTGTGCTGTGACACTATGATGTTGGTGGTAGTGGGTGAAAAAAAAATCATAGCATAGCTACTGTCACTTAATACGTGTAAAATGTCACCATGGTGCTTTAATATAGATGAAATAATATTTAGAGGGGTTGTCTAAAAACAGTAGATGGTTTGCTGATCAGCTGATATTCCATGTCTGGCCATACATTCAAATATATGGCTGACCATGTAATTGATAAACAGGCTCCGGCAGCTCTTTGCTCTGGGTCATAGAGGGTAGTCCCAAGGGGACAGCCACTTCATCAACAGGAACGATGGCAATTCTGGGATGAAAATTTCTGTATAACATATTGGAACATTTTATTTATCATGGCTCTGATCTAGCACACTGACTCTTCTCATTAGGATCATCAGATTTTCCTGTTTCCTGGTAATAAAGATAAATGGTCCCCCAGCTTGAAACAACACTTTCCCAGAAATCAATGTTTGACCGTCCAATTACATTGTAAGTCCATTTCCAATACTCACAGACCTTCACTAATGGTGCTTAGTGCTCTTTGTGCTTGTTTGTGCTGCCTTGGATCCTTGTAATTCAGGAATGTCGGTCACTTC
Organism: Leptodactylus fallax; assembly: GCA_947044405.1. NCBI lineage: Eukaryota > Metazoa > Chordata > Amphibia > Anura > Leptodactylidae > Leptodactylus > Leptodactylus fallax. The sequence continues at coordinate 7,261,288 of CAMRHE010000071.1, read as the reverse complement.
AATGTTATTACGTTTTCCAAATGATCATGTAGTGGATAAGAAAAACAATATCTAGCATGTGGACAAATATAAGATCATGTAAGCAGTAATACAATCAAATTAATAGATTATATAGTCTAGAACAGTGGCCCAGATTTACTTTTAGGTATACAATGCAAATTTAGACAGGCAGTCTGAAAATACGCCAGATTTATCCCAGTGACTGATGCTGGATGATAAATATGCTGTATCTTTACATTGTTTAGTCTACCTTCATACCACCTTTTAGTTGGTTAACTTTGTGCCAGAATTTTTCGACACTATTTTGGCAGATTTTTATTGCATCACGGCACATTTAAGCCACGCCCCTTTTCATGAGATTCCACAGCCACATGTTGAGCATGATGGAAAATTCTATCCAACCTAGATGCATCAAGAGGCGCCACATTGGGCTAGAGATGCGCCACGTTGGGCCAAAGATGTGCCATGTTTTCACCAGTGTCTAGTCAAAACCACAATAGTAAATCAGGGCCAGTGTTTCTCAACCTTTTCAAGCAAAGTACCCCCTAGAGAGAAAACAACCTAAGCGAGTATCCCCAGAGTAAGCAATCTCTTATAAATGTTAACAAAATAAGGCTTTGTTTGGAGCATTAGTTATGTAATGGCCACCTCAGTGCCACCACATCTTATATTATGACCCCCACACTCAGTAAAATGTCCTCATCAGTGTCCCCACATGTAGTAGAATGGCGCCCCACAGTGCAACCACATGTAAGATAATGGCCCTCCACAGTATCATCACATATAAGATAATGGCCCTCCACAGCACCCCACATGTAAGATAATATGCCCCCATGCTCAATGATTAAGGAGCGAGTGGTAGGCAGCACTCATTACTTGTCACCCTGCTCCATGCTCTCTCTGCTGTGACATCAGCACTTGGCAGGCTGAAGGAAGTAGGGAGCAGGGTGGTGAGAACAGAACCCAGCTTCCCACTTGCTTCCCAGCAACTGCAATGAGTACCTCCATCAAGGCTCATTGCACTTGTAAAGTAAGCATGGATCACCCTTGCAGTGCTCCAGACTGAAAAAAATTCCTGAAAACTGAAAAATCCATGAGCAAAATCAAAATTTTAATCATCAAATTTAAATACTTATGTAAGAAAGAGACTACAAAATGTAAATAGCAGTTCCATTTCGGACCTGTATGGTCCAAACAAAACCACTGGGCAAACCTTGTGAGACGAATCTCATGAGGTTTGCCCAACAAACAGTGTCAGTACAGCGGTCGTGCTTACCGATCCCCGATCCTGCCCACGGCCTCCTCCGTTTCCCCTTCAACCCCAATGACAGTAGTTCCACATAAAGAGGTATCCCAAGGAGGGAACCACCCATTCATGACATCATTATGCCATCTACAGTATGTCATATAGAGAGGGCTTTTTGATGTAGTAGACTAGGGGTTCTGCTGATTCATGTTGGTGGGTATACCCTTATGTTTACTATTACTGGGGATTAAGTATGGTATTATGCCATATACTGTAGATTGTTATTTATGAACATAAAAAGCTAATAGGAATATGTCCTCTATATCTATGTTCATACAGGATTTGTGTTGTTCCGTGTTGTTTATCGGCACAGTTAGAAGGCTAAAAAAAGAAATCCAACCATCAAGTTCTTGTAGTCGCATGGAGTGAAACTGACTACAAACCATTAGAGATTATACCAGGAATTCTATCACCAACCCCTAAACCATCCAGTGTAAAGATATTTGATAGAGAACCTGCAAAGGGAGTATGAGTATAATATGGAGGCATTTTGCAGTATAGTCTGAGGATAATATCCTGATGCTTAGAAGCTGGATATTTCCCCTTGAATGTTAGGTTGCTGCTCAAGAAACAGTAGTTATACATCTGCTGGCAAGCACTATCAATAAGATGACTTTGCAATTGGGCACAGCACTGACCGAAAATACATGAGCTCTTGGTCTTGCTGATAGACAAGGTTCCCAAGGGTGATACTCCTGTCTATTACATTCATATGCTCTAAGGCTATATAGTAGTCCCCAAGTTACAATAGTAATTGGTTCTGGGACAACTGTTGTAAAAGTTGAAACTATTGTAACCAGAGACTATCTCTCTAAGGAAAACTAGTAATTAGTTCTGAAACCCCAAAATATATCACCAATAATATGGAAAATACACATAAAAGTAAGAAAGAGCTGCTGGAAGCTGTAAATCAGGTGATGGCGATGTTTGCCCTTGTATTATTTCCATTGTATCTTAGGATAGGCATGTGTTTATCCCAGGCAAGCTGAACCAGTTCTGGACTGGGCCATTTTCCCTGGTTCAGGACCGAACAGTTTTTTTTTTTTTTTATACATGTGGTTTTGAGGGCTATGACAATTGTTTCCTTTGATTTATTCAAATATTTTTGCATCTTTTTTTTGGTGATAAATAGGGTTTTTTTATGTTGTATTTATTTTTCCAGATTTTTTTCTTTATTTTAATATCCAAGAAAATGTAAACAAAAAAAGTGTCTGTTTTTCAAATTTTTCATGTTTTTTTTTTTTAAGTGCAAAATTTTTTAAATCATTTTCCTTGTCCTTTACGGTCATTTTTACTTAGGTAACAATTATTGTTCTGGCGCCAAGGGTGGGGCTAAAGCCTGTGACGTGGGCATGGAACTGGCAGTTTGTTTTTTTTCACTTAATTATTTTTTTTTTTTGCATTTTTATTTATTTTTGTTTACACATTGTGCCTGCCCTAAGGTCATAATAGACCATTGGGTGGGCATTTTAACTTAATTTTTTTATGCTGAATTTCCCTGTAATTGGGGTTGATAAATTACAAGAGTAATGCAGCCTTCTATCACTTATTGCAGAGATGATCTGGGTCCTCTAGAACCCAGCATCTCATGCAGTTCTGGTCCTTGGCGGTCATGTAACTGCGGGACTGAAGTGGAGCCACTTCATTGAGCACTGCGCACACAGAGATCAGCGAAGCAGGGACAGCAATAAACCATCCCTGCATTCCCTGCAGAAACTCCGACTGTAGTAACAGCCGGCTCCCCGATTCTGCAGCTGCACCATTTCATGCAGTTGCTTAACACTGAAAGGATGAAAAGGATGTATATATAGGGTTAAAAATGGACCGCCAAGACAAATATAGTTTATGGAAGTTCTGGAAGTGGTTAAATTGTAGATTTCCCAATTTCATGTGCTGGAAGGTTGTTCCAAGCCTCAACTCCTCTTTCAGTGAAATAATACTTCATTGCTTCTGATCTTTCCCCAAATAATCTTAAATTGTGCCCCCTTGTGTTTAGTTCTTTATTAAAAATACTTCTCTCTCTTTTTATACCTTTAACATATTTAAAGGTTTCAATCATGTCCCCCTTAAGCGTATGCAGATTAAATTCTTTAAGCCTCTTCTGATATGTTTTGTACTTCAGATCCTCCACCATTTTTGTATCCCGCCTTTGCACGACTTTTACTTATGTCTTTTTATAGGTGGGGTTTCCAAAACTGAACACAAAATTCTAGATGTGATCTCACCAGCATTCGATACAGTGAGATCACAATCTCCTACTGGTTATACCTCTAGCTGTACAGCCTGGCTGCACCGTAGTCCTGGCTTCAGATTTGCCAATACAATACTCTGTAAGAGGGTTCCTTCTTCCTGAGTGCATTATCTTACATTGAAACATTGAACTCCAGCTTGCATTGTTTGGATCTTTTTCCATGTTACAAACCCCGCTAGGAGAATCAAACCTATTATACACCTTCGTGTCTTTGGCAAACAGGCAAATCTTACCTACCAAACCTTCTCTCCTATGTCACCTACAAACATATTCTATTCCCTTACGTCCAACAGAAGCACAATATGGGGTATCTCTGCCCCTGTGTGCTGGTAGGACAGGCGAAATTTTTAATTTACATAATTAATTAAATGATACTCCCCTATAAGAGGCCAAGGAGACCTCCCCTCACTATGTTTTTTCTGTCCTGTGTGTTGGACAGGTGGAGGGAGGCTCTTTGTCCTCCCATTTTTTCCTAAGGATTTGAGGGTTAACTACATTTTTGTAAGTTTTTTCTCCTCTTTCAGCTGTTCATCTTTTCCTTGGGAGTTTTTTACTCTTAAGGATTCCTTGTTTCTCCCTGCTGCGCTCTCTGTCTGTGGCCATTCTGGGCTGGGTGTGCCTGCCCTTGTCTGACCTCAGGTGAGATGTTTGCGGCTGGGCAGGCTGTGCATTCAGTATGTGTCTGTTTCTGAACTTGGAGGCTGTTTTGTAGGGTTAATATAAACCTCTATGCATCTCCTGCCTGGCTGAGCTCTTCAGCAGAGCTTACGCTTCAGGTGTTTGTGCTCAATTTAAACTGATGACAGCGTCTCAGACACAAATTCCCACACTGCCCTTCTGTTGCAGTTATGGTTCTATTCCAGTCTGCCACAAAGACACACCGCACTTCCTATAGCAGTGGAATTAAAGCGAAGAGGGAGAGAAAGGTTTTTTAATCCGAGGAAGTGATTTTGTCCCTTCAGGTTCCGGAACCTTTTTTGCAGGTCCTGTTTCCTGGATCCCTTTTTTCTGTTAAACTTCTGTAGCCTTTTCCCAGTAGCGCTGGATTACGCTGACTGACTAGTTTAGGCCATTCTCTATACCGCTGTTGGTAAGTATGGTCTTCTCCCTACTTATTTAAACCTTTTTCCTAAGTTTGTCTCTCTGATAGGCTGTACATTTTTTTTTTTTTTATACTGTTCTGACTGCTTTCGGTGGCAGCGGCGACTTAATGATGGAAAGGTCCTCTAAGATGAAACATTTCGCTTATATAGAGTGCGACATCCCTCTGCCTGATGGCACAATTACACTCACTTTCGCCAATGCCGTGGGACCCCATCTGAGGATTCGTCCATTCGTGATGTAATTGCGTGGGTCAAAGAGCAGGATAAGAAATCCGGAACTTGATTTCTCAAGAAGCTTCGTACTGAGAGACATCTTCAGTCAGTTCCATCAGAAGAGGAATTTCACATACTCAATGTGATGCACTTCGCTAAATCCCAGCAGGCCTCTTGGTAAGGTTGCCTAGGCTGCTGAAGTCCATCTGGTCAGGCGACTGTGATGTTGACACTGCGCTAAATCCCAGCAGGCCTCTTGGTAAGGATGCCTAGGCTGCTGAAGTCCATCTGGTCAGGCGACTGTGATGTTGACAATGTGCTAAATCCCAGCAGGCCTATTGGTAAGGATGCCTAGGCTGCTGAAGTCCATCTGATCAGGCGACTGTGATGTTGAACTTGGGGAAGCCTCTAGTTCCACCTATAGGGGGCCAAGGGCCTTCCAAGTGGACGCGACACTGGATAAAGCTTTGACATGCTCAGGCTTCTGTGGACATGGCCTCCAATGAGGTAGCGAATAAGAGAGTATCTATCAGAAGTTTCCGTATACCAGGTCAAGATGCCTGCCAGATCTAGGGCCTTCTCTACAGCTGCCAGAAGGCCATTATGGTTGAAACCTCGGGGAGCGGACAATGCGTCCAAGTATAACATATGCTCCCTATCCTTGAGCTGGGTAAACATTTTAGCAGAGGCCTGGACGACATCATGGACGGTCTTGTGATTAAAAGGTTAAGTACCTTCCGCAGTCCTTTAAAGGGAAAGCAGGACCTTCTGGCTGGGGCAGAAGTTATCAGTGCCGCCGCCTCAATCTACGTTCTAATATCAGAGGCGTGCTAGATATCAGCCCAGAGGGGCTGGATGTAAGTTCCCCAAGGAAGGGGATAGAAAGAAGCCTGGCTTTGACACCAACTTTTCGCCTCCTGTGGCGGCAAGTACTCCTGTTGGGGGATGTCTCTCCCATTTTTTTCTCTCCTGCTGCAGGAGAAGATCCAAGAACTTTGGTCTTGCAGATAAGTACAGTGGGGTTATGCGGACGAATTCTTCGCCCACCACAAGACAGATTCTCACAACCCGTTCTCTCCTGCACTGGAGCAGGTTATACTGGAAAATTCCATTCTGGAATACCTGGGCAGGGGGGCCTTTGGAAGGTCCCTCCTCAGAAAAAGGTTTGGGATCTACTCTCCAGACTTCCCGCCACCAATATATGTTATAGTCCTAATATCTAAGTCTCTTCATAAGGAAGAGCGTTTCCAAAGGGACACCGGGAAGTTGGTCACATCCTTGCTCCAAAGCAATGTTCTTGTCACTCTCGACCTAAAGAATGCGTACTTACAAGTTCCAGTTATCCTCCTCACAGAGGGTATCTGAGAATTGCTGTTTCTATTGTCGCCCACAGGTGACATTTCCAGTTTGCGGCCCTGCCCTTCGGCATTTCCTCGGCTCCCCACACCTTTACCTAGGTGATGGCTCCAGAAACAACTGAACTCAGACCTCTAGGTCTGTTCATAGTGCCATATTGGACGACTGGCTAATAAAAGCCTAGTCAGAAACCATCCTGCTCCAGCACCTACAGACAACTGTGTCTTTTTTTCCAGCATCCAGGCTAATAACCGGGAGAAGTCAGAGGTGATTCAAAAATCTGCAAGGAGACTGTATTTTTTCCCCATGTTTGCGTGGGTTTCCCCCCGGTGTCTCCGGATTCCTCCCATACTCCTAAGACATACTGATAGGGAATGCGGATTGTAAGTCCTATATGGGACAGTGGCCTATATCTGTCAATGTCCGTGAGGGCACTGCGGAATATGATGGCGCTATACAGGTTATCATATCTTCTCAAGATGCGTCAGATGTTCATCAGAACTATTATGAGAGTCCTGGCCTCATGTCAGCCATAGCCAATTCAGTTCCTTGGACTTTATGGCATATGCGTCCCCTCCAGTCGGTAGTACTAGGGGTCTAAAATCATAGCCCTCTGAGTCTTGACAAGAGGATCAGACTTTCTCCCAGAACCCGTCTTTCTCTCAATTGGTGATACACCTGAAAGTCGGATGTCCACGGTCCAACCTCTTTGGACCCTGTTGACCGATGCATCCTTTTCAGGATGAGGAGCCCATCTGTATGAGAAAACCGTACAAGGAGTCTGGAGCAGGCTAGAAAAGATGACATCATCCATCTGGAGGGAACTCAGAGCAGTTCACCTGGCACTCCCCCATTCTTCTCCTCTTCTCAGAGGAAGAGCTGTCAAGATCCGATCCGTCAACATGGTGACTGTAATAAACAGGAAGGCATCAGATAATTCTCCCTCCTCGGGGAGGCAGGTCTGATTTTCACCTGGGCAGAGAAAGATCTGACCCATCTCTCCGCAGTTCACATCAAGGGCTCCTTGAATATAGTAGTGGATCAGTTGAGTCGGGGTCTTACCGTATCAGGAGAATGGTCTCTCAATCAAGAGTGTTCCACCAGATCACCCTGAAGTTGGGTCTTCCAGAAGTAGACCTTATGGTGACCAGACTCAATGCCAAGGTTCTGGTGACCAGACTCAATGCCAATGTTCTGCTCACTACATCAGGAGGACTATCCCTTGGCAGTGGATGCCCTGTCCATCCCTTGGAGGTTCAGGCTGGCGTACATCTTCCCTTCACTTTCCATGATACCAAGGGTATTGATGAAAGTCAGACAGGACCAAGCCTATATGATAACCAAAACGAGCTTGGTGTTCCCAACTCATGCTCATGAGTCGAGGGATCTATTAGAGGCTTCCCCCAATCCAGAACCTGGTTTCCCAAGGAACTCAGAAGTGCCAGGATCTGAGGAGATTCAACCTGACAGCCTGAAGGTTGCTCAGTCCTTAGTGGACTGTCAGAAGTCATCCTGAAGACCTTTTTTTCTGTGCAAGAGCAGAATCCACCAATAAAAGATACCTAAGGATAGGTATTGTCTTCAAGGAGTGGTTCTCCAGACAGGAAGTGAATAGTTCGAATCCTTCTATGAGAATGATTCAGAATTTTCTTCAGGACCGCTTCTATAAGGGCCTTTCCCCTGCCACATTGAAGGTACAGGTTTCAGCCCTATCCACCTACTTAAGCAAAAGATTGTCTCAGAATCCCTTAATTCCCAGAATTTCTTAAGGGTGCTATGAGACTTAGGTAAGTAGTTGCAGCTCCCGTTCCACTCTGAGATCTATCCACAGTTCTTTCTGGCCTTTGCGGCCCGACATTGGAACCCTTTGAGAAGGTGGATCTTAAGTTTCTGGATTGCAAACCACCTTTTTGCTAGCTATCACCTCAGCTAAAAGAATACCAGAGTTGCAGGCTTCTTTTCTGAAGAGCCATATATATATATATATATTTTTTCTCATTAGGGTCCAGCTCAGATTTCTTCCTAGGTTTAACCCTAAGGTGCCTTCTCGGGCTAATATTAACCAGGTAGTCTCCTTACTAGTTTTCTTTCCCAGCTCCTTCCTCTAAGGAGGATTGGGAAATCCTCTTAATTTAAATTTATTTTGCTCGGGTTATCGTCCGAGTTTATCAAAGGGCTTTGTTGGCCTCCTGGGCTGAGAGTTGGTCTTGTTTTTTGAGCAGTTTGTGCAGCCGTTTTTGGTCACCACCAACTAACCTTTGTTAAACACTATCAGTTAGATGTCCGTAGTTCAGAGGCTACTGCCTTTGGACATTCATGCGGTACTTTAGTGAGTGAGAACCCTCCCTAGGGGATCTACTTGCTACGTCCCCATATTGTGCTGCTGTTGGACGTAAGGGGAATCGTTGATTATGTAGATAATCTGTTTTCCCTTAGTCCTAACAGCAGCACAAGCTTTCCCCCCCTTTAGGAAGGATTGTTGTTTTTTTATTTTATTATTTATAACTAACACAGTGAGGGGAGGTCTCCTTGGCCTCTTATAGGGGAGTATCATTTAATTAATTATGTAAATTAAAAATTCCGCCTGTCCTACCAGCACACAGGGGTAGAGATACCCCATATTGTGCTGCTGTTCGGACTAAGGAAAAACAGATTATCTACATAATCAACGATAATTTCAATTACTTTTACTAGTACCAAGGTTAAAATAAAAGGTCTTTAGTTTCCAGCTTCTTTTCTGCTACTCTTCTTATGGATGGGTACAACATTGGCCAATCTTCAGGAACATCATCTGTTAGGAGGGACTGGTTACACAAATCAGTCACAGTAAATTTTACTATTTTTTTTTTTTACTTTTATTTTTACACATCCTAGGCGACTTGAACCCTAAGGGGTCTTATCACCAGTATGATACACTGCTAAATTTATTTATTGCAGTGTAGCATACTAAAAAATTCATTCATTTCTATTACAGGTTGCTGTGAAGATTAGTGTTAGTAGTGGTAGTCAAAAAAGGTCCACAACAGATCCACTGTATCCCATTGAATTCTATGGGTCAGCACTGCAGTACCTACACTTGTCGCTCCAGTTTGTACAGCAAATGAACAGTGAGGCTCACGGTATGTAAATATTACCGAGAGCTGCACTGTCTCGGTACCGGTGATCTGCTGAGGTCTCAGGTGTCTGACCCCCTTTAATGCCTAGGATGAGAGAGGACACAGATTGCTGGCATTGCCACAGGGCTCAGCTATGTAAAACAGCTCCTGAGTAGGTGCCATGTTTAAAATCCTGACATCTACTATAACAGTCAAACCAGGAGTAGATTGAAAAAGATGAGCAGTAGCAGCTATCCACGATACTTTCACTTCCTTTATGAGCCACACTTAGTCTTACTTGAAAAACTGCTTCTAAAAGCATGAACATGTAAACACACACAGCAGCCGACAGTCCTACAGAATTGCATGCTGCAGCAGACCGCACCCTGCAGTAGATAGTCCTACATAATCGCACACTGCAGCAGTCATACATATTTGCACCCTGCAGTAGACAGTCCTCAAATACATACTCCACAATACATTGCAGTCTTTTAACAGATTATTGGGCTTTCCATAGTATCAAATGTCAGATTACAGAACTTTCATCTAGTATAAACACTACGATCTGCCATTTTTGACATTACCTTGCTGGAATGGACATTGCTCTTTTGCTTGCTGACTTTGAGCTACATAAAAAAAAACATACAAATTCTTCTCTCTGCTCTATAAAATTGTTCTAACTCTAATTGCTTTTTAGTGTGTAACACTTTAATGGTTCCATAAATTGTAAACGGATGGTGAAAGGTCTTACATTCATTTTAGAAATGTGTCTGGCAGGTTGTTGCAGGAAGGTTACAGTCACTATATTGGATGACAATGCTCCGAGGATCAAACAATTCCCAAACAAGACACTACATCATTATGGTGACAACAGTAGCCAAGCTGCGTTGAGCAGGCAATGCTTACACCATTGACAATTAGCAGATAACAGCTTGGAAATTCACAGGGTCATCATGTATTCCCTGCACCATCCCCATGCTCATAGGCCCATGTTTATACTGTATATCTGTTCCATTAAAAGTTGCACCTAATCATGAACATACAGTGGAGAAAAAAAAGTATTTAGTCAGCCACCAATTGTGTAAGTTCTCCCACTTAAAAAGATGAGGCCGGCCTGTAATTGTCATCATAGGTAGACCTCAACTATGAGAGACAAAATGAGAAAACAAATCCAGAGAATCACATTGTTTGATTTTTTAAGAATTTATTTGCAAATTATGGTGGAAAATAAGTATTTGGTCACCTACAAACAAGCAAGATTTCTGGCTCTCACAGACCTGTAACTTCTTCTTTAAGAGGCTCCTCTGTCCTCCACTCATTACCTGTAGTAATGGCTCCTGTTTGAAATTGTTAACAGTATAAAAGATACCTGTCCACAACCTCAAACAGTCACACTCCAAACTCCACTATGGTGAAGACCAAAGAGCTGTGGAAGGACACCAGAAACAAAATTGTAGACCTGCACCAGGGTGGGAAGACTGAATCTGCAATAGGCAAGCAGCTTGGTGTGAAGGAATCAACTGTGGGAGCAATAATTAGAAAATGGTAGACATACAAGACCACTGATAATCTCCCTCGATCAGGGACTCCACGCAAGATCTCACCCCGTGGGGTCAAAATGATCACAAGAACGGTGAGCAAAAATCCCAGAACAAACACGGGGGGACCTAGTGAATGACCTGCAGAAAGCTGGGACTAACGTAACAAAGGCTACCGTCAGTAACACACTACGCCTCCAGGGACTCAGATCCTGCAGTGCCAGACGTGTCCCTCTGCTTAAGCCCGTCTGAAGTTTGCTAGAGAGCATTTGGATGTTCCAGAAGAGTATTGGGAGAATGTCATATGGTCCGATGAAACCAAAGTAGAACTGTTTGGTAGAAACACAACTGGTCGTGTTTGGAGGAGAGTGAATGCTGAGTTGCATCCAAAGAACACCATACCTATTGTGAAGCATGGGGCAACATCATGCTTTGGGGCTGTTTCTCTGCAAAGGGACCAGGACGACTGATCTGTGTACATGAAAGAATGAATGGGGCCATGTATTGTGAGATTTTGAGTGCAAACCTCCTTCCATCAGCAGGGCCATTGAAGATGAAACGTGGCTGGGTCTTTCAGCATGACAATGATCCCAAGCACACCGCCAGGGCAACGAAGGAGTGACTTCGTAAGAAGCATTTCAAGGTCCTGGAGTGGCTTAGCCAGGCTCCAGATCTCAACCCCATAGAAAACCTTTGGAGGGAGTTGAAAGTCCGTGTTGCCCAGCGACAGCCCCAAAACATCACTGCTCTAGAGGAGATCTGCATGGAAGAAAGGGCCAACATGCCAGCAACAGTGTGTGCCAACCTTGTGAAGACTTACAGAAAATGTTTGACCTCTGTCATTGCCAACAAAGGATATATAACAAAGTATTGAGATGAACTTTTGTTATTGACCAAATACTTATTTTCCACCATAATTTGCAAATAAATACTTTAAAAACCAGACAATGTGATTTTCTGGATTTGTTTTCTCATTTTGTCTCTCATAGTTGAGGTCTACCTATGATGACAATTACAGGCCGGCCTCATCTTTTTAAGTGGGAAAACTTGCACAATTGCTGGCTGACTAAATACTTTTTTCCCCACTGTAATTCTTTACAAAAGTTCTACTTTTCTCAGCACTTACCAGTTTCAAAAATTGCAAAGAAAAGTGGCCAAGGTTTAATGTAAGCAGGCATGATCTGCAAATATTATACAGATTTATTAATGCTAAATTCAAAAAATAGTTCAAGTTTGGGCACAAATCTATGCCTACGATTTTAGTTTCTGATTTCAGAGCAGTAATTTACCAGTTATACTTCATAATACTATTACCATCCTATGGGAGCAATATACATAGGCAAATTGTAACAATAAGATGATGTGCAAGTTTCTGCCCTGTGATGCTAGGTTCATACCTGTGTTGGGGTTTCTGTTCTTTGGGTCCGCTTAGGGACCCGAAAAATGGAAACCCAATTCACTTAAAAAGCGGTTACCCGTAGAAACCCGCGGACCCCATAGACTGTAATGGGGTCCGCCAGCTTTCCGGGCGAGAAATGCGGAGAGGAAAGTTTGCTTGCAAGACTTTGCTCTCTGCATTTTTCAAGCGGAATGGGAGACAGAAACCCCAAATAGTCACAGCGCAGATGTGAATCTAGTCTTAGCTGTGGTAAAGTATTGGGGATGTGCAAGTGCAACTGTTCAGTCATAAAGATGTAGATACTGAAGCATATATAATGGGAGCCCATACAATGATGTAATGGGGCTGCTGATGGGGCCAATAACATCAAAAACATTACTCACCTCTCCCTGTTCTTTCCAGTGGCAGATTCAGACCCCCAAAAGGAAATGTCCTGTTTCTGCTAGTCATTTTTGAAGAGATCACCGCTGGTCCTATTTGTCCGCAATGTGTTCTGTGTCACAAAATTAATGTATTGATCATAGAATTTATTTTAGCACAGAACTGACATTTGTTATCACAGAATCTGTTTTGTGGTCACAAAACTATGTTTTGTGTGCACATAATTCATTTTATGATCATATAAATATTTTTTGTGCACAAAAAGTCAATTGGTTTCTCACAGAATGCACAAAAATCATGTGTTATTTTGTTTACTATGTGTGTACAGAATTAATTGTGTGAATCACTTTGTGGCAGTCTTTATTTTGTACGCACATAATTTATTTTTTGTCACAAAACCTATTTTTGAGTACAAAATGTTGCACACAATACATTCATTTTGTAACACAAAATTGATTTTGTCATACAGAATGTCATTGTCAGATGTGCTAGAAAATACAGCATAAATATGGCTGCTGACAAATCTTGCGGGGTTTGTGTGACTTTCTAACAATTGAGCCATCATGTCTTGCACCTTAAAAGAGAAATTTAGTTAAAAATGACATTCCGGCAGGTCATAGATAGGGGACTGAGAGCTGGGACTACCACTAATTTCCTTCTGATGCAGCTCTATGTGTGCACTACATGTCACAATATCACTTTTTGGTGACGTTATATTTTTGGTGATTTTTGAAGGCGATGAAACTGCAATGATATATTCTTGCTCATTCTACATAGAGAATGCATACAATGGTCTTTCCCTCCCTGGATTCATTATTTCCAACTTTTGTGGGAGCATTGTATAAAATGCTCTAAAAATGGCTTCAATACAACATGCCATATACAATACTGTAAGTGACGGCACAACATATTCAGATCATTATTGTGGATTGGGTAATACATTAGCTAAGATATAATATGAATGTACAGACGCCAAAGTCACTTGGCTAATAAGCAGCAATAACCCCCACTGTTTGAGGTGACAGGTGACTGACAGATTACATGGGACTATGGTGAGTCTAAGCTGCTGGATAACAATCACTTGCACAGAGTCAGTGGAAAGGCATACAGGAGCAGAAGAGACATGAATCATTTATGAGACACTCAGCGGGAATTATCATGACATGTACATCAGCTCGCCACCCGACAGGCTGCAACATCCACTGCAGAAGATGCTGGACAAGCTTTGAAGATTGCCACCATCTGCACTTTCCTAAAGCTACAAGGAATAATAATGAATAACAGATAGTCACTGACTATTTGTTAGGGTTAAGAAAGAAAATCTGCAGCTAAAGTACAAAATCTCAGTCAGGACCACTGCCATGTCACAGCAACGCTTTAGTAAGGACAGCTATGACATACTTGTCAACTGCCCTAAATTTCCCGGGACTGTGCTGACTTTTCTGAAACAATCCCAACAAAACTGGCAAGACCTGGTAAACTGTGGTCAAAAATGGTAGGGTTTACGCAAACATAACATAACCTAAAAGTTACATCACAATCATACCCCTGGACATGTCATTTTACTCCCCCCATGACACAGCCAATATTAGCAACCAAAGTCACCTCTTCACTTGTATACAGTCCAAACACAGCAATAAGGAACGTTGATACAATGTCATACATTGGTCAGTAAGACAAACATAGCACTGAATATATTTTACTAAACAGGGGCACAGTATATGGCAGCAATGGACACCCACCTAAGATTGCTAAATAAATGAAATCAATAGACAGAATTTGGACCTAAATTTGAGGCAGAATCCACCTCAAATTCAGCACTAAATTCCTCCATGTGAACATACCATAATAGTGTGAGTTCAATTTGTGCAGCTTAAGGGCGGGGCCCCACGTGGCATAAATGCTGTGGTTTGCCCGCGGTGAAAATGCCACGGAAAAAAACGCAGAGTTTTACAGACACGAATCCCATCCTCACTTTGCGATAAAATACGCACAGCAGACACGCTGCAATTTCTAAAACTGTTTTTTCCTGCATCGCTTTTTTGCTGTGGGATGCTACATGGGGCCTTAGCCTATGGATTTTTCAGTCAAACCAATCTGATATAAGTCTCTCTCCATCTTATTCACTTTCTTGCCATTAATATTAGTATATTATTATCACTATATTAGTTTTATGTCATTACATGTCAGCTTTATATGATGTCATATCACTTCCATGCTATTGTAAATGAATGGATGGATGAATTATGTCTTGTCATTACAATCACATAGAGAGAAGTTTAGTACAAACTCGGATCAGCTAAATATGTGTAGATAATGTAGATAACAATGTAAATAAAACCCCATAGTGGATATGACTAGCAAATGCAGAGAAGGACAAATAATTGTATATAACAATGGTTACAGTTAGGGCTGGATTTATCTATAGCCATAGCAGCCCTGGGGGAAAGGTGCCAGACAGAGGGTACATTTCCATATGAAAATATATATGTACATATAAATGCTGTATGTGTTAAAGGAGTATTGTAAATTTAAAGGAATTTTCCAGTTGGTATCTCAGTAAGAAAGGAAATGGTTCTCAGACTGGAAGGATTTGACCAGGCCCCCTTTAGCAAAACCTCACCCCTTTTTGTGATATGGACATGCAATATGCCAGCCACGCCTCTTTTTTGTGATGTAACTAGCACATAATTTGTCCATGCCATGTATAATATGACAAAGGGGGCCGGTGGATTAAGAAGAATTCCGCTGGAGTGGTATGGCCACTCTTCTGGAACTCCAAGAGGTCGTCCAGGTAGTTCTGGATGGCTAGTCCTGCCTACCTGGACATCCAACAAAGGGGGAGAGGAATGGAAGGGGAACTATGCCATGTGCATGATGCCAAAACATTATATTCATGGATCTGCATGGTATACAAGCACTATTGGAAATAGCCAATATATTCAGACTGTTTTCTTTTACTTTTTCTTTTTCACAATTCCTTTTTCACTTTCTAAGCTACTATTTATTGCGCTCATAAAAATATTACACAATTCCAGATATTTTTTCAATTATTTCTTGCAGGTTCAGTTCTCCAGCAGAATAGACTAAGATTAATCCTGGGGATATGTTGGCGCTCATGATACATATTTCAGACCAAGCTACATCATCAAGTAGAGTTATTTCAGGATTTACACGGTGAATCCTTGCTGGGACATTGCTCTAAAGACAAACTTTACTACTAAGTTTAATAGACATTAATTCTATTGTGAAACGTTAAAATCACATTACAATTATGTCTGCTTTCTCAGATATTTCTACATATACAAAGTATATTTTACATAATTTTCTGTGAGTTTTTGTTTGCAGTATTCTGAATGCGTATCTCATATATATTACTAGGCTTTACCCATATAATAACATAAGAACTTGTGCTGCCTCCAGGAGGAAATGAGGATTATCCGTGGCCATCCATATAATTGTAAGGCAATGGAAATTTTTGGTCCCTTTACTCTTTTTCACAGCTGGATTCACGTGTCAATCATTTTAATATAGTATAAAATACACTGGGGACTATTTCTCAGCATGACCAGCCTTAGCTACATGATGCAGCAACCCATTGGAGGGAACTCAGAGGCTGGGAGTAATAGTTACTGGAAACAGGAGAGGTCACGGTGGCTAGATGATGCAACCAAATCCTCCAGCTCTCCTCCTGGGCTGGTGCGTACCTGGTGGGTCCATGAGTCTTACTAGACACCTTGCTGCTTGGATCCGTCTCTGTGATCCATGCAGCAAAATGAAGTCATTGCACAACTTGCATTGTTCCTCAGGAGAGCAACCATGAGAGGGAATGGTGGAAGGTGTGCATTCTATGCTAGGGCGGCATGGGGTTCTTTTAATTTAGACAGTCTTGGACAGGGGTCGGCAACCCCAGGCATGTGTGCCAAGAGTGGCTTGCAAGTTATATTACCCTGGCACGGTAGAGATTGGGGTGAGAAGATTAGGCAGTGAGCAGGAAGCAGTAACACTAGCAAAGGTTAACTCCACTGTGAACGGCCAGACAGGAAACAAGCGGGGCAATTACTTATTTTAGGAGAACGTCCTGATGCTAGCCCTGGCATCAGGTGAGGGAACAAATAAATCAATGAATAAACCTATTGGTTCAGGACATTCCCAGTGGATATAGTGCTGGCTCTATTTATCAGTGGTATTATGATAGATCATTTTAATTAAAAAATGGTGCAAATTGTGTAAAATTTATCAAAATGGTGCAAATGGTATGATAAATTTGGTGCAGCACTCTTTACTTCTTGTGGTTTGTGTACTTTATACTAATACTTTCCCTAGCATTGTGCAGTTCTGCCTCCTCACTCCATCCACCATGGTAATAGCTCCTTCCTTCCACCACGCTCCCCTTCCTTTGTACCTCCTTCCCTGCTCTCTTCAACTACAGTTTTACTGATGTAGTTATAGTCAAACCATCTCATAGTAAATAATACAAATTAAAAGTTCATGAAACAAGTGAAATATTCATAATTCATGGATGCAGAATGGGTCATGCACAGGAAGGAGCTTTACTGGCTACTGAGAACTGCACACTGTTGGTGACACCACACAAGTGTAGCAGCATTGGCAATGGAGGAAGCCACCAATGACACATCATAATGATGTTCCATACATTTGGGGACTGGCAACCTGAGGCAGTATCATGTCATGATTTTCCAAAATGTTGTCACTTCTAGCAACACCAACAGGCCCAGGACCATGTGACAAACCCCCCAAAAAAGGTCAGTGAAGACAAAATTTTTCAAAGTAAGTGATTTTCAAAGTTAATGCTCTTAACTAGTTTAGAAAAGGGGACAGGAAAAAAATTAGATGGACAACCCCTTTAATGTATGACTGTATGCCAGACTCTCCTTAGCTCCCCCTAGTGGTCAATACTGTAGCCTTGCAGTGCTGGAGTCCTGGGTTCGAATCCAGCTAAGGACAACATCTGCAAAGAGTTTGTATGTTCTCCCCGTGTTTGCGAGGGTTTCCTCTCACACTCCATAGACATACTGATAGGGAATGTAGATTGTAAGGCCTATATGGCACAGAGCTGACAATGACTGTAAAGTGAATATGATGGTGCTATATAAGTAAGCAAAAAAAAGTAAATTAGTACATCAAGTTGAACATATTTAGAAATACTATATTGTATTCTTTTCGTAGAAATGTTGGTGTACACTATGGAAGTCCATAAATAAGCAGTCACAATTTGGACTACAATAAAGAGAGAGATACACATGTTTATAAGCAAGAATAAGTGTGACCTACAAATGTCAAGGTTGTGCTGTTTCTGTTCATGACACTTCTGTTTTCGCATATAGCAATCATGTCACCGTATGACAGCGTATTAAACATGACTGTGATGTTGTTAAATAAAGTGCATTAGTTATGCAAATGAAATGCACTACAAATTATACAGAATTGTATTTACAATGAGTTCAGTCTTCTGGGACAAGAAGTTATAATTAACTACAGTTAAAGGAGAAGGCAATGAAATGCTATCTGGGTATTACTACTTGTTTGACAAAACAATAAAATAAAAAAAAATATTCATAAATCCGGGATGAGAGAAATGGATTTGCAAGTAATGCAATTTACAATGAAAAGCATTGAGCGCCATACAAATGCACAAAATAATACCGACACAGAGGGCATTATTGACACTCACATTGCAGTTTATATTTCTAATATTTTATTAATGTGTTATAAATATTTACATATCAATATTATTCACATTGTAGGATTATACAGAATGAGTCCTTCAGCAGATACCTCTCTGTTAATGGGATTTTACCTCCTGATAAAATGCTAATGTTGTCATCGCTTTACATCTGCTTCAGTGGAATATTTTTTATATGGCAAATAAAGCAGCAGGCATCACAGTTCAGTCCAGATATACATTTAGAATTAAATCTGAATATAAATCTGAATGTAAACCTGTTTTCCTTTGTCCCACAGCGCACAACACAGAGAGTAATTTCAACCCCTGGGGGCTGATAGGTCAGGCCAAAATTTTGTAGAATAAAAAAAAATATATCCTTCCCATCCCCTTGCATTATGATCTTGTTCTGCTATGACTAAGAGGATACAGATTTATAGTCTATTCCACGCTGTATATATAGAACTCTGGAATTCAGCCAGTTGTACAGTATTACACAAATTTGCCCACCCTTAACTTAGCTTGAATTTGGTTTGCAATTTCTCATGCAACAAATTCACTATAATGTTAACAACAGCAAAACCTTTCATGGGATGAAAACCACAAAGCAACCACTGGGTAAGGACCCACATAGGATAAACAAGTCATGACAGATCAAAGCCATTTGATAAATGTGGTCAATGCCATCTCATGCTACACATCTCAGGATATGTTGAGCCAATAGAGGCAAGGGAAGACAGATCTGTACATGCATTAAATAAGCTCAATATGTATTATCCCAATGGAACACTGGAACAGAAGCTGTTTGCTTGTGTGACTTTGCACTTTGAAGCCTGTTTATATATTACTACTTAATGTGAACTGTTGTAACTTTAAGTGGACCAAACCATTTATTCTAAAGATGAACAGATGGTGTAGTCCTCGACTAATGTTGTTTCAATGTGTTGCAGTTAGGAGATGGAACATCGTCCATGTGAGGGGAATTTTGGATGGACTTCCTTTTTTTAGAATTTGCACCCCGCAGTCAGAGCATTGCAGGGGTTTTGCTATTTTTTTGTCGAAGACTTAGAACTCACTTCTTCAGGAGACTGCCCAAGCGAAAGAATCTGACTGACTCCAGGGAGTACCATTGCTCAGCCTCAGTTCCAAAACTGTGACTCCATTTCATCGAAGATTTGCTGTTGACCATTCTTCTAGCATCTTCCACTGGGTTGCTGCACATAAATGGAGAATATAGAAACTTTGGAAGGTTTACTTGGCCTTTTAAATAACCCATCATTAGAAAATATTTTTATAAACTTAGTTCATAAGTTTTATTTTATTTATTTCACATATTTTAAGAATCTTTGGTGGTGATTTTTTTTCTTTTAAATTTCAATGACACTATATTTAAAAGAAAATTCTAAATTTTAGCAGTTTTCATGCTGACCACTGAGCCGCTGACACTTCTTGTTCTGTAATGATCACTTCTCATTATCTTTGCAGGCAGAATTACAATGGCAGATAACACCTCTCTCTAATTGCTGTAATTACTATACTTAACACTGTAATATGACCATCTGTATGAGGTTGCCTTGTCGTGGCAGGTGGTCTCTCAAAATTTGATCAAAATGTGCACTAAAAGATTAACATTACAATAAAAATAGCATGAATGCAATTTAAAATAATCTATATCTTCAGAGTGTGCATATCTTAGAGTTCACAGAGCGCTGCCTCATCTCTTGTGTTTGTTTTTGCATTACAGAGCAGATGTGCTCCTCAGTGTTTATTTCCCTTTGTTAGGATATGCCGGCTTACTTTGTTCATTTGTTTTATTGTACAATTGGTGGTGGTAACTGTCTCCAAGATCAGACTGATCCACAGGGGTACGGGTGAATCTCCCGTGGGCCCTTAAGCTACAATGAGACCCTAGCTCCCCACCACCTGCATGAGTGGTGCACAGCTCAGTACAGTATGCTTGCTGTACTACTACAGAGAGGCAGCATACAGCAGGGGTCCCCAACCACTGCCCCGCGGACTGGGACCCTGGCAGTTGGGGGTCTGTTGCTGGTCCGCGGGGCGGTGGGCTGGCCTGGGTAAATGCGGCTCCCAGCATAGCCAATGGCGGGGACCTGGTCTACAGCTCTGTTTAGCGCATAACCCCGCCCCCATATGACCAAAGCCCCACCCCTAAACTGCCTGCCCCACTCCCCCTACCAAGCCGTGTGAAAAGGTTGAGGAACGCTGGCATACAGCATCTCAACCAGCCTATGTGTCCATATATAGATTATTTCAAATACCCAGGTAATGACTATATAGACACACTGAGTGGATGAGATGACATCTAGCTACATAGGCGGGCCGACCAGTATCCTCCATCCCAGGGCCCCATCTTCTCAATGTTGCTGTGGGCCCCAGTTACCAGTCATCTTACATCATCATCCTGCTACCTAAGGCCTGCTGCTATGAGGGTCAATATACCTGACTCACAATGCTAAGAACATCCTAGTATAAGCCAAGGGCCATTCAGAAGACTACTGACAGGACCCCTCAGGACATGAACAGTCCAAAGCAAGGACTAGGCAGCAAGTGACTACTGAAAAAATATGTTTGGTGCAGTTTTAGGAATTTGCAAATGAGAGTGAGATAACATTTTCATGTCGCTGCACAATAGGTCTCCGTAATTAATTTTGACTGTCTCCACTTTGGTTGTGCACTCCTCCTACCTCATTCCGCATTTTGTAGTCCTGGGTACAGAAGAGCTGGGGCTCATCCATCAGAGGTCACCTTGTTTAGATTAAAATGTAAGCTAAAAACCTCACATTGATAAGTGTAGCAAATATAGAAGTAATACAATGAAAATAATAGATATATTCAATGCTTGCATAGATCTGAGCACATGCAGGATGCTGGCTAGGATTATGCAAACAGAAAAGCTTGCTATGCTGCAATGTTTCTGTAACTCCTATTACCTTCTTTGGGAATTATGGAAACAGCAAACACCTCTCTGTTCATCCAGGCCACAGCCAAAGGCCTGGAACAGGATTGGGAGACTCCAGTTCTAGGGTTACATGTGGGTTCCAGAGGTGAAACCACATCTATCAACCATTTATGGCATATCCTGTGGCTATGCTGTAAATGTCTAAAACTCTTATATGTGAAATAATCCCACACCCAACCACAAGAACGTTCACTGTAGCCTATAGAATTTACTGTATGATGGAGTAAATAGCTAAAATAATCAGCTCATTGTTGTAGTTCCCTCCAGGGCTATCCTGAAATACTGAATTACTAGTGCACAATCCATAGACGTCAACTTGCACTAGCAGCTGCTCGGTACTATACTGCTGAAATGACGGCCATATAGTCTAATTGATTCTCCTACAGTTAATCATATGCAAGTGGAGGTTTTATGACACATCCAGTCAATGTATTGACGCATAAATAAACTCCAGAAGGCGGAGAGTGATATACCATAGATCCTATTATCCTCTGTTATAAACTAGCCTGCTAAATAGTTGCATGATATATTCTGGCGAATTGAAGATGATATGTATATCATGTGTGCATATTTGTAGAGGCGTAGTTTAACAGATTCTATTTAATTACCCGGAGTAAAAGATTAGTTTAATTCTCATAGGACAAGGTGAGTTGTTTCTGTGTTGTATTGTGAAATGCCTTCCATACTAATGTTCCAGAAGACCTTCATTGCCATGGAGTATTAATGCTGTGTCCATTTTTCTATTCATCAGACGTGTCCAACTAGAATAAAAATTGGATCGAAGGTAAATTACATTGGGACACAGACAGACTCCCCTTCTTAGTATTGTTTCTGTGAAATAGGGCACCATATGAATATGTCATGAATTACTTCATAGTTATAGGTAATTTGGTCACAAAAATTTGGGTTGATGTGCCCTTTTAAATATAGGATCTTATGACCTAGTGGTGTTGGAGTGACATAATGACACTATGACCCAGCATCATTATGTCAGCGTGCTGCACGTGACTGCTGAGGCCAATCACAGGCCTCAGCGGTGACCACAGGGTGCGTGATGTCAGTCAGAGGCTGGATGAGGCTTGTAGAAGATGCCAGGGGACCACTAAGCGCCACAAGGATGCCCAGGAGAGGCAAGGTGAGTATAACTGTTTATTTTTTTTTTACTTACCACCTCTGGCCCTCCACTTTTTATACTCTGGGGTTTGAGAATAATAACACTTACAGTTTACTTAACAGTTACACCACACTTATGAAGTGACCTTAGATTGATAGTCCTTACTGTAAGACATAAAACTACCTAGCAACAATACTTTGCTGGTGGTATGCAGCACATATAGCATGGAAAACATTACATGACATAATATATACTATACATATTAGTCTCCATAGTATGTACTGGAAACACATTATCACACCTCTGCCTTTTTATATGAGTTTCTTACAATGCTCTGCTGGAATTTCTCCAGGTCCCTGAGATTTGAAGGGTGCCTTCTCCAAACTGCCATTCTGAGATCTCTCCACAGGTGTTCTATGGGATTCAGGTCTGGACTCATTGCTGGCCACTTTAGAAGTCTCCAGTGCTTTCTCTCAAACCATTTTCTAGTGCTTTTTGAAGTGTGTTTTGGATCATTGTCCTGCTGGAAGACCCATGACCTCTGAGGGAGACCCAGCTTTCTCACACTGGGCCAGAGGCAGCAAAGCAACCCCAAAACATCAGGGAACCTCTGCCATGTTTGACTGTAGGGACCGTGTTCTTTTCTTTGAAGGCCTCTTTTTTTTTCCTGTAAACTCTATGTTGATGCCTTTTCCCAAAAAGCTCTACTTTTGTCTCATCTGACCAGAGAACATTCTTCCAAAAAGTTTTTGGCTTTCTCAGGTAAGTTTTGGCAAACTCCAGCCTGGCTTTTTTATGTCTCTGGGTCAGAAGTGGGGTCTTCCTGGGTATCCTACCATAGAGTCCCTTTTCATTCAGACGCCGACGGATAGTACAGGTTGACACTGTTGTACCCTCGGACTGCAGGGCAGCTAGAACTTGTTTGGATGTTAGTCGAGGTTCTTTAGCCACCATCCGCACAATCTTTCGTTGAAATCTCTCGTCAATTTTTCTTTTCCGTCCACATCTAGGGAGGTTAGCCACAGTGCCATGGGCTTTAAACTTCTTGATGACACTGCGCACGGTAGACACAGGAACATTCAGGTCTTTGGAGATGGACTTGTAGCCTTGAGATTGCTCATGCTTCCTCACAATTTTGCTTCTCAAGTCCTCAGACAGTTCTTTGGTCTTCTTTCTTTTCTCCATGCTCAATGTGGTACACACAAGGACACAGGACAGAGGTTGAGTCAACTTTAATCCATTTCAACTGGCTGCAAGTGTGATTTAGTTATTGCCACCACCTGTTATGTGCCACAGGTAAGTAACAGGTTCTGTTAATTACACAAATTAGAGAAGCATCACATGGTTTTTCAAAGGGTGCCAATACTTTTGTCCACCCCCTTTTTTATGTTTGGTGTGGAATTATATCCAATTTGGCTTTTTGACAATTCTTTTTGTGGTTTTCCATTGAAGACAAATTAAATGAAGATATTATTACCAAAGCATTTGTGATTGCAATCATTTTCTGTAAGAAATTGAGTATTATCTGACAGAATTGCAGGGGTGCCAATACTTTTGGCCAGCACTGTAAGCATCTTTCTGATACATGAGGATATACAGTATGTGTTCATAATATAGTATGTACTGTATATCTTGTGTATATAGTATTTGTTCACAATGTGTATATCTTCAATAGACAGCTTCTAGTATTACAAAAACATCTCAGTTACTAAGATGGGGGACAGTTCTGCTCTGTACTCTCTGTTCTCTAGAGTCCCCTTTTATTAATGCAATCATACATTAACTGTAGTCAGGCAGAGTTTCCACCACAATAGAGTTAATGGTAACAGCAGCAGTGCAAGCATTCAATGCTAAACACTGGAGTCCATGTCAGGTTGGTGTCCATATTGTAAGAGGTTGGTAGACCCATTTTTAACCTTCTTACATACACAACAGCTTGAGATATTTGCTAAGGTCTTGTAGGTACCAAGCAGTCTCTGCCTGGAAACTCTCTGTTAACCTAAATTAATTCTCTTGTAATGTTTGCTTCCTGTAGACAGATGGATATTCTGTTTATGAATATTTATTCTTTATTATAAAATGAATTTTTATTCTGTTATTTTCATACACTAACACTAGTGAGGATTATTCTTACACTTTATATACTTTGACCAAAATTTGACCAATTATATATTCCTTACTGAACCATTGGCAGTTGACGGGATGCATTTACCAGAAACAGATGGCTCTTTTTTGCTTTTGTAAAATGTTCCTTTCTACAAATGTACCAAAATGAAATCTGCTGTCTGTTTAGTTTCAGCGCTGACCACTTACGATCACATCCAACCACTTTAATAATAGAATAAATATTCAACTCAAGTGAAACATGTACAGATGTGTCCACCCTTACTTTAGCTTGTAGTTGGTTAAGAAATCCAATCTATCTAAAAACAAATTCAATACAATACACTTGTGCACAAGTTTACTTTGTGACCGAATATCACAAAATCTTGTTTTATTGACAAGCTAGCCATCTCTTGGAAAGTCTTCAAACCATTATATTTTATCCCATTTTGGAGTCCTCCTGAGGTAAATTCAGTTGATTGGACATGACTTGGGATGACACACCAGTATCAATATAATGTCTCACAGCTTACAATGCAGATCACAGTAAAAACCAAGCCATGAGGAGGAAAGAACTGCCTGGAGAGTTCAGAGACAGGGTTGTGTGGAGGCAAAGATCTGGAGAAGGATACAAAAAAAATTGTGCTGCACTAAAAGTTGGTCTCCTTAATTCTTAAATGAAAGAAGTTTGGAACAACTATGACTCTTCCTAGTGCCCAACCAGACTAAGTAATTGGGGGAGAAGGACCTTGGAAGGAGAAGAGACCAATAACCCAATGGATAGTCTGACTGAACTCTAAAGATACTGTGTTTAGATAGGAGAAAATTCCAGAAGGTCAACCATCACTATAGCAATTCACCAATCTGGGCTTTATGGCAGATCGGCCAGAAAGAAGCCTCTCCTTAGTGAAATACATATGAAAGTCTAACTGGAGTTTGCAAAAAAAAAGCACCTAAAGGACTATTAGACTGTAAGAAACTATATTATCTGGTATGATGATATCATATCATATCTTTCTGACCTCAGTTTTAAGCGTCATGTCTAGAGGAAACCAAGCACTGCTCATGACCTGCCCAATACCATCCCTGCAGTGAAGCATGGTGATGGCACATCATGATGTTGGGAGAGTTTTCAGGGCTGGGACAAAGAGACTGGTCAGGGTTGAGGGAAGTACTGAGTAAAGGGTCTGAATACTTATGGCAGTGCAATATTTTAGTTCTTCCTTTTTAATAAATTAGCAAAGATTTCTGACATTCAGTTTTCACTTTGTCAGTATGGGGTATTGAATACAGCATGATGAGGGAAAACTTGTATTATTTTTTATTATTATTTTATTTTAGCCCAAGGCCCCAACATAAAATGTGAAAAAAGTGAAAGGGCCTGAAAACTTACCAAATGATTTGTATTTTGATATGTTCGGTTCAGAGGATAAGTAATAAAGAGACCATCTGTACTGTGGACCCCATTGCCAGTTACTATGCTCAGGATATAAGGAGCATTGGTGCATTTATCAACATGTGTCATGAAGTTACTATGAAGTATCTTTAAGCATATCATTGATCTTATATGCTGTCTTGTCTATAATAGAAGTGGCTCTGGGGGGTTAGGATTTACTAAGCTAAATGTGTCAGAATTCTGGCTTAAGTTGCACCAAGAAAACTGTTGTATGTACTTTGCGCCACAGTTGCTACATGCCTTAGCCCCTTACTTTACATGGAGTGTGGCTCCTAGGATTTGATCCAGCACTGCCTTGGTTCCTGCCCACACATAATGACTGACAGCTTTTTCTGCATGAGTTTGCATACAGAGTGAGATGTCATTCTCTATGTGTGGGCAGGGGCGAAGGACTTACAGGCAGTCAATAGTCTCCAGACACATCTTTTAACATGAAAAAATTGTAAATGATAAAGCTGTATATCTCAGAGCTTCTGAGGATCTGTATTGTCTAACAATACCCGCAGTACTGCACGACCATGTAAAGATCTCAAAGGACATACCATATATCTAAGAAAAAGTCATGTTTCCTTGTAAATCTAATATAATCAACCCTAGCAAGGGCTTAGCTATAGTGGGTGCAGTTGTTACTAGGCCCTGGAACCTTCAGGAGGCCCAAAGTCCTCCTTACAGCATATGAATACACCAGTATTCTAGATAGTACATGGTAAGTAGGGGCCCCATTGCAAATTTTGTATTGGGGCCTGAAGCTTCAAAGTTACGCCCCTTAACCCTACTCTTTGTTTTTAGTACTTTCCACCTGCTTTCTGTGCTGGTTACAAATATAGATGTACAATACTATACTACATTATGTACACACGTGGACAAAATTGTTGGTACCCCTTGTTTAATGAAAGAAAAACCCACAATGGTCACAGAAATAACTTGAATCTGACAAAAGTAATAATATATAAAAATTCTATAAAAATGAACAAATTAAAGTCAGACATTGCTTTCCAACCATGCTTCAACAGAATTTTTTAAAAAAGAAAACTCATGAAACAGGCCTGGACAGAAATGATGGTTCCCTTAACTTAATATTTTGTTGCACAACCTTTTGAGGCAATCATTGCAATCAAACGATTCCTGTAACTGTCAATGAGACTTCTGCACCTCTCAACAGGTATTTTGGCCACTCCTCATGAGCAAACTGCTCCAGTTGTCTCGGGTTTGAAGGGTGCCTTTTTCAGATGGCATGATTCAGCTCCTTCCATAGATTCTCAATAGGATTTAGGTCAGGGCTCATAGAAGGCCACTTCAGAATAGTCCAATGTTTTCCTCTTAGCCATTCTTGGGTGTTTTTAGCTGTGTGTTTTGGGTCATTATGCTGTTGCAAGACCCATGACCTGCGACTGAGACCAAGCTTTCTGACACTGGGCAGCACATTTCTCTCTAGAATCCCTTGTTCGTCTTAAGATTTCATTGTACCCTGCACAGATTCAAGACACCCTGTGCCAGATGCAGCAAAGGAGCCCCAGAACATAACAGAACCTCCTCCATGTTTCACAGTAGGGACAGTGTTCTTTTCAAGATATGCTTCATTTTTCCGTCTGTGAACATAGATCTGATGTGCCTTGCCAAAAATTTAGATTTTTGTCTCATCTGTCCATAGGACATTCTCCCAGAAGCTTTGTGTCTTGTCAACATGTAGTTTGGCAAATTACTTTTGTCAGAATCAAGTTATTTCTGTGACCATTGTGGGTTTTTCTTTCATTAAATGAGGGGTACCAACAATTTTGCCCACGTGTGTATATGGTCTATGTTTGAATACCAACTGTTCTGTGGGAGATATATTGTTTACATGCAGTACATAGTCCTATTTAAGTTCCCTCAAACAAGTGGTGGTATTAGATCAGAGGGGCTTTCACTGCTAAGACTCCATCAATTGCTATATTGGGGGACCTCAGTTATCCCTACCATCGCAGCCATGCTAAAGAGAAGTTTGTTGGGAGCTGCTACTATTGACTATATGTGCTACTGCTATATACCACTAATAAGGGGGTTTCAGCTTCCTCTGGATCAAAATGGCAGATATGTATGGAGAGGCTGCTCCACAGTCATGCCGTTGGGGTGGTCTGGGGACTACAATACCCCATTCTAATGATCATTCGTCCCATTAGATAATGTATAAGAATACAGTAGATAGGCTGGATACCTTACAGGAGATCTAACAGAGCTAATATATAAAGGAACCTTTTAGGATCATGATTTATTTGTCTAAAATGTGCGACAGACCTGTCTCTATTGCCCCATGATAGCAGCAGGGTGCATACATGACCACGGCTGCTTTTTGCTGTTGTGCAGTGAGAAGGAATGGGGACTCAGGATCCTCATTCTAGTTATCAGTTGGGGTCCCACAGTGGAGTTTATGGTGAAACTTAAAGTGCACATGTACTTGATATGTATAAATGGAGAATGGCCAATATCTTTCTCTGACATGCTAGATTTCTGGCCAAAATGTATTGCAATGAGGAAAGGTACACCAGCATTAAAGAGAGTCTGACAGGTCCAAAATGCCTTCCAAACCAATGATAGTACCATGTAGGGGTCTTTAATAGGAGCAGAAACATACCTTTGTGGTCACAAATGATAAAGCAATGCAGAAATAATCATCTTTTATAGATATGCTAATCAGCCAGCAAGTGCACTGGGGGTGGAACCAGATTTGGGAGATTTGCCTATAGACAGGCAGAGCCTGAAAATGTAATTCACAGTTACAGGGGAATTGTTGGGCTACAATTACAGAGGAGAGCTGAAGTACTTGCAGCTGTCCATAGATAAATCTGGAAGTCAGGCTCCTGGTGCACTTGCAAGCTGATGTGCATATCCATTACTAGATGCTTATCTCTACATTGCTTCATTGGTTTGTGGCCACAGAGGTATGATTCTGCTCCTATTCATGACCTCTATATGGCACTATTATTGGTTTGGAAACCATTTCGTACAAACTCCCTTTAAGGGGAGCTATTTTTTCCCCTTCCCTATGTATGCCCCTTGAGGTAAAAGTAAAAAAAGGAAATAGCTCGCTTGATTCATTGTTGTGGATGTTCTTTGGATTATGGGAGCTATAAATAAATCTGTCCCTGTATATAAATACAGACATCTGTTATCTTATGAAGCCCATGTTTTCATGCAGTGTCCATCTGTACACCCCGGTTTTCTCCTCCTCCATGTGGTGGAAGAAGATCCACGTACTCCTCATTGTGCATACACACTATTGTTTACCTCCAGCCTCTATGACTTCCCTGCACAGCATAAGTGCTCAGTCATTTTCTTTGGCCTTGCACAGCGTGGAGGGTAGAAGGATTGTTTGTGGCCTGAGACGGGAGAGGTTTTCTGTCTGTATTTAAGTGCTTATTTTTCATGTGACGCTGATGTAGCATTTCATTTTATAGCCATTTACTCATCATCCAATTGGAACAATTCCGAGAGTTAAAAGCATCCTCTACCCAGAGAGAGGAATCTCTGGCAGTACAAGTTAGCAGTACGTGATCATTCAGGATAGTTTTCTTGTGGGTAACCAGGAACGTCCATTGCTGCTTGTCTCTGTAATTATCATTGTTGACACAGGAAGGATCCCAGAAGGGCGTCTTATTCCTGGTCTGCACCACATGGCTGTCCATCATAATGGATCTGAATATTAGATTTTTAACATTTGCAGTGTGTTACTAATACTTTTGAAATACATATTAAAGGAGTTTTCTGGGATTTTAGGATAGGACTCCATGTATATAATGGTAAATCTTGTGGTCCTATTTTATTTATTGAGTATACAGAAGAAGTGATTACCATAAACATGTTTAGGTTGCTCAGGACCCACCAATATAGTCCATGTCACATATGTATATGAAAGGGAGTAACAAGTAATCTTGTGGCCCCATAGCAAACTTGTAATGGGGTACAACTCTACCATGACCACCTTAAGTAGCCAGTTCAGAACTTGAAATGTATGCGATTTTACAGTACAGGGATAAAGAATACAGTGATATCACAGTACAGAGATATTAAACACTGTGATGTCACAGTACCTGGATGATGCACACTGTGATGCTACAATACATGGATAATAGGCACAGTGATGTCACAATACTGGCATAATGCACACAGTGATGTCACAGCACAAGGATAATAAAAACAGTGATATCACAGTACAGGGATAATAAAAAAAACAAGTGATGTCACAGTACAGAGATATTAACCACAGTGTTTTAACAGTAGAAGGATAATGCACACAGTGATATTACAGTGCAGGAACAATAAACACAGTGATGTCACAGTACAAGGATGATGCACACAATGATGTTACAGTACAGGGATTCTAAACACAGTGATGTCATAGTACAGGGATAATAAAAAAGTGATGTTACAGTACAGAGATATTAAACACAGTTATTTCACAGTACGAAGATGATGCACACAGTGATGCCATATTACAAGGATGATGCACAAAGTGATGTTATAGTACAGGGATAATAAACACAGTGGTGTCACAATACAAGGATGAGGCACACAATGATGTTAGAGTACAAGGATAATGCACACAGTGATGCCACAGTGCAGAGAAAATATACACAGTGATGAGATCATAACAAACACAAACAGATTACTGTGTACACTGTGGTGTCACAGTATATGAGGAAACTAATTGTAATGATGTCACGTGCAGCCATCATGATGCCCCAGTAAATGCCAGTCAAAACTGGAGCCATGTTTAGTCTTATTGAGTTCTCCTACAGATGCATTTCACAGGGCTAAAGATGGACAATACCATTTTTTTCTTTACAGACAGACTACTGCACTGATAAAATAAAGATGTGTGGGCAAAATGTCAAAAGCATGTACTGTATATTAGAAAAGTGTATGATATCCTGCTCTCTAGGCAAACAAGCTCAGCCATGAGCAGCATCATTATAGGTCTTAAAGGGAGTCTATCATTGCAGAAATGGATTTTTTACTGACACCACGTTGGAATAGCCTTTATGAAGGCTATTCTACTCCTTCCTTTATATATACCTCATAAACTTATAAAACTGAACAATTCAAAAACGGCGGGGAAGAGAAGAGAAATAAAGGTAGGAGTAGAATAGCCTTTATAAAGTCTATTCCAAGTTGGGGTCAGTCAAAAATCTGTTTCTGCAATGACACACTCCCTGTGTGACTGTGGTTTTATTAATGGCCATCACATGGTTGTATTAAAATCAATTAATTTCACTTGGGCTATTCACATGACAATTTTTTTTTTTGACAGTCCGTTTTAGCAGGCCGTCAAAAAAACAGGACAGGCCTTATTTTTGCCTCATCTCCAAGTCCAAACCTTAACATCCACTGAGTTGACAGCTGTGATGGGAGTTTGACATTGATGGCTTATTCTCAGCTACTACTTTCTGTTTCTTTTCTTTGTTATTTTTTTTTATTTCTAGGTTGATCAGAATGGAGTGGTGGAATTGTAATATACACCAAGGGCAGGAGACTTCTTATATGTACTAGGATGGTGGCCCAGGTATACTTAGTCATATAGATATATAAATCATACATAAAATCCACATAGACATTCAATTCAGATTTCATTTCTTAAACCTATTCTTAAGCCGTTCTTTGTGATGATTATGATAATATATGTCTATATTGTAAAATTCACTTATACCTGCAGCTGCGATGCTGAATTAACCTATATAGCCTTGATAATAATGACTTGTCTAGAATCATCCTGAGAATATTTACCCTTATACTGAAGAATGATTCATTCCATTCTCATCAGATTACTGGAGGATGTTTTATGATATTATACTAATAGCCCAATGCTGGCTGTGATCTCACAGTGTGTGACCAGCATTAGTCTAAGCACTTTAATTCACAGGCTAGGATGTCGATCTGTGTAATTCTCATCCCGATTATATTTCTTTATAGTATATGAATGAATATTACCTACCTCTCGGGGCAACACAACATTCCTGGCCGGGCATTAGGAAGCAAAATATAAATGAATGAATGACTAAGAATGTCGTCTAGTGAATTAATTTATTATTCATTACTTCTGTAATTCCACCATTCTTCTGCACAGGAGAATGGTGTAATTATATATATATATATATATATATATATATATATAAAAATTATGTGGCTAAAAACATAACAAGACTTGGGAGCTAGGAGAAGTGTGAATGGAGCAGCAGTCCAGAATGTGTGCACCTGCTGCATTCAAAGTCTATGGGGCTAAGTATAATAGGAGAGATACTAATAAAAGGAAAGGATATTAATAATTAATATC
The DNA here is from genome assembly GCA_947044405.1 of Leptodactylus fallax. Taxonomy (NCBI): domain Eukaryota; kingdom Metazoa; phylum Chordata; class Amphibia; order Anura; family Leptodactylidae; genus Leptodactylus; species Leptodactylus fallax. The sequence continues at coordinate 7,229,000 of CAMRHE010000071.1, read as the reverse complement.
AATATCTCCAACCTGGCTCATGTCTTAAGGGAGTAATATTATTTTTAATATCAATAATCAATATTAAAGGGAGTCTGTCAGGTCAAAAATGCCTCCCAAACCAATAATAATGCAGCATAGGGGTGCGTAATAAGAGCAGAAACATACCTTGTGAGCTCAAATGGATGAAGCAATGCAGAGATAATTGTGTTTTTAACAGCTATGCAAATTAGCCTGAATATGTGCCAGGGGCAAACCCGAATTGTCAGATTTACCTACAGAGGATCAAAATTCCAATCTCAGCTAAAGGAATACAGTAAGGCAACAATTTCAGAGAGGAATGTCAGAGCATTTGTGAATGTCTGTAGGCAAATCTGGTAAACTGGATCTCTCCCTGATGTATCTGCAGGCTGGTTTGCAGGTTCATACAAAGATGATTATCACAAGGCCCCTCCATGGCACTATTATTGGTTTGGTAGGAATTTTGGACCTGACAGACTCCCTTTAATAACTGCTGGCTGTGTCATTAATGGAATAGGGGACAATAACAATATGAATAGTTAATACTGGTAATAATAGTTAATATTCACCTTTACCCTAGCTCACGCATCACTCTGTGTTTATATCCCAGCCCCCATATATAGCTTTTGTATCACCGCCAATAACATATTGTGCAGTCCCTACAGATAAGACATAAAAGACAACAACAAGCAAGGTATAGCACAGTTAGAATCAGTTCACATCCAATATTATGGTCATATATCTACACATACTATAGAAATCATGTATCCAACTTACATTCTAACAATATAGACTACATACACTTAGCCTCAAAATGTATGATGGTCCATGATCCTCTATCTAGGACCTCACATGAAATAAGAAGTCCTCCATCTGGGACATCACAGGATGTTTAGAGTCCCCTGTTTGGGACCTTGCAGGAAGAAAGAAGCCCTTGCAGCAAGATATTGATGCTTGGCTAGTCGGAATTTATTGTGCCTGTGATGTAGCTGGACGCAGGAGGTGATTGATGTCTATGTCCATGTGTCTAATGTACATAGAAAAACGGTTGCATCATAGCCTTGTCATGCTGGTGAACAGAGGTGAGCACTGCACTTGGCATCTTTATCAGTCCTATAGATCTTGAGTGGAGTGGCTGTGCACATGCTCGACCACCACCTCAGTCAAACTCCTCCTTGCTGTGGTAATGTAGTGAGGAGAAGTAGGTGACTCGAGATCTCCTTATAGTGACTTATGAGCCCCTAGTAGTGGGCCCCATATCTCAGGCATTTATCTCCCATCTTGTGACAAATGCTAGTTGTGGAAATACCTTTTAAGCAAGTTTTTTTAGAGGTTACGAATAATAAAAGTATCTACTGTAGAATGAATCAACTGGAATACAGAACGTCCCTGTGAATATTGATCTATACGAACTCGAAACTATGGCTGTATGGCAACATCAGTGATATCATAAAAAGTTAGACTCTTTTCACACAAACATAATAAACAGATATGTGACTGTGGTTTTATTAATGGCCATCACATGGTTGTATTAAAATCAATTTGTTTCACTTGGGCTATTCACATGACCATTTTTTTGACAGTCTGTTTTAGCAGGCCGTCAAAAAAACAGAACAGGTCTTATTTTTGTCTGACTTCCTCCATGACTATGAGGGATCCATAGACTATGAGGGATCCATGAAAACGGGTGCACCCCATGGATGCAAAATAGCCATGAAAAATATCCATTTTTACAGCCATTGTGCATCATGGTCTTCTGAGTAAAGCCTTATGCGCTGTCTGACAAAACTAGTGTTTCCATTCCCCTCTGTTTTCAGAAGCTCTTCTTACGGTCAGTGAATGGAAACATTCTTGTGTGAAGGGGTGTCTCTTGGAGACAGTGGTCCTCTTGTTCATTTGACTGCCAGTTCCCAGTTTCTGCAGGAAAAATGTAGTATGCAAATAGATAGAGGACAACGCATGGTTGGGTCATACACAGGCTGCATGGCAAAAATACATGTTAGATTTCTACCCTTAGGTGGTGACTGTCCACTCTGGGTGACAGACCTAGTTCCAAGCCAGGGAATATAATAGGTCATATAGAAAGGGGCTAGCTTCCAAAGACAAACCCTTTAAATCCTAAGGATAAATCACTTGTACATACATAGTTATATTCTAATAAAGCTATTATAAGGTGATGCTCGGAATAAAACAATTCTGCATCCTTAGTAGACACGTTTATGAACAGAGATCTGTAAATCACACCCAGAAATAATAACAATGAGTTGGAAGTTACCTATTTTATACCGTGTCCACATTGATCTGGGTTCTGAGCGTTTATTGGAATCGGATGATAATGCAGCACATTATACAGCACTTTCACTATCATGCTATATTTATGGGTCTAAAAACAGATTGCAGCAAAATGATGTTACAAACTGCTGCAAGTGTCTGTGGTAGAACTGCAAAGCATGATGGGGTCATAAAATCTGTTGTCGAGGAGCCAAATTGCTTAGTGCTATGAGACAAGAGGTCAGACAATGACTCAACAGTACAGCATATTCCATCTTCTACACAGTATTGATATATAAATCACAGACCCACTTGCATGCTGAAGGATTTTCCTACATGTACGGACAGAAAGGAGAACACTGAGTGTGATCCTTTATGAAGCTACATTGAGATCAGGCCAACAAGAGGTTAATGATGATGATGGTTTTGTGACCTTTAAAATCTATTAGCTAATGGTTCAGATACTAATATTATAACAAAATAATTACTAATCATGCTTCGCTTCGGAGCACATACGTGACTGCTCCCATAAGCTTAGCGAAAGCAGAGAACTGAACATTGATAGCACTGAAGGAGTTAATAACCATCTTTAAAGGGAACCTGTCATTGTGAAAATGCAGTATAGTCTGCAGGTAGTATGTCAGGGCTTATTCAGATGTTAGTTTCTAATGGATGTGTGCTGTCTGTATTCAACATGCCTTACAAATCCATTTAATTTTATGTTTATATTCAGACGTGCATTTTTTTCAGGGACTGTGGATAAAAAAAATGGCGACATGCTGTATTTTGGTCCGTTTTATGGACTATTCAGAATTACACCATTGTAATCTATGGATCTGTGAAAATTGGTGAACATTTTTCATCAATCTAAAGCACTGAAGAAGGTAGAAATCTTGTTAAAAAAAAGCTGCGCTCAATGCTGAATGACAGACAGATAGTTAAAACTTGCAGTCAACACAAACAGGAAGTAAGTTGTGGCACCTAGCTGCCTTGTCTACAGCAGTATACCTGTAAATAGGAGGTCTCTCTCTCCTCACACACATAGTCTCCCATAGTCCTTGGCAACTGTTAAATACAGTAACTGGCAAATTAATGTGTCTCATCAACAGTAGCAAGAAAAGTGTCCGTCCAAACAGTGCAAACATCAATTAATAGCTGCTACTCCATTGATTCTGGAACGGTTTAAATTTTTTCACTAGCCCCCACCCTCCAATCTGTGCTGTTAGTTTTGGTGACAGATATGCTATTTAGGTTCTGTACTGTCAGGAGGGTGGTGTCAGGCAGGGGGGTATGACTCTGAGCTCTGACACTGGCTGCCTCTGATTGGAGCTCAGAATCACACACTACTGCCAATCAGTGGAGCAGGGCAGATGCTAAGAACTTGAATTGGTGGAGGTGGTGAAAGGTCCTCTTTAAGTCTTGGATACTCATAGTACAATCAGTAACACAGTTGGTGCTCTATCTCTATATGTAGCAGACTTAGAACATAAATGACTTCCTAGCAATAGCTGTTGGTGGAACTACCTTGCAGTCCCCTTGCTTGATGCATCTCTCCTCCAGTGACTGGCATCTCTGTGCCCTTGCTAGCTGAATCCTGTAGTCTATGCTGCTTGTTGTGCTGGGACAATATGGTGTCTTCCACATAGGCCTTTGCCATAAACTATCCATGGCCTAACACACTTACCAACTGGGATCCACTTTCCAATTTTGTTACACAGTCCCCAACTCTTCATGAATCTGTGGTAATCTGTACCGTGGAGCACAGCAGAACACCTCCGTACTTGTGTTCTTTTGCTTCCAGACTGAACTGTTTATTTCGCTCCTCAGGCTATATTTTCTGGCCAGCTGAACACCAGGGGACCCCGCTCTCCTTGGAAGATTTGAGACGATCCTACAAGTAAACCAAGCACTCCTTATCTTGAGCCAGGGGCCAACTTCCTAAATCATGACCGACTTGCAGCACATCTACTTTACTCCACATGTCCAGGAGTGAATTCATGAATGGTTTCACCCTGTTGTATATATAAAGATGCAAATGTGTATAAAAAAAGGAGATTGACCATTACACTGTGTTTTATAGATAGTATTAGAGGTATTTAACAGTTTATAAAATGTTTAACTCCTAATAAGACTTCTTAAATGATCCTGGAACATCCATGTTAAAAATGGCTTCTCTACTTCAGGGATGGAAAATGATCTTAAGATTTCCCTTTCTCTTTCTCTCACTTTTTCTCTTGTCATTTGCATTGTATAACCAAACTACATGATAGCCTTCTCGACATTTTCCACTAACCTTTCCTAAATGATCATCTTTGTTTATTCCGTGCCATTCTCCATATTAATCACAGCCTGTGGATGAACTACAATGAACTACAAAGGAAACAATCAGTAAGTAATAGATGTTTGTGTTCAGTATAAAACATCTTGATATAATGCAATGGAATTTAAGTCTAAGGCCCCATGTTGTGGAAGCGCAGCATTTTCTGTTGCATATTTTGCTGCAGTTTTTTGAGCCAAAGTTAGGAGTGGATTTAACAGAAGGAAAACATCTAAGAGCTTCCTTTATATCAACCATTCCTTTTCAAGCCATTCCTGACTTTGGCACAAAAAAACACAGCAAAATCTGCACCAAAAAATGCTGCATTTCCGCAATGTGTGGTCTTAGCCTAAAGGGGTTTTCCTATAAACAAAAGATGATTAGAAAAAACTTTAAAACTCTGAAAAAAATGTAAATTATTTATAATTGCAAAAATGTTTAACTTTTAATTGTCTACAAATTTTAAAATGTTTATGTTCATGGGAAAAACCTCTTAAAGTTAAAGGTTAAAGCCCCACATTGTGGAAATGCAGCTTTTTTCGTTGCAGATTTTGCTGCGGTTTTTTGAGCCAAAGCTAGCAGAGGATTGAGCAGCAGGGAGAAGTATAAGAACTTCTTATATATTTCTCATTCCTTTTATAGCCATTCTTGGCTTTGGCTCAAAAAATTGCAGCAAAATCTGCAACTAAAAAAGATGCATTTCCACAACGTAGGGCCTCAGCCTTAAGTTAATTTGGTGTTTGCTGTGCTTGACTTCAGTGACTCAGAGAACTGGAGCAATTTCAATATCTGCACTTTTTCAGTACTTCTAAGATCCTGTGCCTTGGGAGTTGTCTCTGTCTGTACCCCTGTTTCACGGTATAATATAGAAATTGTTACTTGGCTTCTCAATGACAATCTCTTACAGTTCTGCTGGTACTTGAAAAAGAATGAGCATTGCATAAATCTTTTGTGACTAGAAGCTGAAGACACAACATCTCCTTGGTTACAATGTAACTCCATTCACTTATATAGGTGAAGAAGTCACAGGGCGACACAGAAGTCGCAGCCAAAGTCACCACATCATGTCACAGTATATGTTGTTGGCGTACAATATTAATAAAGGGGCATTCCAGCACATTTTTATTGATGACTTATCCTTAGGATATATCAGTACTGATAAAAAAAGTGAGTATAAAACAAACCTGAGCTGGGATCCTTCTTGCTGTGGGTACAATAGTTTTAAGAGGCTGCATCAATAAAATGTAAACCCTTGCTCTTAGACGAGGCTATCCCATGGGTCTAGTAGTTGCACTTTATGGCACTTGCTATAGTAACAACAATATTAGCACTTTCATACATTGCAAGGAAATACAGAAGGTAGTAATATCTTCCCAATGACAATGAATACAGCAATACAGCCTGCTACATTTCTATCCATAATTGTTTCATGGCCTCATCTTGTGTAAGTGACACTTTCTTGAAGGATATCCAGGATCTGAGCCTTTTCATCAGACTGCAACCACAGGAAAAGAAGCAAACAGAACAGACCCGCTGTTAGGATCTTGCCAGATGTAGCAATACCCTGACACTACTGCAGGGGTCTGGGAGGAAGGACAGAGACAAGTGAGCCCTAATCTCACCCCAGCCACTGTCCCTTCCTATTGCCTCAGTTACCCTAGACGGTAAAAGGACAACCAGAAGACAAGCCCTATACTGGGTAAGTGACACACAGAACAGGACAAGACAAAACAAACGACAAAAAGAGAGGTCAGGAAGCCAAGGGGTCGGTAACAAACGAGCAATGCAGTACAAAAACACAATCCAAGAGAATAGTCAAAAGGCAAGCCAGAGGTCAGAGAAATAGTACAGTAGATATCAAGGGCACAAAGAGAGCATGCAAAGTCAGAGCAATAACCGGCGACCATGTGAGGGCTGATAACCTGTTTATAGAAAGTCTGGGACCAGCCCCAGACCTGATAGGTACACAGGCTGTCAATCACACAGGCCAGGAAGAGATTAACTCCATGCAGTCCAGAGAGAAATGCTCAGAACACGGGTGTGGCCGGAAATCCATTAAATTGTCTAGGACCATGTTCAGACTGAGCAACAAGAAACTTACACAAAGAACCAAACTGAACACGCCTCCTTCGCCACAGCATGCGAGCGGAGGGCGGCGCCGAGACCCGAACAGGCAGAGACGTTACACCCGCACATGGGTATTACCCATGAGTAAGTCATGGCACTTTTTCGCCAAATGGCACTCTAACCTCAACATGCGATTGGTACAAGATAATTTATCCACTGCAGATATAGTTACTTAGCTGGTCAGAGAGGCTGCAAAAAAACTACAGTAATGTGACATTTTAGTATCACTTCTTCTAGCTTGGAACCTCTACTGAGGTGGTACCAAAAAATACCAGGTTTGCTGTCAAAAAAACTTCAAAACCAAGTACAGTCAAGCTGGTACCATGCGCCAAAAAGTGCCATTAAAGACAGAAATTCCACCTGGAAGCTCAATGTCAAAAGAGCGTATGTTCTAGGGGTCTATACTTGGTGATTGTTTAATTTCATGCCTTTTTGGTTGCATAATATTGTATTATTATTATTATTAACTTTCACCTATTTGATTCTCCTTCCTTTCTGACAAATTTCTGTTTTCTATGGCTTTATATGATGGCAGATGAAACTAGAAGTGCTTACCTTTATATTGTATAGACAAACCTGAGTCTGTCATGAAACTGATGTAGAGTCTGTTCCAGTTCATTTATTTGGTTTTCACTCCATCCGTGATCCTGTGACATTATATTTTTTCTTATTTCTTTCCAGTTTATTTCCAGTAATTATTTAACATGTACTCAACATGATAAATCAAACATGACTCCATATAACACATGAACTATATACTAACAGTGCGTCCTTAGTCATCATCCACATAGCAGACCAGAGCATATTGTGCCTTTATGCGTAGCGTGTGGGGGTCTGACACCTGACAACCCTATGATCAGTTGTTCTCAGCTACAACAATACAGTGGACGGAGCCAGAATTAGATGGCTCCATCCACTGTATAGTGGCAGTGCCAGAGTACTGCAGCATACCTCCATTCAGCTGAATGAGAGCTGAGCTACAGCTAGTAATGTTTATTTTTGTTTTTACTCTCGGACATCCCCTTTAACTTTACAATAGCTTTCATTTTGCGTGTCCCTTTAATAGGCTTTAATGTACGGTATATGCAAGAAACACCATGTTCTCTACTAAGGGGTTTAGCATTCTGCAGTGCTATTTTGAGATCAGATGGAGGAGTCCTGCATACATTTAGACAGGAACCCATTATCTATTGCTGTACAGTGTCTTATGCTTCAGTTGTTCTTTCAAGGTTAAAGCTTATGTTTATGTTGGAGAGCTCATTTTGCTAATGTATTAATTTTTTATACCTCTCTATTGTCCTATATATAAGGAGATATGAGGTTTGTAGGAAGGATATGTAGCTCAAACTCAAGTGTCTCAAAAATGTCAACAATATGGAAAAACTTCTATGGTTCATTGGTGAATGGGAATGTCAATATCTGTGTATTATCTTGGATGGATGAGTCTAGCTCTCACAGATGATTGAGGTATATAGGACCAGGGATATAGCCAATAGTGTAACCTGAAGCCTGTATTATGTGACACATATCAGATGGGGGTGGTCAGGGTGCTGCTACAAATTTTTGCATGTGGACTAAGGGTTTCCTATATGAGACACATGCCACAGCCTTATTTCATAATTCCTTTACATGGAACTGTATCTGTATTCGATTTGTATTGAAGAGTACTGGGTTCTGTGCTTAGATTTCATCCCCCAAGGAGACTTTCTCAAGCTTTTTCAAGTGTCAATGCTGCTGTGATCACAGTGCTTTATTAGCTAATAGGTTCCATCTACAGAGTCACAGACAGCTTCTAATTCCTGTATAAGATAATCAATTCCCTATATAAGATATATAAGAGATGTGTCATGACACCATTAACATCACAGAAGAGGTGAAAATGATCAACTACTGAAGACTGAGGGAAGTTATAAAAATCAGATTAGTAGATTTAGACATTTGGTGTCAAACATCCGTTTTCATAACAATGGAAGACAATGGGTGTATTCACACATCCATTTTTTTAACAGGCTGCGAATAACACCCCTCAAAAAATATGACATATCCATTTCATGGCCAGATGGCCCAATAAAAGTCAATGGGACTGTTTTTCCATCCTTGTGTCACAAATTATTGATCACAGATATTGCCATGTGCAATCAGGTATGGATGGTGTAACAATACTTTGGATGGGTAGAGGGCACACAATTCTTTTTTTCTTACAGATGAGAGGCACAGTCTCTTAAAGGTTACAGTCACCAATGGGCAGCACTCACAATGGTAGTGGTGGCTCTCCTAAAGCAAAAGTTTTCTCCTAAAATGTATCTCCTCCCTAATATAGGGGCAATAGTGGAAAGCATGTTCAGCAGTGTCTCTGTAAGGTCTGCACAGTGGTACTAGGGACTTCCTTGCAGCTCTCAATTTGCACAACCATTTATGCAGTTAAACATTAATGATATGTCACTCGGTGCTTCCTGGCTATGCCTTTTTCTTTACTCCTCATCCGATGACTGATGAAGGTCCAATTGTGGGACCGAAACGTTTCAAAACATGTCACATATATGGATGAAATAAATATTTGGAGTGTTTTAGCAACTTATACGAGTGCCAGAATAATTTATTCTAACCACTTATGCAGGTCAGGTGCCCAAAGCACCAAGTCAGCTCCCTTGTGATTCAATTGAAGGGACAACCAGGTCCTCCAACTAATTGAAATCAGGACACCTGCTCAACAAGAGCATATCCCCAACCTATGATTTTTGAGGCAGAAATGCTGTCCCTTATATTTATTAATAGCACAACCTGGCAGCGTGAGCAACATGGCAGTTCTACGTCTATGCACTCTGACCCTAGCATTACCCAACTGTCTTGTAGATCCCCCACCATTCATGGCATCCAGGTATGGACTTCCCAAATTCCATGTTGGATTGGCAGAGCTGTTTGTTCTAGAAAACCACCAGTACAATATATGACATGAATGGTTTGGTATGCAAATTTGACAAACATATATACACAATATACATACTTCAATGAAACCTGGACGTTCAAACCAGGGAGAGGCATGCTACATACTGTACAAAGCCAAAATAATAGCAAGCAGCATACTGTTTCGGTCCCATATAACAACCCTTCCATCAGCAGTACTACTACTAGCAGTGCTACTATTTAAAGCAGCGGTTCTCAACCTGTGGGTCGCGACCCCGGCGGGGGTCGAATGACCAAAACACAGGGGTCGCCTAAAGCCATCGGAAAATACATATTTCCAATGGCTTTAGCCGCTGAGAAGTCGCGCTATTCATCTGGAACGCACGTGGTTATGGATGTGCATTCCAAACTGAATGCCTGTGTGCATGCGCAGACGTGATTTCCGGGACCTAAGTGCTTCCTGCTTTAGGTTGTACTTGTCGGCATTACGTGTAAAAGTACTACCGTATTTTTTGGACCAGTGGAGTGATGCTGCGGGTCCACCCCTGAGAGGGTGCCCCGCGCTGTGTAGTTCCCGGCATCCGCCATGCCGTTACGCGGATGCCGGGTCTGTTACAATGATGGCGGCCGCTCTGCTGCAGAGCGGTCACCATAGCAACTGGGCCTCCGCTGTACAGCGGAGTCCCGGAGCTAATGCCCGTGATCAGAGTCTGACCGCGGGCATTACTACTGTATCTGTGAGCAGCCCCCCCCCCCCCAAGCTGTAAAAACTGCCCCCGGTCCCCACCGGCCCCATACCTGTTAAGTTGCAGGTCGACTCCCCGCGCGGCGATATCGCGGGAGTCGACCTGTTCCGGTGACAGCCTGGAGCCTAATGAAGGCTCCCAGGCCTGTCACTGGGATACTACTACTGAGACTGGTCTATGATAATGTACAGAATCTCCCATAGACTGCAATACACTTGTATTGCAGTCTATGGGACTTGCAATCAAACGATTGCAGGTTCAAGCCCCATGAAGGGAGGGGGGCTAATAAAATAGTAAAAAAAATAAATAAAATTTAAAAAAAAAGTTCTAACTCACCCACTTTCCCTAGAATACATATAAAAGTACAAAATTACTGTGAAACACATACACATTAGCTATCCCTGTGTCCGAAAATGCCCGGGCTACAACCTTATAAAAATATTTTTCTTGTAGGGTGAACATCAGAGCAGGAAAAAAAAATCAAAAGTGCCAAACCGCCATATTTTTTGCTGTTTCGCCTCTGATTTGAATAAAAAGTGATCAAAGCAATAGACATTCCCCAAAATGGCACAACTAAAAAGTACATCTGGCCCTGCAAAAAAAGACGCCCTATTCCTCCCCGTACAGCTGCAGGGACACCTGTCAACTTCCACATATTAGACATTTTACCACATTTTTTTGTCTTAAAATATTTTTCCCTATTTTCCTCCTCTAAAACCTAGGTGCGTCTTATAGTCCGAAAAATACGGTAAATATTATAATATGACTCAAGCCCATATTAACCAGAAGCTTGGCCATTACTGCTCTCTGTCTTTATGTGAAGTCAGGCTATCGCCACTGTTAAGCGATATATTTATATGAACAATGGCCGTGTGGCATCTATTTTGTTTTTGGTCTGTATATGAGGGGCTATTACAGTTATAGTGACGCCACACAGGTAATAAGATTACTCATATGGGGGGCACTATTACTGTAATAATTCTCAATTTCCCCATAGTTAATAACATTACCTGTGTAGGGGGTAGACTATTACTCATGGGAGCACTATATGTAATACATATACAATAAGGGAGCTCTTTTCATATCCATAAACTCTATTTTGGAAGTGAAGAGAGCTCTCTTAATAACTTATAGGCAGTGCAGTTATGGCCTATAACTAGCCTACCTATACTTTATTAAAGGGAGTCTTTCAGCTCCCCCAGCCACTGTACATAATATGAATACAATCCAACCATAGCTCTCATGCTAATGAGCCATCGGGGTCCCTGTAAAAACCTGTTTTAAGAGATATGCACGTTAACTTCACGTTGCACAGCCCTGTGCCAAAATCCTGCGAATGCCTCTCCTGTAGGACTTCAGGAGAATTCTACACATGCTCGGGATTTCACTGACCTTGTTGAAATTGTGCACATGTGCAGTACGCGTCATCACTATCACCCACTACCAATGGGCCGCAGGAAAATTCTCGCATGAGAGTTGTCCTTGGTACAAAAAAGGTTGGGGAACGCTGGTCTACACCATCCCTGCCTTCTCTAGAGGAGTGCAGCAATATTTGCAGCTGGCTTCCCAGTTCTGCAGCTGAAGCCTACATTCAGATGACCATTTTTCAAGGCCTTAGGCACCTGATTGGTTCCAGTGTTTAAGGATTACTCATACATTGCAGTGTACGGAGGAATCAGTTACAATGGACAGTCAAAATATCAGTCATGTGAATTGCCCCCAATCAAAGACTGTGAAATTAATGTGGCTGCGTGACAGCTGTTAAAAAAAAAAAAAAAATTGCTGTAATATAGGGTAACAGTGCAAGAAAGTACAGGTACAACCTTGCGGGATTAGAGTGGAATGGCTGGACGTATATAGTTAACTCCTTTCCGTTTTGTACCATACTACTACGTCGTGCTGAGCGTATAGTTAACATTCAGCACTGTAATAGTATGGCACTGGAATACTGCAGGCACAGGAGCTGTGGCTGCAGCATTACTTCTGGCACTCGGCTGTATTGCACAGCTGAGATCTGGGACTAGCTACTTTTTTTTAAGTAAGTTGGGGACTGAAGAAATTTGCATGTCATCAGAGTGCATTCTGGCCTGAAATGGGTACCCCCTTGGCGTGCACACTCAGTGCTTTCACTAACAGGTGTGTAATAGAAAACAACACAGGGAATAGTAAATAATAGGAAACTTTAACAAACTCTTTAGATGCGACCATCTTTTATTTTTTCTTTAGCAAACCGTCTCATGACAATGGGTCGTGTAGACAAGAATATTAGGAAAAGAAAATACACTGAGGATTTCTTGCAGTATGGTTTTACCTCAATAATTACAGCAGGAATTGAGAAACCACAATGTGTTATTTGTTGTGAAGTTCTCTCAGCTGAATCTATCAAGCTGAACAAACTAAAACGCCATTTTGAGAGCAAGCATCCAAGATTTGCTGGCAAGGATATCGACTATTTTAGAAGCAAAGCTGATGGACTCAAGAAATCTAGATTTGACACTGGTGGCCAGTACCACAAACACAATGTAGCAGCTGTTGAAGCGTCATATTTGGTGGCACTCAGAATCGCCAGAGCTATGAAACCTCACACCATTGCTGAGGATTTACTGTTGCCAGCTGCAAAAGACATAGTTCGAGTGATAATTGGAAATGAATGTGTTCAGAAATTGAATTCAATTTCCTTATCTAACGACACTGTCCGCAGAAGAATAGAGGACATGTCTTCCGATATTCTTGATCAGGTGATCCAGGAAATTAAATCTGCACCACTACCAATATTCAGTATCCAGCTTGATTAATCTACAGACGTGGCAAACTGTGCACAGTTATTGGGTTACGCGAGGTATATTGATGATGGCGACTTTAAAGATGAGTTTCTTTTTTTGCAAACCGCTTGAAACAACAACTGCACATGATGTTTTTGACGCAGTTGGTTCTTTTCTAAAAGCACATTACATCTCCTGGGAAATGGTTTGCGGTGTTTGCACAGATGGTGCTCCTGCTATGCTAGGATGTCGCTCAGGATTTCAACGTTTGGTACAAAATGAGTCGCCAAAAGCAATCGGAACACACTGTATGATACATCGCCAAATATTAGCGACTAAGACACTGCCGCAAGATTTACAAGAAGTAATGAAAAGCGTCATAACATGTGTCAATTTTGTTAAGTCGAGCGCCTTAAACAGTCGGCTGTTTTGGCAACTGTGCAATGAGCTAGATGCGCCAAACAATGCTCTGTTATTTCACACTGAAGTCAGATGGTTGTCAAGAGGAAAAGTTTTAAAACGTGTCTTTGAGCTTCGTGATGAACTGAAAACATTTTTTAATCAGAAAGCAAGACCGCAATTTGAAGCACTTTTTAGCGATAAAACTGAGCTGCAGAAAATAGCTTACTTGGTGGACATCTTTGTCATCTTGAATGACTTAAATTTATCACTGCAAGGACCAAATGCAACATGCCTCGATTTGTCCGAAAAAAATTAGATCATTCCAAATGAAACTTCAGCTTTGGAAAAATAAATTGGATAAAAATAAAATTTACATGTTTCCTACATTATCTGCCTTCTTTGAGGAACATGACATTGAGCCAGACAAAAAAATTATGATAACTTCTGTGAAAGAACATTTGCACATGCTAGCAGACGAAATTTCATCATACTTTCCTAATCTACCTGACACCCCATTTGCACTTGCCAGAAGTCCATTCACATTGAAAGTTGAAGATGTTCCGGAGACAGCGCAAGAAGAGTTCATTGACCTAATTAACAATGATGCAGCGAGAACAGATTTCTCTACGATGCCACTGACAACATTCTTGACGCGGTATCGCTCAGTCCTTCCACCAATCTCCCAACCACTTCACCTGTAAAAATGAGACTTGACACCGTAGTTGGAATGAATTGGCCACAGCAGCCATTTTATTAACAAACATACATATAAACATTGTAAACCATATATAAACCAATCGCCAGTTCCCCACTCTAACTCTTTTGACAAGGAGGTCCTCGGAGCCCACATTCTGGCCTAACCTTTATATCCCGTTAAATTGTTTACCTCCAGCCGTAAGCCCAGCTCGGAGGCACCAAATCACCCCACCAGGGTGAAGGATCTTCAACTTACAAGATCCCCGCTCTCAGGCCAGCTAAAACCGCACATAGCCAAGCTATTCCTTTTGGGGAGTCCAGAGCCTTATGAGCTCCCCCCCCAACCAGCCATCCACATCCTTTGTCTCCAACTCCGAGGACCCCCCGCCACGCTGCCGTGACTTTCCCTGCCCCCTGCTCTGACCGTAAAACCCCCAGAGCCGTACTAAAAGGGGAGGGAGGGCGGGAGATCTACTGTCCCACTCTTCTCCCCACGCGACTGCTTCATTTTCGCGGGCTTCTCCTTTTAAACCCCCGCGGATCACCGCCCCTAGTACCCCCCTACCCTACTTCTCCTCTGCTCTGCCAATGGCTGCAGTCCGCTCGGGCCCACGTCATGTGAGGCCTTCCCCTAGCCTGCGTCCTCAGTCCGGCCTCTTCTGGATTAAGTGTTTAAAGTTATATCCTATTCTGTCTGAGACTGTGCTGCGCCTTCTTCTTCCTTTTCCAACAACATATCTTTGCGAAACAGGGTTTTCCAGCTTGCTGGTAATCAAGTCTAAATACCGAAGTAGACTTGTTGTGGAAAATTATCTTCGCTGTGCCCTTGCAAAGACTGCTCCAAGAATTTCTGAATTGGTAAGCAAGAAGCAACCACAACCATCTCACTGAATTTGGCAGCATACTGTTGCAAAATATTGCACTGTTGTTTACTGTTATATTAGGCAGGGTTCACACTACCTTTGGAGTCCGTTATGAAGGTGTCCGTTAAAAAGAAATAAACGGACACCTATCATAACGGACCCTAACTGATGAGCATCAGGTAGTGTCCGTTTTTTAATGTCACATACCGCTAGAAAGCCGACAGCGCGCTGAATTCAGCGCACTGCCGGCTTTCCCGGTATGTGCCCCGGGGCTGGAGATATCGGCGGTGTAAGTTACATGTTTTACTTTACTTACTGTTTAAGGGCGCTATGAGGAACTCTCTCCCTGACACTTCTCGTTCGTCCATAGCGCTGTATGAGGGGGCGTTCCTCACAGCTCAGCATCATCGCCGGGCAGTAAGGAACGCCCCCTCTGACAGTACAGGGCTATAGACTAGTACAGAGAGAGGGGGCGTTCCTTACAGCCCAGTGATGACGCTCAGCTGTGAGGAACGCCCCCTCATACAGCGCTATGAACGAATAGAAGTGTCAGGGCGTTCCTCTGACAGTACCCGGCTATAGACGAGAACAGAGAGAGGGGGCGTTCCTTACAGCCCAGCGATGACGCTCAAGCTGTGAGGAACGCCCCCTCAGTACAAGTCTCTGAACGAAGAGAAGTGTCAGGGAGGGAGTTCCTCGCAGCGCCCTTCTAACAGTAAAACATTACACCGCCGATATCTCCAGCCCCGGGGCACATACCGGGAAAGCCGGCAGTGCGCTGAATTCAGCGCGCTGTCGGCTTTCTAGCGGTATGTAAAACCGCATGTGCCTGAGGACACGAAATGTCCTCTAACACTTCTAGTTTTTTTTTTTGTTTGTTTGTTTCTGCTTTCTGAGCATGCGCAGGGAAAGTAAACGGACATAAAATAACGGACAGTAACTGATGGCTATCAGTTACTGTCCGTTATAAGTCCGTTACCCATAGACTTCAATGTTAAAAAAATAACGGACACTTGCTGTCCGTCAAGAATCCATTTTTTTCAAACAGACAAAAAGTCCTGCATGTAGGATTTTTTGTCCGTGAAAAAATAACGGACTTCTGACGGATTTGGTGTAAACGGACACAAACGGACACAATATAAAAACCCATTGAAATGAATGGAAATTTTAACGGATTTCTGATGGTTCAACTAGTGTCCATTGCTAAAATCTTGTAACGGACAATAGCAACGGACACTACTGACGGACACCAACGGTAGTGTGAACGCTCCCTTACTGTTGTTATATTTAAACCCATGCTATGCCATGGTGAAATGTTATTTATTTGGAATTGTTGTTATATTTAAACCCATGCTATGCCATGGTGAAATGTTATTTATTGGAATTAGTAATAAATATTTCTCAACATATAATTAAATATTGTTTTTGTGATTAATCACTATGTTTAAATTATGTTTGATTTGTAGCAATTAGAATACATAATGCATATCAGTTATTTACATTCCGAATCATAACTGTAGCAAAATTACAGTTTTGAAGTAGCCACCAAAATTATTTTTTGGTTTGGGGTCACCGCAACATGAGGAACTGTATTGCGGGGTCACGGCATTAGAAAGGTTGAGAACCACTGATTTAAAGGTACACTTTAACAGAAACATTGCAGTAAACAATTCCAAGTACAACCTGGCACTTCTAGTCAGAACCAAATGATTTATTGCTAAAAGTTTTTTTTTCTTGACCCTCAGTCTATGTTGTATTATGGTATTTTTTGATTGCATTATTAAAGGTATTCACCTCCTCTTAAAGGGGTTGTCCAGGCAAAAATGGACAACCCTTTTAACTTTTAAATCAGCCGGGGGCATTGATACTCCGGGGTCCTCCCACGCGCCCCCCGGTTCTTCTTTCTGCTCCAGCGGCTTCTCCCAAGTCTCTTCCGGAGGTCTGCTGAAGCCAGTGATTGTCACATGACCGCTGAGGCCAATCAGCAAAGGGCCTGCAATATCACTACCTGTGACGTCACAGGTCCTCTTCCTGAGCTGGGTTTTTTTCACTGCCCCCAGCTGATTTAAACGCTAAAAGGGTTGTCCATTTTTGCCTGGACAACCCCTTTAAGAGTATCAGAGGGTATGTGTTGCCATATGTAAACCAAGTTTTTAACTATTTTTTTTTACATTATTTACATTTTCCATGTCACTATCTTTATTAAAAAAATAAAATAAATAGTACATGCAATTTTCACTCCAGCCACTAAACCTAATAGACTGACACCAATTCTGTAAGGGTTTTCTTTTCAGTAGTCACCTTATTTACATCACAGACAAGACAGAAAGCATTACATTAGACGTTAACTCCTCTATAGATAATATCATACAACATCCATCATTGCATCCTCTACTGACAATAGGTGATGTCACAGCTTATCTACTCCCCCTCCCTCCACCAAGCCCTCCACTCTCCCACAGATCTAGTCTATTGCTGCCTACGGCCATGACTATGCTGTAAAACATATCATTAAATGCTGTTAACAAAACAGAGGAGAAACTCAGACAAGATGGCAACCCCCATAATCATGTACAGAAAATAGAAAAATGTGAATATAGATATACATTCAGTTCTCAGTGTTGATACTGTTATGTCAGAGAATGTCCACATTTCTGATGACTACTTGCTCTGCAATCTGGAATCAGACGGTTAAAGTGTGTCCTACTGAGTCAGTAATGGTTATGGCTGCAGCCTGACTCATAGCCAGAACAAAAAAAAATCAATATTAATATGGAAATGAATGTCAGAGGAACAGTAACTGCTTCTTTTTCCAATGACTCCAGCTCAGATACTGATCTGTGGTGGGTGCAGTTGTGTTATTGTCATGAACCATCTAAAATCCATCAAATTGTCTATATATATAGCACAACCATTATTCTAGAACATCACTAGAAGAAAATATAAAAGGCTCCTTAATATACATTAAATGATGTCGATGTTTTGTTAAATCCTGAGGATTTTGTCTGGAGGTAGGTATGTGATTATTTTATTTCTTTACAATGCATATAATATTACAGAATTACATTACTGTTCTTGTACTGAATCTACCTCAATTACCTTCTGTCCTAGTATTATTTAAGGCTGAGGCCCCACGTTGTGGAAATGCAGCTTTTTTTTGTTGCAAATTTTGCTGTGTTTTTTTGAGACAAAGCCAGGAATGGATTGAGCAGAAGGTAGAAGTATAAGAGATTTCTATATATTTCCTATTTCCTTTGTAGCCATTCTTGGCTTTGACTCAAAAAACCACAGCAAAATCTGCAACAAAAAAAGCTGTGTTTACAGCCTAAAGCTATATTCAGAATTTAGCTTGCTGGTGGTTGAGGGTTTGTATACTTTGGACAACACCTTTTAAAAGAATCCACCATTACTCACTTCTCACTGTTCCAGCAGCAGGAATCTGCTGTGGACCATTGTTCCATTTGGCAGCCATGTCAGGCTGATGGCCACTATTGGTAAGGCTTTGCATCTGCTGCTGGTGCTTAATTCTTCTACCGTATTTTGTGACAAATCAGAAGACCATGGATCCCAGAGACACTGCGATGTCTAACTCCCTGCCTGTGACATCTATGAACTTGACAAACAAGTGGCATAGGAGCCTATGAACCAGCAAAGCTCTATGGTAATCATCCCACGAGCGCTTTACCCTCCCTGGCTTCAGTTAAGTAAGTCTTTAAGGAATATGTACACATCTCCTCAGTTCCTCTGTCCTTTGAAACCTGAAACAAGTGTAAGAGACAGCCAATGTTGTCCTAAGCTTTATTTGTCTGTATAAATTGTTAATGTTGAATGTATTTCTGTGATTCTGTTCCTTTAAGACAGCAGCCATTGTAATTGTGACATGATGCTGGAGTGAGACCCCCCCCCCTTTTATGTCAGCTTGCCTGTTCTGCAGACAGAGTGTGAGCAGAGAAGCAGGAAGTGAGGAGACAGAGAGCAGCAGCCATCTTGGCAAGAGAGAAGACAGGTGTCTGTGCTGTGTTGAACTGGTGTGGATATTTTTCTGTACAGCTAAGCTGTATCTTGGTCCAGAGACAAACAGAGTGTAAAGAGACAACAGGACTAGTGAGTCCACGTGAAAGGAACTGTACTCAGTGGCTGATCAGTGAGACTGACATTGTGACTGTGTATATGGATACCACAGATAGAGACTCGCAGTGCTGTTGATGTACTGGACAGCACCTGCTAAATCCCGGCTTACATCCCAGCTCAGTGTATGGATTCGGCAGGACTGTCAGTGTGCTGAGTGGAATCTGCTGTTGGATTACATTGCATTCATTGGGTTTCCCTGTTAAAGAGGACTTCATTTCTCCTGAGATCCTGATAACAGTGAGGAGAGGACGCTTCACTATAAAAGAAAGGAACGACTTTGGGCCCCACCGCGCGCTTCTACGGACTGTAAGAGGTCCACCTGGACCACTGGGGAAAAGGGGGTGCACCCAAATGTGATGTCAGGGTCAGTTAGGGATAGTTTTGAGTATATTGTTCATTCAGTGTCCATACTGCAGAAGTGGACAGAGTAAAAGTAGAAACCATTGCAGAATTTGCCTTGAAATTGTTCATGCTATATTGTATATTTTGCTTGTCTTTATCCCTGTCATTTTACCTTCAAATAGCCTTTATTAACTTATAGTAAATATATATTCTTTTCTTGAACTACCGCGTGTGCGTTCATTTCTGGTTGTGGAGTCCAAACCACCTGCCTTGCTCTCGGTTCACAAATTGGCGTAGTCGGCAGGATCCGCTTACCAGAATGGACGGTGACGCACCCGTTCGGGAGAATGGTGCTGGAGGAAGAATGCCAGCAGGGGCTATAATGAGTCAGTTAGCTAAATTTGATGGCAATAATATGTCAGTGAGTATGTGGGTGGAACAGATACGAATGATACAGCGAATGTACCAGACCACACCAGAAGTACTAGTAGAGCTAGCAATATTGACATTACAAGGGGATGCTAAGACCACGGTGATACTGAGGCCATTTGAACAAAGGCAGACATTTGAGCAAGTAGTCCAGATTCTAGAAACCATCTATGGAGAAACTGCATTGCTGGGGTCTCTGCAGGCTCGGTTCTTCCAGAGGGTACAACAGGAGAATGAAAGCCTTCCCCAATATGCAAATGCCCTACAAGAACTGCTCCGAGATATTCAAGGGAAGGAAAGAGGGGGCTCGCCAGCCTTCTGTAACCCTGATCGGACTCTCCGTGACCAGTTTGTCCTGGGGATACGTGACGGCAGTTTAACTGTGACTATGCAGGATTTTATACGACGAGAGACTGATGCTAAATTCCATGATGTACAGGTAGAGGCCATCTCCCGTGCCAATAGTATGGTCCCGAGGCCCCAGACTGCAGTTGGAGTTACTTTTTCACAGGGGGCTAGTTCTGGCTCAGAGACAGTAGAAAAGGGGACGGTTAAAGAAATTCTCACAGTAATGCAGAAACTGCAAGAGCAAATGGAACACTTGCACACCCGTTGTGATGAACATTCTATGAAAATTGCAGACTTCCAGAAAACTGGAGGTGAAAGGGTGAGCCGTCCATACCCAGAAAATCAGAATCACACACCACCCCGCTGGAGGGATGAGGATAGGACCTACCGAAGGGGTCCAAATCATTTAGTGCAATGCTCAGGAGAAATCGAAGGGGCTTACCGAAGGGGCCCAAACAGATGGCCAGAACGACGGGAGATACGCTGCTGGGAGTGTGGACGGATGGGCCACGTTGCTGCTAGATGTCCAGAGCAGCGACAAACTTATGAGACACCGCCGTTAAACTGAAGTCCCCTGCTGCTGTAGGGCGTGTAGTAGGGGAGACTGACAAGAAGACTATGTGGGGAGAATGCCCTAATGATGACCTGATCGCTGCAAGTCCTGTTATACAGGTGGAAATGGAGGGTATTCCGGTTGCCTTGAGTAGAGACTGTTATGAACGGTACTTCCAGCAACATGTGAAATATGATCCTCATACATTCGTACGAGTGGTCGCAGCTAACCAGTTACCAGTTCCAGTCGTGGGAGTGGCCTGGATGAATGTCCGGGTATGTGGCCAAGATCTAGGTAGGAAAGGCATTGTGGTGGTACAGGAGTCACATGAAGTAAAGGTCCCTGTCATTTTGGGGATAAATGTGTTAAAAGAATTAGATCAGATCCTCTTTGAAAAGAAAGGTCACGGTTATTGGAAAGAAACCACCACCCATCGGCCTACTCAAACAGCTTTCCAGCGGCTGATCCGGACATGTGGCTTACAGAAAAGTTCGGATGCACAACGTCCTCTGGCTCGAATTTCAGTTCCTTTGCATACAAAAGTTACACTGCCACCCAGTCGGGAGACAATAGTGTCCATGCCCGTAGGTACCTGTCGGAAACTAGAGGGCATAGCTGTGTTGGTAGAACCACTGCAGGCAGCCGAAGGAGGTGTTGATCCGCTAGTGGCCCGTTCCTTGGCAATAGTTCGCAATGGAAGAGTACCACTTCGATGTGTAAACACTCAGGACCAGAGTGTGGACCTGACCCCAGGGAGGCAGCTGGCTAACATCTATGTGACTCCGGAGGAAGTAAGGAAAGTAACTCCAATGCAGCTGAAGCCGACTGAAAGGGATGAGTGGACCGTAACTGTGTCCATGGGAGAAGATGAGGAACCCACCTCTGAATGGAATGGCCGTTCAATTCGAGAACAGATGAAGATGGATGCAAGTTCATGTTCTCTGGAATGGGTGCAGAAGGTAGATGAGCTGTTGTGGGAGAACCGAGCCGCCTTTGCACGGTATGCTGAAGATTTTGGATGTACCACAGGGATCTACCATGAGATTCCCACAGGAGACACCCCTCCAATTAGAGAGCGCTACCGACAAATTCCTCCACAGTTGTATCAGGAAGTGAAAGAACTGTTAGCTAAGATGCTACAGGGTGGGATCATCCAAGAAAGCCAAAGTCCCTGGGCGGCTCCTGTGGTGTTAGTAAGAAAGAAAGATGGGTCCATCCGATTTTGCGTAGACTATCGGAAGTTAAACGCTTGCACCGTACGAGATTCCTACCCCTTGCCACGGATTGAGGAGTCTCTCTCAGCGCTGGGGAGAGCCCGGTACTTCTCCTCACTAGATCTGGCTAGTGGGTATTGGCAGGTGCCGATGGCCACAAAAGACAAGGAGAAGACAGCATTCATCTTGCCCATGGGACTATACGAATTTAACCGGATGCCCTTCGGGTTGACAAATGCACCCGGAACGTTTCAGCGGTTGATGGAGAAATGTCTCGGTGACTTCAACTTTGAGTTCACTCTCATCTACTTGGATGACATTATAGTGTATTCTGCGACCTTTGAAGACCATCTCCACCAGTTGGGGCAAGTATTTCGAAGATTGCGGGAACATGGGCTCAAATTGAAACCCAGTAAATGTCGGTTGTTCCA
This sequence comes from Leptodactylus fallax, assembly GCA_947044405.1. NCBI lineage: Eukaryota > Metazoa > Chordata > Amphibia > Anura > Leptodactylidae > Leptodactylus > Leptodactylus fallax. Next base: position 7,206,464 of record CAMRHE010000071.1, on the reverse strand, counting down.
ATCTGAAATTGATTACTTGGGTCACCGCGTATCAGGAGAAGGGGTGAGACCATCAAGAGACAAGATAGCGGCTGTTCAAGATTGGCCAATACCGACTACCCTGCGAGAAGTGAGGGCGTTCCTTGGAGTAGCCGGTTACTATCGACGGTTTATTAAGGATTTCGCCAAGGTAGCAGCACCACTTAATGCTCTCCTACGAGGCACATCCGGTGGTCCAAAGAACCGGTCCGTGAAGTGGGGACCTGAACAGGAACAAGCCTTCCAGGCATTGAAGAATGCACTGACAACAGCCCCAATCTTGGCATATGCTGATTACCACTTGCCGTTCCAGCTGTATACAGATGCAAGCCTGTATGGTCTTGGAGCAGTGCTTTCCCAGCTTCAGGATGGCCAGGAGAGGGTCATAGCGTACGGCAGCCGGTCTTTGAGAGATTCTGAAAGAAACCCTGAGAATTATAGTTCATTTAAGTTGGAGCTGTTGGCACTGGTATGGGCCATGACCGAGAAATTCTCTGAATATTTGACCGGTGCTGAAGTTTTAGTACTGACTGACAACAACCCACTAGCTCACCTGGAAAATGCCAAGCTCGGGGCGTTAGAGCAGAGGTGGATAGCCCGAATGTCTAAGTTCAATTACCGCATTAAGTATCGGTCCAAAACAGAGAACCAGAATGCTGACGGACTTTCTAGGGTAACCGCCCAGACCCCCACAGTAGACGTGGATCATGAGTTGGAGCATGTGGAGGTGCCAGACTTCAGCAGATTTTCACAGGCCTTGGCCGCCGCTAATCAGTTTGAGATGGAGGGGACTGAAACGGCTCCTTTCTTTGGTCCCTCACGACAGGAATGGGCACAGATACAACAGACCCATGAGGGGCTGGCACAGATGATCAAGTGTGTTGAGAAAGGCCAGAAGCCCTGTAGAGAGGAAAGAGAACGACTGACACGTGAGATATTATCTGTTCTGAGTCAGTGGGAAAAGTTGGAGATGAAAAATGGAGTGCTATGCCGAAAGGTCTATTTACCTTCTGAGATCGACATTCGATACCAAATTGTGGTGCCTAGTGAACTGGCTCGCTCGTTGGCAGTTGAGGCTCATAATAAGAATGGACATTTTGGTCATGAGAAGACCTTTCGTTGGTTACAGCGACTGATTTACTGCCCTGGTCTTCGTCAAATGGTCGAAGAAGTATGCCGCAGCTGTCGAACTTGTGAGATCCATAAGGCAATAGAACAGAGAGCTCCCCTGCAAACCATTGTGACCCAGGAACCTTTAGAAATCGTCATGATAGACTATCTAATGGTTGGCCCATCCAATAGCGGACACCAGTATTGCCTCGTAATGGTGGATCACTTCACCAAATTTGCGGTGGTAACCGCCACCAAGGACCAGACAGCTGAGTCAGCAGCTCGTGCTCTGTGCCAAGATTTCATTCGAGTATATGGGTGTCCCCAACGCATCCACTCCGACCAGGGCGCCTGCTTTGAGGGACACGTAATGAAAGAAGTTCAACGTATCTACGGGATAAAGAAGTCGCACACGACTCCATACCACCCTCAGGGAAATGGGGCCTGTGAAAGATTCAACAGAACTCTGCTACAGATGCTGCGGACTCTGGAGGAAGACAAGAAGTTACAGTGGCCTCAGTTCTTGTCTGAAATGGTGTGGGCCTATAACAATCAGGTCCATTCTACAACGGGGTACTCTCCTTATACACTTCTCTTTGGGCGGTCTGGGCGAAGTATAGGAGAATTACAGTTGGATGATGTGGATGGGTTCCCTCCGAGGGATCCAACCTCTTGGGTGCGGGCGCACCGGCAGAGACTTGAGATGATCCATCGATTGGTGCGGCAGCGCCTGCAAGAACATCCCCATCCTGATAAGACCCCAGTGCAAGAAGCACCATTGCAACCAGGCGACCTGGTGCTAGTTCGTGTCAAGAAACCCCAAGGGAAATTGGAAAGCCGATGGGAGGCTTTGCCGTATCGTGTTGTTGGCCGCAAGTATGCGAATGGGCCAGTGTACCAGGTCCAGAAAGAAGGAACTGATTGTGTTCGAGTACTTCACCGAAATATGTTGCGCCTGTGTCATTCTGAAGGGACAAATCATGATGGGCCTGCCAATGTGAATGAGCTCCCACAGTCAGAGAATGGAGGTGCGGAATGGGCCTCCGACGAGGAGGATGATTGTTGGCCGATCCCTGCTCCTGGGGATGTTCCACCTGTGACTACTGTATCTCCGGCCTGTGCCCCCTCTGGTGCGGAATCCACTGGTCCTTCTCAGCCCATAGCTGCAGCACCCCATAATATACCACCGGTCCTCAGACGGACCACTAGGCCAAATGCTGGTATTCCCCCTGTTCGGTATGCGCAGGATGAGTTTGTTTGGCCTGCCATACATCGGTATACTACCACCCTGTGCATAAAAGTACAACCCTCTGGATATACAGTCATAGGCAGGGACTGCCAATCTTAAAGTGGGGGGGAATATGTAAGAGACAGCCAATGTTGTCCTAAGCTTTATTTGTCTGTATAAATTGTTAATGTTGAATGTATTTCTGTGATTCTGTTCCTTTAAGACAGCAGCCATTGTAATTGTGACATGATGCTGGAGTGAGACCCCCCCCTTTTATGTCAGCTTGCCTGTTCTGCAGACAGAGGGTGAGCAGAGAAGCAGGAAGTGAGGAAACAGAGAGCAGCAGCCATCTTGGCAAGAGAGAAGACAGGTGTCTGTGCTGTGTTGAACTGGTGTGGATATTTTTCTGTACAGCTAAGCTGTATCTTGGTCCAGAGACAAACAGAGTGTAAAGAGACAACAGGACTAGTGAGTCCACGTGAAAGGAACTGTACTCAGTGGCTGATCAGTGAGACTGACATTGTGACTGTGTATATGGATACCACAGATAGAGACTCGCAGTGCTGTTGATGTACTGGACAGCACCTGCTAAATCCCGGCTTACATCCCAGCTCAGTGTATGGATTCGGCAGGACTGTCAGTGTGCTGAGTGGAATCTGCTGTTGGATTACATTGCATTCATTGGGTTTCCCTGTTAAAGAGGACTTCATTTCTCCTGAGATCCTGATAACAGTGAGGAGAGGACGCTTCACTATAAAAGAAAGGAACGACTTTGGGCCCCACCGCGCGCTTCTACGGACTGTAAGCGGTCCACCTGGACCACTGGGGAAAAGGGGGTGCACCCAAATGTGATGTCAGGGTCAGTTAGGGATAGTTTTGAGTATATTGTTCATTCAGTGTCCATACTGCAGAAGTGGACAGAGTAAAAGTAGAAACCATTGCAGAATTTGCCTTGAAATTGTTCATGCTATATTGTATATTTTGCTTGTCTTTATCCCTGTCATTTTACCTTCAAATAGCCTTTATTAACTTATAATAAATATATATTCTTTTCTTGAACTACCGCGTGTGCGTTCATTTCTGGTTGCGGAGTCCAAACCACCTGCCTTGCTCTCGGTTCACACAAGGGTCTCCACAGTTTGTCAATTCGTCACCAGATTTCATACCTGGCATCAGAACTGGCATTGTACAATGATGATTTGGTTGCAGAATTCTATAAAGAATTAATAGAAAATATCAAGGACGAATTTGCCGATCCAAAATTCTCCTCCTTTAGCAATTTAACATCTTATTTCCCGAGCTGCTATACAAGCAGATCTTAATTTCTAGGGAAGGTCTTGAAGAAACAAATGTGCTCACCATACTCTAAAAATATATTTTAGTTAAAAAGAATGTGTCGCTTACTTATTTATTAAAACCAGATATAATGTATATATATATGAAAATATATTGATTTTTTGATTATGGGGGCGGCCATCTGGCCTGAGCTTCTCCTCTGCTCTGTGAACAACATTTAGTGATACGCTTTACAGCATAATCATGGACACAGTAGTCTGGAGCCGACTCATTGAAATCTATGGGAGAGTTTTCTAGGCATACTCTTTAGAGGGAGTAGATAACATCTTTTGGGGTGTAATGTAAGGCTCAGGGTCCTGATGCAAAAGCTAAACTCAGCCTGGGCTTTCTTGCACAGCTTCTCCTCACCACTGTCAGTTATGTTCCATCTGTACATTTCAGCAGCATTTACTCTTCCCTTTCCTTCTCTATCTGGGCCCAGCCTGCCATAAAGAATACTACATAACAGTTCTGTGCACACAAGCCTCCCATCTTTCCCATCCACTGTCAGTGACCTCCAATGTACCCCCGTTTGTTTCACAGAATCCCTCCTTGACTATTTTCTGCTGGCTAACTGCTATTTTTGCAATGAAAGGGTTAATTTTCTCAGATGTAAATGAGGTGACTGCTGTAATGAAAATCCCTAAAGAATTGGAAAGGGTCATTCTATTGCTTAGCGGTCAGAATGAAAATTGTAGAATATACACTTGTGCTAAAAATTTTACATACCCCGGCAGATTTTTTTTTTTCAGAGAATATGAATGATAACACAAAAACTTTTTCTCCACTCATGGTTAGTGGTTAGTTGAAGCCATTTATTGTCAAACTTCTGTGTTTTCTCTTTTTAAATCATAATGACAACCAAAAACATCAAAATGACCCTGTTGAAAAGTTCACATACCCCAGTTCTTAATACCGTGTATTCCCCCTCTAACATTAATGACAGCTTGAAGTCTTTTGTGGTAGTTGTGGATGAGGCTCTTTATTTTCTCAGATGGTAAAACTGCCCATTCTTCTTGGCAAAAAGTCTCCAGTTCCTGTAAATTCCTGGGCTGTCTTGCATGTACTGCACACTTGAGATCTCCCCAGACTGGCTCAATGATATCGAGGTCAGGAGACTGAGATGGCCACTCCAGAACCTTCACTTTCTTCTGCTGTACCCAACGACAGGTCGACTTGGTCTTGTGTTTTGGATCGTTGTCATGTTGGAACGTCCAAGTATGTCCCATGCGCAGCTTCCTGGCTGATGAGTACAAATTTGCCTCCAGTATTTGCTGATAACGTGCTGCATTCATCTTTCCTTCAACTTTGACCAAGTTTCCTGTGCCTTTGAAGCTCACACATCCCCACATCATCAGTGATCCACCTCTGCTTTACAGGAGGAATGGTGTTCCTTTCATCATAGGCCTTGTTGACACCTCTCCAAATGTTTGTGGTTATGGTTTGTGTTATGGTTGTGGCCAAAAAGTTAGATTTTTGTCTCATCACTTGAAATTACCTTGTTCCAGAAGTTTTGAGGCTTGTCTCTGTGCTGTTTGGCGTATTGAAGGCAAGATTCTTTGTGGCATTTGCGCAGTAATGGCTTTCTTCTGGCAACTCGACCATGCAACCCATTTTTCTTCAAGTGCCTCCTTATTGTGCATCTTGAAACAGCCACACCGATAGTTTTCAGAGAGTCCTGTATTTCAGCTGATGTTATGTGTGGGTTTTTCTTTGCATCCCAAACAATTTTCTGGGCAGTTGTGGCCGAAATTTTGGTTGGTCTATCTGACTGTGGTTTGGTTTCTGGGCATGTTATCAGGCCAAAATCACCAGGGTATGTGAACTTTTGAACAGGGTCATTTTGATGGATTTGGTTGTCATTATGATTTAAAAATAGAAAACACAGAAGTTTGACAATAAATGGCTTCAACCAACCACTAACCATGAGTGGAGAAAAAGTTTTTGTGTCATCATTCATATTCTCTGAAAAAAAGCCAAAAAAGCCAAAAATCTGCCAGGGTATGTAAACTTTTTAGGCCAACTGTATATGAAATATAGAAAGAGGCATGTTAAATTCAAAATAAAAACATTAAAATTTCTTAAAAATATGTTTCATATAAAAACTTGATTTAAAAAAAGGGAATTGATTTCCCTTAAAACTGGCAAGACCCTTTGTGTGCCAAAAGGATCAATGTGAATGAGCAGATTTGTTTGTACAACATTTCAGAGTTTTAGCGCTATATAATTAAAACATAATACAGCAAATCTAATAAAGATATAGTTTGTTGAAGTCAATTTTAGTTGGTTGTTACGTATGGAAGGAATTGTTGCTTAAAGTTCTGAACTTTGTGACCACATTAGGCCATTATCCAAAATATACCATCCTTAGTTTATAGTGAATCTCAACAGATGACAGACAACTCAGTCTTTGTCTAAATAGGACAAGGTCTTTTTATCATCTCCAACCAGAGAAGTGCTATTCTATGCTGCAGTCAGCCTGGTACTGGCCATACTAGTTCTTTACCCTTAACCCCTCCAAAAAGATATGGATGTCTCTGACTGGTTTACATTTCCACATGCTACAGAATAGACACCAATTGGCAGCAGGAGCACTGACAAAACTGCAATATAATCTTCATTATAGCCAGGAGTCATCACAAGGCAGTAGTCAGGATGAGACAAGCCAGAGCATAAGGCTGGGGTTTTGCCAGAAGACAGAACTGTGGTCAAAACCAGAACAACAGGCACTAAGCAACGTATCTAAGGGGAGAGATGGAAGCAAAATGTAAAAACAAAGTCAAGGTGCGGAACAGAGTTGTATACCTCCCAACCGTCCCGGATTTAGCGGGACAGTCCCAGATTTCAGGTCCTGTCCCACCTCCCTGGTCGGCGGGAGGTATGTCCCCGTTTCAACTCATCTGCGTCTGGAGGACACAGATGAGTTGAATACAATGGTGAATGAAGCAGGAGCCATCCGCGAACAGCTCCCGTTCCACCACTATGCTCCCTGTGTGCTCCGGTCTCGGGAGCTGTAGGCGCGATGTGATGATTTCACCCACATCACGACTGCAACTCCCAGAACATTTCGTGACAGAGACTGTAGACAGAGCAGCAAGGGAGCGAAGAGAGGTGATTATCAATGTTTTTTATGTTAAACTTTGGGTGCAAATTGAGGGGGAATATGAAACTGGTGCAGATGAAGGGGGCACATGAAACTAGGGGCAGAAGAAGGGGACACATTAAACTAGTGGCAGATGAAAGGAGGACAGATGGAGGAGGACATTAAACGTGGCAGATGAAGGGGGACATTAAACTGGGGGCAGATGAAGGGGGACATTAAACTGGGGGCAGAGATGGCAGGGGAACATTAAACTAGTGGCAGATGAGGGGTGACATGAAACTGTGGGCAGATGGAGGGGGGCATTAAACTGGGGGCAGATGAAGGTGGACATTAAACTGGTGGCAGATGAAGGGGGACATTATACTGAGGGGAGATTATAAGGGACATTAAACTGGGGACAGCTAGAGGGGGACATTAAACAAAGGGGGTCACTGGACGCAGACATTAAGCTGGGGCAACTGGAAAGGGACATTAAACCATGGGAGTAGCTGGAGGGGGACATGTTTGCCTCTAGTTGCCCCCAGTTTAATGTCACCCTCCAGCTACCCCTACAGTTTAATGTCCCCTCCAGCTGCCCCAGTTTAATGTCCCCCTCTAGCTGCCCCCAATTTATTGTCCCGCTCCAGCTGCCATTAATTTATTGTCCCCCTCCAACTACCCCCACTGTTTAATGTCACCCTCCAGCTGCCCCAGGTTCATGTCTCCCTATAGCTGCCCCCAATTTATTGTCCCGCTCCAGCTGCCATTAATTTATTGTCCCCCTCTGTGAAAGATCCTCCGTGCGCCAAACCGCTTTGGCCACACCCTGAGTCCTCTTTCATATAAAAACCACACTCACCGCCAGTAAATGTCGGGTTCACAAGATAAATAAAAGACAAGCTTTCTAAATTTTATATATTTATTAACCCCTAAATGGGTCGGTATTAAAATCTAACATATACAGTTCAGAACAGATATGCAGATATATGCAAGCATTAACAGTTACTAGTTACAAGATACAGTACAAATAAAATAAAGGGGATAAAGGTGAAATGATTACTTTACCACACATATCCTGGATGTGGCTCTATAGTCCAACACTCACACATGCTCTGGTATGTGTGAGTCACCAGTGGAGGCTTCTCAGCCTTAACTCCTAGCATGTGGCATCAATAGAATAATCCCGCCTGCATGCTCTCATAACAGTCTCTCAGCATTAGTCCAATAGTCTCTCTCAGTCTCTTGTAGGCTCATCATCGTCAGCAGCAGCATTCCAACCTGCCTGCTCATAGTAGCATCTGAGTCAAAGTCTGTAATATCCTGTAGCATAATCTCCTCCCACTGACTCTTACCTCATCTTTTATACCCTTTATGCCACCTCCTAGAATGAGGTCACCGGCGGCAGCTGGTCTCATAGAATAATCCACTCAAGTCCAGATCTTTTGTATGTAGATGAGACCAAATGACCTGATACAATGTTATCAGCCATATCTGGTCAACCAGTGCAGCTGGACAATGCATGTTTGTTTGATCAGCCAGGACTGTGTATGAATTCAATGGAGCCCTATTGTTCCAGCCCGGCCACTACTGCCAATATACACCTAGGCTCATAGCTGCGCACAGTATGAATAAATGGAACTAGAGAGAAATACGCTACCCAGAGACCAAAATACATCTCTGAGTTATGGCCATATTTAGGCAGAATCATCACACCTCCCCCTTTAGATGGGGCTTGCAGGAAGTGGGGGCCTACGCCCCTCTTCTGAAAGCACCTCCGCCTCCAGCTTCTCAGGTTCTGGCCCCAAGGCTCCCTCACCTTCCCCCGGGGTCCCAGCAGACTCGGGCCTTGTCAGACTCCGAGGGTGGTTGAGCGCCACGTGCCTTCAATATGTCCAGACTAGGGTCAGCTTGGACAGCCTCTCTGAACTCTTGGCTGGAGTGAGACAAAAGAGAGGTGCATGTTACATAGCTGCCGACCCCTTCTGTCTCTCTAGTCTGACTAGGGACACTTCTAAGGCCCAGGCTCTGAGCCACATACACTTGGCTACCTCCTGCCTGTTCCTGGTCCGCTTTCTGAGTGCGGGCATCCCGTAGCTTTACACTCATGACCTCAGGCCCTTGGGATACCATTCCAGAGATCCCATCCCAGCAATCTCTGCTCTCCTGGCTACCCTTGGCCTGCTCTCTCACACTAGCCGCTAGGTGGGAGAGTTCTATGGGGTTCTGCACCTCCCCCTTTGCTTCCAAACCTACATCCTGTTCCTCCTGTACTTGGGTGGGTGATGGTGATACCTTGGGCAAATGACTGAGATCATGCTTCCCCAAACCATCCCCCCACAATACATTGACAGGTAATACATTGGACATACCCCCTTCTTGGATCACACCTCCAGTACCCCATGCCATCTGCACTTGGACCATGGGCACTCCTGGAGTAGAACTGGACAGAAGAGACGTGTATGTCTCATACCGGCCGGACTCCGCCGGCTTCAAGGGAGTGAGGCTAGTCATGGCGGTCTCAGCACCGACTCCAGGTGGTGTAGGCAACGGTTCAAGGGTCGGAACGCCCTCCACCCTTGTAGCACTCTGGCTGCGGGCTAACACCGCACTACCAGCAGTCCGTCCCTCACCTGGATCGGCCATGAGATCCACATAGCCTACCTGACCACCTGGCACATGGTCAGTAGTTGGGTGCTTATCGGATACACTGGGCGAAATAGTAGAAGTCACTTCCAGTGACTCAGAAGAGCTACCCTGTACACCTTCACAACAAGCATTGGCAATTACATTGACAGTACCTTCATTAGCAATTGTTAATTCACACCAGGCATCAATGAGATTTGTGGTAGACAGATTAACAAGCTGGGAGGGAGACGTCCCCGCAGATGTGGGTGTGTCTACCGACCGGATCTCATTGGCTCCTAGCACCGGAGGGAACAAAGCATCAATAACAATTGTGCTGAGCTGGGTTGCAGGAAGTTCAGTTGCATCTTCCCTGCTCTCAGCTGAAGGCAACTCATTAGCATTTACACTTACTGCCATGGGAAGTATCTCAGAGGGGGGGGTTACGGGCCCTCTCTGCAGATATGACAGACACATTATCAACATTAATCATAGACAGTCCATCACAGTAAATTGGGTTGCTCCCCACCCCACATTGGGACACCATAGGTCCCAAATCAGATCCCAACAGTACATTAGCAGGCAAATCAGTCAATAGTCCCACAGTCCGCATTCCTTTTTCTGCACCCCAGTCCAGATACACAGATGGGCCACCTGCTGTGGCTTGGGAAACAGGGAAGTTCTCAGGGCGGTTGGGGCACTCCTCCTTGAAATGTCCTGTCTGGTTACAGACATGGCACCGCCGCACCTCCCCTTGGGGTTTGGGAAAGGTCACTAGGGTGCCCAGAGTTCTTGGGACAGGGGAGGGACCACCCGGGGCATAGTTGGTCTCACCTGACCTGACGAAATACGGCTGTGGTGAACTCCAGCCTGACTTCTCCTTCCAACTTGAGGGTCTCTGCAGGTTTGTTGGAGTTTGCGCCTGCTGGGAGAGCTCCATCCTTTTGAGCTCAAGCCGATACTGCCATTCTGCTGCCTTCCTCTCTCTCTCTGCCTGTCGCTCAGCAGCCTTCCTCTCTCTCTCTGCCTGTTGCTCAGCAGCCGTTTATCCTAAGATCCCACCACGCTGCCACCAATGTGAAAGATCCTCAGTGCACCAAACCGCTTTGGTCACACCCTGAGTCCTCTTTCATAAAAAAACCACACTCACCGCCAGTGAATGTCGGGTTCACAAGATAAATACAAGACAAGCTTTCTAAATTTTATATATTTATTAACCCCTAAATGGGTCGGTATTAAAATCTAACATATACAGTTCAGAACAGATATGCAGATATATGCAAGCATTAACAGTTACTAGTTACAAGATACAGTACAAATAAAATAAAGGGGATAAAGGTGAAATGATTACTTTACCACACATATCCTGGATGTGGCTCTATAGTCCAACACTCACACATGCTCTGGTATGTGTGAGTCACCAGTGGAGGCTTCTCAGCCTTAACTCCTAGCATGTGGCATCAATAGAATAATCCCGCCTGCATGCTCTCATAACAGTCTCTCAGCATTAGTCCAATAGTCTCTCTCAGTCTCTTGTAGGCTCATCATCGTCAGCAGCAGCATTCCAACCTGCCTGCTCATAGTAGCATCTGAGTCAAAGTCTGTAATATCCTGTAGCATAATCTCCTCCCACTGACTCTTACCTCATCTTTTATACCCTTTATGCCACCTCCTAGAATGAGGTCACCGGCGGCAGCTGGTCTCATAGAATAATCCACTCAAGTCCAGATCTTTTGTATGTAGATGAGACCAAATGACCTGATACAATGTTATCAGCCATATCTGGTCAACCAGTGCAGCTGGACAATGCATGTTTGTTTGATCAGCCAGGACTGTGTATGAATTCAATGGAGCCCTATTGTTCCAGCCCGGCCACTACTGCCAATATACACCTAGGCTCATAGCTGCGCACAGTATGAATAAATGGAACTAGAGAGAAATACGCTACCCAGAGACCAAAATACATCTCTGAGTTATGGCCATATTTAGGCAGAATCATCACACCCTCCAACTACCCCCACTGTTTAATGTCACCCTCCAGCTGTCCCAGTTTAATATCCCCCTCTAGCTGCCCCCAATTTATTGTCCCGCTCCAGCTGCCATTAATTTATTGTCCCCCTCCAACTACCCCCACTGTTTAATGTCACCCTCCAGCTGCCCCAGTTTCATGTCCCCCTCTAGTTTCCGCCAGTTTAAACTGGTGCACCAGGAGAGGGATTTAATACTGTGGAGCAATTAGAGGGGAACATTATAATGTGGGGGCATATAATGTTAGGGTGACTGTAGCAGCATTAAACTGTGTGGGGGCACAAAGAAAAATGGATGAGAATGGGCGGAGTCAACGTAGAAGTGGGTGGAGCTCAATTTGCTTTGGCGTGCATAGCGCACTGCACATTTTGTCACTCCTTCTGTTCTTTGAAAGTTGGGAGGTATGGAATAGGGTGAGGTGAGTAACACTCTTACTATTAAAACACATGGGGTAAGTATGCTCTGTTGCCCTATTTATGACATGTTCAGAACCAGATGAATGTCTTGAGTCTGCTTATGTGTATGAAGAAATCCTAAGTCTCTTTTCTCCTTTATATCTAGCAGAGAGCTTACTTATATATCAAGATGAGCAGAAGTTTTATTATACCAATAAAAGTGAGTACAGAAGAAGTTTAGTTCTCTGCCATTCCTTTGCACATTATAAATGATTAGTACATTTCAATTAAAGCCATTATAGCCAGAAGTGATCTTATCAGGCCGCCAATTACAAGGCGAGACAGAAGCGACACGGCAAAGTTCATGAAACGGCACAATGGTTCTTTACTTATCAGACACTTACAGTCACCGCTGTATAGCACAAGTATCAAAAGATACTCAAATTTACTTTTGTCCTCTGTATCAAAAAATAAAAAAATTTAAATCAGATATGAAGATGCTTCATGTTGAGAACCGTATACTCGTCCATATAGTACAGTTTTAATGTGGTTATTGTCAGTGTTGTAACTGTTCATGTGTACCGCTGAAATAGATGTAAATAACTCTGAGACAGAAATGTGTTCAATAGAGTTGTCCTTTCCCTTCCCCCTCTTCTCTTGACAGGGCCTATGAGTTTTCCGGTTAGAAAGGATGTGAACCTAGAAAGGTAGATTCGGCAAATATAAACCAAACACCAGAGGATTAAATTTCTCCCTGAGCTGGTGGGTGGTGGCTAGCTGCTATGTCTGCCATAAACAGTACACAGAAACTAAGGGAGAATATGTATCATCTCTCTCTATCTCTCACTCAGAAGAAGCAGGATCATATAGGACATCATAGAGATGTGCTTACCCGTATTGTTGTCAATATAGCACGTGGAGTCAGATACAAAGCTTATGTGCAGCAGTCTCTCTGTGTTTGCCTCCCTATTTGCTCATTGGGCTCATGCCTTCTCATCATTCATCCCTACTCCATAGACTTCTATGGTGAGCTGCAATCTGACATCTCCGTCTTACTGTTGAATTCAGCAGAGATTTCAGTGTGAAAATCAGTTTAGCATGGAGGTGGAAGAGTCTTACATTGGTTTAACTACTATTGATGTATGCACTGTTTCTTCCAAAGTTAATAACCATTAGAAACTTGCAAAATGTCTGCACTAAATCCATATGCATTCACATCTTGGTTGTACCACGTAGTTTGTAATGTTTATGATTTTATCCAAATAATACACAGGGTTTTAGGAGTGGGGTTACATTGTAGGTGATCCTATCCCAAGGTGTTGAGTTTGATTAATAAGGATGAAATGAAGGGGGAAAGAAATTTTAGTTATTGAAGGAACACATGAGGTCATTCACCCTTTGGAGGAGGAGTCCTGGAAGTGATGATACGGCCCCCACAGAGCCCTGATCTCAACATCATCCAGTCTGTCTGGGATTCTATGAAGAGACAGAAGGATTGGAGCAAGCCTACATCCACAGAAGATCTGTGCTTAGTTCTCCAAGATGTCGGGAACAACCTCTCTGCTGAGTTCCTTCAAAAACCATCTGCAAGTACTGTATACCTGGAAGAATTGATGGAAGGCAAAGGGCAAATGTCACGCCAAAATATTGATGGGATTTTGATTTCTCTTTTTCACAGTACTGTAAATGATTTAAGGCTCTCCTTAGGGTTCTCCTTCATATATGACACAAGAATGAAGAAAACAATCTGTATGGATGACATACTCTTCTAGACACAGTCTATATATATATGGACAATTATAGCTCTCCACTGCCACTGAGGGGAACTAAGAGAGACCACATGTTAATCCATATGTCCACATTACACATATACAGTATATACAGTAACTGCTACAGTATATACTCTAAGCAAATATTTAGAAAATGTCATTGGCTCCATGTCTCACAATTACACCAAAATATGACATTAGTTATCAATAATGCTATATTCAATAAGGATAATGTCATCTATGGAAATCTTCCTGATGTTAGCATCTACACTAGTGTTTGAAGTCCACCAAGACAGAATCTCCACACTGGTCAGGAAGGCTGGCGTAGTATAAGTTATTGTACTCCAGCAGTCTTCCTGTACTATTAATAGGGTGTTAGTGCTGACCTTGTATCGTATTTCAACACTGCGTGGGGTGGGCCTCTAGTTAATGTGGCGTTTTCATGAAGTTAAAATTCCAGGACAGACTCCTTTCTTCTCTTACATGACTTGTGTTATTCTGCTTATTATATTGAAGTGGTTTTCCGAGCATTTTATATTGAGGACCCACTGTTGGGAATGGCCATCAATATCTTTTATATATATGTGTTTATAACAAACATCTTCTGAATTAGAGGGAAGGGGGAGAAAGGGATTGGGAGGGAATAGCTGTCTATCAATATCTGATCAGTGGGGGCCTGACCTCTGGCATTCCAAGGAATGGGAGCTGAGCTGGAGTACCCTGCTACTACACAGTGAGGATAGGGCATCAATATAAAGTTCCCAGAAAACCTCTCCAATTTTCTAGATTAAAATTGAGGTGCATTTAGCTGATCTCAGCAGTGACTTTCTAAATTCTGTCCATCTGTTACAATGTACATTATGTATGTGCACTCTTGTTTTTTAACCCCGTCATGTTTAGAATTATATACAAAGTTTCGGCTCACCACTTAGACACTCTATAAAGCGAGGCAATACAATATATTACATTCTCTAATACCTGCTTATGGCATTACTCCCTTTATATCCAGAGGTGATTTAATCACATAGCAGGGAATTAAAGATCCCAACACATTTCCTATAATTTTGCTATGCTATAAACATTAATGGAACAAAAAAAACGATTCTGGGTCATGTATTCTCATAATTATATTCAGCACTGTTCCTCTGTTATTCCTCCTAGAAATTTATAAATAAATTGTCAATTTGGTTTTACCATTCCCTTTGTCAAGGGTTGTGTCTTTGCATAGTCTGAATCTGTCAGCAATGATTGGACACTGCTAGCCTGGACAGGAACACAGCCCCATCTGGTAACACCCAGTTGTCTATTTAATCATGAACTTGTAGGAGGTAATACAAAGGGATGGTACAACATAGGAATCTAAGAAAAGATGCTCTATAGTTATTATATTATAGCGAATGCAATTATTTACTAATCCAGACATCTCAGAAAGACAGCTATCATATGTGAAGCACACACTACTTTTATCGTGTGCAAAGTCTGGAGGATTTTCAGAACACACATACTGTACATCCTTATGTCATCATCAGTACTGCGTCCATATTCTATGCATACCTTGGTCCTCACATGAAGACAATCTATTACCGATCTATATGGAAGCAGTACTGATAAAATATGCTATATGATCTGTAATTGAACACATATCCTGTGAATGGAGATTATCGCACAATGTCTGAGAATGGGGGCTAGTTACACGACCATTATTATGACAGTTCATTGTAACACTCAAAATATAGATCATATCCTATTTTGTTCATTTTCATTACACTGTAATGTGTGGGGGATCTGTGAAAAATGGCCTTTTCCACGGCTGATTTGCACCTCGGTCATGTGAATATGGCCTTAGTTATTCCATGAAACACATTTATTTGCCTCTTGCCATGATAGGTGATAAAGGTAAGACTGCTGTGACCCATACAAACACTAGAACAAAGGACCTGAACCACCTGTTACAGAGGAGGCTGAATGTACATTCATTGTCTATGGGAATGACAGAGATAGCTCAACTGCTGTACTTGGCTGTTTCTGCAGTCCCATAGACTCTTCATGGCGTGAAAATGCACATTCATGGCCACAACTTCATTTAAACTATTCTGGAAAGGGGATCTCAGAGCCCTGTTATAGAGATTGATCATGCACTGATAATCCCTTTGACTGAAGAACTGAAGTAATAACTTAGCCCGTACAATATGGATAGATCACCTGTGATAACACAGTATATACTTGTACTATGTACTTTTGTTCTAGCAGTAGATCAATTGCTTCTAACATCTATGGCACTAGTTACGCCATTGACCGCTGCCAATGGGCCAAGGTTTATAGTAAGCTCCCAGCAGTTCATTAGCACTAAACCTACTGTACATAAATCACCGCCTATTGTACGGGTTATTACTCTGTGCCTATCTACCAGCAGAAATCCATGCAAATAATCTACTTCTACCAAATGTATTTTATCAGCCCCGACCACCGGCTGGCAGCTGGCATCCTTATCTTCTCCTAGTGATTACCCGCACCCTTTACAATGGCTCTGGCGTCCGCTGTTTAGCTGGCTTTGTCTTTATTTGGGTGGAATTTCATTGTAGACGGCCAGGAGCTAATTAGACCGCTGAACGACGTCGATTTTAGATTGTAAAAAGGTTACGTGCTTAATAAATGAGCAGAATCCATGTTAATTAACCCTTTCCCCTCTATAATTAAATGATGGCTGCATGCCTTGTTAGCATTGTCATGGCATGTGTATTATAAATACTTAAATATTTTTATTCCGTACATATTGTATTTGTTCATATCCATATATGCTGCTGAAAAAAGTCAGTATTTTGGCTAAACATTTAGACGCCTACTCTAAACACTGTTGGAGGTTTTTATTTGCACTTTCGGTGATCCCTCATTTGCATCTACTTTGACAGAATGGTGCAGTTCACAGGACTGCCATCTGGACCCTAAGCATCCTGATATGCCAAGTTTCAAAGCCTGGTCTGTTCTCATAGTTATCCAACGACAGGTGGCATCCATGCCAGCCCATAACTCTGCTACCCCCTCTATTATTACAGTAGTGTCTTAAAATAGACGCACAGGTAACATTTCTCTGTCCATAATATTCATTCCTTGCCTGACTCAGAAATTCTGCTACACTTCCGATATATAAAGCAGTGGGGCAGCATTATGTTCACCTGAAACAGAATAGAAAGGATTTTATTATGGCTTACTGCTCGAGTTACTCGAGTCATGATGCAGAGAAATCTGTAAATGAAGATAAATGCGATAGGCATACAGTACCTAAAGTTCTTGGCAAATACACAGATATCGCAGTGTGGTCAAAATAGAAGCTCTGCTACAGCCAACAAACAGAGCTCGCTACTTCATCCCAAAAGCTCAGCACTGCTACATCTAACAAGCCTAGATTTCATACATCGCCTCATAAGTAAAAGGAATGTAAAGGACAAATAGGTACAAGGTCTGTGAAGGAACCTGGGCAAAATATTGGGGAGAATTTACTAACCCATCAATGTCCTGGAAGTGATGATACGGCCCCCACAGAGCTCTGATCTCACTATCATCCAGTCTGTCTGGGATTACATGTAGAGACAGAAGGATTGGAGCAAGCCTACATCCACAGAAGATCTGAGCTTAGTTCTCCAAGATGGTGGGAACAACCTCCCTGCCGAGTTTCTTCAAAAACTGTCTGCAAGTGTATCGAGAAGAATTGATGGAAGTCAAAGGGCAAAGGTCACACCAAATATTGATGTGCTTTAGATTTCTCTTTTGATCATTCACTTCATTTTGTTAACCAACAAAAATAAACTATTAACACTTCTATTTCTGAAAGCATTCTTACTGTGCAGTATTTTTTTCAACTCACCTGCCTAAGACTTTTGCTCATCACCGTATATACAAGTTGTCATTTGATGTATTTTTCCAGCCACCTACCCCACATTCTTCAATCTTCCTGTTCTTCCACCATACATTTTCACCACATTGCAGAGCATTCATAGACCTCCACCAAGACCTCAATGCTACGAGGATCTCCACTGTTTCATCATTAGTTTTGTAGCACTTTCCGTACTTTTTAGTTTGCAAGATCAAGACAAACATAAATATATAATATCTTCCAATAGGAAATAATAAACTATCTCTTTTAGGCTAAGTGAGGCTATGCAGTGAGCCGCAACCGCAACCGCTGCGATTTACAAAAATGCGAGTGTTTTTGAAATCGCAGCATTTCCTCTGCAGATTTTGTTCTGCAATGCTGGTACTGTAAAACGCTGCACTTTTACAACGTGGGGCCCCGGTCTAAAGCATCTTTTCAACCATTTCCATTAATATATTGAGTTAACCACTTCCGGACCGCCCATTGGGTTTTTGCGTCCGAGAGTGGTTGTCTAGTTCTGCAAGGACGTACTGGTACGTCCAAGCAGATTTCAGCAGCTGCACAAAATTGTGGCGGGAGGCGGCTGTAACTTCAGCCAGAGCTCCCAGAGAGAAGACAGGGAAGGTTTATTACTTTCCCTGCCTTCCCGATCGCTGTGTATACAGCGCTGAATGAGCGCTGTATACAGTGCTATAGGCAATGCCATGATGCGGCTCTCCTCTGATCCGGCAGTCACCTGATCTACCGGGATCAGAGCCTGGTAGAGCTGCTGGGTCCTACAGGATCCAGATCAGCTCTATAGTAATGGTGAGGAGGCTGTATCCCTCCTGCAACGAGCTAAATCTACCAGCCCCAGTTATAGGGGAAATCAGCCTCCCCACAAAAGAAACAGTGATCAGATGTCCCCATAAGGTCTATCATGACCTTATGGGGACACAATGTAAAAAAAAAAAAAAAAATGTAAATAAAATAATTAAATAAATAAAATAATATGCCAATAACACGCCCTTATTACAGGTTCTAGCCCCACCCCCGACGGCACCATACAAAATAAAAATTACCGTAAGGGAGAGTAAAAACTATTTTAAAAAGTTTTTTAGTAGCACTTTGTGTTATTAAATAAAAAAAAAATGAAAAATAGACATGTTTTCCCTCCTGTTTTGTTTATATCTTCCCAGATATAAAAAAAAAAATTAAAACACATGCAAAAATAAAAACATAAAAATAAAGCCCTATGTTTCACCGAAAAAAGACACAGAAATTAGTTGAATAACGCAAATGATAAAAATGTTATAACCCTCAAAACCGCACATACAAAAATCCCAAAAATGTGTCTGGTCCTGAACCAGAAATTGGCCCGGTACTGAAGTGGTTAATTTTGCAGAAAAAAAATAGTATGATAAATTCAATCTCATCTTGTTATCACTTCCAAATAGAATCCGTCACTGAGGAATATAAAGGATTAAATATTTTATTCATTTTATATTATATTTATTGTGTCAGAAATCAATATTGGGTAGGATATCCATTTTTACTAACATAATTTTTACTGCAAGAGACAGCAGGAGTGGCCACTGTATACAACATTTCCCTCAACAAATTTTTAAAGTGGGGAAGACATTAAGGGATATATAATTCTCTTTCTCCTAAGAGAACTGGATGCACAAATATCTAATTCTATGTACCCTCAACAGTCTCATCACCTAGCACAAGATCCTTACTCAGCAGGAGCATTGCAGATTTTATTCACCTAAATTCCATGCTAGAAATAGTATTGAGAGCTGCCTCTCACTGAATGTTACTGAGTGCGGAGTATGGGCTTGGAGAACGGTCTGTGTAACATGTAGAGAAAATAAGGGTAAGGGAGGGTCACTTCAAACAGTTATATCTCAGACATTATAAAACCTATAAAACACAGTTTTTCTGCTGCAGGTTTTTTTCTGCAATGTTTGATTGGGATTAGCCAGAATCCCATCCATTTTGCAGGTACTGTAAAATGGAGCGTTTTAGCAATGTGGAGTCATGGCCTCAAAAAGTAATAAAAGTATAAAGCAATAAAATCTTATATGTATCCCAATGAAAACTATAGCTTGTCCTGCAAAAATTCAAGTCTTCATACACCATCATTTATGGAAAAAAAGTGATTTTATTATAAATAAGGAGTTAAACATAAAACATTATATATTTGGTATAATGGCATGCAGAAAAAAGTTAGTTATCATGTCATTTATATCACAAGGAAAATGCTCAAAAAAGCAAATCATAAAAAAATTGCAGATGAAATAAACTAAAACAAAAAAAAAGTTGCTGTGTACTTTAATGTTTGTGTAACACTTTTGTTTTCTATGATGTTTTACTTTAAAATGCAGCATGCTCTAAGTACTAGAAACTAAGAACGTATCTAGAATTTCCTCCAAAGACTTGTATATAGACTTGTATTTATAGAGAAACAAATAAAAGTTTTAGAAAATTTGTAAAAATATTCTAAAAAAATTAAGTTTTAATTTTTTTTTACTACAGGTGCATCTCAATAAATTAGAATATCTTTGAAATATTTCTTTCTTTCAGTAATTAAATTAAAAAAGTGACCTCCTATATTTTCTAGATTCTTTACACACAGAGTGTTCTATTTCAAGTGATTTATTTTTGTAAATGTTGATTATGGATTACAGGTAATGAAAACCCAAATCTAAGAAAATTAGACTATTGTAAAAAAAAGCTAAAAAAAATAACCATAATTGGTATTGCCATGTCCAAGCTATTAAAATAATGCATTGTTTATTCTGCATTGTAAATGTCAGAATTGCCGTTTTAGGCTAAGGCCCCACATTGCGGAAAAACACAGCTTTTTTGTTGCGTTTTTTGTTTTTTTTTGAGCCAAAGCCAAGAATGGCTACAAGAGGAATGGTAGACACAGTGGGGAAAAAAAAGGATTTAGTCAGCCACCAATTGTACAAGTTCTCCCACTTAAAAAGATGAGAGAGGCCTGTAATTGTCATCATAGGTAGACCTCAACTATGAGAGACAAAATGAGAGAACAAATCCAGAAAATCACATTGTCTGATTTTTTAAGAATTTATTTGCAAATTATGGTGGAAAATAAGTATTTGGTCACCTACAAACCAGCAAGATTTCTGGCTCTCACAGACCTGTAACTTCTTCTTTAAGAGGCTCCTCTGTCCTCCACTCATTACCTGTAGAAATGGCGCCTGTTTGACATTGTTATCAGTATAAAAGACACCTGTCCACAACCTCAAACAGTCACACTCCAAACTCCACTATGGTGAAGACCAAAGAGCTGTGGAAGGACACCAGAAACAAAATTGTAGACCTGCACCAGGCTGGGTAGACTGAATCTGCAATAGGCAAGCAGCTTGGTGTGAAGAAATCAACTATGGGAGCAAAAATTAGAAAATGGAAGACATACAAGACCACTGATAATCTCCCTTGATCAGGGGCTCCACGCAAGATCTCACCCTGTGGGGTCAAAATGATCACAAGAACGGTGAGCAAAAATCCCAGAACCACATGGGGGGACCTAGTGAATGACCTACAGAAAGCTGGGACTAATGTAACAAAAGCTACTGTCAGTAACACACTATGCCGCCAGGGACTCAGATCCTGCAGTACCAGATGTGTCCCCCTGCTTAAGCCAGTACCTATCCGGGCCCGTCTGAAGTATGCTAGAGAGTATTTGGATGTTCCAGAAGAGTATTGGGAGAATGTCATATGGTCAGATGAAACCAAAGTAGAACTGTTGGTAGAAACACAACTGGTCGTGTTTGGAGGAGAGTGAATGCTGAGTTGCATCCAAAGAACACCATACCTACTGTGAAGCATGGGGGTGGCAACATCATGCTTTGGGGCTTTTTCTCTGCAAAGAGACCACGATGACTGATCCGTGTACATAAAAAGAATGAATGGGGCCATGTATCGTGAGATTTTGAGTGCAAACCTCCTTCCATCAACAAGGGCATTGAAGATGAAACGTGGCTGGGTCTTTCAGCATGACAATGATCCCAAGCACACTGCCAGGGCAACGAAGGAGTGGCTTCGTAAGAAGCATTTCAAGGTCCTGGAGGCCTAGCCAGTCTCCAAATCTCAACCCCATAGAAAACCTTTGGAGGGAGTTGAAAGTCCATGTTGCCCTGCGACAGCCCCAAAACATCACTGCTCTAGAGGAGATCTGCATGGAGGAATGGGCCAACATACCAGCAACAGTGTGTGCCAACCTTGTGAAGACTTACAGAAAATGTTTGACCTCTGTCATTGCCAACAAAGGATATATAACAAAGTATTGAGATGAACTTTTGTTATTGACCAAATACTTATTTCCACCATAATTTGCAAATAAATTCTTAAAAAAACAGACAATGTAATTTTCTGGATTTGTTTTCTCATTTTGTCTCTCATAGTTGAAATCTACCTATGATGTCAATTACAGGCCGGCAACAAAATCTGTAACAAAAAAGCTGTGCTTCCTCAAAGTGGGGCCTCAGCCTTTACTCCTCATAAAAAGGAATAAATATGATCAAACTATTTTATACACTTCAAAATGGCACCAATAAAAACTACAGTTCTCCTTGCAAAAAAAAACCCAAGGTCACACACAACTCCATCAACACAAAAATAAAAGAGTTATAGGCCTGAGAATATGGTGCCTCCAAGTAAACAATTATTTTTCTTTTAAAAAAGGGTTTTTATTTTGTAAAAGTACTACAATATAAAAAAAAACTGTATAAATTTGGTATCCTTGTAATGGTACTGACGTGAAGAAAAACTTTACCTAATACAGGTGCATCTCAATAAATTAGAATATCTTTGAAACATTTCTTTCTTTCAGTAATTGAATTAAAAAAGTGACCTCCTATATTTTCTAGATTCTTTACACACAGAGTGTTCTATTTCAAGTGTTTTATTTCTGTAAATGTTGATTATTGATTACAGGTAATGAAAACCAAAATCTAAGAAAATTAGAATATTGTAAAAAAGTTCAGTATTGTAAATTCAGTGTGTCACCTGCCAAGGTTTCCTAAGTCTTTAAATGGTCCCTCAGTCTGGTTCGGTAGGACACACAATCATGGAAAACGCTGATTATGGATTGTATTACTGAAATACTGAAATGAATGAACGTTTCAAAGATATTCTAATTTATTGAGATGCACCTGTATATACTGCTAAGTGCACATTATAAAAATAAAACCCAAAAAGCAATTCCAGAATTGCAAGTTTTTTAACATGTAACCCCCAAACAATAATAAAACCTAAGTAATACATGATATGTACCACAAAAAAAAACCATGAGGCTGATGCTAATTGCCTATGTCAGGGGAAAAATTCCTTCCAAATCCATCTGTCACTATAAACTTTTAATCTACTTATCTACAAAAATCAAATACCCATAACATGTAATACTTTTCCTTTCAAGAAAGACATCAGGTCCCTCTTGATCTTGTTCAATGAATCCACCATCACCACAGTGATGTCCATAGCCTCTTACAGTAAAGAATCCTTGTCTATGTTGCTGTTAAAATGCTATTTCCTCTAGGCGTAGAGGATGTCCCCTTGTCACTGTCACTGGCCTAGGAGTAAAAGGATCATTAGAAAGTTCTTTGTGCTGTCCCTTCATGTATTTGTACATTGTGATTAGATTTTCCCATAGCTGTACTTTTTTCTAATCTGAATAACCCCTAGTTTCTTAGGCTGTCTCCGGACTCCAATCACACCTTCCCATATTCACATTCATATTATCTCTGTTGCCTTCCTCTGCACTAGTTCAGCTAGTTCCTTCTTGAATACAGAAGTCCAACTTTGCACACAATAGAGTATGCATGGCCATATTAGTAGTGACTTATATAGAGGCATAACTATGTTCTTGTCATGAGAATCTATACTTCTTTTCATGCATCCCATAATTTTATTTGCCTTGGCAGCAGCTGCCTGGCACTGGTCACTAAAGGTAAGCTTGCTGTCCACCAAAATCCCCAAGTCTTTTTCATTCTTACCCAGCAATTTACTATTAAGTACATAATCATACATTTTATTTCATCGACCAAAATGCATAACCTTACATTTGTCAATATTAAACTTAATTGCCAAATCTCCGCCCATGCTCCCAGCTTCCTTAGATTCCCCTGTAGTATTCTGCTATCCTCCTCAGTTTTGATTACCTTACAGAGTTTAAAATAAAGAAAAATTCTAAATAGGGTATACCCAAAACCAAAAGACAACAAAAAACT
Source organism: Leptodactylus fallax (assembly GCA_947044405.1). NCBI lineage: Eukaryota > Metazoa > Chordata > Amphibia > Anura > Leptodactylidae > Leptodactylus > Leptodactylus fallax. The sequence goes on along the minus strand of CAMRHE010000071.1, from coordinate 7,182,767 downwards.
TGACAATCCACTCAAGTTTTTTGTTGCCTTACAGAGTTTAGTATCATATGCAAATATGGACACCCTGCTCAATAAACCATCTACCAGGTCCTTAATAAAGATATTACGTCACCGGTGGGGTGACCCCTATGGCACCCCACTGGTGACTGTGACCCAGTCTGAGTATTTCCCATTAACCAGCACCCTCTGTTTCCCATCACTGAGACAAAGCCACACATTTTCCCCCAATTCCAATGTTCTAATTTTGTATACCATCCTTTTATGTGGTATAGTATCAAATACCTTTAAAAAGCTCAGATACACCACATTGACAGCATTATCCAGGTCCCATCTAGATCTGACCTCTTCATAGGAGCTGTTCAGATTAGTCTGACAGGACTGATTCCTCATAAACATGCACTGATCAGGTGCTATAAGGTTATTTTCAATGGGATATTCCAGGATAGCAACTCTTAGAAAATCCTCAAATATTTTAATCACCACCAAGATTAGACTTACCAGTCTATAGCTTCTAGGCTTACTTTTTTACACCTTCTTATAGGTGGGCACCACACCAGTATTTGGGACATAGCCTGTTTCTACAGAGTGCTAAAATATTAGATATAGGGGGTTTGTCTATTATTATATTTAATTCCTTCAGAACCTTGGGATGACTGCCATTAAGACCCGGTGACTTTTCTATTTCAGTGTTTTTAAGATGCCTCTGGCTTAAGCAGGTGATATTTAGAGGGGTTGTCACTTTCTGACCAATATTGAGAGACTAATGTTATTGTTTGTATAATAAAAAGTTGTACAATTTTCCAGTATACTTTCTGTATCAGTTCCTCATGGTTTTCTTGATATCTGCTTGCTGTCATTAATTCTACTTACTCCCAAAAATCAGTCCATGGTCATGTGATGGACACACAAGTGCACGGCTTGTTACCAGGCAGATATCTGATTACTCTGCTGTGACTCTTTATCCACTGGGAATAAGCAGAATGAATGAAAGTCAACAAAGATCTAGAAAACTGTGAGGAGTTGATACAGAAAGTATATTGGAAAATTGTACAACATTTACTATACAAATACAGTTAGTCATATGAAAAAGTTTGGGCACCCCTATTAATCTTAATCATTTTTAGTTCTAAATATTTGGGTGTTTGCAACAGCCATTTCAATTTGATATATCTAATAACTGATGGACACAGTAATATTTCAGGATTGAAATGAGGTTTATTGTACTAACAGAAAATGTGCAATATGCATTAAACCAAAATTTGACCGGTGCAAAAATTTGGGTACCCTTATCATTTTATTGATTTGAATACTCCTAACTACTTTTTACTGACTTACTGAAGCACAAAATTGGTTTTGTAACCTCACTGAGCTTTGAACTTCATAGCCAGGTGTATCCAATCATGAGAAAAGGTATTTAAGGTGGCCAATTGCAAGTTGTTCTCCTATTTGAATCTCCTCTGAAGAGTGGCATCATGGGCTCCTAAAAACAACTCTCAAATGATCTGAAAACAAAGATTGTTCAACATAGTTGTTCAGGGGAAGGATACAAAAAGTTGTCTCAGAGATTTAACCTGTCAGTTTCCACTGTGAGGAACATAGTAAGGAAATGGAAGACCACAGGGACAGTTCTTGTTAAGCCCAGAAGTGGCAGGCCAAGAAAAATAACAGAAAGGCAGAGAAGAAGAATGGTGAGAACAGTCAAGGACAATCCACAGACCACCTCCAAAGAGCTGCAGCATCATCTTGCTGCAGATGGTGTCACTGTGCATCGGTCAACAATACAGCACACTTTGCACAAGGAGAAGCTGTATAGGAGAGTGATGCGAAAGAAGCCGTTTCTGAAAGCACGCCACAAACAGAGTCGCCTGAGGTATGCAAAAGCACATTTGGACAAGCCAGCTTCATTTTGGAAGAAGGTCCTGTGGACTGATGAAACAAAGATTGAGTTGTTTGGTCATACAAAAAGGCGTTATGCATGGCGTCAAAAAAACACAGCATTCCAAGAAAAAGACTTGCTACCCACTGTAAAATTTGGTGGAGGTTCCATCATGCTTTGGGGCTGTGTGGCCAATGCCGGCACCGGGAATCTTGTGAAAGTTTAGGGTCGCATGGATTCAACTCAGTATCAGCAGATTCTTGAGAATAATGTACAAGAATCAGTGACGAATTTGAAGTTACGCCGGGGATGGATATTTCAGCAAGACAATAATCCAAAACACAGCTCCAAATCTACTCAGGCATTCATGCAGAGGAACAATTACAATATTCTGGAATGGCCATCCCAGTCCCCAGACCTGAATATCATTGAACATCTGTGGGATAATTTGAAGCGGGCTGTCCATGCTCGGCGACCATCAAACTTAACTGAACTGGAATTGTTTTGTAAAGAGGAATGGTCAAAAATACCTTCATCCAGGATCCAGGAACTGATTAAAAGCTACAGGAAGCGACTAGAGGCTGTTATTTTTGCAAAAGGAGGATCTACTAAATATTAATGTCACTTTTCTGTTGAGGTGCCCATACCTTTGCAATGGTCAAATTTTGGTTTAATGCATATTGCACATTTTCTGTTAGTACAATAAACCTCATTTCAATCCTGAAATATTACTGTGTCCATCAGTTATTAGATATATCAAATTGAAATGGCTGTTACAAACACCCAAATATTTAGAACTAAAAATGATTAAGATTAATAGGGGTGCCCAAACTTTTTCATATGACTGTAATAGCATTCCTCTCTCAATATTAATCTGAAAGTGGACATACCCTTTAATGTAGAATTTACATTATATCTAATCATCCAACATTGCACTTTCCTGTATAAATATAGTAAAGAAGAAGGAATTTAGTAGAGTTGCCTTTTTATCATCCTTCTCCATCATTACTCCCAGATTATTTTTGATAGGGTCCACAGACTTAGTTTTAGGTTTCTTGTTATTTATGTATTTTAATAATATTTTGGGGTTATTTTTACTTTCCCTGGCTATTAATTCTCTGTCCCAATATTTATCACCTTAATCTGTTTTTTTGCATGCCTTATTTTTCTCTTTATAGTTCTTTAATGCATCATCACTTTCTTCCTGTTTTAGGCTTACATTACCGTATACAGATACCGTGGTTACATTTGACTACAGCATCTGAGTGGATGCCCGTCATCAGAGCCATCAGTTTTTAAGGACATTTAATACTTGAAAATGAATTATATTGTGATCACTATTACCCTGATGACCCCCAACCTCCAGTTTAGATATTCTTTCTATATATAGATCTGTTGCTTCAAATTAGGTCTAGAAGTTCCCCCTCCCATGTTGGGTCCTGTACTAGTTGGGAAAGATAACTGTATTTAATTATTGCCAAAATCCTGTTACCTTTGTTGGACCTGCAGGTTTCTGTTTCTCAGGGGTAGTTGACGTCCCCCATAATAAATACCTCATTTTTAGCTGACTCCTCTATTTGTTCCATTAGTAACTGTTCCACTTCCTCTATTATAGATGGAGGAAGTAACCCCTATTAGTTTTTTATTTTTATTTTCCCTCCCTTTATTTCCACCAATAGGGACTCTACATGTCCATTTTCCTCCCAAATGTCATGTCACAGTATGGGCTTTCAGCAGGATATTATATAATATATATATATATATATATATATATATATATAAGTAAACCCTGCTTCCTCTCTTATTTATCAGATTTTTTTCTGAAAAGACTGTACTGACTGTATAGACTGTATATTAACCCCCTAGACTGTATAGAATGTATATTAACCCCCTAGACTGTATAGACTGTATATTAACCACCTAGCAGTCACATTAAAATTGCAAAAACCCTTACTTTTTTATTACAGATTTTGAATTTATGGCTCTTGTATATATTACTGGCACATAACTCTGTCCCTCTTATGTGCATTTTAACCCTTTATTGAACTAACACTTCTTAGCTTAAACCAGTAACATTTTATCCCTCTCTGCATTCCCACTTTCACAACTTTTTAAAATTAAATTTTATTTTAATGTAGCTTTACAAGACTTTGTATTTTGTGGGTGCATATGACTTTTTGATCAGTTTTGATTATTTCTTGTTTTTGAGAGGTGAGATAAACAAAAAACATAAATTCTGCAGCATTGACAGCAGCATCTAAAGGGTTAAAGGTTAAGTATGCGCTCTGATTGATAATGAGGAGTGATATCATGAACAAAAATTCATGGTGTCCCCTCCCTCTGGGTCATCTTAAGTGACTGCTACCTCTGCAGTTTTACTGAATGTCTCTTGCTTAGGGTAAACTGCTATGTACTTTGCTTAACCCCTTCCCTACACAGGCATTTTTCGATTTTAGTTTTTGACTTCCCACCTTCCAAACCCCATAATTTTTTTTTCATTTTCCGTTCACAGAGCCATATTAGGGCTTAATGTTTGCAGGAAAAATTGTTCTTCATAATGGTACCATTTAATATTATGTACAATGTACTGAGAAGCTGGAAAAAAAATTCAGAATGGGGTGGAATTGTAGAAAAAGTGCATTGACTTTCTTACTGGCTTCATTTTTATGCTGTTCACTGTATTCTATGTTTCAGTACGATTCCGTAGATACTAAATTTATATAGTTTTATTTACATTTTAATCTCTTAAAAAAATCCAAAACTTTTTTAGATTTCTTTGTACCGGGATGCATAGGCCGTTTTTTTTTGTGGGGTCAAGTGTACTTTTTATACCATTTTGATCACTTTTTATTCAAATTTGTATCAGGCAAAATAGCAAAAAAACGGTGGTTCAGCATTTTTGATTTTTTTTTTGCCACTACGGAGTTCGCCATACAGGAAAAATAGGAAAAGTTTGTAGACCGGGTGTTTTCGAACACAGGGATATCTAATGTATATGTGTTTCACAAGATTGGAAACAGAAGGGAGAAGTATCAATCTTTCCCTTTATAATTGTGTTACTTTTGTAGCTACTCATGGATCTGGCTCAGAAACTTGCCATAGCTTGAAGTGAGCTAGTAAGGGTATGTTCACATTTCTGACATGCATTTTGTCACATTTTTGATCCTTAAATTCATGTCAAAAACACCCCCACACTGAAGCTCCATTTTAGTGTGTTGAAAAAAAAAACATCCTGACACAATTCTAGCAATAGACATGTTCCTGAAACCACAGCAGGTGACCACACACTGGATAGTATCATTAAGTGCTTCCTGCTACAGCCATATTTAGGTTTTTTCATTTTCATTTTTTACTGCCTACATTCCAAAAGCCATAACTTTTATTTTTCCGTTCACAGAGCAGCATGGGGTCTTTTTTTGTGTGATGAATTGTACTTTGTACCTTTTAATATTTCACATGATGTACTGGGAAACTGGAAAATAAATTCAGAATAGGGTGGAATCAGAGAAAAACTTACACATTGACACCATTTTCTTATGTGGTTCTTTTTTTACAGTGTTCATTGTGCAGTAAAAATAACATGTTCCTTATATTCTTCAGGTCAGCACAATCTCATGATACCAAACTTACATAGCTGAAGTTATATTGTAAAACATGAGGCAAAACATTAAAAAACTGGAATTTGACTATATTTTTATATATTTTTTTTTTATAAAAATATAAGATACCTCATTTTTTATGTTTGTTTTTTGTTTGTTATTTTTGCCTGTGATATAGCAAAAGGGGTGATTTTAAAATTTATATTTTTTAATTTTTAAATATATTTTTCAAAATTTTGTAAAAACTTTCTTTACTTTTTTTTTTAGCCTTTTGAGGGTGCTTGAACCTGAACTGTATAATCCAGCAGATTACTGCAGAAGTCAGCAAAGGGTTAAATGGTCCTGATCTGCATGTCAATTTGTGACAGTTCACAAAAACTTCACAGCAAAAACAAATGTCAGATTGTTTTGCCATGTGAACAAAGTACCCTAAAGTCTCCAAATAATTTAAGTACAATTGTGGGGAATTTATTAGGACCTGTGTTTCGCACATCTGTCTTAATCATTTCCGACACTGGCATAAAATGAGAATTAAATTCTCTCCTTTACTGCAGAACTGCATAATACTGTGAAAGAATGAAAGTAAGCATCATGAACCTAACAAATTTCTCCCAATTCTGCCTTTTCTAATGGTATTTGTCAGCATTTGTACTATGTGCCAGTGAAGAACAAGGTGTTCTCTCTTACTATGTGTGATTGAATAAAACACAGTAGAAATGTGATCAGTCAAGACAAATAGTATAGTTAAAATCTAATAGCACTGGAGTCTATAAGACTACTACAGATGTTACAGCAATAAAACAAGTCACATACAGAGTAGAGGTAAACCTGCACTAAAAATCACCGTCATTTTGTATATAATACCCAATATGTATCGTAGGCTCTGTTAACATTGAATTTGAGCATTATATGGAAGTGATACATAGGATACTTTCCTGCCATAGGGTTCCAACATAAGGCACTAATAGGAATACACTGTCATATGTCACTCATAGGACCAAGTATATGTAAGCTTCCTTATAGTATGTCATTCTGGATCTCAAAATGTCATTACTAGTAGATACCACCATACTAGAAAATATCTAATTTTGCATTAGTTAAAGGGATTTTACTGCCCCCCCCCCCAGCTGTTTTTCATACTGATGACCTATCCACTGGAAAGGTCATCAGTATCTGATCGGTGGGGATCTCACACCCAGCTGATCCAGCTGTCTCTGAAAGCGAAAACTACAGCAAGTAATAGGAGCAGAACTGCAGTACCCCAACGCCACCGGAAAAGAGTGGATAGGGAAGCAGCTGTGGTCCTATCACGTGAATAGAAACAGAGCTGCTTCCAGCTCCATCCATGGCTGTAGCTTCAAGAACTCAGAAGAAGCTGGATCAGCTGATCTGTGCAGGGTCCTATTTAGTCCCATTTAGTTCAAAATGGCTGCTCTACATGAGGCAAGGAACTCTGGGAACGTGGGATCACCCACAATGCCATGTGTGCAGCCAATCAGCAGCCAGCTCTGTGATGTCACATCCCTTTAACCCCTTCGGCATGTTTGACCGCTGCATCCAAGGTGTTAAATCCCCCCGATCAGTTATGGTGCAAGGTGTTAGCTGTGACTGACAGCTAACACCCTGCTCCATAACCGATCCGGGGTTTTAACAACTTGGATGCCGCCATTTTGCCACCCACAACGGCTCTCTGCAGCCAATAAATAGCTGTTTTTGGTACGCAATTCGCCGCAATTTAATTCAGATTGAATAGAATCATACTGCGAAATTTGGCGAAGTTGCTGAATCGAATTTTTGAATACTTCGCTCATCTCTAGTCATAGGTCATTTATGTGTGAAAAACCACTTGGTTGTCAGAAATCCCCTATAATATTGTTTGTGTTTTTAGACATGGTCTAATGGTAGATTAGGGCAGAAAATATCTTCAAGTCACAGATCCATTATAAATGAATCTGCATCTGCTGTATGACTACAAAAAATGCTGACTGTAATAGAATCATTTGCTGTAATTCTATGACACAAAATACAATTTTTTTGACACATTGCACAGCTATAATGCAGTAATCTATGATGTGCACCTGGATTGCAATATATTGCATTGTATATTTTACTTACAGCTAGATATGATGGTCGGTTCTGATGTCCAGCCTGACTGCCAGACTGAAAGTTGCTGCAATGTCCTGGGAATTATCTGGTTAAACACACTTGGTATGTCACAGCAGTTTACCTGACAAAAGCATGTAACAGGGCTGGAGATGGATGGCAGTGGTGCATCTCTTTAAATATATTATTATATTATGTATTATATTATTATTATTTATATTATTATTATTATTCTATTTGTTATTTATTTATTTGACTTGTCACCATCCACTCTCCCGGACTAGAGTTCACAATCTAAATTCCCCAGGTCATCAGTATCCAACGTGGCTGTGTCATGGCCAACCCCTGTAAGGAAGAAAAGGTGATGACAATACTATTTTTCTTGTTTCTAATATTTTATAAATGTGATACATAGAAGGATACGTAAGATATCCCTCTACTATATCTCTTATATAATTCTGTTATGCCTTGAGAAAATAATAAAGTACTTTAAAGGGATTTAAGGGATTACCTTTATCTTGAAGGTCCGCGCCGCCGTTTTTGAATTTTTATTCATTCTTCATTGTGCTCAGAAAGCACTGGGGCATTACCCCTGTGCTCTGAGCAGAGTGTTGTCATCTATTACATGAGACCTTTAAGAAGAGAAGGAGAATGACTGACGGAGCAGAAGAAATGCAGCGCTGGATTGAATGACAACGCTCTGCTCAGAGCACAGGGGGAACGTTTTTTAACATTTGCATCATTCAACTAATTTCTGTGTCTTTTTTTGGTCACAGGGCTTTATTTTTTTTATAAACTGTAATTTTTATTAAAATTTTTAACAGAGTAAATAACATTGAAAATAAAAGTAATAGAAAATAGGAAAAAGAAATTAAAAAAAAAGGGAACAAGGGCGTGCCACCACATTATGTGGCTGGCCTACCAAGCAACAGATAAAATCTATGAAAATACATATGAGCAATAACCTCAAAGATTGAGACAGGGATACGACAAAGGAAAAGGGGAGAGAGGGGGAGTAGAGGGGAAGGGGAGAGAGTCAAAGGCCTTGCAAAATACAATATGCATCCCAGGGTGACCATACAGCGTGGAAAGCCTCCATTGTATGATTAACGGAGGCAGTCAGAAACTCCATGCTACGAACGTCCTTCATACGAGCAATAAGCTCCGGACCAGTGGGAGGGGAGGATTTCCTCCAATGGAGAGCAATTAATGTTTTGGCGGCAGTACATAGGAACAGAAATAATTTGGAGGCCATTTTACCAAAATGTCTATTGGGGAGGTTAAGCAAATAAACAAGGGGGTCTAAGGGCACACCTTGTACAAACAAGGCATCAGTAAGGTGCTTGACCTCCATCCAGAAGGGGCCAATCTGTGGGCATTCCCAGAAAACATGGTACAGTGTACCCACCTCCACCTGGTAACGTCAGCAATGAGAGGGAACGCTAGGATTGAGAGAGTGGAGCAAGGCAGGGGTGTGGTACCAGTGCATGAGTAACTTATACTGAGTCTCCGGGAAAGTCACACATGCCGAGGACCTGGCCGCATGGGACCAAATAATCGGCCATTGTCCAGGCGAGATCTGCTTATCCAGAGCCCCAGACCACTTAACCATATATTTATGGGAGGGGGAAAGCCCCTCCGCCAGGGGAGGACAAGAGCCAGTAAATACCCGATATCAAACCTCTCGTGGAAGTGCCAGCTAGACAGATCCTCTCAAAAGCAGTAGGGAGCGAAACCTTCAGGGATCTAAACTGTGAGAATACAAAATGGGCAATCTGCTGGTAATGAAACCACTCAGAGGTGGCCAAGTGTAGGACAGAGGTAAAATAATCAAAGGGCCTGAGCTCCAAAGTCGTTGGGTCCACCAAGTCAACTATATGAAAAAGGCCCAATCTACTCCAGGGGTGCACCATCGCCCCCGTGAGGAGGAGCGGATTATACAGGAAAGAGATCATGGAGGAGTGCAGGGAGGCTAGAGGAAAAAGTTTAGAGCAAGACATCCATATGGCATAGGTGAAACGGATAGGTCCGAGGAGAGGGGCAGTGGAATGGGGGGGGGGGAGCGAGACCACAGAAGCGCATTGGGATGGGTCGGAGCTAGCCAGAACTTCTCAATCTCAACCCACTTAGTGAAGGCTTGTGGTGCGGCCCAGAATGGGATAGCGCGTAAGTGGGTTGCCCATTAATAATGTAGAATATGTGGGACCGCCAGCCCCCCCTCGTGTTTTCCAGACAACATCACCAAGCGAGGGATACAATGTTGTTTACCGTTCCAAATGAACTGGAAAATTGATTTTTGAAGGGACCGCAATTCCGAGCGAGGCACTGGGAGTGTCTCAAAGAAATAGAGCAGCCTCAGGAGGAGGGTCATTTTAACAGCCATGATAAGAAATATGAGGGATATATGGAGGGGGCGCCATTTGTCTAGGAGAGAGCGAAGTTCATTAAACAAACGAGGGTAGTTGACTGAATAGAGGGAGGAGTAGGAGGGGGACAACTGAATGCCTAGATAACAGAGGGAGTGCTCCTTCCACTGAAAGTCAAAGTTAGACCGGAGGAGCTGCAGGGTGGGATCGGGAATATTAAGGGGCAATGCTTCCGTCTTAGTTGGGTTAACTTTATATCCGGAGAGATCGCTATATTCCTTCAGCACTTGAAGAAGGTTAGGAAGGGAAGTATGAGGATTAGTAAGAGTCAGAAGGACGTCATCCGAGAACAAGCCTATCTTAAAGTCCCTGTCCTGAATCGCCATGCCAGTGATATCAGGATTGGACCGAACCCATGAAGCCAAGGGCTCGATACACAAGGTAAATATGAGGGGGGACAAGGGACAGCTCTGACGTGTACCATTGCGAATGGGAAATGAGGAGGAAAAGGAGTTGGGAAGTTTGACCGCCCCCGAGGGCCAGAAATAAAGCGTCTTAACTGCCGTGAGAAACACTCCAGAAAACCCAAATTTTTCAAGGGTGGCAAACATGAATGACCAATCAAGGCGGTCAAAGGCCTTTTCAGCGTCAAGGCTCAGAAGGAGGGTGGGTGTGGAAGAGCGGTTGGCAAAATCAATTAGATCCCCAGTCCTTCTGATGTTATCTCCCCCCTGATGGCAAGGGATGAAACCCACCTGGTCCTTATGGATAAGAGACGGGAGCCAAGCGTTAAGCCTATTAGCCAGGATCTTAGTAAAAATTTTTAGATCAGTATTCAGGAGGGCAATGAGACGATAATTACAGCAATCCTGGTGGTCCTTATGGGGTTTGGGAACTAAGGTAATATGGGAATGGAGCATAGACTGGGGGATAGGGGCACCGTCTAAGAAGGAGTTGAAGAGGCGACACAAATGTGGGAGTGGATCAGAACGGAAATTCTTATAGTAGAGGTAGGTAAACCCGTCCGGGCCCGGTGCCTTGCCACTCTGGAGAGCCCCAAGGACTGCATCAAGCTCCTCCACCACAATTGGAGCATTCAAGCTATCGATCACTGAAGATGGGAGACTAGGAAGAGGGCAGGAATAAAGATAAGAACGCAAGGCTATGTCCCGGGCGGCCAGATCCGAGCCCGCATGAGAGGGAAGATTATACAGGTTAGTATAGTAGTCTTTAAACAGGGATGCTATAGAATCAGGGTAGTGGTGTAGAGTGCCATGGGGGTCGCAAATTGCATGAGGGGAAGAGGTGACTTGGTGATCACGCAAGGTCTTAGCAAGCAGGGTATGAGCCTTGTTGCCCCTCTAATAATAATGCTAGTGATTATAAAGGAGGAGGCGCTGGGTTGCCTGAGTAGCAAGGTCATGAAGGTCTGCTCTATCAACTACCAGCTGACGGAGGACAGAGACTGAAGGGGCCTGAGCCAACCGGTCCATTAGAGATCTAATCCGGGCCAACAGAGTGACCTCCCTGGCTTTCGATCTTTCTTAAGTCGGGTAGCTAAAGCTATACAATGGCCCCTCATGACGGCCTTATGGGACTCCCAGAGGATGGAGTCTGAGGAAACAGAATGTACATTATGACTAAAGTACTCCAAGAGCTGGGTACGGAGAGTAGTGCAGGATGTTGGAGAATGTAGGAGGGACTCATTCAACCGCCAATGACAACGTTTAGTTGGGACAGAGATGGTGGACAGCGAAATCAAAACAGGAGCATGATCAGACCAAGAAATAGGGCCAAAGCCTGCATCAGTTAACAGTCTAAGGGCCAATGTGTTACCGTATAAGTAGTCTATTCAAGAGTGTATCTTGTGAGGGTGGGAGTAGAAAGTGAAAGACCGGGCAGTAGGGTTATGGACACGCCAGAGATCATAGAGGGCAGCTGACCTAATTAGACAACGGAAACCTCTGGCAAGTCATAGCTGGGAGGTGCTTGTAGGCCCGCCAGATAGGGACAATTTGTCCATACGTTCAGAGAAGGCCATATTAAAGTCACCACCCAATAGCAGCGCCGAGCCAGAGAAAGCCTGTAGTCGTCTCAATACTTTCCTAATTTGGGACGAATTTGGGGCATATAGGTTACAGAGAACTATAGGCTGGCAGTGAAGAAGCCCCTCTAAAATTATGTATTGCCCCTCAGGGTCAAGGTGAGAGGCACAAATGGAAATAGGGCAGGAACGGGAGAGCAGGATAGCTACTCCCCCTCTCCTGCGGGTATTGTAGGCAGAATAGGTGACAGGGAAGTAGTGATGGGCAAAATTGAATGATCCGTTGTGGTCAAAGTGGGTTTCCTGGAGGAAAGCCACGTCCGCCCGGAGGGAACGGAGCTCACGCAGGACCATGCACCTTTTAGAGTTGGAGCCCAGGCCCTTAACATTCAGAGTAATACACTTAGCCATAAGGAAACAACAAAATAGGCACTAGCAGATGAATAAGAGAACAGACATAGGCAAATCTCACCCGACCTCGATGGGAGGAAGACAGCATGGAGGGACTCATGTAGAGGATCCTGGTGGTCAATCCCTGGGATGAAAACCACAAACCTAAAGCGAGGGAGTGGGAAAAGGAGGAGGAGGGAAAAAGAACAAACAAAAAACAAGCAAACAACAGTACAAGAGAAAATCGTATCATGGGCAGGACTAAATCTCCTAACCGGGGGCTAACAGCAAATGACAGGGCAATTATAAGCAAACTAACCAAAAGGGTCCAAAATATAAACCCCTAACAGCCCCCACAAGGGGGAGGCGGGAGTGGCCAATCAGTAGACGGACCAATTGGGGATAGCAAAAGGCACCAACAGGATTTAAGGAGGAAAACTATAAAGGTAGGGGAGAAAATAGTCTCCTATCCTGCCCGCCAAGAAAAACGTGAAACCACTTAAATAAAAGACAAATTAGAAAGGGACCAGTGAGTGGACAACAGGCATAAATAACACATAACCAGCAAGAATGGGTCAGCGACCAGTTAAGGGAACAGCAAAGCTCCCCATCAGCCGCCAGAAGCTGCAGGAGCAAGCTCCAATCCAGGACCTAGGGAAAACAAAAGGGGAAGGAAATAGAGTCAATGCAGTCATGGAGGTAGCGGGTCCACCCGCTGTCGCCCAGGGACAGCACTAGGAGAGGGCAGGTGGCGATGTTTCGGCTTCTGTTGAGACCACAACGGAGGTGGAGACAGAGGGGGAACAGCCAGTTCCCAATCAGGCATGTCCAGTGGGAGAGCAATGTCCATAGCTGAGCAGAATGATTGCAGGTCTGTATAGGAGCATATGGTAGCTGAACGGCCATTGTGTCTGGCGGTCAGGGCAAAGGGGAAACCCCACCGGTACGGTATCTGACGCTCACGTAACAGCTAGAGGAGGGGGCGCAGATGCCTCTGTTTCTGCAGAGTAATCCAGGATAGATCTTGGTAAAGTTGTATCTTGGCTCCGTCAAAATCCATGTCCCTAAGGGTCCTCGCCTTGGACAAGATCGCTTCCATCAAGGCAAAGTCATGGACACAGCAGATAATGTCCCGTGGAGTAGGCCCAGCCCCCTTAGGGCGCAACGCACTGTGTGCACGGTCCAGCTTTATCTTATGGGTAGGGGGCTTCTGCAGGATGGAATTAAATATCGCCTCTAGAGTGGCATGTAAGTCCTCCTCATGAGTATCCTCAGGCAGTCCCTTTACTCTAATATTATTACGCCTGCCCCTGTTATCCAAGTCCTCAACATGACGCTGTAGGTCGTTGGACAGATGACATCGAGATAAAACGTCCTGAAGCTGAGAGATTTAGGCACGTCTTTGGTCATGAGCATCCTCCAGGGAGTCGACTCGAGATGCAATATGACGAAGATCTTGCCGCAGCGTAGAAATTTCAGCGCGGATTTCTGTGCGGATTTCCTTCCGACAGGCGACTAGGAATCGAGTGAGAAACTGGAGCCATTGTGGCGGGAGAGAGGATGGAGGCAGAGCACTCTGTTCAAACTGCTGGAGTTGGGAGGTAGGAGAAGGTGCTGGAGGAGACAGGGCTGCATAGGGAGACATTGAGGGGGTAGCCCCAAGTTCCACTTACGGTGGAACCGCTTGGAAGGAACGGAGCGGCTACCGATGGCTCCGGAAGAGACAGGAGAGAAGCTGGTGCGGCCTGGGAAGATGGCCGCCGACACGTGGAGGCCTGAGTAGGAGCCGACGATGGAAGCAGGTAAGAGGCTATCCTGGGCTGTCCAGAGCGGTTGGCGGAAGCAGGGGTCCCTAGGGTGGAAGTTTTTGCTGTTTTTTTCCCTATGGTGTGCAGCAAGGGCTTATTTTGGCCCCTTTACAGGCGGGCAGGGCAGGAGCTGAGGTAAGGTGCGTCCTGCTACATGCGATCGTAGGCCACGCCAGGGCTTTATTTTTATGTTGTTTTTATTTTTGCATGTGTTTTAATTTTTTTTATATCCGGGAAAATCTAAACAAAAGAGGAGGGAAAACGTATCTGTTTTTCACTTTTCATTTTTTTAATTTACTGTAATAACACAAAGTGCTACTAAAAAACTTTACAAAATAGTTTTCCCTCTCCGTTACAGTAATTTTAATTTTTTATGGTGTCATCGGGGATGGGGGTATAACCTTTAATAAGGGCATGTTATTGACGTATTATTTTATTTATTTTTTTAATTATTTTATTTACATTTTTTTTCTATACATTTTTTTATTTTTATTTTTTTTTTTACATTGTGTCCCCATAAGGTCATAATAGACCTTTGAAGACATCTGATCACTTTTTTTTTGTGGGGGAGGCTGATTTCCCTTGTAACTGGGGCTGGTACATTTAGCCCCAGTGGAAGGAGGAATACAGCCTCCTGCACCTTACTTACACCTTACTACAGAGCTGATCTAGGTCCTGTAGGACCCAGCAGCTCTAACACATGCTGACCCTGGCGGATCACGTGACCGCCGGGTCAGAGGGGAGCCGCAAGATGGTGGCGCTCATAGTGCTGTATACAGCACTCATAGAGCGCTGTATACGAAGAGATCAGGAAGGCACGATTTTGTGCAGCTGCTGTGTTCTGCTTGGACATACCGGTACGTCCTTGCAGAACAAGGCAACCACCTTCTGGACGTATATAGTCTATGGGCGGTACGGAAGTGGTTAAAGAGGTTGTCCGGGCAAAAAAAATATTTTTAAAATAGGCCAGGAGAGGGAAAAAAAAATTAAAAAAAAATCTTAGTAACCGCGGTCCAGTCCTGCTGCTCCGGTGTCTTGGAGAAGTGAAACTCCTTGCCGGCTGTGACATCCCAAGTCCCTTCATTGATTGGCCTCATCGGTCACGTGACCACTGAGGCCAATCAGCGGCCTCAGCTGCATCAGGAAGTGACCCCGGAATGTCACAGGTAGTGACATCACATGTCCCTTGTTGAGGCCACTGATTGGCTGCAGCGGTCATGTGCAGAAGTGACTTCTGCCGGAAAATAACAATGGATCAGCAGGACCGGACCGCATTGGGAGGCACCGGAGCACCAGGGAAAGGTGAGTTTGATTTTGTTTTATTTTTTTTTTCACCTCCCCCGGCCTAACATTTTTGCCTGGACAATCCCTTTAATGCTAAAAACTAGATTAATTATGCTTTTAACTAATTTATCAATTTACAGGTGCATCTCAATAAATTTGAATATCTTTGAAATGTTTCTTTCTTTCAGTAATTAAATTAAAAAAGTGACCTCCTATATTTTCTAGATTCTTTACACACAGAGTGTTCTATTTCAAGTGTTTTATTTCTGTAAATGTTGATTATGGATTACAGGTAATGAAAACCAAAATCTAAGAAAATTTGAATATTGTAAAAAAGTTCAGTATTGTAAATTCAGTGTGTCACCTGCCAAGGTTTCCTAAGCCTTTATATGGTCCCTCAGTCTGGTTCAGTAGGACACACAATCATGGAAGAAGCTATTCTAATTTATTGAGATGCACCTGTATCTACATTTTTAAAAAAAATAAAGTAAAATATCACCTAAAATGATTTCTATACGTGTTATATGTATCCGAGCACTGAGTTTCCAATGTAGCAACTCATATAAAAGATCAGTGGGGGACAGTTAGGTCAATATCAGATGAGTGGGGGATCCAACACCCAGCACCCATCCATGAGGTGTTCATAACACAGTGTACAGGGTTGCAGGCCAACAGCTCAGGCACTATGCAGTAGCAGCACAGTACTATAGTAGCCCATCTTCCATTCAAGTGAGGATAAGCCATCAATTTCAACTCTTGGACTACTTTTTTTTAAAGGGTTATTTTCATCTTATACAGTGATGGCATATTACTAACAGTATCCTGAGAATGAAGGCACCACAGTACTATTATAGAAGTAGGGACTGCAGTATGGCCCTATTCAGTAGCACAGATACGCTGCAATGCACAGCCGACGGTCAAATGCCACTGTACAGGGAAAACCTTTATAAATGAATCCAACCCTAGCTTAGCTATGTGGCCACTTCATTTTCAGGATCAGTGTGGTTCCACAGGTCAAACTTCCACCCATCTCCAAATGATGGTATATTCTAATATATGCTATCACTTTATAAGATTGAAATAAGCCTTTGAAGATGCCCTTTCAGCCCTTCTGACATTTGTAATTTAGAAATTATTTGCATTCCCCATAAAATAACAATCTAGAAGCATGGTGCAATTCCTCAGTTGATCCTCTTGGAAATGTGTAACATAACAGACAAGTGAGTGTTAACATTCCCCTTGTGCATAGGAGGTGTCTATACATAGTTTCACCCTACCGGCACTAAGATCAGGTTATGTAGGGTCACATCCTTCTGACAAGAGGAATGGTAATATTCAGTGATACACGTCTAGAAGGAATACCAGATAATCAGTACAATGCAGAACTGACACATCACATACTGTATATATGCGTATAATTCATTCCACCAATTAGTAGTTGACCAAAAAATCCCAATGTACATCATACAAAATGAATCTCTATGCTATCAGTCAGAAAAATGATGATTATCTGCACTTAAAGACAGGACCTTTACTAGAGCCACCCCCAAATGGGTTGATCATAGTGATAGTCCGACTTCTTTCTTGTAGTGGTTTCTCCTTCTATAACCCATGATAAGTCTCTTTTCCCTTGATATGACAGATACTGATTGTAAGATGTGTGTACCACTTCATTGAAGAGTCTGCCATGGGTGATCTCTCTCTTTTTATTTATAAACAGCTGCCCTGTGCAGCTCACCTCCATCTCACCTGCAGACTGCCATGTGTATGCTTTTGTACTATTTTGATTCTATGTGATCTGCCCTTCCCGAAGACTTGGATGTTTTCCTCTCTCTCCATACTCTGATGTGCCATATTCAATCTCCTTCCCTTCCCTGCTGCTGTATTTTTCAGAATGGCCTCAGGATAGGTTATCAATATTACCTTGATGGTGATCTGACACTGGGAACTCCTGCTGATAAGCAATTTAACGGAGCCACAGTGCTTACATGAGTGCTATGACCTTTTAAGTGCTCACAATGCTGTCACAACCTGTAGTGATAATGTATTACAGATTCCACATTGAAGTGAATGGAAAAACTGTAATATCACTCACAGCCACCACAGATTGTGAAGGCATTTTGTGTGTGAGCATTGAAGGGGCCACAGTGTTCATATGAGTGACCCATTCAAACAGTTGATTGGTGGGGATCCAAGAGAGAAAAACCCCAACAATATAATATTGATGGCCTATCAGTTTTATCTGTTTTTATCATATTGGACTCCTTTAAGTCTGAGAGAAGGAAAGGGTAGCAGAACGAGCTGGTATAACTAGGAGCATTGTACTGTCAGATTTAGGTTGGATTCTGCAGGACAGCCAGCTGTATGAAGAGGTTACACTCTGCAAAAGCAAAATTATAGAAAATGTTTCATTAGTGCTATTTGCCAGGCAAATTATATTAATGACCTATCTTTAGGATATATCAGCAACATCAGATCAGCAGGGGTCCAACGCTTGGGCACCTAAATGATCAGCTGTTCTCACCGGCTGCTATACTAAGAACAGACCAGTTGGCAGCTCTGTTTTCTGTCTAGTGGCCGCGCTGAGTTACTGACGCTCAGCAGAGCTATCTGATTCTAGAACTGTTCTTAGTATAGTGGCTGGTGAGAACAGTTGGCGGCCAGGGTGTGACAACCGGGAGCTATCCTAAGGTTAGCTCATCAACATCATTTTCCAGGAAGATCCCTTTAAGAGCTACTGTAAAAAGTACAAATTATGGTATTAAAATGTTAGAAGACAGATAAATCAAAATTCCGAGATTAGTGATATATTGATGTCTCTATTTTTTATATTATTTCTGGATTCTGACTTTTTACCTCAGAATTCTGAGATACTTTCTTATTTATGGCCCTAGGGCTTTTCTGCATTAAATGGGTTGTTCAGGATTAGAAAAACATGCCTGCTTTCTTTCTAAGATAGTGCCAAAGCTGTCCATAGGTTGTGTGTCGTGTTGGAAGCTTAGCTCTATTCACATGAGAGCTAAGCTGCATTACCATACATAACATGGATAAGTGTGGCGCTGTTTCCAGAAGTAAGCATGCATGTACAGTATATCTTACCCTGGACAACTTCTTTAAGAGATTTGTCTTGCCCATGAAGATTACTTACCAAAAGATTTAGAATGCTGTAAAATAACAAATAACATAAATGGTACTCATCTTCTGGACCCCTGTTGTTATTGTCCCCTTTTCCCAAGCCTCCCAGCAGTCTATGTCTGCTGGCTTCCAGCAATGAAATTGCAAGATGGATACTGTATGTGGGCAGATTTGGCATTTTTGGGGGCCCAAGAAAAATTACATCTAGAGGCCCCTTTAATATTTCCCCTCAGTGCCTCTATAGACAGTATAATGCTCCCTTAGTGTCCCCACACATTATAATGTCCTCTTAGTGTTCCCTGTCCTTGTCTGTCACATCAGTTGCAAGGTGTAGAGTGGCTTCAGAAGCTGCTGCACATTACGTCCAGATGCTGACAGGTCCAAGACGTCATGTGCAGTTGCACATTGGGCAGAAGAGGAGGAGGAGCGAGGAGAGGTGAGTATTATCGGTTGTTACCTCTTAAAATAACCCAATAGGTAAAGGACAATAAAAATGAAATTGCTGAATGGTACAGGTGCATCTCAATAAATTAGAATATTTTTGAAACGTTCATTCATTTCAGTGATTCAGTAATACAATTCATAATCAGCGTCTTCCATGATTGTGTGTCCTACTGAACCAGACTGAGGGACCATTTAAAGGCTTAGGAAACCTTGGCAGGTGACACACTGAATTTACAATACTGAACTTTTTTACAATATTCTAATTTTCTTAGATTTTGGTTTTTATTACGTGTAATCCATAATCAACATTTACAGAAATAAAACACTTGAAATAGAACACTCTGTGTGTAAAGAATCTAGAAAATATAGGAGGTCACTTTTTTAATTCAATTACTGAAATAAATAAATGTTTCAAAGATATTCTAATTTATTGAGATGCACCTGTATATGGCCAGCGGGAACCCCTTTAAATCTTTGAGTTCCATAGTGGATGTGTGACTACAGTGGTGTTATTTGTAGCCAGTAACAGGCTGCAGCAGTCATATGTTGGTGTTAAAACACCATCAGTGAAGGCCAAAAAACAGACCCCAGTGGATTTGTTATGTTGCAGTATTCTATAGGTTTTAGAGATAATTGTTATGGACTGGACAACCCTTCCCCTCACACAGTTCTGGATAAATCCCAAAGTGCATTACAGTTTATCCTGTAAACCCAGGGAGATTGCAGAGATGGCAGTGTCTTTAAATGGCCCTAACTCTAGAGCCGTGGGGACTACAGCTACTATCTTGGTCTTCTTTTAATCATGTCTGTAGCCCACCTAGATTTTGAGATATCTCTGGTTAAAGCGGCGGTGCATATACTCGCAGTTTCACTTTAACCAGTGTCCTGGGCAACACATGCAGCTCACAGTCTGCAAGGAGAGAAGGATTTTATTATTCTCCTGTCCCTGTCACTTCAGATATCCCCAGAGGAGGAGGTACCATGTTCATGATATAATCCCGCCCCCATTATCAATTATAAAGCATACTTGCCATTTAACCCTTTATTCGCTTCTGTCAATGTTGATAGTCGTTCTACAGGAAAAATAGACTTTATTCCCTTGTTAATGAAAAACCCACGCCTAAAATAAAATGAATACTATTTATTCATTTTACATGATAAACCTTAAAACTCAGATACCAGAATTGATGTTTTCTGATCATCTTGCCTCTCAAAAATAAACAGTAATAAAAACTGATCAGAAAGTCATTTTTGTACCCACAAAATACAAGGTCTCGTAAAGCTACATTGTAATGACATGTAAAAAGCTATGAAAGCGGGAATGCAGAGAGGGATAAAATGTTACTGATTTAAGGCTAAGATGTGTTAGATTGCTAAAGGGTTAAAATGTACATAAGGTATCAGAGTTTTATTTATTTCAGACATGAATTCAAAATCTGAAAAAAAAAGTGACATTTTCGGGAGGGTTTCTGCAACTTCAATGTGGCTGTTAGGGGGTTAAAGAATATTACAAAGACCCTTATGAAGCAAAAAATGACAATTAACAAACAATTATAATTTGTATCTGTTCATTAGAGTGAGGATTTCTATGGATGATTTTAGGACCAGAGACTTAATAATAGTGATCACTTCTGCTCTATATTGTGACAACTTGCCACATCTGCCCAGGAAGCCTTAGAAGAAGTGGCTAGCAGGTAAGTTCATCCCCTGGCACATCCCTGTGCCCTGCTGTGTGCATTGTCTCAGCACCTCTTCCCCTTCTGCTTCCGGAGGCTATGATTTGCTGCAGATGACATCAGAGTGGATGCTGGAAAATAGACTGCCAGCTAATGTGATTCTCCTCCCAGGGTCCCAGCCCAGACTCTCCATATAAAAGGCAACCAGCCTCCCCTCCCAGGCTCACTCCCTGTCTGCTCTCAGCTGCTGTACCTAACAGAGAGGGGGAGGAAGATCACACACAGGGAGAGGCAGGCACAACTGGGGGGCACTGTGCAAGGATGGCAACTCTGGTGGAGCCAGGAGCGGACACTGACCCATCCATCAGCCTCCTGAACCCTTCATCTACCTCCCCTAGCCTGTCTCACAGATTCCTAGACAATAAATTTTACCTGCTGGTGGTGATTGGAGAAATAGTGACAGAGGACCATTTGAGGTGTGCCATCAGCAATATAGAGAGAGGTAAGCACTGACAGCTGGCACTCCCTGGGCAATGCCAGCCACCCCACAGGTGGCATAGTACAAGCTACTGACTGACCCATGCCTGGAAATAATGCAGCTGTGTGTGGCTGCTGCAGGTAATCCTGCCCCTGGAATATTGCTGCTGTGTATCTGATGCTATAGAAACATTGCTGATTGTTACAGGGAAATAGAAATATTGATCTTAATAGGGAACAAAGACAATGTGATGCAGCCACTCCCTTTTCTTCTATAGAGAAAATGTGGTGGGCTGCAGATCTAACAGTTGGCAAGAAAGCAGCCCCTCCCTCTGCTGTCTCATTGAGAGCAGGCACAGGAGTCTGGAAGAGATCTCTATCATAAGTAGTGTATATATGTATATAGTGTCTAGTGGTAAAGTATGTATTATGGGATGACATTGTATCTATTGTTAGACTCTGACTCATTCCTGTGTGGACCTGCAGTCATAGCTGGATGTGATGATGATGATGATGATGATGAGGATGATGAGACAATTGGATGATGTTACAATTATTTCTAGAAAAGGAAACTTTCTGCTGCTGGTGGGACGCTTAAGACATCCTGATGGGTGTATGAATCCAGATCCCTGTGGTTTCTGCACTGCTTGTGCTGTATCTAGAAGGCACATGGGGAATTCTAAGACAGCAAGGACACATGTTGTACCCCACCCATCGCAAGCATCTGGAGTCCTGCTCTCTGTGCATGGCTTATCGGGATGTCACATTAGAGGTCATGATGATCTGCTGCAGTGATATTTGTGGATAGAGTATTTCTGATGATTCATTTAGCATATTGCTTTATAGCCATGTCATGGTGACATCTACATATAATAGAATGCCTGTATAGGTGAACACATATATGACTGTTAGGTGTGATCATTGCCGATACAGGCTCTACAATCCATCTGTGTCATGTTCTTTTATTATCCTACTGATATAATTCTGCTTAGCTGTAAAATATCTCCATCGCTTTTCATAAAACCAGGTACAGATGACTTCGGAAGACAAGAGGATGTGAGGGCCTGTTATTTTCTAATCGATTTCCGATTGATTTTCCTATGGATCAATAGCACAGCAGTCTGTTGCCCTTGCAGCAGAGCTCTATGGCTGGAGTAATGACACTTGCAGAACGCAGAGAGATGCCGGTTGGTGGGCGTGGTGCAGTCCGCACTGCGGTCCCTACGGCAGCATACGGCAGCACACAGTGGACAAAGAGGGTTTGTGCAGGCATCATAGGGGAGAGCATCTGCTGTGTACTGACTGCTTCCAAATGCTGCTGTGTCACAAGAAGAAAACTGCTGTCTCATTCACCTGTCACGACATCATGGTCACCGCCACAAATAATAGAAAAATCAACTAAATGCGGAATATAAATATAATATAACATATAGCGTAACTGTAGTGATAGTGTATCTATTATTATATGCAGTACGATGTTAGATACACAACCCTATATGAGTACAATTGTATAAATAACAGACCCATCCAAAAAGGAGAACAAGCTGCGACACAAGCAAATGACATAGAATACATAAATGAGATAAACACCAAGGCTAAGCAGTCATGTAATGGGGTTATCTTCCCATTAGGGTGGATATATTGGCTAGTAATGTATTATCTTATAATATTGCAATGTGACGGCTATGATGTGACAGGTGACTGAGCTCGGTCAGCTGAGACGGCTAGTCACCAGGCCACACCTTTGTTGTGCTCTCTGGAGGGCAATGGGCCAGCAAGGCACTTATGTAAAGCCACAATGGAAGAGCGAGGTCTATAAAAGCTGGAGCAAACTCTACTACCCACAATTCTCTACTTCACATTTCTTCGGAATTTTTTTCTGGCATAAGCTTAGAAATGAAAGCAGACGCCTGATTGGTTGTGATGGGCGGCATTTGTACTACTCGGTGTAGTATAGCTAAAATGTATGTAACTTAATAGCAGAGAGGGATATGATCATATACATACTGTACATACCGCATTATGTCCTTCGCATTATTCTACAGCCTAGTACAGTGCACAATAGCACCATATGCCACATTCGCCACATTAATATTCAGTCGGCATGGTGGCAGCAGAAATATCGCCATGTGCAGCATAGTAAACGCCAACCAAAAAGTAAAGAGAGTGGCAAGAAGTGATGTCCTTTGTTCATTCATATCAGTGTAGCCATGCCCATTAATATCTGCTGGAAGTTTCTGAAAAAATGGCGAAGAACAGAGACCTATATTAATGGTTAGATGGCAGAATGACAGGGCAGATACATCACCTCACCTGTCATCTGCAGTACATTGGGGAGCATTGGTGGACATCATGACTTTGCTTACTGCTCTTGTCATTTTGCTTGTAATATTGGGAATATTGATAACTGGTGAGCCATACTTACATACCATGAATCCTCTCCAGAAGATCACCTCCTTATCCAGACCAAATTTCATGTGACAGACTTTTCATTCCACCATATATTATCTGTACTGTCCATCTTCTTCTCAAAGAGGTTTCACTATATTATGACTTTCATGACTATCATTTTTAAAGGGTTTTTGGAAAGAAAAATAAAGCTTACCAGTGTATTCCCTGCATTGGATAAACTTACTAACATGTTTCCAGGTGCCCCAGAGCCTTGAGGATTAGATATGCAGAGATGCAGGGGCCTCAGCCTCCCCTGCTGACACTCTGTGTCTTGGTCACATGACCAACTTCTCCCTACATTATGGATCTGCAGTAGGAGTAGAGCAGAGTCCGAGACGTCACAGAGGGCCATAGCATCCGTCGGGTTGGCAGCACACAGAGACTTCTGGCACATGGCTGCTCTCTGCAAAGGTAACAATCGAGTGCAGGGAATGCGCTTGTAAGTTTTATTTTTACTAACCTACCAGGTTTCTAGGTTCCTGTGCGTAAAGGAATCGGTAAGCTTGGCCAAGCACTATTTTGACCAGTCTAGTGGGATATATAGTATAGAGGAAGAGTATGCCAATATTAAGGGACCAATGTTGTGAGAGGCCATCAGGTTTCCATCTTAGGACGCGCACAGTGAAAAGAGCAAAATTTGTGAGGCGGCATTTATTAAATCCAAAAATGATGAGGAGCATAAAGAGTCCAAGGGCACATAGCAAGGGATGGGAGCATTTTCATTTAGCTATGGTGCTCTCTTTCTCTTCTCATTATTTGCCCCTGCTTGGATCAAGCACTTATAAGAAGCCAGATATAATATACCCAGTGATGTCACAGTACAGGGAGAAAATATGCAGTGATGTCATGGGACAAGGATAATGTTCACAGTAATGTCACAGTCATGATATAAGGTACTATAAAAGTTACAGCACAAGAATGATATGAATAGCAAAGTCACAGTACAGGGATAATGCTCACAGTAATGTCATGGTACTATAATAGACACACAGTGATGTCACAGTTCAAGGATCTATTCATCAGAACACAAAAATTAAAAAAAACACAAACAATGATGTCACAGTGTAGTGATAATGCTCACAGTGATATCATAGTACAGGGATAAGGCACACAGTGATGTAACAAAACAAGAATAATTTATTCCGTGAATCCCAACACAACAAGTTTGCAAACAGTGATGTCACAGTACACCATGTCATCTGTGCACAGGTGACATTAAAAACATAGTGACATTACAGCTTGGCAAAAAAAAACCATATAATGATGTCATATGTGGGTGTAATGTACTGTCATGTCCCATGACAAGAATAACACAGTGATGTCACGTGCAGGTATAATGTACACATGATGTCACAGCACAGGAATAATGACTAATGGAAAGACACAGAGAAGTAATAATACACAAACCATGGGGCCCTATAGTATAACTTAGAAAAGGGCCACATTCAATTTTTCATAAACCCTTCCATTGTCCATAGTCATTATTAACTGCCACTTAGTACACCTGTTATGTCGGCTACCAAGGTAGTTACATTCATGCAGGGCATCCTTTAATGATCCCAGACTCTGATATAATAATTGGCCACTAATACATCTGGGCCCCAAAGATGCTGCAGAATGTGACCCCATTTGAAGGTCACTTTAAAGCCAAACACTTGTCAATAGGATCTAATCAGCTCTTATTGCTGGGAATAGCTGCGTGCGGCCACATATCACTAATGCAGGTCATTACATGTTAAGTTTTCCAAGAGTGATTACATTGATCCCTAATGTGGGGATCAATACGGAAATATGTTGCCCAGGCTACGGTCACCTGCATCAAATGGTGCTTTACCATTGTGAATCAGTGCAACAATTGCTGAGCTATTGCTTTTTTTGTCACTATGCAAATGAGCTCTTTAAAGTAATGAGGGCGTGGCCATTGCTCCAAAGAAATAAGCAGTAACGCCCTCATTGGCTTGATATGTTGGGTCCTGGGGACAGGTTCCCTTTAAGGCTGGGAAAAACAGCAGCGTTTTACAGTCACTACAAAGTGGTTGGGATTCTAGCAAATCCCATCCACATACTGCAGAAAAATATGCGCAGCGGAAACGCTGCGATTTCCAAAACTGTTGAGGTTTTGGAAATCTGCAGCATGTCAATTATACCTATGGAAATTCCAGCGGTATCCCTATAGGTGTAATTGAAGCAGAAAGTCCGCAAAGGTTTCTGTGAAAAGCGCTGTTGGAAAAACTGTGATGCGTTGCCGTCGCGTTTTTTCCTGCAGTGCTTTTTTTTGCCGCAGCCGCGACTTGAGGCCTTAGGCTAAATGTAGTTTACTGAAATAGTATTATAGTGCATGAAATGAATAAAGAAAAATACTAGATGCTGAGACTCCGAGTAATAGTATATGTTATGGTATATTATGGTATGTGTATACTGATTATAGTATATGATTATATCAACTGCAAAATATTAGTATAATATATTTTATTTTCTCCTTATTGATCAGCTATAATTCTGTCATGTGCTTTGGCTGACTGGTGACTTTATGTGACATATCAATGAGACCAAATGAATAGGATTTATGACATTACTTGCTGAGTCACATTGCGGTCCATTCCTGTAGACATATTTGATAGTTTAGCTTGCTTCTAAGTTTAGCATGTGTCTATCTTTAGCTTGCTTCTATGTTACAGTAAGTCATTTGATGCTGTTTAGGATTGAATAAAGCCATCATCACCCTACCATGCAATACTTGCCCCTTTGTGTCATCCAGCTAGGGTTGATATTGTGCTAGTCATGGTGGTTTTTTCCAATCCATGTGGTGCCTAAGTCATTATTGAAGAAAAATATACATTAGTTACAGCTATGGGAAGAAATGAACAGTGGTAATCTCCAAAATGAATGGCCTATCCTTATGATAGACTGTCTATATCTGGCCACCCTGGTAATTGTCTGATTGAAGGGCTGGAGTGCAGCGTTCCCGTCATTGCTTACCAGTCACATCTCTGTAGGGTTGGTAGCAGCAGTGCCAGGTATTATATTTTTATCGTTTCCACAGGAATAGGACTGAGCTGGAATGTTCATTACTTACTAAGAAGCTGCAGTGTACTTGATGCTTTTCCTGGCTCTGGAAGAGCTGAAGTCAGTGAATAGTCAGTATTTTGATGGCTACTTGCAGTAGTTTGGTGCTGAAAGCTTTGCAACATATAAGCTTGTCCCCTGGAGCCCTGAAGTTTACCTTTACAGAGCGCAGTGGGGTGCCAGAACTGTGAGTGCCCCTTCCCTGCAGCCACATCGGTTCTGTCACCAGTCCCCTCATGGCCCCCTCTGTCCCTGGGGTCCATTGAGTAAAGTGGTGTCAGTCATGTGACCAAGAGTTGGGGAGGCAGAAAAACAAGAGTTCGGCCTCCCCAGCTGCACATTGCAAAAGTAGTAAGGAGGGGTCCAGGGGACCACGTCATATATTAGTAATAAGGTGTAAGCAGTGCAGAGAATGATCTGCTAAGCTTTATTATTCACTAGAAAACCCCTTTAAGATATATATTCATAAAGGTTGATTGAAGCAGATGACTCACTTAAACTAAGCTGTCATCTATTGCTTAAATCAAGTTTTTCTGCTAAATATATTTGTTAAGTATTTTTGGTGAGGATTTTTTTTTGCATATTCCATGTTATATATATTTTTTAAAAATCCTAAAATTCCTGCAATACTGACATTAGCCACAAAGCAGAATTATGTGCTTCTACTTCCTGTTCTGTAGGTGATTTCTTTGCAGCAGCTACCTCACTTATCAGCACACTGATCACAGCTATCATGTAGAGGGGTAGCTTGAAGCTCCTGGGCCCCAGTGATGAAAATATGTAACAGGCCTGCACTTACTATGTGCTATCTATAATACTGGTGTCTTCTTATGTTGCAGAGTGGCCATTGGGCCCCCAAAAGGTCCAGGGCCTGGCAAGAACTGCTACCTCTGCACCCCCTAAAGCTATGCTCCTACTATCATGTATATGTAGATAAGACACAGAATCCACTTGTCACAATAGCTAAATTCACAATTTACCTACCCCCCTCTATGTACAATGATGATCTCTGTACAAGTAACAAAGCATGGCTACAAAACTACCATAGAAGTCAATAGGTTCTTCTTCAAACCATTGTGTCTATGGCCATGGTCCATACCAATCAGGATTTTTAGATTTCTTTTTACATATAGATAAAAATATCGAAAAAAAAAATGCCAAAAAAATCTTAACAAAATTAGTTTAACACTTGATTTTATCAATAGGTCATTTTGTCATGACATAGTCCCTTTAAGGACAAGGTTTTTTGGGTTTTTTTGGGGGTTGTCACCATTTTTCCTAGAACATCTGTATAGTAGTTTGATACTGTGTGAAGTATAGATTACAATGAACTGCTTACACAAGTCACACCACTAGACTGTGTCATATTTCAGTTTTATGGAGATGAAGTAATATTACTAACGTTATCAAGGAGAAAATCTCAGAATGTGCGCTTTTTGTAATAAGTAAGGAGATACTATTATTAACTCATACAGAGAAGCTGAAAATTCAGCAGTGGATCGATCCAATTGAACTGCAAAGGCCATACTGTATATACAAAGGCCATACTGTATATAATACTCTTTTACATTGGCCATACACATTAGATACTTGGTGCCATATCACACTAAATTCAATGGGATCCACCAATAACATCATGTGTATAGGACAGCTCAATGCAAGAATACAGTAGAACATTTAGGAAAACGTGGGGCACAGTTAAAGGAGTATTCTCTTACCGCTAGGAAACGCCATGACCACATTGTGAAAATGAAGCTTCATATAAGCTGTGTTGCATTGACTATGCAGTAGGTGAGGACAATGATATGCCATCCATTTCTGTGATAGGAATACACAGGTCAGGCCTGAACCAGATCGTCTGCCTTTACAATTAGAGACATTAATGATGAGCCATTGTGACATTGATACATACATGTCACAGTAGTATGTCATATAAGTGACTCCTTATACTCGTCCCATTCACGTCTTGAAAGTGTGCTAATAAATCTGCATCATCATTCCTTGGCATAAGGGAGGTACGTAGCTGTAGGGGGTGCAGAGGTATCAGTAGATGCCGGGCCCTGGATCCTGAGGGGGTCACATATTGCAACATAATATATACCACTATTCTAAATGGCAGAAGGTAGGTTGGGTGTCCATTACAGGTTTTTCAGTGGGGCCCAAGTTACGCCTCTAGCAGAATAGCTGAAGGACCACATTACTCACATAAGGGCAACATTCATCACTGACTCTGGGCAAGTCGACCACTATGCACAAATATACCTTGACTTCTCATATTATCAATTCTAATAACCTCCACCTCATTGAAAGAAACGTAGACTGCAATCCCAGTGTGGTAGATTTTCAGTTTAGTATGATGGTAAGCGCACAGGTTCATGACAGCTTTTATTTCAGCAATTATATAGTAAATTGTAGTATTTGTGATGAAAAATCATTTCTCACATTGGATTATTTTGCCCATTTAGACATCAGATTTTGTGTGATTTTGAGTTGCGAATCCAGCCGAGATCCACCCCTCCGCTGGTTATTTATTTTATCACATTTCATATAAGGGTGCTTTCTTAAAATCCATGACAACCTCTTAGGATAGGCCATAAATATTTTATCGGTTGGGGGACAACAGCGGGACCCTGCACAGATCAGCTGTTTAGGAATGTATCTGGTCCCTGTTTATCTTTATGTTAGATGTGCTGTTGGGTGTAGACCAGGGGTAAAAACAGGTGCTCTGGAAGCCAAAGACACACCCCGGGTGCACTGAAAAGCTTACTTTCATACAAATTGAAAGTTGATTTTCTTGGCAGCAAGATTGTTCTACAGAAAAAATTTGTTCACTATTTCACTAAGAGTAGGTTCAAAACTGCCAGTTGGAGTTGGAGAATCCACCACAGATTCCACTTAAAATCAGCAGAGAGAAAAGTCCAGCAGGGAGAACTCCCGATGGACCCCATTATAGTCTATAGGGTCCGTGAGTGTCCACAGGTAAACACTTTTTTAGCAGACAGGCTCTCTGTCTTTCGGGTCCCCATGCTGACCCCAACGACGAAGAGCCGAACCTAGCGTAACTTTATTATTATTATTGTTTATTTATAAAGCACCATTAATTCCATGGTGCTTTACATTTGAGGATTTACATACAGTACACAAGATATAAAAAAACAAATATAATACTAACAATGACCAACTGGCACAGTGGGATAGAGGGCCCTGCCCGCAAGGGCTTACAATCTATGAGGAAAGAGGGATAGAGACAGAAGGTGGGGGTAGAGGCTGTACAGGTGGTGGTGTGGTGACAGTAGTGTTATTGGAGGTTGTAGGCCTTCCTGAATAGGTGAGTCTTCAGGGCCTTCTTGAAGCTTGTGACTGTGGGGGACAGTCTTATGTGTCTTGGTAACTTGCACTACAATGGCATATAAGTGGTCTTTATTGCCAGTAATACTATTTTATTGGGTGTAAAATTACCACAATTACAATTTCTACAAAATCAAACAATATCATCCTGAGCCCCAGATAAGGCTGCCATTTTATCTGTTGTTTTCATTGACATTCCTAATGATTTCTTCTGTAAATCACACCGGAGGGCCATAAAACTGATAAGGGGCATGGAGGATCTCAGTTATAAAGAGAAATAAAGGGGTTACATTTGTTTAGTCTGGAGAAGGGCAGTTTAAGGGGAGACATGAGAAACCTATATAAATATATAAATGGCTCATACAAGAAATTTGGGGAAAAGCTGTTCCATGTAAAATCCCCTCAAAAGAAAAGGGGGCACTCCCTTTGTCTGGATAAAAAAAGATTTACTCCAGAGGCGACAAGGCTTCTTCACTGTAAGGACTGTGAAACTGTGGAATAGCCTACCCCAGGATCTGGTCACACCAGCAACAGCTGACATCTTCAAAAAAGGCTTAGATACCTTTTTACAGCAAAATAGTATTGAAGCTTATGGAAATGTATAGAACACAAGGAGAGTTCAATAAGTTATCTACCTCAGTATGTTCTGTCAGTGTTAGAAAGCTGAGCTTGTCTGTACAGGTTGAGACATATCTAGACATGCAACACAATCAGTAGCAGTTCAGTCTGATGAATGCACTGTAAGTGACAGGAGGGCAAGTGCAGTACAAGAAATTGCAGTGTTGTTCCATAATTAAATTCCTTACAAGGGAAAGAAGCCTAAAGAAATTCATGGAAGGATGATTTCTGTATACCTGTAGTAATGGCACCTGTTTGAAATTGTTAATATAAAAGACACCTGTCCACAGCCTCAAACAGTCACACTCCAAACTCTACTATTGTGAAGACCAAAGAGCTGTGGAAGGACACCAGAAACAAAATTGTAGACCTGCACCAGGCTGGGAAGACTAAATCTGCAATAGGCAAGCAGCTTGGTGTGAAGAAATCAACTGTGGGAGCAATAATTAGAAAATGGAAGACATACAAGACCATTGATAATCTCCCTCGATCAGGGGCTCCACACAAGATCTCACTCAGTGGAGTCAAAATGATCATAAGAACAGTGAGCAAAAATCCCAGAACCACACAGGAGGACCTAGTGAATGACCTGCAGAAAGCTGGGACTAACGTAACAAAGGCTACCGTCAGTAACACACTATGCCACCAGGGACTCAGATCCGGCAGTGCCAGACGTGTCCCCCTGCTTAAGCCAGTACATATCCGGGCCCGTCTAAAGTTTGCTAGAGAGCATTTGGATGTTCCAGAAGAGTATTCGGAGAATGTCATATGGTCAGATGAAACCAAAGTAGAACTGTTTGGTAGAAACAAAACTCATCGTGTTTGGAGGAGAGTGAATGCTGAGTTGCATCCAAAGAACACCATACCTACTGTGAAGCATGGGGGTGGCAACATCATGCTTTGGGGCTGTTTCTCTGCAAAGGGACCAGGATGACTGATCCTTGTACATGAAAGAATGAATGGGGCCATGTATTGTGAGATTTTGAGTGCAAACCTCCTTCCATCAGCAAGGGCATTGAAGATGAAACGTGGCTGGGTCTTTCAGCATGACAATGATCCCAAGCACACCGCCAGGGCAACGAAGGAGTGGCTTCGTAAGAAGCATTTCAAGGTCCTGGAGTGGCCTAGCCAGTCTCCAGATCTCAACCCCATAGAAAACCTTTGGAGGGAGTTGAAAGTTCGTTTTGCCCAGCGACAGCCCCAAAACATCACTGCTCTAGAGGAGATTTGCATGGAGGAATGGGCCAACATACCAGCAACAGTGTATGCCAACCTTGTGAAGATTTACAGAAAACGTTTGACCTCTGTCATTGCCAACAAAGGATATATAACAAAGTATTGAGATGAACTTTTGTTATTGACCAAATACTTATTTTCCACCATAATTTGCAAATAAATTCTTTAAAAATCAGACAATGTGATTTTCTGGATTTGTTTTCTCATTTTGTCTCTCATAGTTGAGGTCTACCTATGATGACAATTACAGGCCTCTCTCATCTTTTTAAGTGGGAGAACTTGCACAATTGGTGGCTGACTAAATACTTTTTTTTCCCCACTGTATGTATATGATGATGATGCACCTTTCTACTACTAAGTAAAGTTTTGGGCCAAGCAGTTTAAATGGGGTAGAGAATCAATTGAAGATAACCTGAAACATCTTCAGAGGACATGTGCCATAAGGATTTTGGAAGATCTTTGGGTCAAAGTGTTACATCAGTGTTATAGCTTATGAATTAGGCATTTCAGTTGGCACATTTTTCAGTATCATTCATGATGTTTTGATAATGTCAAAGGTCAATTTCCGTTGGGTGCCACAAATGTTGACGCCTGAGCAAAATACATTTTGGCAACAATTTAGACATGCTTACAGAAAATTCAGGAGACTTCTATTCTCAGAGTGTTACGGATTATGAAACATGGGTCCATTACCATGGTCCTGAGACCAAACAAGAGTCCATGCAATGGAATCACAAGGGGTCACTAACTGCAAAGAAATTTCATGTGCAGCAGTTAGCCGGAAAGGTCATGGCGACAGTTTTTGGGATACAGAAAATGTTTTATTACTAGAATTCATATCACCCAAGACAACAATTACTGGAGAAACCTAAGCTTCAACAATGAAGGCATTACATGAGGCAGTCAAAGAGTATCTCCATGGGAAGTTGTCACAGGTGTGTTGTTGCTTCACAAAAATGCACCAGCTCTGAAGTGTCGCGGCTTCATGGAGCTCAACCATCCACCCTACTTTCCAGACCTCGGTCATTACTTTCTCTTTTGTAACTTGAAGAAATTTCTGCATGGGTAGCAATTTTATGATGATAATCCAGAGGCGGTAACAGGGTTCCTTCAGCTGCAAGACGTCTCCGTCTATTCTGAGGGCATTCAATCACTGGAGGTGAAGTGGAATACGTCTGTTAAAGGAAAAGGGAATTACAAGTTAAAATTTCTCAATTTTGTTTTCATATTCAGGTAGATAATTTATTGGACACTCCTCTTATTTATCTCCTTCACTCATATCTCCATTCATGCACTTTCCCATCCCTTGGTTGAAATTGATGGACTTTTTTTTTAACCTTATTAACTATGTAACTATATTTGACTGTAGTTAACTAAAAGAACACATAATACTCAAGGCGGAAACTATATGTGTGTACTACACAGACCGTCATAAAAATGAGTTACATAATAAGAGCCAAAGATCTGTCAAATGCTGATGTTTTCCAAGTAGTAAAGCTAGATATTTTAAGTGTTATACATATAAGCTAAAATCGGAAACGATGAACAATGTAAATGTGAATATGCCAAATTGTTACTACATAGTCAATATTAATGTAAATTCACTGTGAAAATAAAATTATTAAAACACGGTAATTCCTTTCTCCCTTTTTTCCTTATAAGAATTGCAGAAGGTTTCCCTTCTCCTCTATGTGTTGTTTTTTCACCAGCCATCTTGAAAGGTTATAGTTGCCCATGAATATTTTATACCTCTGAAGCCATATCCAGCCGGTGTAAGTGGGAGGTGACCTAGTTATGGATCTGTACACTGGTTACAAGGATGCAGTATTCTTCATAAGTGCACAGCTTTGCAACTCTGGGGAAACAACCAGGCAGCAAATGCTGCTATATTTAACTCTTAAGTCCGGTGAAGGGCATGACTTGCATTCTCAGGCCCCTCTACCCATTCCTGTAGACAATATAATTTTGATATATATATATATATATATATATAGTTTATGTTTCATACATTTTTATAAGATAAGATTATTTCCACTGAATTATGTTATTGATATATGCAAATATATGTAAATTCAATAAGCTGTCACCAAATCATCCTGAATATACTTACCATGGCAGTTATGAGATGTGCCTGAGGCTCAGGGTGACAATTTCCTTAGATTGATTATTTGGGGGCCGAATACTGTGTGGGTGGCAGGTGCTGTGACGTGCAATAAATCTAAAATACCAGACAATTTGACTCAATTGACAGGAGTTAATGTGATAATCAGGTTGCATTCCATAGATGTCATTGTAAGGCCAAGGCCCCATGTAGCAAAACGCAGATACAAACGATGCAGAAACGCACTTCACTTTTTCTGCAGCAATTTACATTTAATTTTTTTAATTAAATTTTTGTAATCCAGAGCAAAAAATATTCCTAGTTATGAAATTATATGGATTCAAGCCATGTCGGACTGGCCCACCACAGTACCAGAGGATCCTCTGGTGGGCCCAGCTTGTAACACAATAATGGTCCAGCAAAAGACACCCAAATTTGATTGATACTATGGTCTATTTCCTAGGGGTTGTTGGAGAGGGGCCACCAGAGTCATCTAATCTGGTGGGACCAAGGACCCTCAGTCCGACAGTGGATTAAAGGATTGTTTCATTGTGTTACTAGTCAAATTTCTGTTCATGTGCCTAAAGCAGGCCAGACACGTTAGATTTTGGCAGATCTGGCTGACCATGCAATGTGTATGGGAGTCAGGGGAAATAAGGATCAAGTAGTTTGATTTTAACTGCCTGATCTTTTTTATTTTTTTCTTGTGTGGGGGATGGGGGGGTTAATCTGCTGCCAGAAGTGTTTTCTTATTTTTCCCAGTTCAGAACACATGCAGCCTTAGCTGTAACTTAGCTCAGTGTTTATGTTAAACATATTTTTAAATAACTTTTTTCAATTTTTTTCAAAATTTTCCAGGTCACCATCTATATTAAAAATACTGAATCCTGTAATTTGCACTCAGGCCACTAAGCCTAATGATAGATTGACATTTATCTACTCTGTACATTTTTCTTTGAAGCAGTCACCTCATTTACATCACATGATTACAGTAGAAGATAACACCTCTGTACATAACACCACATAACAGCTTTCATTGAACAGAGCATGTCTAGAAAACTCTCCCATAGACCTCAATGAGTGAGCTCCAATTTATTGATGCCTATGGCCATGACTATGCTGTGACGTATATCACTAAATGATGTTAAAAGAGTAGAGGGGAAGTTCAGACAAGATGGCAGCCCCCATAATCATGTACAGAACGTACAAAGTCTACAATAAGAAAATCAAAACAAAGTAGAAATTCTATTTCACTATCTGGTTTTAATAAATTGATAAAAAATAAGTGTAATTCAGAGTGTAGTCAGTTATAAACACTGACATCACACGGATGTCATGTGCTTGAAATCAGGTACTTGGCCCAGCCAATGCCAGATGCCTTAAAAACAAGCCAATTTTGAAGTTTCGGTGACTGTGTGAACATGACTTGAATTTCTGAGACTGAGATGACCAGGTGGCATGGACTTGGTTGCCTAGTTTCTCAGTCACCCTTGGCCTATCCACTTGCTCACACTTATACAAGATTGCTCTCACACCACTTATACTACTTGCACAACCTCTCCAGACACACATTACACACTCCCATTTGTGCCACAACATGCACTTGGCGCACACACAACTTCCCCCTGTAGTCAAAAAGAAGGAATGATTCACCCAGGGACGACCATTCCATTTCCAGTCCTTTGCACCTACATGGAATGATTCTATGTCTTGGGTCTACTTCTCGGTGCCTTGTACTTCTAAGCGTAGCCTGTCATCACTACATGCAGCTAATAGCTCATTATGTTCCTTGACTCTGCAGTCAGGTCTGATCCCTGTTTTAATTTAGTGTATTTCTTAGTAGCCATTATCACATATGAGAGATTGCAGGATTGTTAGTGGCCGATAAGAAACTTGTCATAAAAGGATATCAAGAAATGTGCCGAAGCTTCATTAAATGGAGCTGTGGAAAATGACTTGTAGCTTCTTCTACTTAAATAGGATGTCTTGTATCTCAAATGAATCTTCTGGTTAAAGATCAACTTCTATAAAATATAATATAATGGATATTTTTTATTAGATATAACATAGCATGTGTTGCATTTACTTTCTGTTAGTCACTGTAGTTATAATGATTGTACGTGGTTGGCATGCAGTGCGGTTATGTGAGCATTGGTTGCGTTGCCCACACCAGATTCTAATTCCAAGCTCACAGAAATGTCATATGTTCTCATATGTTTCTACAACTTGCCAACCAACCATTAACTCATGTCTAAGCAAACTCCCAAATACCTCACTTGATTAACAAACATGGAAACACAGGGAGGAAATATATGTATAGGTTTGTGTATATTTCATTCAAACATTCTAGAAAAAAAAATAAAAACATTTGGGGAGATTTACTAATCAAAATGCACCACAATTTCTGGCCAAAATCTGACATTACCTTGAATATTTATAAATTACAGAGTATTTTAGATATTTTTTTTACCTCATCTGACAAGGGAGGTGACTTATTCGAAAAGGGGCTTAGGTTAGTGGAAAATGGCATAGTGTAAAATGTTAAAAAAATGGTGCAAAAATTTGGGACAAAGTAAGCCAACTAATAAATTTAGGCTAACTAGTCTAATGCATTGCATTAGGTACTGTGATAAGTCTGGTGCATTTTTTGTCTAGTGCCAGTCTAAATATTAGACTGGATTAGTAAATAGGTCCCAATATCATTCATCCATAGAACACCCTTAGCACCGCCACTTGGCTAAGAGTCCTAACACTGTGATCAGATTATTGAGGTCCCTTCTAACAAAAAAAGTGTGTCAAACAAGGTGGACAACTCTTTTAATCGACTTGGGCTATTATGCCTATCGTTGTCAATCATAAGTTCATAAGACATCAATATGTGAAAATAACATGGAAATTAGGTCTTGTCCCTCCGACTATCATACATGACAGGTGATAAGTGTCAGGTCACTGGGGTCCACCAATCTTGGGAACAGAGTTCCCATTTGAATACAGTGAAGGTCGTTCATGCACCATGCCGCTCCATTCAAAGTCTATGGGACCGACGTAGAGCTTTATTCAGTTATCTCGGTCCCTCTTTTAGAGATTGAAAGTAGTGTCAGCTCATATGAATGACACTCGCTTTTTTCAAACAGAGGACCCAGGACCCCTTTTCTTGTTATTGGCGGGGATGATCGGACACTTACCACTTCATCTTCTGAACAGGTGATAAGTTGTCATGGTGGGTCAACATCTTTAGGACTGGTAAATGCCACACTGTTACACTAGTAAAGGGGTTATTTTAAGAAAACAGTCTATTTAATGTAATGAAGCAGGCCCAGGCAGATCTACAGGACAGTTCTAGTGAGAAAAAACATCAGTAAAGCATACCCCCTGAATGGCCATCCATGTAATACTTTGGTGAGCCGGGTCTACCATATGGAGAACTGCTAATAGTGTCTCTCTGCTTTGCCTCCTAGAGAGGGGTCCCACATGCAATAGTGCTCTAGGTGCCTTCTTGAGACAACCCCTTTAATTTTAAGTTATCTTTTCCTTCTAAACTCAGAGTTCTGCTTATGTAATAGATGCATGTATTCAGGAGTTCTTTCAAGAAGAATCACCCAGACTGTGAAGACACTGCTGTCACTTTTCATTGCCATCATATGTATAGAAAAGCTTTGCCTAAGAACATCCTAAAGTGGAAGTGCATTACTAAGCTGCGCATGGCTGTCATCATAAGAGACTGCACCTCTCAAGGCTTGTAGTTCAGATATAACCATAAAGATAGGGATAGCAAAAAAAATCCTTGACATTCTCAGATAATACAAGTCAGAATCAGGTTATCTATGCATCTTCATCTTCGTAGTCTTCAGATTTTCTTTGATCTTTATCAGTTTTGTCTTAAAAATAGTAAGCAAACTAGTTCATGGAAAGGGAACTTGAAGGGGTATTCCTATCTTAGTCAAGTATCCCTTATCCACAGTGCTCAGCTATATCCAATGTTCCCATTGAAATGCTGCCAGTGGGAGCAGATTGTGGAGCAAAACTCTCCACCCTCCATGGATCTCAAACTAGGATGGAAAAACCCTCTTAATAATAATAATGTTCCATAATTTTTTGACATGGAGCCAGTCAAAAAACTTGTGACTTCCTTCACATTTGTTGCATGATATAAAACTATTTTGAGTCTTAGTCAATAATCTGTCCTCTGCCACCAGTAAAGGAAAGTTCTCCTACCCCATGAATCTTCCTCAGGGTTTAGCATCGCTATGTAGGATTATGTCTGAACATCAGACACCATCTGCATCTCTATACAGTTGTGAACAAGGTTCCATTCTCGAGTAGATGCAAGTCCTAAAGGTGGAACCTGCATCTAACAGGAAATTATGGCATATCCTACAGATCAATTATAGTTGTAAATAGGATGGAAATACCCCTTTAAACACAATAGTCCTTTGTGGATATTGAAAAGGACTGTATGTTCTAATTCACATAGAAATTGATACATAACTCTCAACCATCCCGGATTCAGTGAGAGAGCCCTGGATTTTGGGTGCTGTCCCACTGTCCCTGATAGCAGGAGGTATGCCCCTATAGTATCTGCATTTGGAGGAGCATTATTGTGTGGGGGCCATAAGGGAGGCATAATAGAATGTAGGGGTACCACAAGGTAGACATTACACTGCGTGATGGCCACTGAGGGGGGTGTTATATTCTTGTGTTTCCACAAGGGGCATGATACTGTATGGGGGCACTAAGGGGCATCATATCATGTCAGGGCCACTAAAGGGGCATTATACTGTATGGGAGCACAAAGGGATTGGGTGGGCTATGGCTTATACGTAAATTTGACACTGCACATGTGCCTCTGTAAGTTGGAAGGTATTCATTATATAATGTTAATGGTCTAAATAAAATCAGTGGTCCATTTCCTCCGATACTTCTCTACGTATACATAGGCCTTCATTCACCTGACAATGGACCAGTATACATTAGAGTACTTTTTTTCAGCTCTATGAAATAGTGCAGTCTGCTGCACTTTTACATACAGTGGCAGGCAGTAAAATATACTGAGATATATACATTATGTATCATTATATTTATACAGTGGCCTACATTGGAGGTATATGTTGAGGTATACACAGTAAATCCAGTATGAATAGACCTTAGTTATATCACTTTATATAATTCTCAATCAGAACCACCAAAATATGCAAATGTTAAAAATGTGCAGATGCAGCAATATTCTTGGGATGGGGTAGACACAAAATTAAAGGGGTTATCCACCTTTACTAAATTTATGGCCTACCCTTAAGATAGACCATCAATTTTAGATCAGCAGGGCTCCGAAAGTTGGAATTCTCTCCGATCAAAAATTGAGATCCAGTCTGAAGGCTACCCCCTTTATTTTACTGCCCTCATTTTTACTGTCACTGATCTTGTACATTAGGATAAATTTGGCTCAATGTTATGTTAGCGGAATAGGAAGAAGTATTAGAAACGTATATTGTGTTAATTTGTGTTAAGCATGAGAGGCGTGAGTGGTCCATGGTAGTATAAGCTACTTTTTCCAGGGTTTCTATAGTAACACTGATATACTGATATACTGATAAGAAACACTGAAAATACACAAATATGTACAGATATATATATATATGTACATATTTCTGTATTTTCAGTGTTTCTTTTGTGAAACAGATTTTTTATTTGTCTAAATTCTATCATATAAGAATATTTAGGATTCCTCCTGGAGCGGCAATGAATACTGGCAGAACACCGCTGCTGGAAGTAGATTTTAGCCCATGGGGAAATATGCAGGTTTCTTAGTAACACAATAATGTATTGAATGCAGTCCTATGAGAATTTCAGCTACTGACTAAACAGAAGTAATGACTGTATAGACTGCATGTAGAGGATGGAAACAACTTATTGTTACACAGAATCAAATCTATGTGTAAAAAAAATAGTGGTAAATTATTTTTCGCTATGTGTTTTACTATGTATTCAATGTCAAAAAGTAATCTTTCCACAATAACTGACAATGTAAAAATTCCAATATACATAGCGGGGACTGACAAACACATGGCAGGAGGGCCTCACAATACAATGAGAATGCCCCTCATATTTAGTGCTATGTCCCAATCATTACCTTCTTATAGATATTTTGGCAAGACAAGACTTGTCAAGCTCAGCTCTGCTACACCTTTACATACTTATTATAGTAAGCAGGGGTCCTCCACTGACAATATTCACCTGGTATCTACCTCAGTCTTTGCTGAAATCGAAGGTCATTTATTTTCTGTACATAAAGTATATTTATAGGTTCTTGTCCTTTATGATCCACATCTGATTTTGGCTTCAGAAACTGTAACAAGAAAACCTGATAGTTCATCTTACTCTTATGGATATTTTCCAGGATAAATGGATAGGCCATTATCATCAGATCGGTGAGGATCCAAAATCTGGTATCCACACTGATCAGCTGTTATCAGCAGTACTAAGAGAATGGAGCAGGAAGCAGACAGCTTTGTTCTCTGTGTAGTGGCTGAGCCGAGTCATTGCAGCTTAGATCTCATTGAAGTGAATGGGAGCTGATCTGCAGTATCCAGGCCTGGCCACTACATAGAAAACAGCGCTGTCTGCTTCCTGCTTCCATTCTCTTTGTATCAGCTGCTGGGAACAGCTGATCGGTAGGGGGTGTCAGGTGTCAGACTCCTACCAATTTCATATTGATGACATATCCTTAGACTAGGTCAGGGATCTTTTTAGCCTGGAAAATCCATTTAAAGAGCAAATATATCTGGGAAATACATGTCTGACAGTAGTTTAATGTGTTACTGTGATTTATTTTCCAGGCATCCGATCATGGGACACAGACCTCATTGAATGCAACTTAGATCAAGAACTAAAGCTTTTTGTATCCCGTCATTCAGCAAGATTCTCCCCAGAAGTTAGAGGTGAGTGATCCAGAAGTGAAAATAATCCTCTGCATTGTCTGATTCTGTGCACTATAAGGGCAATATATCATTCATAGTGTTCTTGTGCCAGTTTTGCAAAGGATGTGGCACAAAAACATGACAAACCTGAAGTATTAATAAATAAGTTTCTGTTCACACTAGCATAATGGCTTATGTTCTTACCAAAGGCCGTACAGCTCTGACTGACCTCAATGAATCCTGATAAAATCTCAGAATAGGTGACACTATTTTTGTTGCCAAAAAACAAACGAAACACAACAGATCATTCAGGCTAGGGCTAAATGTCGATTTTGGGAATAACTGGCCACAAGTTCTGACTACCAGAGCTATTTCCGTAACTCTAATTTTCTTCTATTGGGGAGTTACAGAAAAAGCGTAGAGCCGCGGTGCTCATCTGTTCCCATAAATCTCATCCTGGGTGATTGCTGGATGGTGCAGATTTATTATCAATACCCCAAGAGTAAATAGGGTTGCCCAAGGAGGTCTAAGTGCCCCTATTTACTATAGATTGTTGAACGGGTGTTTCTGAATAGTGTCTAATAGTAATCGACATGTTCAGTAGCAGGAAAAAGTATCTGTAGGGTTGGAAAGGTAAAGGCAATTCAAGGACTTCAAATGATTGTTATTATATGTGCAATTTATGGGATTTAGTGCAGAATCACCAGGTCTGGTGCTAAATAGGTCATCCATTGTGTAGTGGATTGTTGAATGTGACTAATCCCACTGTCCTATTGTTAGATGAGAATAATGCACTGCATATAAACATGTCTAGTATTAGAAGCATGTGCTATAGTGATTCACGTCTCCATGAGTTCATTCTCACCTGCAAGAATCTGCTTTATATTATGTACACTGGAAATGAGCAGATGTTTTATCTGATAACATTAATCCATCTATTTTACATCGAGCAGTTTTCTTTGAGTATGACCAGTTTGGGGCCACTAAACCTCCAGCATTTTGTTTAGGGTCTTAGGGTTCCAGACCTGCCAGTATCATCACTGAAAAATTCAGCAATCTTTAGGAACTGTACTATACTGGAGATGAGTTCAGGATGAGCCTTCGCACCTCGCAGATGAAGCTGAGATCAGTGCCTCTCACGTTGTACATTGGGTACATGTGCAGTGATATGATCTGTAGCATTGTTGGCTTCATGTATAAGGCAAATGTGCTTGAATTTTTTTTTTTTCAATTTATAGTGCACATTTTTTAACAATATACATAACAACAAAATGGTAAAAATGGACTCCCTATTGTGTTTTGGAGTCGTAGATATATAATATGTATTGTCTTGGGCAAAAGGGGCGGCTCCAGTGATGTCTAACATTAATGTGGATTTTTCAGATTTTTTTTTCTTCTTTTTGGATTTTATTTTATTTTTTTAATTGTATGTGTACTTTGATTTGCCACTTAATATGTCCCCATTAGCTCATAAAAGACCGCTGGGGGACATTCATTTTTTCATTGTATAGTTTTGCACTGTAACTGGGGCATGACTTCTATTCACTAAACAGCACTGTATTAGCGCTATGTCGTGTGTAAAGGGCAAGGCTGTGGAGTCGGAGTCGTGGAGTCGGAGTCGGTGCCTATTTTGGTGGAGTTGGAGTCGGTATAAAATGGACCGACTCCGACTCCCAAAATATATAATAAATTGGTACAGTTAGTAGTACAATGCAGTATGTGCTGAATATATTTTCATAAGAATTTGGGAAAATGATGAAATGTTGAAAATGATGAAATGTCCTGTAAAGGTCTGTTCTATTCCTCATATAATGATGGGACTGAGTTCTGAGTGAACCTATAAGGTTTAGCACCATTATCTGGAATAAGCAAAAGATACAAGTGTTGTGATTGTGAGGACTGAAAAGCTTGACTTTATCTGTAATTGTGCTGGAGACCCACCCACAGCCCGAGGACACAGAGTGACTGCTTGTCAGCAAGTGAATCATTGTGCTGAGACTGAGAAAACTGTTTTTGTTGAAAACTGTTTTTTTACCACTTACTGCAGCGTTTTGCATATTTGCAATTTATTAAAGTTTTTTGTGTTCTAAAGTTGTATCCAATAAATATATTTTATGTTCTACCTAAATAGCTTGATTATTGTATCATAAGGATGATAAAAAGCTTAAATTAAGTTATCTCTTAAACATGCGCCATGTATGTCGGAGTCGGAGTCAGAGTCGGAGTCAGGGGAAATTGAGGAGTCAGAGTCGGAGTCGGGGCTTTGGCGTACCGACTCCACAGCCCTGGTAAAGGGGAAGGCAGAAGTAATAAACTACTTCTGTCTTCTCCCCGAGGTCTCAGACAACTGGAGACCTGACCTGTTCCTTCTAGATTGCAGGAGCAAGATACATAACTGCAGCAACTCCATAAGACATTGCTGCAGCATGAAGACCTGTATCGACTGATGTCTAAAGATAGCGGGCAGTCCTTATCAGGTTAAAGATAATCACTTCCTATCTTTATAGGTTTTAGGGATTGTGTGATGAGAAATTGTATAATTTATATCAGCTTTTTATTTTCTTGTGGCTATCCAAAATACAAAAAATTATGGGCTATTCCAGTTGTCATACACCACTGAAGTATACGCAATACTCTGACATCTCCTATTTTATGCAGCTCACTTGTCAGGTTTGCTGTATAGATTGGTATAAGGTTAGCAGAGCCATCTCATTATCACGTCTTTGTTGTACTGCCTGAGGCTTGAATAAGGTAGGAAAGCAATAATCTACACACATCAGCTTCAATATTCAGCTCCCTTGTCATTACCTGGTTTACTGGGTAAGGAATATGTAAATAAGACCTCAAACATGGCAGTGGGGGTGGCTCGTATGCTTCGTAATAGTGCGATCATGGACATGCAAGAACAGTGCGACGTGCATTACACAAGTCAGAAATGGTAGCCCAAAAAAAGGTAAAGAAGCCTCAACTTCAATATCGTCATAAGAAGCGTCAACTCCAGTTTGAAAAGTGGACAGTAGAAGATTGGAAACAGATGATTTGGAGCAACAAAAGTCAATAGACTGGGCTCTGATGGGTGCAAATGGGTTTGGCAGAAACAAGGGAAAAGGGGGCTAACGGATCAAAAAATTGAAGAAACTGTCAAGTTTGGTGGAGGAAGCCTGATGATATGGGGTCGTTTCACAGCCAAAGGCTTTGGATACTTGACCAGGATCGATGGTGGTCTCAGTGCTGAGCGATATGTGAGTATCCTACAAGACAAATTACTTCATACACTTGAGTACTATGGGTATGAAAAGTATAACATAGTGTTCCAGCAGGACAACGGCCAGAAGCATATGTTGAGATTAGCAACAAAATGGTTCAATGATAATGAAGTAGAGGTGCGGAATTGGCCCCCACAGTCCCCAGACCTCAACCCAATTGAACACTTGTGGGAAGAGTTGAAGAAAAAGCTGTGTTCATACCCAAGTGAGTCGACCAGTATGCACCAACATTGGGAACGTGTAGAAGAGACCTGGGATCAGGTTTCGGTCGAGACATTCTTGAATCTGATTGAGAGCACAGAAGGATTCAGGCAGTGTTGAGAGCCAAAGGTGGATTTACAAAATACTAACAAAACAATAAAAGTTAAAATTTAGAATTTTAGTTGCAAAACAGTGACAATGCAGTTACATGACAAGA
The DNA here is from genome assembly GCA_947044405.1 of Leptodactylus fallax. Lineage (NCBI taxonomy): Eukaryota > Metazoa > Chordata > Amphibia > Anura > Leptodactylidae > Leptodactylus > Leptodactylus fallax. The sequence goes on along the minus strand of CAMRHE010000071.1, from coordinate 7,138,147 downwards.
ATCTGCATAACTACTGTAATCATATGCTAAATAGTTGCAAGTCAATTTTATGTATGATATAGCCAAGATGATTGTCTATAAGATGATGGTAGTCTCATATTCTAAGCTGTAGTGGATGGTGAGATATGGAGCCTGAAAGTCAAAAGTTCAAAACATTGTTACACATTTGCTTGACAATATCACGTGCAGCGGAAATGCTGCAATTTCCAAAGCCATTGCATTTTTGGAAATTGCAGCATGTCAATTATACTTATGGAAATGCCAGCGGTTTCCCTATACATATAATTGAAGCAGAGAGTCCGCAGATGAAAATTCTGTGGACTTTCTGTGAAAATCACTGTCGGAAAAAACGCAATGCATTTACGCCATGGTTTTTCCTGCAGCGCTTTTTTGCTGCGACCCGCTATGTGGGGCCTCAGTGTAACATTATTTCTATGACATATTTGCATTCCCTTTAAATATTACATATTGATAATAATAACTATTTTGCTTTTTGGCAATCCTGGTATAATTGGCTTCTATGCAGCTGTATCGAGCTATGTTTCTAGAGCCACATAGATGAGAGCTAGTATCTGCTACACATCAGCAGCTGCTGCGCTCCAGATTTACACTATATTATGTGTTGTTTACTATGGCAGTGTCTGCTGACATTACTATCTTTGTTAGTTTTATGATTTCTAATACTATATTAGAGTATAATTTCAGGGTACGATTAAGTCTTGATTTTCTTTGCTCATGTTTATTATAAGGCACCAGTGCATGAAATTATCCTTCCATTTTTCTAATATATTTGTATTGTTTTTTTGTTCAGTTTTTTGCTTCAATGTTACTGAATGAGGAAGATAGGAAAAGAGTTTTAGCAAATTTTGGAAGGCGCTAATTTTTTATTTAGGCTTCCAGCCAAATCCCTTTTTAGATGAAACACATTTTTGATCTGTAGTGAATTTTTTGCTTAAAAGAGCTAAATGCACAGATTATGATCCATTAGTATGGGGTTTTAAAGGCTTGGTCGCTTTACAGACGGTTCTTGTTAGATACTTTATGGAGGCATGTAGGGATAATAAAAGAGGTTTCTCTCTATTAGGATTATACTGTATATTTATTAGCAAAAATGCAAAAGATGTGCCCGAGAGCCCAACTGGTGGACTATAGACATCCCAAAAAAGCAGTGGAGGGAGCTTTGTGTATAGTTGATGGCAAAGGGTTAGGCAATGCTTACATCTGCATTGTTATTTCCATTTGTATGTTCTGTCAAAGGAGTTCTGTTACATGATGGACTCAATTGACTGATAATAGTGTTCCTTGGATTTTGTCATTATTTTACTAGAAAAAAAGTAGTGCTACATGCTGTACCCAAATAATAGGTTATCAATATCAGATCAGTGAGAGTCCAACACCCAGCACCCCCTTGAATGAGCTGTTCTCTGCTGAAAATGCACAGAATCAAACAGGAAGCAGACAGCTCTGTTCTCTGTGTAGTGGCTTAACTAAGTCATTACAGCTTAGCTCCCATTCAGGTGAATGGGACTTGATCTACAATAGCACAGTCTGGCCACAACACAGAACAGTGCTGTCTGCTTCCTGTTCCATTCTCTGTAGATATGCTGCTGTAGAGAACAACTGATTCATAGGGGTGCTGGGTGTCAGCCTCTCACTGATCTAGTAGAGGTCATCAGTATTTTTAGCCCAGAAAACCCCTTTAGTGGTTGCAATACTGAAGCTGAGCACTAAGTCTTTTAACTTAAATTTTTTCTACATTCTTAAAGATGATTTGGTGCACATTTACTTACAAGCATAAAATGTTTCATCTGCTAATATATCTTTTATGTTTAATTTATGTATGGAAATCTATACAGGGATTGCTGACAGGTAGCAAATTAAGAAATCCAATTAAATCAATCTCCATGGAAACTGCTAATTATAATTAAACCTATTAGTGGTATTTGGCGCACTGTAAATTACTGTGCATATAAAATTTTGCCTCCAGTCTCTCCCCAGTTTTCTGGCCATAAAACTGATACACAAGGCCCAGACACACGGGGAGTGATCTCAGCGGATTAGTTCATCCACATGCTGCAACAAAGTGGGTGATAAACCTGCAGCAATTCCTACATGTGAGCTACACCAAAAACTCCTGATTTGACATAGTTTTTACTGTGGCAGCTTGCAGGGGAACACACTGCTGAATATGCCAGCACAGTGTACGGCCCCAGCCTAAGGTTATGGACACATAGGCCAGGACCTCTACGGAAGTGTAACAGTACTTGTGGCACTATGGAAACAGTGTCGCTCAGCTACACTATGCTGTTTCTGTAGCTTCCGCTCACCTCTGTGGGGTTTACGGACACAATGTAAACCAGCGCTGCTTGCCTGTTTCCATAAATTCTCCCCTGGTGGTCAGGACTTGCGATCAATTATTCCCATCTTAGCCATGATTGGCAGAAATGGGATTAATCCTTTTAGCCCGCCACGAAAATGAACATCTTATTACATTCTAATGGCTTTGTCTTAACACATTTGGACATAATAATACATCTAGTGGATGTCATGTGCATAGAAGCTGTGTCTGAGTTATTAACATTGGGTACCTGCTGTAATATACATATGACTGACATCAGAATGGCCATGTGCCATACACTATGTATAGTAATATCACTACTGAGGGCAGCAATTGACTTAATGGATGTATAGCAAGTTAGGCTATTATTTTAAGATCGGTAAGGGTCTGACACCCAGGCGCAGCACCAATCAGCTGGTTGTAGCACAGTTGGTGGGCTCTGTACACTGTGCAGTGGCCGAGCACCACTGTTCAGAATTGAGTGAGAGCTGGGTTGTAGTAGTGCAACATGGCCACTACAATGTGTACAGAGCCATCTACTTCTGACTTTGTACACTGTACTAAAAACAGCGGACTGATGTGGAGCCTGGGTGTTAGACCACCACGATCTCAGATTAATGACCGATTCTAAGGATAGATCATTCAGTGTCAGTCTCAGACAATCCCTTTAAAAGGTAATTGATGTTTGTTTTCTTAGTTTTATAACATTTCTCGACTCTTGGCCAATCCCTTTAAAGGAGCACTCCAGGAAACAGTTATAAACTTATACACTCTTCTATGTTGCAGGACATAAGTGAGCGGTGCATAAATTCTGCTTATTTTGCTTTGCGCTCAGGCCTTGAAGTAGTGATGGCACAGTGTATCCCCTAGGAGAGTTCCTTTAATGCTAATTCCATTGCCTATCTCCAATATCCAGAAGTGATTTCCTATTATATTATGCAGATCCGGTGTCCCTGGAAACTGGTGCCATGGCAATAGTGCAAGTACATCTGATTCAGTACATTATTACTAGGGGCAGTTTTTGGTTTGTTACAAAAATGTAATAGTTACTGTGAAAAGGGAATTCAACTATAAGAAAGCCAAATAAAAGATTGTGCATTGTAGGTTGTTTTATTGTAATAATAAGTACATGACGTTAGGCAAATCCATTAGACCTCATTTAGTTGTGTAATTGTATACTGTGCCAGCTTACATCTGGGAATACACTCCTTTATGTGCGTTCTCACTACACTGATTTTTGCTGAGAATTATGGAGTCTGGTTAATAATGTATAGGCTCTTAAAAATGTAAATTCTTCTTAATAATTCATGTTTCTTTAGCTGTACACTAAGTGCCGGGGCTAAGTGTCTCCTTCAGTGATGAAGCAGTGATCAAAGTACACATTTGTTTTATTCTTAGTGTGACTCTTTATATCATATCCACTGGCAGAGCTTTGTAATGTTATACAGACTGGTGTTCAGAAGGAGGTTGGAAATAATGTTCCAATGTTAAGGCCAAACCTGACGATTTCTGTGGGACCAACTAACTGTCTTATGCACATGGAGGTTCCCGACTCCTGCTCCACAGATGATGTTGGGAGATAGGGAGGCCGGGCATGTTTAATTTTAACTCCTGATACTTTTGTTCTTGGAGATGAGCAACTATAATCCTGTCTCCCCATTAACAACACATGTATATCTGTCTATCTATCTATCTATCTATCTATCTATCTATCTATACGTGCATCCATCTATTAATCTTTCTATGCATCAATCTATATATGCCTCTACCTATTTATACATCTATCTATTCATCTATCTGTCTTTTTAATCTCTCTATATATTATGTATAACTGCTTTCTCTCGCTCTCTATTTTCCTAGCATATCTATGAATCTATCTATCTATCTCTTTCTTTCATATCTATCTATCTAGAAAAAAATAGTCCAAGGCAGCACTAAAGAGTGTACAACCTTTTAGCGGTCAATGGGTGCATATCCTAGGAGACTGGCATATCCCCTCCAATAATAGAAAAGCAACATGGCAGCCCTCCTTTTCTTTCTATCTATCTATCTATCTATCTATCTATCTATCTATCTATCTATCTATCTATTTTTTATTATTGTTTATTTATATGTTATATGTTTATTATATCTATCTATCTATCTATCTATCTATCTATCTATCTATCTTCTACCTACCTATCATCTGTCTATCAGCCATCCATCGATATGAAGCTTACAATAACAAATAACCTGCTAGTGTTTATAACTTTATCTTCCTCATAACCCTGATGGGTAATCCACAGGTCTATCTCTATCACCAGCATTTATGTAGCTTCTTGTTGCTTCCATTGTTCCTTGCCACCCACATTTCTGAAGACAATTTTCCTCCAGGGTTCGGCTTAATTAGATCCCACTAAATCCAAATTATGGCGAATGACTTACATTTTATCCTTGTGGATTACAATCTGATAGAAGTTATTAGTGCTTAGCCTGTGACTTCAGGCATTGTGCATTTTAGAACAGATTTCTTATGCCCCATGGGTCAGTCGTCTTTAACTATTTCAGTGCTGCCTAGACAATTGATATCCAGCTGCAGTTGCTGCCAACACCCTGCTATGATCAATACCTGCTCTGGGCACAACACTGTTATGTAATGTTATGTACTGAATTATGGATATACTGTACATGCTGCCAGGGGCATACATAGAAATGATAGGGCCCTGTAGCAGAGGTCAGAATTAGGTCCCCCATCTGAAAAACAATAAAGAAGGGCAGAAGTTGTAGAAATAATGCATTTTCTCTTGATACTTTTAAAGAATAAAAATAAAAAGTGATAATGACAACAATTGTGTTCTTCCCTCTGTCTAGAGAGTCCTCAAGTCCAGGTAACCCTTTCAGCCGTATCATAGAAGGGAAGGGGTACTATGTCTCCTTAGGGAGATGTTACCTTGCTGCGTCTGTAGTCTTACAGACTAGACTATACATGCTCTACTAGGAATTCTGGGAAAGAAATATTCAAGTAAGTTCTCCTTGAAGAAAAAAGGAAAACTCGCTCTAGGGCCACGTTTGGCACTAGTGAAAATTTGTATTTTTCCATCAAGGAGAATTTATTTGCATATTCATTTGCCACATTGTATCATAAATCTTAGTAAATATAGAAGGGGGTAAGGATTTATGATATTTAGCCTGCAAGACACAAAGGAGATGAAAGTTTTGTGAGAGGGGCTTGCCTTTCACCCTTGGCAATTACCTTCCATTTTATACTGTCATAGCTTCTGCATGATAAACTGGGTTACCACTGTTATGTCCTTTGTTAGGTGGATAGGTGACACCTCACTGATAGACCATAACAGGTCAGGCTAGGATCTACCTTCTCTAGTAGTCTATTGAGTGGGATTGGGGCGCCTCAGGGCACGGTACTAGCACTATTCCTCTTCACTGTCTACATGTCCGACTTCCAGTATGACCCGGGTGAGTGCTTCTTGCAGAAATTATCTTGATGATTCAGGTGTAGTCAGTTGTGTGACCAAAGGTGACGATGGGAATACAGGGAGGTGGTAGGGACCTTTGCAGAATGGAGCAGAGATAATGGGCTAATCCTGAATGTGTCTAAAACCCCTGACATGATTATGAACTGTGGGAAGTTGAGGACAGATTTCACTCCAGTATGTATGAGGGCCAGGACATTGAGACGACTAGGTGCTATAAATGCCTGGCGGTGTACTTGGACGACAAACTCGACTGGAGGAGGAATGCTGACAAAGTACACAAGAGGGGAGCCAGCAGAGTGGGTTCAATAGCAGGGAGATAATTTCACCACGGGGACTCCATCATGAGGCAGAGACACTTAGAGAAACTAAGGTCAGTTAGGGATAATGCATCGCCTCTGCTCCATCAGGACACTACTAAACAGCAAAGCTACTTCAGTGGAAGACTCTTACTACTCCACAGTGGCAGTGATAGATTCAGAAGGTCCTTAATTCCATCGACTATCTCAGTCTTCAACAGTGTCAATAACTCTAATGGCTAGGAGACCCCAAATTGGGGGGTTGCGTCCACTACGGGTATGTACTAGTGATGGTGCTAAATCGTGTCTCAGTAACTATGTGTCACTTTTCTCTGATTCTATACTAAATAACTTAACTATGTGTATCTGTATTCTATGTTAATTAATAATGTGTATATGTAGCTGTCATGCTCTGTCCCTGGTTATTGTACTGGTTGGTGAAGGATGTGTGACTGTGTCTTACCGAAGATGGTGGAACCTCAATTTCATCTCTGGGATCAATAAAGTATTCTATTCTATTCTATTCTATTCTATTCTATTCTATTCTATTCTATTCTATTCTATTCTATTCTGTTCTGTTCTGTTATGCAATAATATATTCAATAACATGCACAATGTTTTTCTGTATCATCTTCCCTTTAATGGCACAATATTAATGGCACATTATATATATTTAATGGCACATCTTCCCTTTAATGGCACAAGCAGTAATACAAATGCTAAATTTAGCTCTTCTTTTTACATTTCTTTTTTAGAACTTATGTTCATCTGCATAATAACATATTATTACACCCATTATAAGCTCTGTTCAAAGCAAAGATATTAATAGCCATCCATATGTTCTACATAGACTTTGTAAACATAAGAAAACCTTTTAGTAAAACGATTGGAACAGTGTTTCATGCTGAAGGCCACAGACACAGAACATAGCGGGTAACTCCAGTCTATGGACGTACTGCACCACTGCGAATAATATTTTTTGCAGTCTTAATATTAATACACTAAGGGAGATTTACTCATTTCGGCACACCATATGAATGCATGTATCCATGAACATGCCATGTAGCCAAGCATGTGCCTGCACCTCAGCAGCTACTTAACTGTGGTTTTGTATAATAATATATCCAAATCTGGCATTCATACACAGAAAGGGGCACTGCGTGAATCTTTTTGTATTTTCTTTAGACATTCTGCTTAATGTACTATTTAGAAATTCAGCGGGATATGACGATAGGGGTCCTGGCTGGTAAACTTTACATTGACATGTCATTGGAAAGAACCTATTATTGTCAGAGCTGCCATTTGGAATATGTGGGGCCCTAATATTTCACACAGATCTAGACAGCATTGCTTCTACTTTTAGTAACTGTTTTGGATTGTGAGTTATTTTGGGCCATGTCACTCCACACCTACTGACAAGTGACAATATGTAGACCTGACAGCTGACACTAGAAGGGAACTCGCCATCTGTGCATTCTCAGTATAAAAAATATCAAGAACAGTATGAAGTATTTGTATTAAACAGAGAGACATAGAGCAAAAAAAATATTTGAGATCAGAGCTGGAAGCAAAGCGGACAACGTTTGACATAATAAAGTCATCATACAATATGGAGCAAATTTCTGACATGGCCAACCTTACAGTTTACGATTATTATATCCCTTCATTGTGTTCTGACCTCTGCTCCATTCATCAGACTGTTGGTGTAATAGTCATTTCATTGATTCTGCCTTAGTCCTGTTTCATCAGATGGATTGTAGACGCAGGTTATTGTGTCCTTGACCCTTCCTGTACTTAATACAATTACTGTAAGTGTTATCCTTGTCTTTCTGATTGATGGACCGTGCTGATGCTGCATTGGATGGAGGTAAATGTAGAGCAGACTAATGCAATACTGACTAGGGATACAAACCATCCTATCACTGAATCCAGTGTCTGTGAATGAAGACATGTAAAGGGAGAGCTAGATTTGAAAGGACTGTGTTCTTTGCTGTTTTTATGTTATTTATGTTCCACTCCCTAGACTTTCACTGGGATATTTATATATACTATAATATAGATATATCTATATATGCGTGTGTATGTACATATACATTTATATATATGGATATACTACATATAAATATATATATTCATTAGTGACAGATCTGGTGAGCTGATAAGTAGAGACCAACTGGCATGTGCCATGGGTGCTGAGCACCAGTGGGGACAAGCTACCATGCCTTGGCTTACAAGGCTATAACAACAAATTGAATCTTTTGGTGATGGAAAATCCTGGCTATGTTTCTGTTGATGTGAATGTGGGAAAACTAACCTACTCCCACCCTGCTAAAAGACAGTATTGTATGCCAGCCAACTCCTTCTCCAGTTATCCTTCATCTGTTTTTTAACTCTTTTGTGTGCCAGACCAATCCTTCCTTATTTTATGTGCCATGTTCCACATTTTCAAAGACATGCATGCTTGCTTTGGTCTAAGACAAATAAATGTGGATCTGTTTATACATTTTTTTATTACAATTTTGGATTTTACATACAAGCATATCAGGATGCCAATTCTTATATTTACTGTGATCTTACAGTTACCAAGCACATTGAAGGAGAACATACTTGTTATACTGGAGGACCTCAGGAAATGTGTATGAAGTGATTGATGGCTCTGTGGTTTCTTTCATTATTACGGGTCAGATTAGAGAAGTCTTCTGCCTTGGACAAAGCCTTTTGTTAGAAGATCCCCCAAGTTGATGCCAGGAAGCCTCACTACAGTGACCACTTGTAATCTACTGATATCTATGGGGGAATCAGATAACAATTGTTCAGGCCCCCTGCAGAGTTGGGAAGTGTGACATGGTGCCAAGTGATTCACTCTGCTTTATGTTTTTTGAGGCTGTGGTTGTGTATTGGCCCCACCACGATATGCCTTGGTCTTCCTGGACCTCCAGCAGACCATTCTTTGTTATTTTAGCACCATAATGAACCTTTCGTAATCACAGCAATGAATGTATAATAATAATTTGCTTGTTTTCTGTGGGACATATACTAAAAATAAGCACAGCATAAAATACCAAGACTTAATAAATGTTTCTATGAATGTCAATGGAAGCTTTGTTTTCCGTGTCAAGAGACTAAGAAAAAAATGCATGTGATGTATATAAGGGAAGAGATGACTTTGTCACATTGGTCTGCGTATTTATTATACTACGTTAACATCCAGAAGAACAGAAACACTGATCTGTTTTTCTGTGATTGACATGAAGAGAGCCAGAGGGACCACATTGACTATAATGTGGTCCAATGGGTGATCGCCAGATCCTTTTTTTTAACTGAATTTGCCAGCTGAAAAAGTCAGGGTTGCAGCACCTTTTCATCCGGCAATTTCTGATGGATTTCCAAACAAATACTCTGACACAGATGTGAAGTAGTTTTAGTGTGACATTTCAAATAGTAACATCCTTGTTTGCATCAAGGATAAGAGCTAGTCTTCCAGCAAAATAACATATCCAGTATAACATAAAGCTTGATACATAATCTTACATTCGATGTTGGTGCTATTGAAGTTTTGTCTCTTGGCCTTCACCCCATTCCCTGATGACCAGGTGGGCTGTTTAACTACAGGGAACCCTTATTATTGTATATATATGGCAGAACTTTTATCTGCCATTAAAAGCAAGCTCCACATTAGAACCTAAAGTTTTGTCTCCTGGCCCTCATCTCAATTCCTGTTGACCAAGAGGGCTTCTCAAATTCAGGGAACCCAGGGACTATTACTGTATATACATACCAGAACTTTGAGACTTAAATTAGATTTGTTCTAAAGACCTCAGCAGAGAACTACAGTATATAATGATCATAACCTGCAATAATCCCGTAAATTCCAAACTTTTTATGGCTATCGAATGGATCTGTCAGCAGCCTTCAGTCCACAAATAGACTAAGAACTATTGTAAGCCTGTAGTCTTCTGACTCATCCTGACGGCTAGACTTTCAAATTCCTTGCAGACCTGAAGGTGATCATCAATTTCTTCCTTTTGGGAGTGTTTTCTAATAGTAAAGTTAGTTATCCAATTGCTTTTTTCAGTGGTTCCAGTGGTGGAGCTATATTTTAGGACAGTACTCACATTGGTGTTTACTGTGTCCATTCTTTTTATGTCCTGTACTGTGCCCCATAGACCAGATGAGTAATGTACATAGAAGTTATCAGCTTCTCTCAATATATTTCACAGGATTAAGTCATTCAGTCCTGACTTTGAGAATTAATGAAATGTTCTTTGCATTTCTAGAGGCCATGATGAAATGTCGCTAAACATCAATAAGCATAAAAATAAATCATCTTGCTGACTGGCGGAAGCTCCAGGGTGCTATACACTTTCTCTAGTGTATGCTCCAGTTGATGGTTTTAATGGAGCCTATGTACTTTAATAGGCTAGATTTTCAATAAAAAGCTTTCCCATAAAGGTTTACTGTACTCCTAATGGATCTATACAATAAAAATAGTATTAAAACTGCCATGTCAGTAAAGGTATACACATTAATGTCTATATGAGAGAGCTGTTTCCGGAGATTTCCCTTAGAAATGCTGCATCGCTTAGTGATGATAGACATCTTTTATTTAAAGCTATTAAAGGGGTTTTCTCATCGTAAGAATTGATGGTATATCATTAGGATATGACATCACTTTATGAACCGAAGTGGATCAGAACTCAGGGACCCTTATCAGTCACCTGAACGAAGGAGCAGAAGCTGATGTGCAGGAAAAAGCCAAAGGGGCTTCAATTGAAAGCGGCTACTATGTAAGCTCTGTACACTGTCTAGTGCCCATTTCTCATTACTGCAGCAAAGATCCCAATTAAAGAGAACCTTTTACATTCCACTAAATTGAAATGTATTCATCCACTGAATTCAACACAGTTCGAATTTTTTCTCTAGCCCTCACCATTTCCAAGCTATCAACAGTTATTTTTGGTGCCGGATATGCCAACTAGATTCTTCAATTTCATGTGGTATCAAGTGGGAGCAGGCAAGGGGGTGTTTTGCCTGTGCCCACCTGACATTAGAGAGTCTAGTCAGCCTATCAGACACCAAAAATAACTGAACTGATTTCTTTGGAACAGTGGGGACTAGAGAAAAAATTCCAACTGTGCTGGAAACAGTGGTGGTTGAGTAGGTAGAGGTGATGAAAGATCCTCTTTAAATGGGAGCAGAGCTGCAATGATGAGAAATGACCACTACACAGTGTACAGAGTTGTTTGCTTCTAGCTCATACACTGTGCTAAGAAAAAGGCAACTGAGTTGCAGTAACACAGATCAGTTGCTACACAGTGTGCAGAATGGTCTGTTTCCAACTCTGCATATTGTGCTAGTTGCAGCGACTATGACTCCCAATATCAGCTGATCATTTGGGGTGCTGAGTGTCAGACCCCCCACCGATCTGATAATAATGACCAATGCTAAGGATAGGTCATCAATATTTAAATCCTGAAAAACCCTTTTGAATATGAGCATAGGAGTGTGAGCATCGCTTACATGGTATATAGCAAGTAATAGTAACAATTACAGCACTTCCTAAGTTCATACTAGTCACCTTAAAGACTCCACATGGCAATATAGCAATGCAATGTAACCATACATCTCAGACAAAGGGTCACATAATGAGTGAAAAAAAAAAATAAGCACAAACTGTAAAGTCACATTAGGGAGATTTGATGTTTTATATGTGAACTATAATAGCTAAAAAAACCTTAACCTGTATATCATGTAGTCATTTAAGTGCTGCATGTTATTAGCTTTTCGTAATGCACCTTATACAGAAAATCAATATATTACTGTCGTAGATCCACTATAAAGGGGAAGGCAGCTGGTGTTGAATGGACTCAGGTCTCAAGGGGAATGAAAAAGTATAGTGGAAATCTCATTAAAAAGGTCAGAGCACATACAGGCCTAGAAGGAAATGTAATTACAGTATATAGTGCACTTTACTATTTACATGCTGTATGCTCAGCCAGTCACTGTAATAGATGTGGATTATGTCCTATGTAATGCATGCTGGGCATGCATCTAGAAGAGCTCAATAAGAGATCAGGGCAGCAATAAAAGTCTGAAGATTTAGTTAACAAGCAGCAAAAGTAAGAATTGTTCACCCAATAAAGCCACTCAGCTCCAATGGGTCCTTTGAAAATCTTGTAAGGGTGGAAAGTAAACTCTCAAGGCTCAATAATTTGTATCGAAAATGAACATCCAGCACAGTCCCAAAAGATAAAATGTAATCCTTTATTGATCCATTTCTTACAACACGACACTGTAGCTAGAATCCATAAATTCACTTGGTTACGCGTTTCGAATGGTTCAGTTCTTAACTGTAGCAACTATTATGGATGCAAAGTAAGATTTAGTTTTTCATCTTCAGGTGTTCCGAATGTACATAAGGTCATATTGATATGTACATCATACTCAGAGTAGCTTTATCACTACTGATAGTGGGAAATGTCATTCATAAGGTTGAATATATCAGATTTTATAAGCCTCATAAAATACATGGATGGATTTATGCAGTTTAAGGCTAAAGGGACAAACCTTAGCAGCCTAAGATCTGCCCAGAACTGTAGCCTCATCAATTTTTATATGATTTATATTGTGTATATATTATATATATATATTTTATTTGTGTACACAGTCCTGCAGTCTAATGCTGCCCATACACATCTGATAATTTTGTCCTAAAGTTATGTTCTTCGATTCATCCATAAACATGACCTTCCAGCTCACCTAAATGTGCATGGAATTGATGGGCTGAAATCCAACCCGCTTGACCTGAGTTTCACATTGAGCCTTCTCATACCGATTATGTGTGTCAGTATGCCAGGCTTTACTGGTAAATGTTCACACTATCATCATGTCTTCGGTTCTTAACATATCCATAAACAGTAGGACAAATCATTTTTAAAATAATCCCAATGAATCTTAACCGATTTTGTTGACTTAGGCTTTATTTACATCTGCATCGGAATCCTTTGTTATCCACCATTAGATTGATCTGTTTCAATGTTTTCGACAGAACAGAAAAACGGACATAAAACAACAGAAATTTGAAATCATCAGGGTTCTGGTGTTTTTTGTAAACTATGCAGTTCAGGCACAAAACTGGCTATATTCATGTTTCTATTAGTTTTTTTTTGCTTGTTTTTAACAGTTTCTTGACTGGTACTATTGTGTATGCAGTAAAAAAAAAATCACAATAAATCTGTCTAATGGATCAGAATGGATCTTAAAGGCTCATATGGCGGCTGAAACATGAGCTTGAACAGTGATTGCTATAAAGAAAATCTACAATACATGCATACATGAATCCATCGAAGATTGCTTTATTTGTCTTGGATAAAACAAGCTGTCAGTGTTATTACCAACCAATGACTATGAGAAAGTTGTGGTAAAATTATTTTATGATCTTCGAACTAGGGATCTCACCTTATTGTCTGTAAGCTTTCAATTCTGTACCCTTCTGGAGGGAAGGGGAAATGCTGGCCAGGAAGACAATGTATAACACAAAACTCTGTATCATGTGTGAAGTCTTCTCTGACTTTTAATTGATAGTAGCAGCAACTGGAACTTGCATTTACATATTTCATCCAATGAGAATGGTGCTTTTAGGACATCGCTTCCAATCAGAACCACCAACAATATATGTTACATGCACATATTAGCACAACATAATGTTGGCTGCAAACAAAGACCCTTGTACAAGAATGTAACAGGAACCAGAAAGCATCTGCTATCTATTATATATTGATCAGCATTTACCAAAGAAACAAAATTATATTTAACCCCATATGCACTAATCGGATTACTATTTCAGGCACCATGTCAGGAACAGGTGTCACTTTGACGCTGTGATCTGAATGTTATCTGTTTCATTCTATTTTTATATTTACATGAAAAAACATTCTTTTTAAATATTAACCTATTAAAAAGACTTGAAAGGGAGAAGATGTAACCCTATAGATTTGCCTGTAGTAAGAGGCTGACCTTAATACTGGGAAAAAGTTAATAACAAAAATGTGTGTGTTAGACATAGCAGCTAAAATAAGCTACAAGCCTCGGGCCTATTAAGACTTGAAAGAATACTGTACATTGATTTTTTTTTTCATTCTTAATGTCATCCTACCACAATGGTTAATTTAACTTTTGCCAGTTCTTGTAACTTCTTTTTTAAAAGTCAGGGCTGTGCAGATTGACTACAGATGGACACAGGAGTCCAGAATGAATCCAATATCAAAATCCTGGCTCAATCCTTTTCTGGTGCTGAGTGATACAGTATATTCCTTCTCAATGGAAAAGACAATGGGTCTGCTTTGCTGTAGTTTGTTCCAGATTTATCAAATGACATACTATGGGGGAATCTGTCAAACTTCTACTCCGGTTTTCAGGCCCAGAAAAAAGTTACATACCTCGTAATAAATACGGGGTATCTGCATGCTTGTGCACAGGGGATCAAATTGGCATAGAAGACACTCATCATGATAAATTCCCCCCAAAAGTAGAGTGACAGGAGTCATGTGGCCAACTTTGTGTTGATATAAGAGTAAAAGGTTGTTCACTTATTTTTTTATGACTTTTTGATGTCAGAATTTTGGCAAGCAGGACTTGAACTTTGTAACTTGGCATTGATATGTACACTGACATTTACTGCATTTCTTTACTTATAGATTTTATTTTTCTCTATTTTCTGCAGGTCAAAAAATCCTTCACCACCGGAGTGATGTTTTAGAAACAGTTGTCTTAATAAACCCTTCAGATGAAGCCGTCAGCACAGAAGTAAGTACAAAGTACAGTTATTCCCAATCCAAAGTTTTTTTTTATTATTTATTTATTTAGCTTGCTTATATAGTGCCATCATATTCTACAGTGCTTTACAGACATTGTAGGGCTCATAATCTACATTCCCTATCAGTATGTTTTTGGAGTGTGAGTGTTACCTGGCGTACCCGGAGGAAACCCACGCAAACACAGGGAGAACATACAAACTCCTTGCAGATGTTGGCCGTAGTAACTACACATGTGGACAAAATTGTTGATACCCCTCGTTTAATTAAAGAAAAACCCACAATGGTCACAGAAATAACTTGAATCTGACAAAACTAGAATTTGCCAAACTACATGTTGACAAGCCACAAAGCTTCTGGGAGAATGTCCTATGGACAGATGAGACAAAAATCGAAATTTTTGGCAAGGCTCATCAGCTCTATGTTCACAGACAGAAAAATGAAGCATATCTTGAAAAGAACACTGTCCCTACTGTGAAACATGGATGAGGCTCTGTTATGTTCTGGGGCTGCTTTGCTGCATCTGGCACAGGGTGTCTTGGATCTGTGCAGGGTACAATGAAATCTCAAGACTATCAAGGGATTCTAGAGAGAAATGTGCTGCCCAGTGTCAGAAAGCTTGGTCTTAGTCACAGGTCATGGGTCTTGCAACAGGATAATGACCCAAAACACACAGCTAAAAACACCCAAGAATGGCTAAGAGGAAAACATTGGACTATTCTGAAGTGGCCTTCTATGAGCCCTGACCTAAATCCTATTGAGCATCTTTGAAAAGAGCTGAAACATGCCGCTTGAAAAAGGCACCCTTCAAACCCAAGACAACTGGAGCAGTTTGATCATGAGGAATGGCCAAAATACCTGTTGAGAGGTGCAGAAGTCTTATTGACAGTTACAGGAATCGTTTGATTGCAATGATTGCCTCAAAAGGTTGTGCAACAAAATATTAAGTTAGGGGAACCATCATTTCTGTCCAGGCCTGTTTCATGAGTTTTCTTTTTTTTTTAAAATTCTGTAGAAGCATGGTTGAAAAGCAATGTCTGACTTTCATTTGTTCATTTTCATAGAATTATTATATATTATTACTTTTGTCAGATTCAAGTTATTTCTGTGACCATTGTGGGTTTTCCTTTCATTAAACAAGGGGTACCAACAATTTTGTCCACATGTGTATGTAAATATAGCGGGGGAGTTTTTAAGACCAGTATATACTAATATGTAGGAGTATGCACTTAATTTAAGACACATTTAATTCATTGATTAAGCACTCCAGCTGTCCATTCAACTAGACTGTAATCTAGGCTGGGGTATATTTCAGTCATCAGTTATCCCAGAAAACTGATGTAAATGATGACAAATCTGGTGGGGCCGATGGCCATACCTACAGCACGCACAGGCTACATCCCTTATATGGAAACTGGTGAGGTCGGCCTAAAAACATCATTGGCGTTAAATGGCATTTAAAAAGCTGCAAACCCACGATTTGCCATATTTTTACACCAGAAAACTGGCATAGGGTCATAACAATCTACCCCATTCTATTATCATATGGTTTTTACATAGTCTTTGCAAAATGTGAATATAGTACGGATTTACACTATTGATTACTTAAAGGAATTATCCAACACTCAATGTGAATGACACATTAAGATTGGTCATTAATATCAGATAAGTGGGGGTCCAACTAGTGCCATAACTAAAGTCTTGTGGGCTCCAGTACAATCTTTTGTCTGGGGCCCCCTACCTCATCCCTACAGTGAATTCTTGATAGTGATGGTTATGGGTGCTAAGGAGTTTAATGAACCTTAGTGTGGTTAGGGTAATCTGTGGGTCTCCTTGGCTTATGGGCCAGATGGAAGCTGCAGTCTCAATACTGATGCCATTGCTTATGGGCCCCCTAAGGCTCCTGGGCCTGGTGTGACTGCACCCTCTGCACCCCCTCAAGTTACACCCCTGGGTCCAACACCTGGCACCGCCACACAGCAGAAAAAAAACCGCTGCATTTTACAATACCAGCAAAGTGAATGATATTCTAGCTAATCCCATCCACACCATGCTGAAAAAAAATGCTGCAGAAAAGTTGCGTTTTGAAAAACACAGCATGTCAATTTTACCTGCGGAAACACTTGCTTTTTCTCTATAGATTTAATAAGGAAAGAAAAATTGCAGAGAAAAATGCAGCAAAAAAGCAATGTAAAATGCTGTGAAAAAAACACGATGCATTTCCACAAAGTTTTATAGCTGTGTTCCACAATGTGGGGCCTTAAACCTGCAGTATATCAATTATTGTGTTATTACACAATATATTGTATTATATAATATATTATATGTTTTGGTTTTGTTTTATGAAGTTGAACATACGTCTTTTAATAAAAAATACTATATTGAAAAAATGACATTGGAATTTCAAATCTTCCCATCATTTTGTAATAGAGTCTCAGTATGTGGCTCAGTCTCTTTCATTGGTTATTGAATTATTATGTTTGCTTTTTATCTTTAGGTACGTTTGATGATCACAGATGCTGCAAGACATAAACTTCTAGTACTGACTGGACAATGCTTCGAAAATACAGGAGAACTTATTCTTCAGTCTGGATCCTTCTCATTCCAAAACTTTATAGAGATCTTTACAGATCAGGAGGTAAAAGCAATATCCTGAATCGATATGTCTAAGTGAAAGAATATTAAATTTCTTATTCATTACCATCAAATATCAGTAATGAGATTATCAAGAGTAATCTCTCTGGCAAACAGAATGGACCATATACAGTTAGAGGTTATAATCAAGGGATAAAATGTAAAAAATGTAATATATTATTGTCTATTTAATTATATAAATCTACAAGTGCATCTCAATAAATTAGAATATCTTTGAAACGTTTATTTATTTCAGTAATTAAATTAAAAAAGTGACCTCCTATATTTTCTAGATTCTTTACACACAGAGTGTTCTATTTCAAGTGTTTTATTTCTGTAAATGTTGGTTATGGATTACAGGTAATGAAAACCCAAATCTAAGAAAATTAGAATATTGTAAAAAAGTTCAGTATTGTAAATTCAGTGTGTCGCCTGCCAAGGTTTCCTAAGCCTTTAAATGGTCCCTCAGTTTGGTTCAGTAGGTCACACAATCATGGAAGACGCTGATTATGGATTGTATTACTGAATTACTGAAATGAATGAACGTTTCCAAAATATTCTAATTTATTGAGATGTACATGTATCTATCTATCTATCTATCTATCTATCTATCTATCTATCTATCTACCTATCTATCTATCTTTATATATAAAGCAATGTCACTTTTATGCCTATGCCAGTATGAAAAAGACAGCACAACTATTCAGTATTGAAATGTTTCAGACATTTATGGTGTTAAACAATACTGAATTGCTATAGTTTATTTTCGCCGAAGTCATGACTGTAGCACACACATTAAGTTGACATTTCAGGTTCTCTGCACCTCTTCAGCTCACTTAGCTTTGCTTTGTAGACATATTAATATGAGTCATTTCATTGTCATTTGACGGTCAAGGACTGAATGACAGATGATATCCCTGTAACCCTTAAAGATTAAATAATGCAGAATAATAACGCAATATACAATACAGCTCTCCTGCCACTGTCTGGTCTCTAAAGAAAGGGCTGTACTCATCTGTTCTTAGTACTTGTATTAGTCTATTGAAAATTTTCTGAAATTGGATCCCCAGCCACCATACAGCACACACTCTTCTGCAGAGTCTATACAGGCAATGGAGGAGGACTCTGTGCCTCCAATACGGCTTTTCTTAGGGAATTTCTATAAAAAAAAAAAAATAACATTGAAAAAAAAATTACACATTTTTTTTCAGTGGGGTTACGTCTAATTATTGATAATAAATCTGTGATATGCTCCCTTTAAAAAAAAAAAAAAGCAAGTGTGCACTTGGACTTACATATACCGTATCATGCAAAGTAAACGAATAAGCTGCAAACATTTGTTGTGGGAGTACTTTTTCTTTGCTCTCTTGGGTCTCTTCTTTAGTCATCTACTACAGATCATGTGTCCATTATCCATTTACCATACTTTCAGCATAGGCTTCAGTACAATAAATACACAGGTTCTCATAGAAAACAAAAATGTAGACAAATATGCATGAGTTGACTATAGGATACAATCTGTAATTTTTACTCCATCATTTCTTATTACATATATTTTTTTTTTCTGTCTCTGTATCTAGATTGGTGAACTTTTAAGCAATACACACCCTGCAAATAAAGCAAGCCTTACACTATTTTGTCCTGAAGAAGGACATTGGAAGAATACTAATCTAGACAGACATAACCTTCAAGACTTCATCAATATCAAACTCAACTCATCTTCAATTTTGCCTGAAATGGAAGGACTTTCTGAATTTACAGAGTATCTATCAGAATCTGTAGAAATACCATCTCCATTTGACATTTTAGAACCACCCACATCTGGAGGTTTTCTGAAGCTTTCAAAACCATGTTGCTATATTTTCCCAGGAGGAAGGGGGGACTCAGCTTTGTTTGCAGTAAATGGATTTAACATGCTCATCAATGGTGGATCTGAGAGAAAATCTTGCTTTTGGAAACTCATTAGACATTTAGATAGGGTGGATTCAATATTGCTCACCCACATTGGAGATGACAATCTGCCTGGTATCAATAGTATGCTTCAAAGAAAAATGTCTGAACTTGAAGAAGAACAGTCTCAAGGGTCAACAACCAACAGTGACTGGATGAAAAACCTTATCTCTCCAGACCTTGGAGTTGTGTTTCTTAATGTCCCAGACAATATGAAAAACCCAGAACCCAACTTCAAAGTAAGAAGAAGCATAGAAGAAGCTAATTTTACACTTCAGTACTTGAGTAAACTGTCTATGAAACCAGAACCTCTATTCAGAAATGTAGGAAACACTATTGAACCCATTATCTTATTCCAAAAAATGGGGGTAGGCAAGCTTGAGATGTACGTGTTGAATCCATTAAAGGGAAGCAAAGAAACACAGTATTTCATGCAGCAATGGTCAGGCAGCAACAAAGAAAAAGCCGGCCTGGTCCTACCTAATGGTCAAGAAGTTGATGTCCCTATTAATTACTTAACATCAATTTCCTCTCTTATTGTATGGCATCCATCAAACCCTTCTGAGAAAATAGTGAGAGTCTTGTTTCCAGGAAACACGACACAATACCAAATACTTGAAGGCCTTGAAAAGCTCAAACATCTGGACTTCTTGAAGCAACCAGTCATAACACAAAAAGACCTAAGCGACAATATCTCAAGCCCTGCAGTAAAGCAGACAAAGATGAAACAGAGGGCAGAAAGCAAAGAGAGCCTAAAGTCCACAAAAACTACCCCTAGCAAACCAGTGAAAAAAGAATCAAAAGAAGAGCATTCTGAAGCTGTAAAAGGCAGCCACTCTGAACAAGCAGAAAAGATAGACAAGGAGAAAACATCTGTTAAAAAAACTGTGAAAAATGAGGCCAAATCCTCAGCAGAAAAATCCGAAGAGCCAATAATAAAATCAGAAAATGTAGACAAACAAAAGGCTGATGTGAAGCCTAAAGTCATAAAGGAAAAAGCAGTTAAAAAGGAAGTAAAGGCAAAATCTGAGGATGTAAAGAAGGAAGCATCAAAGAAAGAAGAAAAAACACCAGTTAAAAAGGAAGATAAAGTGAAGAAGGAAGTCAAGGAAGACAAACTTAAAAAGGAGGTTAAGGAAAAAAAAAGACGTTAAGGAAGACAAGGTGAAAAAGGAAGTTAAGGAAGAAAAAGTGAAAAAAGAGGTTAAGAAAGAAGTCAAGAAAGAGGAGAAAAAGGAGGTTAAGAAAGATGTAAAAAAAGAAACACCACAGAAAAAAGAAGTAAAGAAAGATGATAAGGAAAAGAAGGAGGAAAAGGATGCTAAAAAAGAACCCAAGAAACCATTGAAAGAAACAAAGAAAGTATCAGCAACTCCTGACGCTAAAAAGATGGCTGTTAAAGGAAAAGTGCAAAAGAAAGAGGAACCTGTTAAAAAGGAAGCAGCAGCTGCAAACAAGACAAAGGACAAGACAAAAGTAATAAAGAAAGTGGCTGAGAAGAAGCCACTGGCAGCTGCAGGAGCCGTTGCAGCCACGGCAGCAGTAACTGCAGCAGCAGCAGCAGCATCTACTCAAGCCTCAGCAGAAGCTGCTGAAAAGATTGTAGATCTAGTTTCACAAAGATCCCTTATGTCTTCCCCTGAAGATTTAACAAAAGACTTTGAAGACCTCAGAGATGAAGAAGTCAAGTTTATTGAAGAAGTGAATCCTCAGCTGCAAGAACTTTCTCCTAGAGATGAAGCAGTCATCGTACAGACCGATTCTTATATTATCAAGAAAGATAATGCTAGCAGTGAAGAACCTGCAGATTCACCAGATGAGGGAATAACTACTACTGAAGGTGAAGGTGAATGTGAACGCACTCCAGAGGAAATAGAAATCATTGATAAGCACAGGGTAGATGAAAATGACAAATATGAAGATGAAGGGACAGGGCTTGAAGAATCATCTGAAGCTGGTGACTATGAAGAAAAAGCAGAGACAGAGGAAGTTGAGGAACAAGTGGAAGATATTGAAGAGAGAGCTTCAAGGGGTGAGTTAGCTGAAGCTGATGAAACTGAAGAAGAAGCTGAGACAGATGTAGTACAGC
The DNA here is from genome assembly GCA_947044405.1 of Leptodactylus fallax. NCBI lineage: Eukaryota > Metazoa > Chordata > Amphibia > Anura > Leptodactylidae > Leptodactylus > Leptodactylus fallax. Next base: position 7,116,554 of record CAMRHE010000071.1, on the reverse strand, counting down.
ATTTGAAAGGCAAGCATGATAGCCACGAAGACATTGCTGATTCCGAGGCAGCAGATGAGCAAGCAGAAGATATAGAAGAAACAGAGGAAGAGGCAGATGAAGACAAAACAGATGAAGCAAAAGATGATGATCAGGAAACAGAAAAGCTGGAATGCCAGTACATTACTGCAAGTCTGAAAGACAAATCTGAAGTTGTTAGTGACACAGAAGATAAATATATATTGTCTTCTACACCATCCAAGACATCTGAACCCCAGTCACCTGCTGTAGAACCAGGACCATCTATTCATGATGAGACTTTACCTGGAGGTTCTGAGAGTGAAGCAACAGTATCTGATGAAGAAAACAGAGAAGATCAACCTGAGGAATTTACTGCCACTTCAGGTTTTACTCATTCAACCATTGAAATATCTAGTGAACCAACTCCAATGGATGATATGTCAACACCAAGAGATGTAATGAGCGATGAGACAAACAATGAAGAAAGCGAATCTCCATCTCAAGAATATGTCAACATCACTAAATATGAAGCAATTTTGTGTTCCCAGGAATATGACAAAACAAGGGTATCTCCAATACCTGATGCACTAAATGGTTTGTCTGATGTTTCAAAAACTGATGCTACCGATGGCAAGGAATACAATGCTTCAGCTTCAACAATCTCACCCCCTTCATCTTTAGAAGAAGACAAATTCTCCAAATCAGCACTACGTGACGCTTATGGGTATGGAATAAGTGATACAAGAGCTTCTGCAAATCTAGAAATACAGGATGATTATGAAATGGAAGAGAAGCTAAGTCCAAGTAAGAGTCCAGCACCGCCATCACCAATTTCTAAAACACCATTAAGTGAACGAAGTGTTAATTTTGATCTGACCCCTAATGAAATTAAAACATCAGAACTAGGTGTCTTGCCACCTTTGCATGATGAAGTGCAAGAAGTGAGAGAGCAGTGTCCAAGTCCAGATGATAAGACCTTGGAAGTGGCATCTCCTTCTCAGTCTGCTGCTGGAAGTGCTGGTCATACACCTTACTACCAGTCACCAACAGAAGAAAAGGGTACAAGCCTTGCAACAGAGAATATAGAGAAGACATCTGTCCCTGTTGTGTTTGAATTTTATGATGACAAAGAAAAGAGTGAAAGTCCTAGAATAAGTCCCATGGATGAGCCCGTACCAGACTCTGAATCTCCAATTGAAAAAGTTTTATCTCCATTACGTAGTCCTCCATTAATTGGGTCAGAAACGCCCTATGACATGTTTTTTAACCACTAGCGCTAAGCCATCTTCTGGACAAGGTAGTATTACTGATGAAGGACATTCTCCCTCTCAGATTAGCCCTGTTTCTGAAATGTTGTCTGATGCCTTACAAGAGAAGAGTGATCTTTTGTCAAGTAAGACCTTTAGTGTGGAAACTGGTAAAAGTATGGCATCTAATGTACCCGATGGAGGAAAAACTGCAGGAGAATATTCTCCTACTCAGATAAGCACTAATCCATTTATCTTGTTTAAGGAGGACACTAAGATGTCTATTTCTGAAGGCACTGCATCTGATAAATCTGCCACTCCAGTAGATGAAAATGTTGCAGAAGACACTTACTCTCACATAGAAGGTGTTGCATCAGTTTCCACAGCTTCTGTTGCCACCAGCTCATTCCCAGAACCAACTACAGATGATGTTTCCCCTTCTCTTCATGCCGAGGTTGGGTCTCCACACTCCACAGAAGTTGATGACTCCCTGTCAGTCTCTGTTGTTCAGACACCCACCACATTTCACGAAACAGAAATATCACCTTCTAGGGAGGAATGTCCCCGTCCAATGTCTATATCTCCACCTGATTTCTCACCTAGAACTGGAAAATCCACATCCTCACTCCAGGAACAAAGATCACCAGAGCAATCAACAATGGAATTCAGTCAGGAATCTCCAGAGCAATCTTTTGCCATGGATTTTAGTAGACAATCACCAGAACACCCTGCAGTATCATCTAATATGCTACATATATCAGAAAATGGACCAACTGAAGTAGAATATAGTCCATCTGACCAACAGGACTCTTATTTTGGTAATAAAATTTCAACCGACAATGGATATTATACTGCAGACAAAAAACAAGAACAAGCAGTGGCTGAATCTCAGGTAGAGGCATCACCGTCCACTTCTTCTGCACACACACCTTCACAATCAGGTTCCCCATTGAAGGAGGAAGATTCTTTGAAAGATGTCATTGAGAATACAGATATGCCACTTTACTCCCCACCAATACTTGAGCAGGATTATTTTATGCAAGGAAAGCTTTCTCCTGAAACAGATGTTTCTCCGTTAACACCCACGCCATCTTCTCTGAGACAGTCACCTGGCATAGCCGAGGCTGCAAAAAATGATGTTTCAATGGATTACGGTTCAGTGGCTTCATCTCTACCAATTTCCCCTGATAGTTGTCTGGCTAGGGCAATAAAAGAACCCTCAGTTTTACATAATACAAACCCCTTTGCTTATTCAGCAGATGTAGATGACAGAAATAACATATGTGAAGCTTATAGCTATTCTGGTGAAATGCATGACAGATTTTCTATCGCTGACAAATCACCTTTTGCTGAGAGCCGACAAGAAGTTGATTTATGCCTTGTCTCTGCATGTGAATATAAACACCCCAAAACAGAGCTGTCACCTTCTTTCATTAACCCAAATCCATTAGAATGGTTTGCAAATGAAGAGCAAACTCAAGAGCAAGACAAGCCATTAACTCAACTTGGAGGAGGTCAGCCACCTTCAGGAGGAAAGCAGAAAGCACGTCAATGTGATGAAACACCTCCAACTTCAGTCAGTGAATCGGCCCCATCTCAGACAGATTCAGATGTCCCACCAGAGACTGAGGAATGTCCTTCTATAACAGCAGATGCAAACATAGATTCAGAAGATGAATCCGAGACTATCCCTACGGATAAAACAGTAACTTATAAACATATGGATCCTCCTCCAATTCCCATGCAAGACCCAAGCCCATCTCCTAGGCATCCAGATGTCTCAATGATGGATCCAGAAACTTTGCCTGTAGACCAGAGTTTAGGTAAGCCTATGAAAAAGGATATCAAAGAAAAAGGAAAAGCCAAGAAAGTCGGAGGGAAAACCAAATCATCTTCTCCAGCTAGAAAAAGTGATAGCAAATCTAAGGTTTCAGCTGCTTCACCAAAACCCGGACCTATCAAAGAAACTATGGAGAAGAGTTCCAAGAGTGTTGCTCCAAAGAAGAAAGATTCTGTAGAGAAGGGTCCAAAATGTGGTTCAATTACCGACCCCAAAGCAGCAAAGGCGGAAGAAAAAGATAAAGAAAGCAAGAACGCAACTAATACAAGTGCAACAAAATCGACTAAAACTGGATCTACAGGTCAGTGAAGTATTTTTCTTTTAGTTGGTCATTTTGGGCATTTACTTAAAGGGGCTTTATCGTTAAAGATAAAGGGAACGGGGGACTGCAAGTCTCTCATGCATGCTTCCTGTATATAAGTTAAACGCAATTGTGTTCCATGATGGCGCTCCACTGCTGGGTGCCGGGCATGGAACACACTTTTGTTTCATTTACATGCAGGACAAGGCATGCATGGAGAACTTTCAAGCACTTTCAAGCCTGGTATTGCAGTTCAATCCTATTCACTTCAATGGAGCTAATCTGAAATACCAGACACAATTCAGGGACATGTGTGGCACTGCCCCTAAAAGTGGTTTATTTTCATAAAAATATATGTTATTATATGTATTACAGATATTGCAGACCAGGTCATATCAATGCATTAAAAATCATACTACAAGGGTAAAGTTAGAATTAATGGAAATTCATAGGAATGTAAATGGAATAACAATATTGCAGCATCCAAATTTCTTGAACAGTTTTCAAAAGATGTATGCCATGTAAGGCCTTATTCATATGTCACTGTTTTGGTCAGTGATTTGCATCAGTGATCGTAAGCCAAAACACAAAGACAGGTTCAGACTGTCGCACAGGGAAGCAGGTAAATCTCCTGGTGGGCCCTGTGCCAGGGTGAGCCACTGAGCAGGGCGCACCAATCACCAACCATTTTGCAATGTCTTGCTGCTGCCTGAGGCCTACTGCTGTGTGAGCACGTATCCTTGGCTCTCACAGCTAGAAGGGCCCCTTATTAAAGGTTAGAGTCAGTCAGCAGACTTCTGACAAGGCTCACTGGGCAGAAACAGTCTGGAGTAAGGACTAGGAAGCAGACTACTACAGAAAACATATGTGTGATGGTTTCATTACCTCCCAGTGGGCCCCAGAATAGATTTTACTGATGGGCCTTGGTACTCCAGTCCAACATAGCAGAGAGGCAAGGTATAATGGAAAGATCTGCACCTGTTCTGTGTTTTGGTTTTTGGTACACAATCAGTGATGCAAATCATTGACCAAATACTGAATAAGGCCTCATGCACACGACCGTGTCCATTGTCAGTGTGCTAGTTGTGTTTTTCAGGGCTAGCAAACGGACCCATTTATTTCTATATAGGTGACACAATCAAACAGATTTATTCTTTGCCTACGGCACAAAAAGGTCACAGGCCTCGTATTTTTAAATGGAACACTTGCAACAAAAATTGCCAGATTTATCATCATTTGTGCCATTTTTGTGGTGTAAATAATGCCTGAAATCTATTCCCACTCTTAGTTTAGGTGCCCAGCCTATCGGAGGAGGCACCGGATTTATGAATCATAAATCAGCCCAATCCTCTGCCGATGCAGAAGTTGAAAGTACCAATCTTCATAAATCTCTCCCATAGTTTTGGGCCAAGAATCTGTGAAGTGGAGGAGTGTTGGCATTCTTTATCTATTTGGGGTGGGGTTTAATTATTTTTTTTAAATGTGATGCCCCCCATAATAAACCTTGCCAATTTTCTCTATAAAGGGGTTAATATATTAGCCCCAATTATAGGGGGAATACAGCCTGATAACGTACTGCAGAGCTGATATGTGTCGGCTGGGACCCAGCAACTCCTGCGGTTACCTTTTACACATGACTGCCAGTACAGGGGCAGGAAGCAACATGGCTGCATCATGATCTGTATATACAGTGCTCATTAAGTGCTGTGTATACAGCAATCAGGAAGACAGGGATGATACTAAAGCACCCCTGCCTTCTCTATGGGAAGTCTGGCTGTCACAATACATCCTTGCAGACTTAAATGCTGAACACCAAGGTGGATATAGTCTATAAGAGGTCAGCAAGCAAGTAGTTAAAGGGCTAGTATATAATTGAAAAATATGTGCTTTCTTCCATATACAGTGCCACACCTGTGCACAGATTGTGTCTGGTATTGCAGCTCAACCTCAATCACTTCAATACAGCTGAGCTGCAATACTGATGTGACACTGTTTTTGGAAGAAATCCTGCTAATTATGAAAATCCCTTTTAATGAGATGTTTTAATTAATTAATAACCAATAAAGTAAAAATATATAAAAAATAAAAATGCATATATTTGTTGTGTAATTCATGTTCTTAGGAGGTGGAGCTACCAAGACAGCAAAATCAGCCGCAGTGCCCCCAGGACCTCCGATGTACCTGGACCTGGTGTATATACCTAACCACAGCAGCAGCAAAAATGTTGATGTGGAGTTTTTCAAACGAGTGCGATCCTCATATTATGTAGTGAGTGGAAATGATCCCGCAGCTGGAGAACCAAGCCGGGCCGTCCTGGACGCTCTTCTGGAAGGGAAAGCTCAGTGGGGAAGCAATATGCAGGTATAGTATGTCTCTAGTGTAGCTGGCTATGTTCCACATCACACTGTTAACTTGTTACACATTCAGTACAATAAAATGTTATTGCAAACAGCAACAGTGTAATATACAGATAGGCACCGCAGGATCTTAAGATCAGAATACTTCACTTTTTGTTGCTGTTTGTTGATTTTTGTGAATTTAGTATTGATTTGCCTTTGTTAAAAGAAAACCGGCCCTGCTTTTATGTTGCCTTTTTATTAAAATAGACACTTGATGATATTTACTCGATTTGGTGCTAGATTCTGGATATCTGGCATCTATCAGAAATAAAGGTGATGTTTTTTCAATTAAAGTAGCACTATATGTTTTAATATCTGGCCTGGTGGAAAGGTACATGATCTACACTGTAGTGAAGGTAATTGTCTTACCAGTGTCTGTATTTGTGAGTTATCTACTCCTGCCTGGTCCTCAGTTGTGTCATGTGACTCTCCTACTGATAAAGGAAGTCAGTTTCTCTGTTCATTCCTACGAGATTCACATTCACATCAAATGGATTCATAGAGAAACTGGTTGTCTGTCCACTGTGTCAGCTGGACAGTCATAGTGTCAGTCACATGATACAGCAGAGGACCAGAAGGAAGGGGATAATTCACAAATACAGCCCGCAGTAAGATTACCCTCACCACAATTAATCTATTAATCTAACATCTACTTTATAGGGAGCCTGTCAACAAAACACGGCATAGCAACCCAGCGCAAAGATAAATACAGTAGGATAGGTTCACCCAAATCAATCAGTGTTTTCCCCTTGTGAATCGGTACCTTTGTTGCCAAGATATTGCCATTTTGTCAATGAAGGTGTTGCCGCTTACTACTTTGGAGCAATGGCAATGCTCTCATTACTCCTAATAACTCATTTGCATATTGACAAAAAAGCAATATCTCACCAGCAGAATCAGTGATTCACAAGGGGAAATCGGGAAAGTGGAAAGTAACCCTAACCTATCTATCTGCTGACTGAGTTGGTATGCTAGGTTCTGGTGACAGATTCCCTTTAAAGGTTTATTCACATCATAATAAGAGCTGGCATAGGCATTTTCTCAGATGGTAAAGTCTTCAGATTTACAGTTCCTTTAAATGAGAGATCTCTCTGAATCAATCTTTGTCTTTGATCCTATTACGACTTCTGTAATCAACAATTTTCACATTTCCTGTAATTTCAGGTCACACTTATTCCAACCCACGATTCCGAAGTGATGCGAGAATGGTACCAGGAGACACACGAAAAACAGCAGGACCTCAATATCATGGTACTAGCGAGTAGCAGCACAGTTGTTATGCAAGATGAATCCTTCCCAGCATGCAAAATTGAACTGTAAAGGAGACCACTGCCCACTCCTTCACCCTAACACAGTGATTTCCAGAAATGTCACCTACAGAATAGAACTAACTTCAGAACTATATATTGCCCACTGCTATCCTGTGTCATAGCAACACAGATGTCAGTAATATATTATCTCCATGGCAAACTATAAAGTTCACGTCACTGCAAGCTCTGCTGTCCAGGTTTAATATACAGGTTTGTAGGACCTGCTCTTGTACACATTTATTCACCTAAGTCCAGGATGGGAACTTTCGAAACGACTGAAGGACAATAAGAGAGACCAGGAGAAGGACCTATCTGATGGCTCGTGACTGTGGCATCTCTCTGTCAGTAGTAACAGGCTAATATCCACATTGCTTTTTGTTATACAATATTGTCATTTGCAGGCACACAGCTTGGGATCTGCAAATTGGAGCCAGTAGGACCATTGGTTACTATCAGTATTTGGTGTCCTATTATCACAGTAACAGGGTCTGAGTTTTGTTCCCTCCTTCCTTTAAAACGCTGAAATTGGTAAAAAATGTTAAAAACAATCAAGTTCCCAACCACTTCTAATATAGGTTGTGTTTTATGTTAAATAGTAAACCTGCTATAGTCATACCATGATAAACGTACCTGTACAGGGTGGAAAAAAATAAGCATTGTGTCTGAGGCATACTCCCGCTAAATTCATCTTACCAAATCTCAAAAAATTTCACACATTGTGAATCACAGTCGGTACACAGAAGCAAAATACCAAAGCACTCGGGAGTACATTTGGTAGATAATTTGCCTTAGGAAGTGACTTGAATGTACAAAGATACCTAATGCACTTATTTTTTAACTTCGGTCAGCAAGTGTACAAAAGTATGCGAGGTCGTAAATTCGGAAGTGTGTGCATGCTTTTAGGGTGGCAAGAGCTGAGCTGACGGAACACACCAGGATGACAATAATTCTACTGCAACTGCATCAATACAGAAGATTGCTTTGCCAGGCAAGTTGAAGACTGAGTGTCCTTTTTCTTTCGATCCTTGTTGGCTCGACCCTCCTTCTCCTCCGTGTTTCTTGTTTTTACAGAGATTTGCTGAAAGATGTACAGACCCTTTTTTTATTGTATGTATAAAATACTAATTTTTAAGTTTTTGATTTCGCAAGCAAAGTGATTTTGCTTGCCGTGGTGTGTGATGATCAATGTTCCTTTCAGAGGAGTAAGGAAAGGAAAATCTTACATTTTAAGAGTGGTTAGTGATAATTTCTTCCTATTATTATATGTAGTAGAAACCTTTATTCCCAGTATTGAATACTCGCTGATGGCAAAGTAGTTGCATATAATTCTTCCAAGTACCATTGGCATTGAATTGGTTTTATCGACAGAATTAAAGGATTTGTCACAGATTAGAAAACAAGGATCCATTTCACCACCTTTCTTCAGTGGCTTTGTTTGGTATTGCAATTTATTCCTATTTTCTTGAATATGGCTGAGCTGCAATACCAGACACATCCCATGTCCATGAGTGGCGCTGTTTTGGAAAACAGGCAGAGACGTTTTTCTAATTCTGAACAACCCCTTTAATCGTACCTGTTATTTTATCACAATGAATCCAGACATCAGTTAAGGAGGATATGTAAATATGTCCAATGCTTTGATGATGTAATGAGTCCCTGGTCACTGAACTGTAGCTCTTTGTTATTTCTCCAAAAGTACAACTCCCAGCCATAGATTGTCAGGGCATGCTGGGAGTAGTTTTGTGAAAGCTTCAGATTGTGACCACTGCTTTTTATAGGCTACTTGCTCATTGAAGGGAACCAGCGCCATGAAACTGCAGTCTTATCTACCAGCCTCATGTTATAGAGCAGATTGATATATAATTCTTTGTAAAAAGATTCAAAAGAACTTATTGAAATCCCTGTCCTTTCTATGCTTCAGAGTCCTGAGGGCGGTCTCAAGGATTCATAGCCTCCCGTGTATGAGTATGTGTACAGAGATAGCCGTCAACACTGATTAGGACCGCCCACTGGACTACTAAGCATAGAAAGAGCAGGGATTTCAAGCAAAAAATATACTTAATCTTTTCCTACAAAACTATATATCAATCTGCTCAGCTCCTCCTGCTCTATAACATGCTGCCTGCAGATCCGACTACATGTTTGATATGACAGGTTCATCACACAAAGTGCTATCTGGTTGCTTCTACAGTGCACGGGTGATGGGTGTATCTTATGCATATGACAAGATCAATGACTGCAGCTTTATGAGTGAAGGTATTGAAATGTACAGATTTTATTGGATAAATCAACGCTTTAAGTCATTTTAATGCACTGTCCTACTCACTTTGTGAGATTTATGATGCCACTGAATTGATGTGTATTTTTGTCTTATAATTTGTCATATATTTATGTTATAACATAACACTATTTTATTTGCACTGTTGAGGTTTGCTACTGTTTCGGACTTGTTTAGTCCAGTTAATGCTGTGAATTAGGACAAAGGCTTTTTTTTAATAAGCAATGATATTTATTGCTTTGCTATTTATGTATGATCATATAATATTTTGCTCTGTTTTTGAACAGATTTTTGTCAATTTAATTTTTTTTTATACTGACAATGTGTTTCAGTAGGGAATGCGCTGGAATGTAACATTGACAGGTAATTCTGCCCTACACATTCCCAGGCGTGTTCACTTGTACTGCCCCATGAGTTTATATGTTATGCAGGGTTTTAAAGGGGTAAACACAAAAGTCATTGTAAATATTCAGTTGCCTTTTCCCTATATGTCCAGAGCAAATTTTGCCTACCCATTTAATCTCATTATCTTGTATGTTCGGCTCATTCAAGCAAGATCCTGCAACTTGCAGGTGAGGTTCCTACTGTGGAATATGGATTGACCTCACCAGTACAAAAGTGTTTGTGGTCATCACTGAATCCAATTTCATGTTCAGAAAGCTGCTACTCGATGGCACATGGCCATTCACCATACTGGACCCTTCCTTCTTAAAGGGGTTGTATGAGATTAGAAACCAATGTGGAGACAGTACTAGTTTATGGGCTGTGTGTGGTATTGCAGCTCATTTCAGTACCCAGTAATGTGCATGAGTTGCAATACCAAGAACTACCAATGGACAAAGATGGCGCTGCCTTTAGAAGAAAGTAAACATGTTTTTTTCAATTGTTTTCTAGGGGCTATCTGAAGGGGAATCATTTTTTAAAAAAGGGTTTACAGTGGGTTAAAAACGTAAAAGAAGCCCATCTAGACAGAAAGGAAATGCCAGTTCAGCCGGTCAGTAGCCTGCTTCAGCCAGTGGTCACCTGAGTGGCTGTTTCCTTTGTATCATGATGGGATGAAGAAGTAGGGATCAGGGGATCTGCTAAGTATTGAAATGGGAATAACAGGGGACGGCCTCTTTTATGTTTTAACCCATTGCGAGCCTGTTTTAAAAAGTAGTTCCCCATGGGTCAAACTCCTATAAAAATTTACAATTTCTTCACTTAAGAATTAAATACTTGAAACGTAGACATGGTAACCCTTGCATTAAAAGAATACAATTTGCAAACATATTAGGTCCTGAAGTGCTTTGCCAAGACTTCGCTACGAAGGATGGGTAAACTGCAAACCCTGTTAATACATTTGTTCACAGTCAGACTAAAAATTCTAAGCCTGCTAAACCAAACATGTGGGAGCAGAAACTTTTCAGGGAAGCTATTCAACCGCTATGTAATTACACGCCATGTTACCGGTCCATAGAAAGCTCGTGACGTGACCACACCTCTATTCAATGTATACTGCATACTTCTTTCCTGAGCATGCTGAATTAAAGGGGCAACATATTCACTTTATAAAACCAGTCACCAGAGGGGATTTCTCTTTTGCCTTTACTGGTCAGTCGCTATGTTATTTAGACTTTATTGAGCTGTATCACATAAACTATCCTTAGCATCCTTATAACTGGTGTCGGTGTAAATATTCTCTGTATTAGCTACTAACTGCTATTAGAATTCTGGACATGAACAGACTTTTCTTTCTGATGCCACCAAATGTATTTTATGTTTTGTAGGAATATTGCAGGAGTGATTGCAGGACAATAACGTATACTATGTATAGATCACATTCCAGATGATAAGAGTAGAGTTTATTCTTTGTAACTGTATTATGAAGGGGTACGGAATAGTGAATGGAAGCTGATGTTTCATGTAAATGGTGCAGATTTTACTCATAGGATATAGAAGAATACTGCAACTTCTTTAGGGCCTGTCATTGGCACATGGTGGGGGTCACTGATGTCCCTACCTATAGGACAAGATAACACTGCCAGGTGTATGTAATAATGACATTACATACAAGACAGTATAGAATAGTAAATGAAGCAGAAAATGGAAATATGGCATCCTCATTTGGCAATGTATCTACAAAATGTGGGGACAGACCAGGCTGTATGTACGAATATGCAGATGCACAAAATCTGGAGAATATCATAAAAAAAAAAAAAAAAAAAAGTGTGGACTGTAGCCTACATATACTGGAAGGGGTTCACAAACATTTAATAGCGCTGAAATTTTCTGGATTAGACAATAGACGGATTATTGCTAGGAGTGGTGGGGTTAGGTGGGATCTGGTCTCTGCATTGTTTACTTAAGTTTTGGGGTTTGCACCTTTGTTCCATTCAAGTAAATGAGATAAATCTGCAACACCCAGCATAGTCACTATGTAGATGGCGTTCAGGTAGACGAACCATTGAAAACAATGAAGAGACGGCAGTGTTTGGCCACACAGGCCTTTTAAGCAGCTGATCAACAGGGACATTGAGAGTTAGACCCCGCTGATCTGCTATTTATGGCCTATTGAAATGATGGGCCTTCAATATTCTGATCCCGGCTTTAACATCATAGATTTCCTGTGGTTTACAATGTTACCACTGTGACATGACTATCCATCATTTTTCATGGTTCTTTGGGACAAAACTGCTGGTGACACATGCCTTACAGGTGAAGTTTGCATACATCACATGGATCCTTCACAGTTTAGCCGAATCATACTTCGATACCCTGTATGGTAATTTAGGTTTGTTCAGGTTAACCTTAGATGATCTGGATGTTGCAACCATGAAGTGGATGCCAAAATGTGCCCATATTAGGTCAAGTGAAAGCACCCTTAGCTAAAGTGTCCGTTGTTTCAGTCTAGCCTCGCATGATTTTGAGCTACCCACATCAGTACATACAGCTTGATATCTATCTACAGTGTCTCTCGCTGTGTGCTTGACAGGTTCACTGCTGGAAAACAGGAGGAATTTTTGGATATAGCATTTCTCATTTTACTTTTTTATAGACATACCATTTAGTTTTAGGCTGGTAACACTACCCTTTACCATTATGAACCATCCAATGAAGCTATGCTACATACTGGGACGGATATGACTATTTGTACACCATTAAGGACTTGCATCGTACCATTTTTTTCCCCCAAAAGCAATTGAACAAAATATTAAGAACAAACCTATATATACACTTTGAAAACCTCAGTGAAATATAAGATGGATGACAGGCTTTGTTCATAGTTTTGGATAAGACGTGTAACAAAGATTCTAGAACAAATGAATATAAAGGATTTACACAAGCTTCTCTGCACTACTATAGCTTCAGGCTTCGGATGCTAAGGAGCCGCAAGTAACATTCCCTCAAGACTGGGCTGTAATAACAAGGAAAAATTGGCAGCAATGAACTATGCTAATGCTAACACGTATGCATGCCGCGGTCTATCTTCCAACTCTTGGACAGGATCAGTCTTGTGGCTGGCTGGGAAGGTCCTCACTCCTCTCTCGTTCTGAATGGTGTTTGTGTCAGTCTGCAGCTGTGTATGGTATTGTCTTATAATCCCGCATCACCTCTATTCTACCGATTCATATCTAATGTAGAACATTAGTTTACAGTGAAGTAATATGTAGTGCTTTTATGATATTTGTGTGCAATACCCCACTTCCACTGAGGATATTTGATGTAAAGGAAACAAACTTGGTTCCACAATAAAAGAACAAAACAAAACAAGCGTATGCGGTAGTATTTCCTTATTGTGAATGTGTTATGTTCTGTATTACACACTGGGATTTTATCACAACAATGTTGTTTTAGCATTTTAGCCAACATTTAGCAGAATAGTGTCCATGGCTAATACTCAATAGGCTGCATTCAGACAGCTGTGATGTGGCTGCATTATAGTGTTTATATATAGGATGCATATCCTGGCCCAAAGACGGGACGAGAAAAAAATGGAGATATACACAATGCCCATTGAAATGTAACAAAAAAAAACAAAAAAAAAAAACATATGCAACAATTCTTCACTGATGATGACAGTCCCATCACTGAAACTAAGCATACAGAGAAAGGTAGGCAGAACAAGAGGTTATCCAAGACTTACAATAGGTCATTAACATGAGATCACTGGGGATCCAATACCCAGGACCCCATTGATCAGCTGTATAGTTGACTGGAGCCAGGAGCACACAGCTTGGTACATAGTCTAGTGGCCCATCTGCGCAACTGCAGCCTTTGATAGCAGTAAACACTGGCTGGGATTTATAAAATATGTTCCACGACTTCTGTGGTGCTAAATAGTCACAAATTGGTGATTTGCATCTGTTTAACGCCACTTGTGACTAAAATAGGTACAAGTAATGTATTTTTCCAGTCTCACTTTTTTGAAAGTAGGACGGCTGGGGGTGCAGGGCCACCACCTGCGCCATAGTCATGATCATTTATACAACCAAAGTGGCATAAAGTAGCCCTGGCTCTTCCGTAGATTTGCACCTAATGTGTCTAATTCGCAATATGCCACTCTTGATGATTTTCCCCTACTGACTTTTCTGCAGTGGGATACATGAATTACTGCAGCTGTACCGTACATATTTTGCTTACTTATATAGTGCCATCATATTCCACAGCGTTACAGATATTGTCAGCACTGTTCCATATAGGACTCACAGTTTAGATTCTCTATTATTATATCTTTAGAGTGTGGGAGGAAACCGGATTCACCTGGGGAAACCCACGCAAACACAAAGAGAACATACAAAACTCCATACAGATGTTGTTCTTGGATGGATGGAGAGACCTAGGACTCCAGCACTGCAAGGCTATAGTGCTAACCACTGAGCCAATGTGCTGCCCAATAGTACAAGTGACTATAAGAAACACTATCTTAATACAGAAAAATGCCTCTTTCTCCGCTTACTAGACTCCTCCTCTTCTCCTGCACAGATCACTAATTCTCAATTCACTTATCAAAATTTTCTTCCATTAAAATAGAAGAATTCTCATCACTGAAAGCATCAGATTACATCTGAAGCCCATAGAATTCTATGGAGAGGGGAAGAGGAGTAGGAGGAGTTCCTGTTGGAGAGAGGCAGCAAATGCTATGAATGCTTCTGGCCTCTGTTTTGCTGTCTCTCCCCACTGCTTGATTCACATATATACTGCTCAGTACTGCTGTATAATGTATTTTATTCTACTCCTGCTACTGAGATAACAGGATCTTGTCATATTCAAGTCAGACAGCTGATAGACAGAGGAGAAGCTGAGAGTCTGACCTCACCAATCTAATATTTATGGAAGAAACTCCACTACCATCCCATCTCCCCATTACATTTATATGCTGTAAATGGGCATACAGATAAGGGTAGGCTACACTAGACAACTTGTTTATTACTAATCATTATCTAAGACTCCAAAACACTACCCTATCCTAAATGCCATGCCATGCCGCTTTACTCTATGTTTTATCTGGACCTTGCTTTTGCATGAGGCACTGTAATCTATACTATACCACCTCCAGAGAAGAAGGAGCCTTTTCTGAATTGGATGCATCAATCCCTGTAGAGTCTGGTAGACAATATTCAGTTGACCAGCTAAAGAGTAACTGTTATATCAATTCTTTCATAAATCAATAGTACAGACAATATAAGAAACTTTGTAATATATCTTATTATGAAAAAATGCCTCTTTCTCCACTTACCAGACTCCTTTCCTGTTCTACCGGCCTCCTGTACTAATCACTCAATTCACTGCTCAGATCCATCTTCAGTGACTGTTTAGTAACTCACTGAAGGATCAGGCTACATCTGCAGCCAACAAAGGTCTATGGAGAGGGATTTGCAAGTATACTGCTCCTTACTGCTGTGTAATGTCCTCCATGCAGCTGCTACTTATGAGGTTACGTTACAGACACTGGAACAGGATCTCTTTTACTGTGTGCAGTAAATAAATGCCAAATATAAGTCACATAACGACCATAAACAGTGTTGTCATCCATAGACACACAACAGTGCACCCTAAAAAGTCCCATTACACCAGTTATACAAGTTTTAGTTTGTCTGAATGTGAAAGAACTTGTCTCAAACATTGAGAAAGAAAATGTTCACATGCCGCCTTCTTTTTTAAACGTCTTCATCTATTTTTATGGCTTTTCCCTTTTGAATAATTCCATCCCACACAGTGACACACTGGTTGACAATTATTTCATTCCACCTGTTCCTAAACGTGTGCCACAATCCCTAAGGCTATGTCTTGTCATCTTTGGAATGTCTTACTGCTATTCCTGGTCTGACAGACATTACTGTCACTATAGCTAGACTTCCTTCTGCTTAGGAGTAATTTATCTTTTCCATGGGTGTAGAATAAAGAGGAAAAAAACACTTACTTAAAGGAATTACTGTATGTTAGCTCTCCCAGCATGCCTCTAATTTTTTTTTTTTTTTTTTTTTTTAAGAAATCTGCATTGTACTGTTCCTCTGTTGTCATTCCAGAAAATGTATAACTAGATTGTCAGCTTGGTGTTACTGTTCATGTCCCTACACCATCTGATACTGACAGCTCTGATTGGACAGAGTCATTGAGAGTGCAGGGACACCCAATTGTCTTATTTATACATTTCTAGGAGGAATAACAGAGCAAAACACAACAAAGATTTAGAAAAAAACATTATTTCACAGGGAATAAGTATTTTCTAAAGAAAATCATGAGGAGAGGAGAGCAGAGAGATCCTCTCTAGCTAAGAAGTATAACAAATTAATCTATGTTTTATAATTTTACATCTAGAAATAATATGAATGTGAAGCTTCGTTCTTCATTAGCATTAGCTACATAGCAAATATGAAGCACACCATGGGATAAATAATAACCATCATAATAAATATAAGATAAAACATCTTTGGAATATGACATCATTAGAAAAATCTATTGCTACCTGGAAACCATCAACAAGCAGCATAGATGATCTTATTATTGAATGAGTCAGACTCCACAGCAATATTATGCTGAAAAGTAATAAAAAAAAAAAAAAAAACTTGTATTGTCATGTGCTGAATGGCACCCATAATGCACCCCGAATGGCCAATTTCCACAGGGCAAAACAGCACACATACTACCAGGACTGTGGAGTTGGAGTCAGGGTCAGTTTTGGGTGGAGTCAGAAAAGTTACCGACTGACTTCAAAATAAAATGAACATTAAATTAATTCATTTATTAATATTATTAGGGATTTGGTGTTTTTTCCATATTTACTTTCATAGGAATTTTTTCACTAGCTTTTTAATGAATTAGAGGAGCTTTACTGCTTCTGACCATGGATATCAGCCATTTATGAGTCGGACTGTGGAAAAACAGAGTCGGAGGTTTGGGCTACTGACTCCGCAGCCCTGCATATTACTGTGCTTATGTGATGAGTTTTTGGCTGTACTCTGTATGTCCAAAAATAGCACATTTGGCACGTGACAATATACCCGAACAAGAATAATAGATCTGCTAGCTGCAGCTTCCTGACGGTTTTCAGGTAGCCACCTAATATTTTCTATAGGGCAAAAAGTCAAAACTGGAAAACAATTTAGAACAGCATAAAGACAGGTGCACACCAGGCAGATTTTGATACGTTTATGTATCTATTTGTCTTGACTTAAAAAAATGGAGGTGCAGTAAAACCTGCATGATGTGAACCTGGCCTAAAGGCAATTAAATGATAGCACAAATAAATCAGATTTCACATTGGTTGACGACTTATAAAGATAAAACATCCCTTTAAGAATAGATACCTGACCACGCCAAAAAAAACAAAACAATAAAAATGCAAAAAAAATCTGAGTTTTTATTTTATCTGTTTATTTTCATGGGTACAAGTATTAAACAGAAAATGTTATACAAAAAAAATCTAAAACCTTTATAAAACAAGAAAACATTAACATGAAATGTGTTATGTACTATAAGCCCCAATTTACTTGTGTTCAGTATTTAACTAGGAAGTAAATTCATTTTTACAGTTTCCCATTACATATGCATTCTATATTGCATAGAAACTCTATATCCTTGATGGACTTCTACCACCTGGCAAGTTCCACAGTGCCCAAGTTTGCCGCTCACCATGCTACAAAATGGCCACAGACCTGAAGCAAGATGAGCAAGTATACTGAGAAATAAGTGGTATACCAAATGAAAAATAGCATGTGTCAGCTACCAAGGAGGATATACACAAAGAGGATCATGGAAGGTGTTATGCAGAGGACTTGACCTGGGATGCAAGTAGGGCTTCATACTTTGACCTTGCCTCCTCTCTCAGCTCCTTTTCTCTCGTGACCAGTGCAGACTGTTCTTGTTCCCATTCCTTGAGACAGGCCTCATATTTTTCAATGTCTGGCGTCTCAAATTCTGGCAACTTCTCTTGTACGAAGCTGGTGGTCAGACTCACTAGGCTTGTAGGGTCAATGTTTCCCAGGGAATCAAGTTTTGTGCTCAAGTCCTAATGGAAAGACAAAAAGAGGTCAAAACAACTTCCTGCACCCTGAAAATATCTTTGCTTAAAAACCATTAGTTGACTTGTACCCAACATTTTTTCATCCCTTTTGCATCATGTGGCAGCCACAGGGATTGAAAACAGGAACATCTTTATATACTACATGGTTTCATGTAGCTCATAATTTCTGCTCATGTCTTTGGATTCCTCCAGCACTCCAAAACTTTCTTGTATTAAAAAACTTACTATGGAATCAGCCACAACATGTATGTAACTCTCTGGGAAATTAGATGGTAGGCCCCATTAACCCAAGGGACCAGGGCAACCAGGACACTAGAAATTCTGGGTTCAAAGCCAACAATAGGCAACATCTCCATTGAGTTTGCATGTTCTCCCCACATTTCTGTGGGATTTCGCCAGGTTCTTCAGCTTTCTCTCACACACCAAGCATTCCAGGAAGAATTTATCAAGCCCTACACTCCAGAAAAAGTTGGAAAATAGGGTTCTGCATCTTATTTGCTTAAAAATTTTGTAGCATTTTAGATTTTTAGGACACTCGCACCATTTGTAAAAGGAAGGTGGTCAGGGTTGATGTATGCCGATTCATCAAATGCAACTTTTTTAAAAAGCTGCAGTAAAATTGTTAAACTCTAGCTCCAGTAAAGGGGGCATGACGTAGAAAGTGGAATAACATGTCAGATAGAAGTGTTAGACTTGAGGATCTGCCAAAATCTATTAAACATTATGCAATATTTGATAAATTTAACAAAAATTATGCAAACTCTAGAAACACAGACTTCAAAATATTCCCCTCATAATAAATCTTCCCACACTGCGAGGCTAACTAGTTTCCTATATGTTCCTGAGCTATTGATCTAGCAAAGCTGAACATCTAGTAATTGGGAAACAGCCATAACTCCCAGAGAAGTAAATAACAGGCTAGTTTCAGCCGACATACTGTTCAGCAGAGAGTACAGGACAGTATTTAGCTGGGAGGCAGGGACTTCTAGCAGCATTAACATGCATGTTAGCAGTTCCTCTTCTAACATATTGTTCAGGCCGGGAAATCTGGCACACACATGGACTTGGACATGTAAATCTAGGCTTAGGAAAACAGTGTAGCAAAGTGAGCTGTACAGTTTCCATAATTTCAGGAGTTACAGAAACAGTGTAGATCAATGTTCTACTCTCTTTCTGTAACCCCCTAAGCACGTTGGGGAGGAGGAGACAGGGCTAAAATCACCCAACCATGAATAACCATTTAATGTGTCAACAAGACTGGCATAGGGTTAAGCTGACTGTGAATGGATTTTGTCTCCTCCTCTGAAAAGATATCCCGATGAAGGAAGTTTTCAGATTTTTTTCATGTTATTGATGTATATTAGAATCCATATTTAAGAAGATCATCATAGTAAGCTATACATATGTTTATATTTTAGAATACACAACCAGATCACCATCTGCTACTATGAAACTAAATATATGCCAACATGCCTAAAATATGAACTTGCCAAGCACAGCCTTCTATCTGCAGCCTTCAGATGTAGCTTGTGACCTCTTGCGCATGTGCAGCGGCCATGAAAGCACTCTTAGTAACAGTGGAACTAATAGATGGCTTCCTTGTTTGCTAATCTTAACACTGCAGATTTTAGAGACTCATTGCAATCACTTGGCTACATGAGACATCAGTTATCTAATACGGTCTCTTGTGTTATACAGATGCTTGAAATCGATTATATTATAGATATAGAACATTATAGCTTCAGGTCCCTCTGAGATTCTCACAGAAGAAAGAGAGACTTTAGTAACATACTACAGCAGGAATCTACTGAACACAAAAACATTTCTTGTTAAATAAGTTTTCAGGACATCATTCATGTGACACTATAGCCGATCACTGTCCACAGCGATCATGAATGATGTCCAGAGCAGGGACTAGAGCACATGCATTTGCAGTAACATTGTATCACTCTAATCACTTGCTAAGCCTTTCCTCCGAAAAGTAGACAGGATCCTGCAGCTTCATAAGCAGCCGGCTCGCCACACCCAGGATACCTCTGCATACTGAGTGGAGCAGAGACAAAAGTAAGACTGAGCATGCATGTCCACCATTGCACATTTATGGAGATGGGTACAGTAAATTACATGACATGCATTCTGTATTTTTAGCAGTTTCCACCTTTGCAGGCTCTATCTAGAATTTTCAGTTCTCCCTGAGCTGGTGGGTGGAGACTAGCTGTGGTGATGTCTGCCATGTACTGCACACAGAAAGTAGAGGAGAATCTGCTCATGTAACTCACTCAGAAGCAGCAGCAGGATTGAACAGATAATAATAATAATAATAATAATAATAATAATAATAATAATAAATTTATATAGGGCCAACATATTCCACAGCGCTGTACAAGTTGTAGGGTTCAAGTACAGAGGGGGAAAAAAAAGAAGAAAAAAAAAAAGATATAGATAAATTCACACAATGGGACTGAAGGCTCTGCTCGCAAGACCTTACAATCTATGAGAATAGATTATTATAGAGAAGTATTACGTTGTAGTGGTGTGAATAAAGCATTTGGAGTGAGATACAATGCTTACTGTTATCTAACATAGTAACATGGTTAATAAGGTTGAAAAATGGGGCAAGACTGAAGGAAATAAGCATTCTATACATTTCCATAAGCATCAATCCTATTTTGCTCTAAAAAGGCTTTGAAGCCTTGGTCTGTGTCTCCCCCTCTCTCACTCAGACAGTTTGTGCTCACTGCTCCCCCTCTCCCTCTCCATAGACTTCTATTGTGAGTATTAATATGACACCTCTTTAGCTTCTGTTTGTATTTCAGAGTGAATGGCAGCTCAAGGGGGAGGAAGAAGCAAGAAGAGTCAGATAAGTGGAGAAAGTGGCATCTTTTTCTAAAAAGATATGTTACAAAGTTTCTTATAGTCACTTGTGCTATTGATTTAAGCAAAGTTTGTTGAAAAGTTACTGACCATTGAATGGAGCATATCAATACACAGTATCACATTCATTCATCACAATGTCAGACTGTGAAGTGATACACTATTGACAGGTGGAATGGTGACGCCCAGTTGTCAATTTAATCATATTTCCAGTAGAAATAACACAGGAACAGCACATTGCAGAGTTCTGAACAATCTCCAGCGACCATTATTACTTAGCCTTGACAAAAGTTTTTGCAGCAAACATGGGTTTTGTGACAACAAACTATGGCTGTGGAATTGGTAAGGCCAAACCACAGACGCCTCTATTTTTCCACAGCCAGACTACTTCAGAAATGGCAGCCATGATGAGTCAGAAGCAGTAAAGCTCCTCTAATTCATTAAAAAAAAGCCTGTAGTTGAATTCCTATGAAAGTAAATATGTAACAAACTATACATCTAATTCCGGATACAATATTAATAATTGTATAATATCATTAAAAAATAATTCACAATCTTATTTTGAAGCCGGAGTCAAGGGGGGCAACTTTTTATTTTCTGACTCCAAATCTACCCAAAACTGGTCCTGATAAAGTAGACCTTTTCTCCCTGTCTGGGAAGGCCTTCACTTACTGGATTAAAGATTGTACATATTTTTTCTATGTACTTTGTAGTTGCTGATATGTGTTAACATAAGACAGCTTTCAATGATGAGTAATGGGCCTCAAATGACATGCCACTTTAGCTAATAGGTTTCTGCTTCTCAGAAAGACAGTGGGGCTGGGAGAAACTCTGTGGACAAAGGGAAAATAAAATACACTCCACGTGACCTTGAGTATTGGATCCCTCTAGTGCAATTTCCTACGGAAGACGATTTACATATAATTTTGATGTTTTTGTTCTCTTGCAAACGCAGTGAAGTGTGAAGAAGAAAATGTCAGCACGACAAAAATGAAAACTAGATATTTACATATTAAAGATTCTTTCGAACCAATTTCAACTCACCTGAAATCTAGAAAGGTATTCTGGGAGCAAATCTGCCTCTGTCTTCTCTGAGGCTCCAAACAGTTCCGAGCCGTCATCTGAAACCTCAGTCTCTTCAGTTTTTTCCGACTGACTAGAAATGGCAGATTCTAATGCAGATTTTAGAACATCAATCTGTGACAAAGACAGATAAAGATAGTCATTACTACCTGGAAGAATTGGGCAACTTTAAGGGATTTTTGCAGGTCCATTGCAGGCATCAATAGATTAGGCTATGATGTGTAGGAATGATGTGTAGGCACACTTCGTATTCTGACTGTAAGATTACAATATTCACTCAAATGCTAAGCTAAAGTACTGGGGATTAAATGATTTAAAACAAATTGGCGGTATGGATGGGGGAGGGGACATAAGGAGGTGATTCAATACATGTTGTATTTGTATTTGTATCTGCTTATCTTTGCTGCTGTAACACACTGAATTTCCCCATTGTGGGACTATTAAAGGACTATTATTATTATTATTATTATTATTATTATTATTATTATTATTATTAATCAAAACAGTAATAAACCAAAAGCATGTGAGTACCGAACACATCATATCCATATGTGCTGGTAATGTAAAAATAGAGAATTAGTAGACAAATAAAAGTTAGAGAAAATCTTTAAACTCTGTAAAACCTTTATTTTAATTGGAAAAATGTTTATTATAAAAGGTCTACAAATTTAAATATAGTTAAGTTTATGGAAAAGACCTTTTAATATGTAATTTGTTTCAGTGGCAAATGTCAATGCCTGTAATTCTTACTAAAAAATTTGCAACTTTTTTGCTCTTACAGTTGGGAAAAAAGTATTTAGTCAGCCACCAATTGTGCAATTTTCTAGATATGTTTTCCCATTTTGTCTCTCATAGGTGAGGTCTACCTATCAGGGCTGTGGAGTCAGAGTCGGAGTCGTGGAGTCGGTGCCTATTTTGGTGGAGTCGGAGTCGGTATAAAATGGACCGACTCCGACTCCCAAAATATATAATAAATTGGTACAGTTAGTAGTACAATGCAGTATGTGCTGAATATATTTTCATAAGAATTTGGGAAAATGATGAAATGTTCAAAAAGGATGAAATGTCCTGTAAAGGTCTGTTCTATTCCTCATGTAATGATTGGACTGAGTTCTGAGTGAACCTATAAGGTTTAGCACTATTATCTGGAGTAAGCAAAAGATACAAGTGTTGTGATTGTGAGGACTGAAAAGCTTGACTTTATCTGTAATTGTGCTGGAGACCCACCCACAGCCCGAGGACACAGAGTGACTGCTTGTCAGCAAGTGAATTGATTGTGCTGAGACTGAGAACTCCTTTAAGGCAAGTACTTCTTCTTAGTATATCTAAACTTTCAATAAACTGCATAAATCAATTGTCCAGTGTATGTTCTCTCTGTATGCTTTGTGTTAGTTTGCTTCTCCTCTGAGCTCATGTTTGGAGAGGTTAGCTGCTCTGTTCAGATGGCTTATATATGCTATACATAGAATATAAGGGGGGAAACTGTTTTCTAACATCTCAAACTTAGAAATACAGAAACACACATGTGAGAAAGTACTATAGGTGTAGAAGCTGTTGCCACTTGCCAAGGCTTTGTTATCTAGCACTGCTAGTAGTTTCACTTTGTAGATTGTGAAGCAGTATGATGTAAAACACCCAGGGCCTGATGTATGAAACTGTCTAGGTGTAGAAGTTTCTTTGTTGCCCATAGCAACCAATCAGAGCTCCCTTTTCATGTAGTGCTCTGGAGAAATGAAAGCAGAGCTCTGATTGGTTGCTGTGAGCTCTGACTGGTTGCTATGGGTAACAAAGAAAGTCTTAGACCAAGACAGTTTTCACACATCAGGCCCTTAGTGATCTGTATCCAGAGAAAAGTGTGATACTGAAAGTAAAGAGACCTAATAAAACATATATTACAAACTTGTTATTTATCATGACATATCGATAGCTGTACTATTGATTTATGCATAGTTTGTTTTATTTCTATCCAAAGTTATACTCACTATTCTTTCAGATATTACAATATACTTTTTTTTTATAGGACAAAATTATTTTGAAAACAAATTTATATCATTAGAAAATGTCTAAGAAGCTTCCTATGAAGTCAGCTGTATTTGAGCATTTCACACTAACTGAAGATAAAAAATATTTTGTGTGTCAGTGTAAGATAAGTGACCCAGATGAGAACAAATGCTGTGATGTCAAAATCAGTGCATACTCCGGAAGCGAGAAAAACGCTCCTACGAGAGCTTCCAATCTAAAAAGACATTTAAGCCGCTTCCACCCAGAAGTTTTCAAATCTGTGACTGAGAAGGATCAGAGTGACACCAAGAAACCAGTGCCCAGCACTTCCCGCCAGGCAACGGAGGATGAAAGATTGTCTCAAACATCAGTAACAAGATATTTTCTAAGTGACAAAATTACTGTAACAGTGACAGCAGATGTGTTTAAAAGACAGCTCATAGAGCTTGTTGTGAAGGACGGTGTACCATTATCATTATTTGCTCGACCAAGTTTTAAAGCTCTTAATGGAGAAATGGCCCGCAAACTTGGTGTTTCTCTGGAAAGACAAAGTATTAGAAAATTAGTGATTGAAGAAGCCCTTAACCAAAAAGAACATCTTAAAAAGATTCTCAAGAGACGCTTAAAATCTTAATATCTTAAAATGGATGCCTGCACGCGTCACAGAGTGAACTATTTTGCTATAAATGTAAGATTTGTTTGTGACAACAAAAAATTTGTTACCAAGACACTGGCAGTAAAGGATACTAAAGCTCAACACACCAGTCAGTTTCTCCAGGCCTTAGTGGAAAATGTTGTGGAAGATTATGAACTCAAAAAAGAACAGGTTCTTGCTATTGTAACGGACAATGCTTCAAACATGATAAGTACAATTAAACTGATGAATGAGAATAAGGAAGGTGAAGAACAGTTAGAAGAAAACTTTGGATTCAGTATGTCTGAGATGGAAACCCACAGTCCTGTTCCTGTAACGGAGGAACAAACAGATATTACTACAGAACAACAGCAAAATGATACTTTAGAATTAGATCTTGCTGAAGCTGCTTCAAAATTCTCTAATATTTATCACATGCGCTGTGCTGTGCACACACTGCAGCTGGTAATAAGAGACAGTCTGCAAGAGGGACATGCTGGAACTCTGATTGGCAAGGTGAGGAAATTGGCTATTGCTGCCCGAACCCCTAAAATTGATTCCATCTTGAAGAGACGTGCTGGGAAAGGAGCAATCGTAGATCAAGCCACTCGGTGGGGCAGCACCTATTTAATGATTGAGCGATTAGTTGAGCTGAAGCCCTTTCTTGTGGACATGGCCAACCCTCAGGTAACATTAACAGAAGGTCAATGGACACAGGTGGCTGAATTAATGGAACTGCTTCATCACCCATTCACAGTAACAAAAAAATTACAAGCTGAGGATTTAACTCCTGGAACTTTCTTAAAGGAGTGGAAGAACTTGCTGTTTTGCATGTCCCAAAGACAAGGCTTAATCGCAGAGGGCATTGCTGCTTCAATGAAAAGGAGAGAGATACTGTTATTAGATAACAAAATTCTTCTGGCAGCTGTTTATGTGGACCCAAGTCATCGTATATTGCTGAATGATCAACAGATTACTAAAGGAAAAGAAGCTCTGACTGAGGTAGCAATTAGGATGAGTGGGCTACAGGACTGCCAAGAGCAAGAGGAATTGGGTCTTGCCAGTGCTACTGCCACCATATCTTCAGCCTCATCAGATGAAGAGTTTAACTTTGAAAAGTATTTGGATGACATGGATCAGGCAAAGCGTTGCCGCAGAGAAAAAGATTCCATTCCCATAGCAAACAAACTGTATTTCAGCAAAATTTTTCACTTTCTCTCAAAGAAGTAGAAGAGTTCAACCGATCATCAAAACTGACTGTGCAGGAGGCAATTCCTTTATACCCCGAGATTGTTAGAGATCTTGCCCATGGGGTCACCGCTTTGCCACCAACCCAAGTTAGTGTAGAGAGGCTGTTCTCTAGCCTTAAAATAATTCGATCCGATTTGAGGTCATCTTTGAAGGAGGATCTGATGGAGGCGATACTTTTTCTCAGAACAAATTCATAGACTCCACAAATGTTATTCAGGACGTTTTTGTTGAAAACTGTTTTTTTACCACTTACTGCAGCGTTTTGCATATTTGCAATTTATTAAAGTTTTTTGTGTTGTAAAGTTGTATCCAATAAATATATTTTATGTTCTACCTAAATAGCTTGATTATTGTATCATAAGGATGATAAAAAGCTTAAATTAAGTTATCTCTTAAACATGCGCCATGTATGTCGGAGTCGGAGTCAGGGGAAATTGAGGAGTCGGAGTCGGGGCTTTGGCGTACCGACTCCACAGCCCTGCTACCTATGATGACAATTACAGGCCTCTCTCATCTTTTTAAAGTGGGAGAATTTACACAATTGGTGGCTGACTAAATACATTTTTCCCCCACTATATGTGTCCTTTGCCAGTTTTAGATGGTGGTCTTTAGGAGGAGGCGGGACCAGATTTACCATCATTTAAACTAGAAATTGGTGGAAATTATAAAACACATGTATGCCAGCTCATAGCTGACACTATTGACTACAGGTGATAGGGACAGCCGCCCCTCTATGCACAGTGACCTCCAGTGACTGACTGAAGTTCCTTGGGCCCCCTAAATAGCATAATTCTGTGGACCCACCCTCCAATAACCCCTAGGAAATAAACCTTAGTATCATTCAGATTTGGGTGTGTTCTGCTGGACCATTATTGCATTAGAGCCTGGGCCTCCTGGAGGATCCTCTCTTACTCTGGTGAGCCAGTCCGATACTGGTGACCTCTGCACATGACAGAGAGCATACCCGCAATGTCCAAGTGACTGTGGCAGCAAAGCAAATGTCTAGAAATGATGGTGCCCGACAAAATCATGTAAGGAAAACATAATACAATAATTCCACAACAAATAAAACAGATTAGAAAATGTCTAATAATTCTATTCATGAATATACCTTTATTTAGTAAATTGAAGTAGTTATTAGTAACAATAATAAACAGTTACAAAGTCCTCTGAATTCTCCTTATATCCATACATGCCAAATTAAAGTATCTACATAGAACTCTCTTTTGTCTCCTTGATATTTCTATGTAGAAAAATAGTTGAACAGGATTAAAAAAAAAGCTGATTTATATTCAAAAATCTCCATAGTGGTCTACAATTTGTGTCTAGTATAATAAAGTTAAGTTCACCTGCAAACAGAACTGTAACTCTGGATACAACTTGTACGTAGTAAAACAATACTGTCCTGCAAGCCTAACATTTTCATCCAGCAATGTCTGTAAAAAAATAATGGACACCGGATGGGACTCCATTCTCTATAATGAAGGGTCCCTCGGGATCCGTTGTTGTCTGCCATTTCCATTCTTCTGGTTCTGTAACGGACACAGATGCAGATCTGAACTTAGCCTTAGTGTATGTTCACACTGCATTTCAGCCTCTCAATAACTTCAATGAGATTTTCAGTGCTGGCTGCCTCAAGAATGGCAAGAATGTTTTTTTCTTTTCAGCTGGCTGAAGTAAAAACCAGGGTGACTCCCACTTAAATCAATGGGGGGAAAATTTCAACAATTTTTGGTGCTGATTTTCAAACGGAAAAAGCTTCAAAATCAACTTAAACAAGCAGTGTGAACATACCTTAAAACATTACAATGTATGGAATAATTAACAGGAAAAAAAATGAACATATTACTATATATACACAGTGTGTAAATCCAAAAAAAAAAAACAACAACTAAAAATGTCCAAACTGGAACCGCTATTATTATCCTCTGAGGTCTCTTTGGTGGAGGCCCATGGGAGGTGATCGAACATTAAAACCAGAGTTAAATCACCTCCCCTGTCCTCCGACGCTGATCTTCGTCCTCTTCCAGCCACCTGAATAACGTCAGGGTTTGCTGAGATTCAATAACATATATGCAAGGCGTGATGACGTCGGTCACACAACTTTGTCACGTTTGCCCTCAGCGGTCTCTGATCACAGTGGTGGTGCCCAGGGGAGGTGTGTAACACTGTTTTCCACCCCCAACCCATATTTTAAAATGGGCGTGGCATAAATAATTGCCATTAATCATAATCAAAATAAATTGCGTGATTGTGATTTTGATCATAATCGCCCAGCCCTAGAACTGACCATTTACTATAAGGAAATAACAGTTTGTAATATTCTTCCCCCAGTAGTGACTAGGTAAGTACTAGAAGATCCTACAATTTATACAGTCAGTAGAGGTAGTGTGCAGCATACACGGCTATATTATAGTCACACAAACAGACGGGCTCTCCGCCAAGTGAAAATCTGCATTCTGTGTGCGGGCTTCACAGACAGAAAATCTAATTGGGAAATTCTGGCAGCCACAAAACAATATTTGGCTAGGAACATGAAAGTGGCAGGGTAGGACGCTGCACCTTGGCATCGTCTCGGCTTTCGTTCTCTCTCTCATTATCGGAATAATCTGACATGAATATAATTAAACAAAAACCAGCATGATCCCAGTAGAATGCCAGTCCTTCCCAGTTATGGAAAACCACATGAACTTCCTGAGAAACATCATCCTGTGAGGTCTGTGGTAATCGGGAAGTTACAATAAGCAAAGTAATGCCAAAGCAATAGGGATCATATACCTTCTGTGTACACAAGGTCACCAAATATGTGAAAGCTGACAATTAACATAACATGTATACTATAGGTAGATCATAGAACTGAAAGCATATCGTATCACTCTTCCCATCTCTCCATATGGAGGATCATGACTATCGGTCATCAATATTTTTAGCTTGGAAAAGCCCTTTAATACTAACAACACACACCACAGTCCTCTTCATCATCAAATGTGTGTTAAAGCACTATGATGAAACACACACAATAGTTATCCGCTCAAATGATATAAAATATAGTACCCACTCAGAGAGTATGCATATTGTTCATCCCAAAGTAGTGCTCACATTTAAATCAGCAGCATCTATAGCATATGCACCTTTAGGGGTTAAACCAATATACACCTCTGTAGCATGTCCTGATTATGAGGCTATATCGTGCAATGAAAAGGTGTGGGTGACGTTTACATATATTAACTAAGTCACCTCTCTGTTCAGATCATGGTTGATACTTGTAAATAATTAATAACCATGAAAATGAGAGTTTACCCACAATAGTCTCTATAAATAGGACAAATATATATATAAAAGCATCATTTTGCAAATGAGGGAGAATCCACTATTAACCTCATGGTCTCCCTGCCAGTTAGAGCCCAGCTGCACTGCCTCCTGATAGCTGCCTATTTCCTATCCTACATGTTTCGCAGGTCAGTTTGTAACCGCTCATCAGGGGTATTCAGTTGCTATCTATCCATAAGGAGTTATATCGGCATGTGAGACCATGAGGTTAATAGTGGATTCTCTCTCATTTGCAAAATTATGCTTTTATATATATATTTGTCCTATTTATAGAGACTATTGTGGGTAAACTCTCATTTTCATGGTTGTTATTAATTATTTACAAGTATCAACCATGATCTGAACAGAGAGGTGACTTAGTTAATATATGTAAACGTCACCCACACCTTTTCATTGCACGATATAGCCTCATAATCAGGACATGCTACAGAGGTGTATATTGGTTTAACCCCTAAAGGTGCATATGCCATAGATGCTGCTGAATTAAATGTGAGCACTACTTTGGGATGAACAATATGCATACTCTCTGAGTGGGTACTATATTTTATATCACTTGAGCGGTTAACCATTGCGTGTGTTTCATCAGAGTGCTTTAACACACATTTTATACGTTGTTTAAAAATTAAAAGTTACGTTTTAGTTGTTCTATTTAATACTTTTTGTTTCAGTCTGCAGCCAGCATGTTATAGAGCAGAAGGAGCAGATCAGACTTATATATTAGTTTTATGGGAGAGGATTTGGTGTAACTCATCATGTATTCAATCAAATCTCTATTCTTTCTAGGTTGAGACGTCAAGGAGGCGGTCCTCAAAAGCTATTTCTACATGTCCTGTCACAAGGAGAGGAAGTTGTCAATCAATCACTGATAGGACCGCCTCCTTGACATCTCAGCATAGAAAGAGCAGAGATTTCAATGCTTAAATGGCAAGAGATACTGAATTATATATATATATATATATATATATATATATATAATTTTATTAGTGTCTCAATCTGCTTAGCTCCTTTTCTCTATAAAATGCTGCCTGCATATTGGACTGCAATTCTCAATGGATAGATTCTCTTTAAAGGGAGAACAGGAGGCTTCATCTTGCTGTACATTCAGCCTGACCGCAGCCAGGCTGAATGTGGGCAATGCTCCCATTCACTTCAATGGGCACGCCCAAGAAAGGCGAAGTATAGCTCTCCGCTATCTCTGGCGCTCCCATTCACGTCAAGTGAATAGGGGCACTGTCCACCACCAGTTGTTCTGCTGACAATGATGTTAACTGTAGGAGAGGGGGTTCACTCAAACCCCCTTACAAACACTAGGTAAGTAAAACTGGTGCCTGTTAGCATCACTTAAGAAAAGTCTGACACTACGAGCAGGCTGCAAACCGCTCATTATGGGGTCAGAAAGTGAATGAAGGAATGGAGATTGCAACCGGAAACTTAATGCAACTTTTTTTTTTTTTTCTATGTAACTAACTTATACACAAATATAATTTTTCCATATCAAAAGCATATTCCATAACAGAAAAGTCATTTGACAATCTGCTTGCATAAAGAAATTCGCTCTGACTGCAATTTTCCATGGAGCACTAAGAGGTAGTCATTGCCAATGGTCTTTAAGTTTCAGTAGGGGGGAAAAATATTCATGACTTCAAATATAGAATTCAGAATAAAGGATGAATAACTGAACTCTGACGCATATTATAATCCTCCATTATTAACCACTAATCAATGGTTTCATGGACTGGCATGAAATACTCTTCTCTTTTAGGCCTCCTGCACACGCTTGTGTGCCGTGTATGGTTCAGGAAAGGGCACGGATGACACACAGATCGGTATCCGTGTGTCACCTGTGGTTTTCATTGACCCTCTGAATTGAAATGTCAGAGCCGCAAGTACGGACAGGTATAGGACCTGCTCCATATTTTGCTGACTTTTGTTTTGTTTGACTCAGACCTTTCCTTCACCCCCCCATATCCAATCACTCGCACGCTCATGTCATCTCCACCTCAAAAACATCTCCAGAATCCGCCATTTCCTTACCACAAATACACTAAAGACACTTATTGTTGCCCTGATTCACTCTCGCCTTGACTACTGTAACTCCTTACTAATCGGTCTTCCCCTTACTAAACTCTCCCCTCTACAATCTATTCTGAATGCGGCGGCCAGGCTCATCTATCAGTCTAGACGCTACAGCGATGCCTCCGGTCTGTGCCGGTCACTACATTGGCTGCTTATTCAATACAGAATACAATATCAAACTTATCACCCTCATTCACAAGGCTCTCCATAATACTGCACCTCCCTACATTTCCTCCCTCATCTCTGTCTATCGCCCAACCCGTACTCTCCGTTCACTCAATGACCTAAGACTAACATCCTCTATTATCAGAACCTCCCACGCTCGTATACAAGACTTCTCCCGAGTTGCACCACTTCTCTGGAATGCTCTGTCCCGGACTATTAGATTAACCCCCAATTTCCACAGCTTCAAGCGTAAACTAAAGACATATCTTTTCAGACAGGCCTATCACAACTCCTAATGTAAATGTAAACCCTTCTGTAGTTAGAATTCCTAAAACATACCCTCTGTTCACGCTCCCACATTACCTCACAGGATATGAAGCCATATCAGACTAACTTTATATGTCCAGGCACCATCTGCACGTTAAAGGACACGACCGATGACGGCTCATACAGCTTTATATATGTGTAATGACAGTAACCTATATCACAAAATAGTCTGACCATTGTACAAGCAATGCTACCTCCGATGCCGCCCCTGCAACCTCCTGTGTCACCCCCTCTACCTCACATATTGTAAGCTCTTGAGAGCAGAGCCCTCAGTCCCAGTGTGCGAACTAAATATTTCTTTGTAATGTATCTTTTTGGTCAGTACTTAAACCCTACAAATTGTACAGTGCTGCGGAATATGTTGGCGCTATATAAATAAAAAAATTATTATTACAATTCGGCCTGACATACAGCCGTAATAACTACAGCTGTGTGTATGGGCCCATTATAAATGTACAGGTCCTTATTTTTATCCGCAATTGCAGATAAAGTGCACGGTCATGTGCATGAGGCCTAGAATGAAATATACACTGTGT
The DNA here is from genome assembly GCA_947044405.1 of Leptodactylus fallax. Taxonomy (NCBI): domain Eukaryota; kingdom Metazoa; phylum Chordata; class Amphibia; order Anura; family Leptodactylidae; genus Leptodactylus; species Leptodactylus fallax. Next base: position 7,084,396 of record CAMRHE010000071.1, on the reverse strand, counting down.
GCAGAATTATTAGGCAAATGAGTATTTTGATCACATCATCCTTTTTATACATGTTGTCCTACTTCAAGCTATATAGGCTTGAAAGCCAACTACCAATTAAGTAAATCTGGTGATGTGTATCTCTGTAATGAGGAGGGGTGTGGTCTAATGACATCAACACCCTATGTAAGATGTGTTTTATTATTAGGCAACTTCCTTTCCTTTGGCAAAATGGGTCAGAAGAGAGATTTGACGAACTCTGAAAAGTCAAAAATTGTGAGATGTCTTGCAGAGGGATGCAGCAGTCTTGAAATTGGCAAACTTTTGAAGCGTGATCACCGAACAATCAAGCGTTTCATGGCAAATAGCCAACAGGGTCGCAAGAAGCGTGTTGAAAAAAAAAGGGGCAAAATAACTGCCCATGAATTGAGGAAAATCAAGTGTGAAGCTGCCAAGATGCCATTAGCCACCAGTTTAGCCATAATTCAGAGCTGCAACGTTACTGGAGTATCAAAAAGCACAAGGTGTGCGATACTCAGGGACATGGCCAAGGTAAGGAAGGCTGAAAAACGACCACCTTTGAACAAGAAACATGAGATAAAACGTCAAGACTGGGGCAAGAAATATCTTAAGACTGATTTTTGAAAGGTTTTATGGACTGATGAAATGAGAGTGACTCTTCATGGGCCAGATGGATGGGCCCGAGGCTGGATCAGTAAAGGGCAGAGAGCTCCACTCCGACTCAGACGCCAGCAAGGTGGAGGTGGGGTACTGGTATGGGCTGGTATCATCAAAGATGAACTTGTGGGACCTTTTCGGATGGAGTGAATCTAAACTCCCAGACCTACTGCCAGTTTCTGGAAGACACCTTCTTCAAGCAGTGGTACAGGAAGAAGTCGGTATCATTCAAGAAAAACATGATTTTCATGCAGGACAATGCTCCATCACATGCATCCAAATACTCCACAGCGTGGCTGGCCAGTAAAGGTCTAAGAGAAGAAAAAATAATGACATGGCCCCCTTGTTCACCTGATCTGAATCCCATAGAGGACCTGTGGTCCCTCATAAAATGTGAGATCTACAGGGAGGGAAAACAGTACACCTCTCTGAGCAGTGTCTGGGAGGCTGTGGTGGCTGCTGCACGTAATGTGGATCGTAAACAGATCAAGCAACTGACAGAATCTATGGATGGAAGGCTTTTGAGTGTCATCGTAAAGAAAGGTGGCTATATTGGTCACTAATTTGTTTTTGGTTTTGTTATTGAATATCAGAAATGTTTATTTCTAAATTTTCTGTTATATTGGTTTACCTGGTGAAAATAAACAAGTGAGATGGGTATATATTTGGTTTTTATTAAGTTGACTAATAATTCTGCACAGTAATAGTTACCTGCACAAACCGATATCCTCCTAAGATAGCCTAATCTAAAAAAAACCCACTCCAACTTCCAAAAATATTAAGCTTTGATATTTATGAGTCTTTTGGGTTGATTGAGAACATAGTTGTTGTTCAATAATAAAAATAATCATCTTAAATACAACTTGCCTAATAATTCTGCACACAGTGTAAATGGATCCATTAAGTAAATACACACGTGGATAAAATTGTTGGTACCCCTCGTTTAATGAAAGAAAAACCCACAGTGGTCAGAAATAACTTGAATCTGACAAAAGTAATAATATATACAAATTCTATGAAAATGAACAAATGAAAGTTAGACATTTCTTTTTTAAAAAATTCTGATGAAGCATGGTTGAAAAGCAAACTCATAAAACAGGCCTGGACAGAAATGATGGTTCCCTTAACTTAATATTTTGTTGCACAACCTTTTGAGGCAATCACTGCAATCAAACGATTCCTGTAACTGTCAATGAGACTTCTGCACCTCTCAACAGGTATTTTGGCCACTCCTCATGAGCAAACTGCTCCAGTTGTCTCGGGTTTGAAGGGTGCCTTTTCCAGACGGCACGTTTCAGCTCCTTCCAAAGATGCTCAATAGGATTTAGGTCAGGGCTCATAGAAGGACACTTCAGAATAGTCCAATGTTTTCCTCTTAGCCATTCTTGGGTGTTTTTAGCTGTGTGTTTTGGGTCATTATCCTGTTGCAAGACCCATGACCTGCGACTGAGACCAAGCATTCTGACACTGGGCAGCACATTTCTTTCTAGAATCCCTTGATAGTCTTGAGATTTCATTGTACCCTGCACAGATTCAAGACACTCTGGGCCAGATGCAGCAAAGCAGCCCCAGAACATAACAGAGCCTCCTCTATGTTTCACAGTAGGGACAGTGTTCTTTTCAAGATATGCTACATTTTTCCGTCTGTGAACATAGAGCTGATGTGCCTTGCCAAAAATTTCGATTTTTGTCTCATCTGTCCATAGGACATTCTCCCAGAAGCTCTTGTCAACATGTTTTTATATAGTATTACTTTTGTCAGATTCAAGTTATTTCTGTGACCATTGTGGCTTTTTCTTTCATTAAACGAGGGGTACCAACAATTTTGTCAACGTGTGTATATAGGAGACAACAACAAACATCCAGATAAGTTTTTTTTTTTTTTTGAAGCAAGCAATAACTGAAATAAGAAATAAGGAACATATTACATTATCTGGAACACAAAGTCCAGAGCTGTACAATGATTTCCGGCAGTAAGACGTAGATGAACAATGGCAGCAATGTGGCACTGTATTCTACTCTCATTTATCTCAGTCCTCTGCCAGCTTAAACCTGGGGCTCTGTCAGTGTCTTGTTGTGACCTGAAGCAGCTCCTACATAAGCCCATCTGCATGGTAATTCTTTCTGTGTATGCTGGCAGTGCACCAACAACCCCGAGTAACAGACTGTGAAATATCACACTGTACAAGACAACAGCAAGGAGAAGAGCAAGAGAAGTAGATTAGTCTTATATTTACTAGAAGAAAAAAAAGGTGGAAGATATTAAAGAGGACCCGTTTTAGTAAATGTTCCCCAACAATTCTAGAACAGCACTGTGCCACCCCTCAGTTACTCCGCTTAGAAACGTATAAATAGACAAGTAAGCATTCCTATTCCCCTTGTGAAAGAGGTGTCCTCATATGTCTGGCAGCACTTACAGGACAATGTCAGACTGTGTAGGATACACCCCCAAACTGGTAACACATAGTCTATCAATGTATTTCTAGGAGGAACTACAGAGGAATGGCACAATGCACAGATGCTAGAAAGTTCATATCATATGGGGAATACAAGGATTTACTAAAACAGATACCAGAAGTGGTACAGGTCCTCTTTAAAGGAAACATCATCACGATGAGACTGATTTTCTATAAAAAACGAAAAAACAAAAAACAAACACACAGTCCCCAAAAAACAATTAGTACATTATGCAAATGATGAGCCATCTCACAGGAGCTGGGGTTGTAACTTACAGGGAAGGAGCCCTTGTATGCCCAACATTGCTCCCATAACCAGCACCAGCACCCACACCTGTAGCATACAGTACCAGAGCCAAGATATACAGGAGTGCTGTCCAGAACATGTATATAGCAGGTGTTGGTTTATACTTCTATGTACACCAATAAATGCAATATAAAAACTCTAGATAGCACTGATTTAGTCAGGACCATGACCAATAACTAGCTAGATCTCTCAGCTCTACTACTGTATGTTGCTAGGGGGAGGGTATACTGTGCATGTCAGGAGCCCCTTGTCTAAAACTTCACATAAGACTCCTGTGTAGAGTCAGTTCATAAACCGGTAAATACATTGTGCTGCATTTTTTTTTAAAGCTGTTTAGAAAAGGATTTATTTTTATGGGTGCTAAGAGTTTTCAACTCAATGGGGTCAGGGTGGCAATGTACCATTTATAAATTATGTAATGGATAGGCTTCTGTCATGCCAGGGTGCCCATACATATACAAATGTCCAAAAACAAGAACATTAACCCTAAAATGTGATTTACTCCATTTATTTACTCCAAAAAAGCCTGAATGTAAACCAACATATTTCAAGACATGAAATTTTAGTTAAAGTTCACATGTTAAATACTAAATATATATATATATATATATATATATATATATATATATATATATAGGCGCGGACAAAATTGTTGGTACCCCTCATTTAATGAAAGAAAAACCCACAATGGTCACAGAAATAATTTGAATCTGACAAAAGTAATTTGCCAAACTACATGTTGACAAGCCACAAAGCTTCTGGGAGAATGTGCTATGGACAGATGAGACAAAAATCGAAATTTTTGGCAAGGCACATCAGCTCTATGTTCACAGATGGAAAAATGAAGCATATCTTGAAAAGAACACTGTCCCTACTGTGAAACATGGAGGAGGCTCTGTTATGTTCTGGGGCTTCTTTGCTGCATCTGGCACAGGGTGTCTTGAATCTGTGCAGGGTACAATGAAATCTCAAGACTATCAAGGGATTCTAGAAAGAAATGTGCTGCCCAGTGTCAGAAAGCTTGGTCTCAGTCGCAGGTCATGGGTCTTGCAACAGGATAATGACCCAAAACACACAGCTAAAAACACCCAAGAATCGCTAAGAGGAAAACATTGGACTATTCTGAAGTGGCCTTCTATGAGTCCTGACCTAAATCTTATTGAGCATCTTTGGAAGGAGCTGAAACATGCCGTCTGGAAAAGGCACCCTTCAAACCCGAGACAACTGGAGCAGTTTGCTCATGAGGAGTGGCCAAAATACCTGTTGAGAGGTGCAGAAGTCTCATTGACAGTTACAGGAATCGTTTGATTGCAGTGATTGCCTCAAAAGGTTGTGCAACAAAATATTAAGTTAAGGGAACCATCATTTCTGTCCAGGCCTGTTTCATGAGTTTTCTTTTTTATAAAACTCTGTTGAAGCATGGTTGAAAAGCAATGTCTGACTTTCATTTGTTCATTTTCATAGAATTTTTATATATTATTACGTTTGTCAGATTCAAGTTATTTTTGTGACCATTGTGGGTTTTTCTTTCATTAAACCAGGGGTACCAACAATTTTGTCTGTGTGTGTGTGTGTGTGTGTGTGTGTGTGTGTGTATATATTATTTTGCAGCACCAGCATCACAGGCAAAGCCCATAAGTTGCACAGCAGGAACACCTGTCCAGGAATGGGTTACAAAATAGAGAGAAAAAAACAAATCCAATCTACCAGCAACTTGAAGATGTACTTTATTGGAAAAGCAATACATCACGTATCGGTCCTCAAGTTGAGAAAGGTTCCTGTAAAGGACCGATACGTGGTGTATTGCTTTTCCAATAAAGGACATCTTCCATCTTCAAGTTGCTAGCGAACTGGATTTGATTTTTCCATATATACATTAGATATATATGTAATCTCAACCACCATGTCAAAGATGAAGTAGAAATATGAGCTAGAAAATGACAAAGTTATACAAGGATTGTATAATCCAATTTCATGCACATATTAAACCCGTGCTGGGACCGGATTAATGAGTGAACAGACATGTCCAATTCATGTCACGGGTGGATTAGAATCCAGCTTCACCGCTCTTCATATAGATTTCCAGAGCGCCCTATACTGATCACCATTTCTCTATAAGAATATTAATTCAGTACATTATCCTTGAAGGTGACAGGATGATGTGTAAAGTACATTATGCAGAGTTATCATTGTCATTTACCAGGAGGAAATCTGTGCCACTCTGAAATGCTCAGAACCAGGAAACCTCTACTGTGAAAAGATTTTACGGGAAAATCTGTAAAATGCATAATCACCAATGTAGGATACAGAAATACTGATTCGCTCTGTTAGGCTCTGTTCATACTGGCAATTTGGCTTATTTGCTTATTTTTAACCAAAGCCATGATAGTTGTTATGGATCTGTTATGCAATGATAATTTAACCCCTTATAACTGTATGAGACAGAAGCAGTTGTCTTAATACGCTGGTGCAGTTTTTTTTTTTTTTTGTTTTTTTTTTAATCTATACTGTATTTATTACGGTTTAATTTGTATTACTTTTTACTGTGGCAATAACACAGAATAAAAACAATTCCAATGTGGTTTTACAGCATACGGTTGTGACGATACAAAGTATATGTATATCATTTAAAGGAAGTGTAGAACTATTTATTTTCAAAATCAGTAAAACCAGATAATGAAATATATCACTTTTTTCTAATCCGTTTTCCTGTTTTTTCTGATTGTAGGTTTTTCATTCTATTCTCTGTACATGATTATGGGGGCTGCCATCTTACCAGAGCCTCTCTACTCTGTTAACAGCATTTAGGGATATGCTTTCCAGCATAGTCACGGCCATAGACAACAACAGATTAGAGCCGACTCATTGAGGTCTAAGGGAGAGTTTTCTAGACATGCTCTGTGGCAGGAGGAGGATAAGCCATCATCTGTTGTCAGTAGTGGATGCAATGATGGGTGTTATGTGGTATTAAGAGAGGTGTTATCTTCAATGGTAATAATGTTTATGATGTAAAATTAGGCTGCAAAGAGGATTTTTACATATTTAAGCAAGTCAATCTGTTTTAGGCTTAAAGGCCAAGGTGTAAATTGCACAAAGTAGTACCTTAAAAATGTATGTATGTATTTAGGGCATACTGACAGTCCAGGGGCATGGCCTAACAGGAAATATGTCAGATAGTCCAGGGATCCTTCAACCTCTACTACTCCTAGTATGGATTAAAGAGTCCCCTCTCAGTCTCTCCTTTGAATGCCACGATCAGTGGCCAGTGAAGATACCACTGTGCATGCTTGGCTTTTTCACCGACAAATTGTGAAGAAACCTCCACCAACTTTGCCAGCTGAAAGACACAGGAGAGTGCACTGCTAAAAAGAGAACAGAATCTAGATTGCTGAAAGCAGATAAGCAACACTAGGAGACACTAGGCTGAATAACTTGGCATAGCAAAAGTTTGTTTTACTAAGTGTTCTGACCCCTAGGTACTCTATAAATGTATTTATAAAACTCACTGCTTGGCAGTCTACACTAACAAACGTCTTCCATATCTTGTTGTGAGAAAGAAGTACCCCTACACTCTGTTCTTAAAGAGGTTTTCCCATCTTGGGGTTTCTCCTGTCCTCCTTGTCTCCTCTCCCTCCAGGCCCTAGGTCACAGGTGTCAAACACAAGGCCTGCGGGCCGAATCCGGCCCGCTGCCTTCTGTTATCCGGCCCAGCCTCACGCAATACAAGAGCAATAATGATGGTGGCCGCCTCACTTTGCCTCATTAGCGGTGCGCCCCTGGGCGGCCGCCATCTTTATTGCCTCAGGCGGCACTGTCCCTCACTGTCTGGGGGGCGGCATTTTTCTATTCAATGTAAACCAGCCCAGGACAGGATGCTTTAAAAAAAAAAAAAAAAAAACAGAGCTGAGCGGGGCCTGTCCTGGGCTGGTTTAAGAGATGTCGCATCTCAGCGCAGGCGGCAATAGAATGACGTCATCGCGCCGCCTACGCTGAGACACAGACGTCGCGGACAAGAAGAGGAGGCGACGGCTGCATCAAGGCATCGCAGGTGAGTATAACTTTTTTTTTATATATATAAATAGGCCGTGACCTGCTGGAGTAACCCCGGCAGGTCACGGCCTATTTATTTACCTATCCGGCGTCTGCTCGTGCCTGCCTCTGACCCCAGAGTATAATAATAGTTCATGGTTTGTCCACTATGGGGCATAATACCCTGTGCAGGGACAACTGTGGAGCATAATACCAGTACAGGGGCCACTATGGAGCATAATACAAGTGCAGGGGCCACTATGGAGCATAATACCAGTGCAGGGGCCATTATGGAGCATAATACCGTGTGCAGTGGCCACTGTGGAGCATAATACCATGTGCAGGGGCCAATATGGAGCATAAAACCGTGTGCAGGGGCCACTAGGGAGCATAATACCGTGCATAATACCGTGTGCAGGGGCAGCTGCGAGTCATAATACAGTGTGCAGGGACTGCTGTGGAACATTATAGTGTGTGTAAATGGGGCGCTATAAATAGGGGTTATGGCGCCTGTTTATATTATACGCTGTCTAATAGCTCGCTTAACTGTTAAGGAGAAGTTACTTTTATACACATGTAAAATAATCTTGGCCCTTCAAGGTACCCCGTGAGGCTGAAGTGGCCCCCGGTGAAAATGAGTTTGACACCCCTGCCCTAGGTCTTCAGCTCAGGCAAGCAATGTACTCGTGATATAAGCAGAGTGCTTTGTAAATTGCACATATATCTGCATTTACATACAGACATATCAGAGGGACTAGTCCTTATCAGGGCTGAGCAGCTAAGAGCACTTTGCAGGGAAAATTAAAACAATATAGAAGCCATCAGCCCAACCAGTAGAGCTAGATAAAAGAGGTGGTCTTAAAGCTGGGCAAAAAGCTGTAGACGCTGAGGAGAGATATATTTAGCTGTATCTGACAAACAGAGAAAGATAGATAAAGCAATCTATTGGGTAAAACACGTCAGTTTAAATATGATCCTGGAAATAGGAATACCCCTTTAAGCTACACATAATACAAGATCTATAATTATTGAATATACACAGTGCAACATATTTAAGATGACCACCCAAACTTGCATGAAAAAGTGGTCTTCTAGAGAGGTGGTCTTCTCAACGCAGTTAATCAATATTGAAAACTGAGAATCTGTCACAGAAAATGTGGTCTGGTTAAGGGGGTGGTCATCTCAGAGAGGTGGTCTTTTGGAGAGGTTCCACTCTAGTTACTAAAATTTAGACATTCTGTCTACACAGCTATTCTTATATCTAAGCCTTCATGACTGAAACAGTTAATCAGTTCAGAACATGAAACCTGATTTCAGAGCATCTGCCTGAATTTCCAGAGGGACTTATTAACAGCAGGGCCGGAAATCAGAACTAAGGCTTTACAGCGACTAAAAGCAGCTGATGGTTTAGGGGTCGTATGTATATGGAGATCCCTGACCCTTAGGAATTTGTATTTTAATAGTGTGAATAGAATTTCTTTTACTGTTCAGAGAGATGTGATGAATGACAATAGAAATGTCATTCTTATGCTCCGCACACAGCACTCCCTGCCTCCTATGTGTCAGTCAATTAGCCAAGGTCAAGTGATGGATGACCCTGGATACACTGAATTATTGCTCACATCACTGATAAAATTCAGCTGATCTGGACATTATAAAACATATTAGAAGATTTATTGTTCTTCCTAGCTCTACATAGAAGACAACTGTTCTCAATGTCCTGATACTTATACGCAGACACATTGCATGTATAAGCTATGCATGCAGACAAATTATTGCTCCAATGTATAAAAAATGGAAAATGAAACAACTTCGCAAAAAATATTAAAATGTCCTGTCAATGTAGAGGTCTAGATTGTCCATCCAAAGCCAAGTGTGTCCAATAAAACTGACTACAAACAAACCCTGTGTAGTCCAAATCTCCTATCCCTATTAAACGTACAGTGTGTTAGAAAGACAGACATAGAAGCGGGCATGACTGCACGATCAGTTTGTAGTCTGTTACCATGGAGGCGCAATGGTCTGCATAAGAGCTATAGGACACAACATTTAATCATCGCTGTTTGCAAAGTTGCTTTATTTTATATTTTAGTCGGACAATAAAAAATTGGACTTATCCATTAACAAATGGGGTCAGCTTCATGTAGGTTTTCCAATGTCCATAACCATATTTAGAATTATAGAATATTAAAACATTTTTTTCCCAAATATAAGAAATTAAAAATTTAGCAGTTTTAAATATTTTCTCTAATTAACTTATCAATGACAGTCTTTTGTCTCGATCATGAATTCAGAAACTTTCTTATGGTCTGAGGCTCTTTATTAAGCCATTATTTCCTTACTGTGGACAGGCTATCTGGCAGGGACGCTACATGCATGAGAAGATAGCTGAGTTGTAATCAGGAAATCATGGTGGTTTTTCTGACAAGTCGCAAACCATAGAAAGTTCCTGCATTCATGATCGTATCATGGACAGTAAACTTAATTTTAGCGACCAGTGCCAAGCAGCTGCTGCCAAAGCAAAGAGAATTGTGCTACATTAAAGAGGACCTTTAATGTCCTCGGACAACAACAATATTATATACCTCTAGAAAACTGACAGTACGCAGAACTCCAATCCATCTATCCCCTTATTTACTTTGGTTGCCCTCCTCTGCACCCTCCCCAGTTCAGATATATTCTTCCTCTACAAAAGTGCGCACAGTGACCTTTGTGTGGCTTGACTAGTGATTTGCATAGAGGCAAAATTATAGCCTTGCCATGAACATCTATTCCTCTCTTATAGAGGACCTTCCATGTGTTGTGACATTGGCGGTATCCACCAATATCCATGCACTGTCAGAAGGGTGGATGTGAGGAAGTTCCCCCTGACAGTACAAGACTATGGAAGAGTATTGTCAGGGGGATTGTTACTCACAGCCCAGCGATGATGCTAGGCTGTAAGGCCTGATATTCTGACAGTTAAGGGACATCTGTACTGTAACTAACGGCAACAATATTTCTGGCACTGGGGCACTTACCGACAAAGTTGACAGTGCACGTCAGCCTTCTAGAGGTATATAAAGGACATGTCAAAGGACATGAGGGGTCATCTTTAAGAAAGGAATAGATGCTCACGGTAAGATTATCATTTTGCCTCTATACAAATCACTGGTCAGGCCACACATAGAATATTGAGCACAATCTTGGGCACCTGTATATAGAAAGGATACAGCGGAACTGAGGCGGGGGCAGAGGAGGGCAACCAAAGTAATTAAGAGGATAGGTGGGTTGGACCATAAAGACAGGTTATCAAACTTGGTGTTGTTCAATTTGATAGAAAAGATGGTTTAGGGGCGACCCAATTACAATATACAGATATATGAATGGACAGTAGAGAGATCTTTCCAATGATCTCTTTATACCAAGTTCAAACTGTAACAAAGGGCCATCCTCTACATGTAAAGGTTATAGGTGAGGATTCTTTACAGTAAGAGCAGTGAGTTAATGAAATGTCACATGATGCAGTAGTGACTAATAACCTGTACAAGCGTGGCCTGGATGCCTTTTTCTTGTGAGTAATAATATCATGTTATAGGAACTAGAAAATTTTGGAATAGGATGTTGATCCAGGGACTTAATCCAATTGCCATATTTGGAATTGGGAAGGTATCTTTTCCTCAGATAGGGTAATTGGCTTCAGCTTTGTGGTTCTTTTTTCCTCCCCTGGATAAACTTGGTTTATAGGTTGGACTTGATGGACTTATCTACTATGTTACTATCCATTGCCAACTGATCAAGACAATAGACTGTCACCAATAAGATCGTTAGAATTTTTTTTTTTTTTTAAACTCTGAAAATATTTAAATACTTACATTGGCAAAAATGTTCTTCAAATGTAAATCTTTTTATGTTCATAGGAAACCCCATTTTACCAACAGTAAGAGGCTGATCAGGTGACTCTGGGTACTGCCATAGGGTGTTCCAATCAGTCACAGCCACTCTCAGTGATGATGCTGCCACGTATAAGTTAAGTGAAAACCTTCTATAATTGTGCCAGAAATCATCAATCCGATCACTTCTAAAGCCCTGAACCCTAACCCCACCCCCATACCCGTCCGTAGCAGTTAATATAAAGGAAGAACCTATGGAAAAGTGACAGGGCTGAGGTTAGTTTGTGTATGGATGGAAGGCAGCTGGTTGCGGCAGCCCTCTCTCCCTCACTGCTCTGTTTGCAATGGAGACAGGGTAAGCTGAGCCCCACCAGCCAAACTGTACCACCTTAGTTCTGTTGTCACAGATAGAAGGAAACAAGATGGTTGCCAGCAATAGTAATGATATTCTATGAACAATACTCCACACTCACTGCATCCTTGCATATCTTGCTTTCTCCAGGCAGCTGAGACACCTTCTCCATTACATCCAAAGCTCTTTGAAAATAACCTGGTTTCCACATTAGTGGCATTTGGGTGTAGACGGCTCTTAGACCTTTGGAAAGTTCTACTTTTCCTAAACAAAACAAAACAAAAAAAAATATGCATAAAAAGACTCATATACATATTTCAAATCTGGTTAAGTTTTCATATTTTTAGTGGAATTTTTCAGCACAATTTTGGCAGTGATTGTAGTAGGAGAGCGGTATTTGATAAATTGGCTGTGGATCAGCAATAAACCTTTCCAGGCAGCTGCTGCGCATCTAGTGGTTTAAGTACAATACTGTATTTAAAATACTTCTGTCCGCCAGGGATTATCTGAATCCTCCTTCCTATAAAACATGCTGATATTTTCTTCCCCACTACTTCCTTGCTTGAGACGTTTTTAATTAAAATGTTACGTTTTCCGTCTTCTTTGGGTTTTGCAAACAAACAGAATCCAGTAAAATTATATTTTGCCAGGAAGGAGCCACATTGTGAACTTTTAGCGTTGGCTTCAATACTAAATAAACATCCATCTTGAAGAGGATAATCTTTATCTTCAGAAGAAGCAGCTGCTGCAGTATTCATTATATGGCGGCCTGGATAGGAGTCTCTGGAGCAATTGTCACCTTCATTTGCCCCTCACAAATAATATTTCCCCCTCTGGCAACACAATCCTGATGTCTAGAGAGCAGGCAGCGGAGCTGTGCAATAAAGTCCATGTATTCCTGGAATGAGATAAGCTAAGCACATCTTCCCAATTTCAATATGGCATCTGTGGCTCAAAGGGTAAAAGAGAAGTGACAAAGTTCGCAGACACTACCCGTCCATTGTGCTTATATTTAGCCTTTAGTGGCAGGCTGGGCCCCCAGGCTTTTATTGGACAAGCCTGCTCAATTAGATTTTGTGAGACAGCAGGAGGCCTGACATGACAGTATAGGATGTCGATGTAATATGATGTGATCACATCAGATGGAGGGCCCCCTCCTCCATACGGACTGGATGTGACACAGCAGAAATCCCATTGGTGTAATGGACTGTCAGCATTAACACATCTGTTTTTCCTTTATATAAAACCACTTTGGCAGTGAATTAATAGCAGCCTTTTATTGAAAAAAAAAAAAAAGCAGAAATGCCGAAGGAACAACCGGTCGATAGCAAGTGTCATATTACAGCACTGATTTTTTTTTTTTATATATTTTTTTGTGATGTATGGCATTACAGGTGGTACAGAATAGCTCAGGAATATATCTGGCCTCAGACATAAAGCCAATGACAGGTTGTCCCTCTGTGTAATGCTGTGACCATCTGTATTCTGATGGTGATCCAGTGCCATGGGCGAATTTATTGCAGGTACTATACCAGTTTTTTGCATAACTAAGTAGCATTTAATGTTGCATGTGTGTTTGTGATAAAAACAAAAAAAACAAAAAAAATACAAAACTACTTTTAACCCATTTTCCACCACTCATGCTACCTTTACAAAAGTGGGTGGAATGAGGCAGGACCTTTTGCAAATGAAGACTGGAGCAAGTTATAACCTAAGACCACCCCAGCTACTAGCTGGAGTAGGTTTCAGTCTGTGGTGCTATTCGTCTGTGGAGTTATCCAGTTTTTGAGATTGATGGCGTATCCTCAGGATAGGTCATCAATATTAGATCTGCAGGGATCTGACACCTGGGAGTCCTGCAAATCGCAGATACCGAGGTAGCGCAGGAGGGCCATGCTGCTCACTCACTGTACAAACTGTAGCGGCTAGTGTAGGTTCTGCAGGATTGCCTCATCCACTTCAATGGGGCAACGCTGCAGTACGGACACTCGCCACTACAGTTTGTACAGTGAATGAGCAGCGTGGCTCTCACATGCCGCCTCAGTACCTGTGATCTGTGGGGGTACTGAGGATATGCAGGGTCTGGAGGATAGAACATCAATTTCAAAACCCGGATAAGCCCATTAAGGAGTTTTGTAGGCATATTAATTGATCACCTATCCTTCAGATATGTCATCAACTGATGATCTCTATGGATCCAACACCCAAGATACCAGCTTATCAGCTGTTTCAGGAGGCACAGCTTCGGATGAGCATTGCAGCCTCTTCACAGAAAACCAAGCACCGTGCCATACATTTTACAGTAGCTGTGCTTGGTATCACAACTCAGTCCCATTCACTTGATTGAGACTGAACTGCGAACAGGCTATGGGACAGAGGACGACACATGACCTGTGAAGCGGATGTTGTGCTCTGGGAGCACCGCTTCAAACTGCTGACCACAGGGTGTCCTGAGACCCCACTGATGTGTCGGACCACCACTGATTTTCAATTGGTGAACTATCCTTATCCTATCCAGGGTAAAGCCTGGAAAACCCTTGTAAGACCAGCATATAAATTTCTCCTTGCGTGCAGTTTCCCTGCAGCACAACGACAGGTTAATGGAGCACTGCACAGTTCCCATTGAAATTAGTAGGCTGCTCATGACTTGCAAGTACAAGCAAGATATAAACATATGGATTATAGACGGTGACCCTTACCGAGCAATGAGTACCCATACAGCTGTGAACTGAGCCCAACTGTGTTCTCCTGACGCAGGCCTGCCAGTAAGAGCGAAGCACCAAGATTTCTTTCTTGTTCCCACTAAATTGAAAAAACAAATTTTTGATATAAAACAAGCATTCAACAATATGTTATTCTTCCCTGGCTGCTGGCACAAAGCGCAATTCCCTTAGCTAAAAAGAAGGCATTCTTTGGATAAAATAAAGGGATTAGAGGTCAGGCAGCGCTTTCTTCAACCAGCCTTAGCTAGCATAACAAAGGGCTGCACACTTGGCAGCTACTTCACTGCTATAGTTACTACATATGATAGAATATTTTTATTGTTTTGTTTTGTTTTTTAATCTTTGCACAAATGTTACAGTTCAGTATAAAATGACTGGTCACTTTTCCTAAGGTTGAGATCACAGATCACTCCAATAACTTCTGACTACACCTAACAAGAAATTCATGGATATCATCTGAAGGTATTATACTCAACTGTGAAATGGCTCAGGGGATGAAATGACTCTTTCAGGCTAAAATAAGTAGCATAAAACAAGCCTATGTGGTTGTCTAACAACGACAGCCTGCCCATTGACAAGCGGATTGTCATATGTCCGGTTTCACTAACCCAAGTCTTATCTGGCTAGGTAGTTTGCCTGCAGCGGCCATTGGAATTACATACTGGTCAAAAAAAAAAAAAAAGGCCAAGTGTGTAATGTATGAACAAGCCTGGGTCTCTATCTGGCCTACAGAGGAGAGTGCAAAGTCAGATGCTACTTAGCAGCCTTAGACCCCATGCACACGGTCAAGTTTCAAGAGGAATGCTATCAGATGACACTGGAAGCAACATCCAAGTGTCATCCGAATGCATTCCGTGATGTATTTACCTCTATGGGGCTTCCAATCCGTTCTGTTCCAATGAAAATAGAGCAGGTTCTAACCTGCGCCGAACAGACCATTGGACGCCACCTTGCATGGCACACTCGGATGTGTGCATGTAGTCTAATATAGCATATGGACAGGGGTTTTCACCCTTAGGCACAGATTGTCTGGAGTCTTAGATTCCTCCCATTAAGTAAGCTACAACAATAGTTTTACATTTTTATCTGTTCTTACAAAATAAAGCACAAAAATGCATTGCACATCTCACATCATCTAGCAATCTCAGTAGCATTATTCCTATTGCCCCCTGGCAATCACTCTTATCACTCAACCCAATAATACTGGAGTAAATCACACTGTTGTCCTCTTTGGGAGATAATACTTTTAAAACAAAATTTTAATTAATTAAAGGGAGTCTGTTAGATCCAAAATGCCTCTTAAACCCTTAATAGTGCCATGCCGGGGCCTTTAATAGGAGCAAAAACATACCTCTGTGGCTGTAAACTGATGAAGCAATGCAGAGATAATATAAACCCGTATATCTCAGCAAAATCCCAAATTTCCCAGGTTGAATGGCTACAATGCTAAATAAGTCTTGCTCTATACCCCCGTAGAAAAATAATACTAGATAAAATATCACAAATTTTATTAATACATAGACCATACAGCACAGTTACGAATACTAAAGAGGACCTTTCATGTCCTCATCAATGTGTGAAGATGCTGTACAAGGCTGTGGAAGAGTACAGTCACAGGGGCGTTCCTCAAAGCCCAGCGATGACGCTAGGCTATAAAGCCCGCCCTTCTGACGGTGGGGAGATACTGGTGCCGAAATTAATGGCACAGATATCTCCAGCTTCGGGGGCACATTCTGGGAAAGCCAACAGTGCGCTGAATTCAGTCGGTTTTCTAGCAGTATACAATACCGCACATCAATGAGGACGTGAAAGGTCCTCTTTAAAAGCACTAAAATGAAGCTATCTACAGTCCAATATACATAAAGAGAATATCAGATACAGGCACACATAACACAATAAATATAAAAGACTGGAAAACACATGCGATCAATCGAGTAAATGCTGTAGTTCTAAATCCATGTCATGCCCCTCACAATGCCCCCTTTCAGGAAATTGGTGAGGGCAGTATAAGACCACCACTGGCAACAATTTCTGTTATACCTGGTTTTGGAAAAGCCAGATTTGCAGGAATGAATTATTGATAACTGTGCCCCATTGACACTGAATGAAGCAGCAGCAAGCATGCACATCCATCGATCTGTTTAAATTGGGGAACGGAACCCCATTCTTGTTTTTGTGGGGTTCCCAGTGGTAAGACCATCAGTGGTCAGAAATTTTCTAATTTGAGTTTTTAAGGTGGGTGAACCCCATTAATACATAATTTAACAGACAAGAAAAACGATAAAGTTACCGTTAACTGTGGATTTCCATCTAGATATTTGTGCAAGGCATAGAGAGAGAGGAGTTGTGTGGAGACACTATCGAAACTCTCTTGTAGCATTATCTCAGTCACCACAGAAACGGCATCTGAAAGATAAAGACAGAACTTCTTAAACTCATAGAACAAAACTACAGATTAGAAGTAAAGTAAATTCTAAGTAAATTGTATTCTGATTCCATATAGGTGATATTCCATATAGGTGAGAATCCCAAAAATGGTCACGACACCTTACCCTAGCCGTGTGCTGGTCAATGGAAAACTAAATGTGGTCATGTGCATAGGGACACAAACAAATGGGTCTATATGTTATTCATTATTATGGTAGATAGCACATGGACAATGAAAATGGTCATGTGAACGGGGCCTTACAAGTTTAATTTTACAAGACAGCCAAGTAATATCTAAAATGACAAGCATAAGAATCTATACTGTACCTTCAAAACTTTCTTCCTTTATGAATTTATCAAGTAGTAGGTTAAATGTGAAGTCATCTGGAAACATGCCATACTGGACCTATGGTAGGGACGTAGAGAAGGGCTGAAATTATCTTATACAGTAGACCCTTAAAATCCCCTTTTATCTCTTTTCATGACCGGCGTGGTTTTGGCCATCATGACTAAGGCAAAATTTCAGCATTTAAAATTTTGCATTTTTTTGTTAGTCTAGCCCAAATGTGTTCTTTGTATGTGACATGTGGGGCTTTCTAATCATTTAAAATGAATAAAAATATCAACTGAAGGGGTTGTCTGGGGAGCTAGAATTGACTTACCTGGTCTGGAGATTACGGATGATGGACCCGGGGCCATGTCATCACATGTCATGTGATCTGAAGCAGTGTTCTGTGCTATAGGGGGATGGCTGACTATAGTAAAGCCAACCGCCATAGCAGAGGTAACTATAGGAGGGAGGGGGGTGATGTGCTGCTTCTGATCACATGACCTGGGGGGGCCATAAAGTGGCTGGAAACCCGGGTCCATGAACAGCAATCCCCGGACAAGGTAAGTTAATTACAGCTCCCGGAGCAACCCCTTTAATTTTGGAGGTCTTTATTAGAGCAAATAGCAGCTGAAGAGAGAAAAAAAAGCCCCATACATCATCTGACTTTTGCTGTGCACTTGAATAATCTGGCGTTTTTAAAATCCGTCCACCCATTCAAAAGATTCGGTCCCAGGAAGATTATATGTGAACTAGCTCTGATTCTCCACGGGGCGGGAACCTTTTATTTTCTCAGAGAGAAACCTAAGGTTACCGCCCACTTGGCCATATCTTTTCAATGGGTGGACAATTTTTAAAAAGAAAAACACCAAACTGACCAGGGGCACAGCATGATGTATGGCATTTAGTATTTGTACTTGGTGACAGGTCCTCTTTAAGGCAGATTGTCCATTGAATATATTTATTTTTAATGTTTTATTTTCATTTATTTGTATTATTAGTTATTCTTGTTAATGTAATGGCACAAGGTATCAGGGCACACATTAGGTGTCCCTCCTATCCCCACAGACAGATCAGTGATCACAGTAATGGTAACAACCCATTGGGCTATAGGCAACAGTGATCAGTATACACAACATGCAGAGAAGACACAGATCACGTCCCTGTGATGTCATTACTGATGTCACGGGACTGCCTAGTATCGAGCTGACTGCAGAAGCATGGTGCTCTATAGAAGCCCTGTTTTTCAGGATTATTTACTTCAGGAATCAGATTATTTCATTCACCCGTAATAGCCCAATCCTGCGGACAGTACAGTGTGCAGACATGTTTAGTGCCATCAAACTCACTATGTACATTAATGGGCTGCAGGTACAAGTCCCAGTTCCTCAGCCCATTCATTTACATGGTACTGTTGTCATGAGGTTATCCATGCTCATTTCTCTCCACATATGTGAGACAGTGATCGGTCACGGGTAGTTAGGTCCTTGCTGTTTATAAGGCTGTGTTTCCACACTGTAGATGTGTGGCTCAGGTGTGCCTGGGATGCATCTGATGCCCACAGAGAGACTGGCATAGATCTCTAATGAATGCACCTGGAAGCACTTTCTTGTAATGGTCGCACACTGAAGCTTTTTGAAGCCAAAATCAAAAGTGGGTATAAAAAGAGAAGGAGCAGCATCTGTCATTTATACTTTTTCTCCCATTATGATCCACAGAGGATTATGGCTTGAAAAACTGCATGCAAAACCTGAATGTGTAAAAGCACCCTAAGAGAGCCTGTATACTGTGCGCCCCACTGCATGCACTATGGGGCAAATTTATCAAGCCTTGTCACCCACTTCTGCAAAAGGGGGCGTGGCTGTGGGAAACGTATGCACCCCACCATAACTGACACGCATCCTCCGCTGGCAGAGAAGCTATGAAGCATGGCTTTAGTAATGCAAGTCTTCATAAATCGGTCCCTGTGTCTTAAAGGGGATGTCTAGTTTTTTTTGTTTTTTAAATGAGGACCTATCTTCGGGATCACACGCCACCTATTTTATAGTGGTTGTGAAATGTACTTACAGCCTTGTCCCAGTCACTTCTATGGGACAAAGCTGTAACATCAACATGGCCGCTATGAACCAGTGTGCAATGTAAACAGAGAAGTGGTCGTGGTGCTCACACAAGGAACTGATCGGCAGGGTCCTGAGTGATGGCAGAGTGCTGTACTTTGGCTATGTCTGGTGCTCCCATTGAAGCAAGTGGAGGTGGGTCTACGTCCACCAGAGGTCCAGCCACTTTTCCTGCACCTGCATTCACAAGTGTAGTAAAAAAAAAAAAAAAAATCTCCATTCTCAGGATCAGGGAAGGTGGGGGGGGGGGGGGTATCTCAGGGATCAGAAACCCACTGATCAGCAATTTACCCTATGGAGTAGAGGATAAATATTGTTTGCGGCATAACCTCTTTAATGGGTGCACACTTTTACCAATAATTGTTGTCCAGCATGTCCAGGCAACACCATGTACAGCACTTTAGTACAGCATACAAATAGGCAATGGTAAATCATTATTGACACATCAACAGTACTTCTATCCCCCTGAAAATGGCCAGAGATCCACAGATTTATTGAAAACGTTATGGTTTATGGATGTGGGGTTTGGCAAGAGAGCCTTTGCCTCTTTGCCAGAGAAATTCTTGAAATATTTCATAAAAGTCTCTTGTTTCTGGGCAATGAGAAGTATCCTAGAGAAAACAAAATCGTACCTTATTCTTCAGTGTATATAAAGCTTTATCTGATGCGCCATACTGGAGACACTTTCGAATCCACCCGTGTATTGTCCAGTTCCTTAAATACCAACAGTTCGGGCTGTGACGAAACCTATCATAAAGACCAAGATATTGTAATACTTGTCCTGGGGGACGACGACATTATTATCAGCATGAACTGAAAAGCAACCAGAATTACTATTACAATTTATTATAATTATACTACTTCAGCCACAGCATTAGGCTAGGGCTACACGGTGGTAAGTCGTGATCATGTCACCTTGTTGCAGCTTGTGACCGCCGTGACACCAGGGCTGTGGAGTCAGAAGGCCAAACCACCAAATCCCACTCCTCTATTTCTCCACAGCCAGACTCAGAAATGGCTGACAGTCATGGTAAAGCAGTAAAGATCCTCTAACTCATTAAAAAGCAAGAGATTGAATTCCTATGAAAGCAAATATGTAACAAACTGTACATCTAATTATACAATATTAATAATTGTATTATATAATTAGAAAAAAAAAATCAGTCATTTCAATTTGATGTGTCAGAGTCGCTAACTTTTTTCAACACCACCCTGTAAGGGTTAAAACATAACTTGCACTATAATCTATAAAGAAAGCACAAGAGGGTGGAATGTTCTGCAACCAAGACTGCATAGTTGATAAGGACAGACTTGGAGTCTGGGGGAGATATCAACAGTTCTGCTGATTTCAGCAGAACTGGTATTCTTGGGAGGACATTCAGATAAGGTGAAAAGGAAAACATCTGGGGTGATGGGTAACTGAACAAATTTGTCTGATAACGGAACTGGAAAGACCATATATGTATATTGATCACATGACTGTTATGTAACTGAGCTTGCTTTTAAAACTGTATTGAACTACGTAATAAAGTAGAAACTGTTCATACACGGTACCTGTGTACGTCTTGTTTCCCGAGCGCTCGAAACTGGTTATCTATTTAATTAGGCTTACGGTGACATCCATCCCGGGGGAGATTAACCCCCGACAGAAATTGGCGACCAATGACGTGGGGCCTCGAGATTGTCTGATGTGCAGCCGATAGAGTGCCGACCCACTCAGCGATCGACTTGAGGACGGGAGCAGAGGACCTCAGATAGATAAAAACAGTACTGTGAAGGTAAGCCTTTGATCTTGCCAATTAGTATATCTGAGGTTCCTGTGTGTCTATTCTCTGTATCGATGAGTGAGGTAAGCTGCTGCATGCTTATATGACATCTCGATGCCAATTGTATAGTACGGAAGAACCTAAAAGGGACATGTCACCTGTAAATGATATGGAAATTGTTTTCTTTGCTTTTTGTCTTGCCTGTCTATTGATGTTTGCATGTTACCTGTGTTATAAGATATATAAGGCTGCAAAGAATGGGGAACAGTTCTCTATTCTTAACCCCTAGAGTTGCGGCCAAGGTTCGGAACTGAGAAGCACTGAGTGATTGAAAAGTCCTTGTTTTGGAACACTAGCCTCCAGCCGTGCCTGGACGGTCAAGGTCGAATGGGACCTGAGTAGTAGCACGAAGGACTTAGTAGAATCCGCTCGAAGTGCGTGTAGTGATTTGGGAGTGTTTTGGTAAGGGGACACAGGCAGAAAGTTGAGCCTGTGGAAGCCATTAGGCATTGCCCTGAGCACTACTCCTGAACTTGCACAAGTAGAGTAGTTCATAGAAGACAGAAGAGTCTGTCTGGGAGTTCTCACTAAGTAGTCATAAGTGACCCTCTATTGTCTCAAGGTTGCCCTAGAGGAGTGAGAGACTCATCGGCTGATTAGCTACCAGCCAAGATGGGGAAGGGACCATCTAAGATATGGTACACCCCATGTGAACTAATAGAGATAGGGGAAGGGAAAGAAGTAGCCGCACAGGTAAAGAAAATCCTAAAAAGAGCAGGAATACACAAAACTGGGTTGGTAGACAGTAAGTTTTGGGATCAGTGGAGATTGGACTATGCAGGACTGATTCAAGAAAATAAGCTGCAAAGAGGTGTATATGCCCTGATCGAAGGAAGCAAGAAAATAGAGAAGGGGGAGAATAACCCCCGACAACCCAAAATTAGTTTGGACTGACTCCACAGCCCTGTGTGACACCCCCATCACCAAAAATCTAAACCTATTGGATTTTCCTTGATATGCGACTCATAGGCCACAATGTAAGTTACGTGCGTATTGCTTGGGACCTGCCTACAACATGGTTGTAAATAGGTGCAAGTAGCAGACATTTTTATGGTCGCGCGACTTGTCTTAGACCTGATTGCACATGACAGAGTGTGCAGGATGAGGCTCTTCCGATGGGGGGACCAAAGCTTTGTTCCCTTCCAATAATTACAGAGCAGGTTCTGTTCTGCCTTAGCCTTACCGACCAGCTTTTATTGAGTTCCACATCAGCCTGATCTTACTGCAGTTTGACCCGCTCTGTACCTTTACTGATCTGTACATCACAAAGCATTCCGAATCTTTACCCGCAGGCGCCTCTTGTGTTTCACGTAAAACTGTTTCATTGTCTTCTGCTGCTGTCAGGTTATTAGGGAAATCACTGTAGTAAGTAGATGTCATTGCTCTTCACTCTGGATTGTAAGCATGAATGTTCAAGGGAGTCCCAAATTAGCTTCTCATTATGTGTGGCGGTAGCACTTGGCTCTCTTCTGCATGCAAAGTGGAGCAGAAGCCAGTTTTGCAGAAAGCAGCATATTTGCAACCTCATTTTACCTAACACTTACTAGAACCTATGAAGCATAATTATATATACACAGCCCTTATCAGTGTTTCTGCGCCCGGCTTATTCCAATGCCAAGTCACTAGCACATCAGCGCCAAACCCGAGGTGTTACAGTAATAGATATATAAAATGAAAGCGTGAATTGCTCTACGCCCCTAGTAGAGCAGGGAAGAGATAAGCCTGCAATAGAGACATCCAGATGCTGGCAGCCCGGAGCAGGCACTCCCAGCACCTCTTGTCAGCGATATTTCTTCCATCTGATTGAACTCGCTTTCCAGAACATTTACCATATTATTACAGCTACCCGTTCTCCTCTAATTTACCCCATATCTCGTGTGCTGGAAAACATTGCTTGAGGCAAGAGGAAATTGTGATAAGACAGAAAAACTCTAAACCCTGCTTAGTGTAATAATATCATAGACCTGGACAGAGTGCAGCAGAATGGATGTCAATGATCCAAAGCTCTGGAGGAATAGACTGCCTGCGCCACTTATTACGGTACTTTATTACATGAAGAGGAGCACATTATTTACTGAATACAGAAGCGGGCGATTTATCAAGACAGGAACTTCAAAGTCAGTTTTGCTGGAATCTGCACTGATGTAATTTGCACAAAATGTATCAAACGTCACACAATGGTGAATTACTAATAGTTAGACAATGTAAACTCTGAAAAGACACCAGATTCAAGTCTGGATTCACAGTAGCGTTGGAGTCTCTGTAGGAGACTCCACCACTGAATCCGCCTAAAATCAGCAGAGAGAAAAGTCCTACAAGGAGGACTCTGACGGGTTCAGTATAAAATTGGCGGAAACCAGGCGGACCCCATTATAGTCTATGGGGTCCGTGAGTTTCCGTGTATAACCGCTTTTTAAGTGGACAGGGTTTCCATCTTTCGGGTCCCAATGCGGACCTGAAGGATGGAAACCTGAACGCTAGGGTGAACCTAGCGTCAGCCATGCCTGACAGGTATAAAAATTTCAGCCCAATATAGATGTGCAGCACATTGCGGCAAGTTTACATTAGTGCCTAATCCTAACCGCAACAGTAAATTTGCACCAGTATTTTATAAATTTGACACATCTTCAGAGTCTACCACCACCAAAATTACTTCTGATATGCTGTTGCAGTGAACAAACCTTTCTCTAATCAAAGTGCAATGTTGCTGGGTGGGGGGTGATTGAATGTGTATGCAAATTATGGTTGCTGCACCTGTCCTGCGGCCAAGTCTGCCCAAGTACTCATTTTTGCATGTAGTTACCGTACACTGGCACCTGAGACTCTTCATGTGCAAGGCTATAACTAGGTGGCGAACCCAGGTGAAAAACAAGGGCTCTGGCCGATGTGGCCACTCCCCAGGTGCACCGGCTCATCTGCATACTGATCAAATTTGATCGTTTTGGCAGCAAGACAACACTTTGACACAAGAAAGGTATATTCACAGTCACTAACCACCCCCCTCAACTATGAGACAAAATGAGAAAACAAATCCAGAAAATCACATTGTCTGATTTTTAAAGAATTTATTTGCAAATTATGGTGGAAAATAAGTATTTGGTCAATAACAAAAGTTCATCTCAGTACTTTGTTATATATCCTTTGGTGGCAATGACGGAGGTCAAATGTTTTCTGTAAGTCTTCACAAGGTTGGCACACACTGTTGCTGGCATGTTGGCCCATTCCTCCATGTAGATCTCCTCTAGAGCAGTGATGTTTTGGGGTTGTCGCTGGGCAACACGGACTTTCAACTCCCTCCAAAGGTTTTCTATGGGGTTGAGATCTGGAGACTGGCTAGGCCACTCCAGGACCTTGAAATACTTCTTACGAAGCCACTCCTTCGTTGCCCTGGCAGTGTGCTTGGGATCATTGTCATGCTGAAAGACCCATCCACGTTTCATCTTCAATGCCCTTGCTGATGGAAGGAGGTTTGCACTCAAAATCTCACAATACATGGCCCCATTCATTCTTTCATGTACACGGATCAGTCGTCCTGGTCCCTTTGCAGAGAAAAAGCCCCAAAGCATGATGTTGCCACCCCCATGCTTCACAGTAGGTATGGTGTTCTTTGGATGCAACTCAGCATTCACTCTCCTCCAAACACGACGAGTTGTGTTTCTACCAAACAGTTCTACTTTGGTTTCATCTGACCATATGACATTCTCCCAATACTCTTCTGGAACATCCAAATGCTCTCTAGCAAACTTCAGACGGGCCCGGATATGTACTGGCTTAAGCAGGGGGACACGTCTGGCACTGCAGGATCTGAGTCCTGGCGGCGTAGTGTGTTACTGACGGTAGCCTTTGTTATGTTAGTCCCAGCTTTCTGCAGGTCATTCACTAGGTCCCCCCGTGTGGTTCTGGGATTTTTGCTCACCGTTCTTGTGATCATTTTGACCCCACGGGGTGAGATCTTGCGTGGAGCCCCTGATTGAGGGAGATTATCAGTGGTCTTGTATGTCTTCCATTTTCTAATTATTGCTCCCACAGTTGATTTCTTCACACCAAGCTGCTTGCCTATTGCAGATTCAGTCTTCCCAGTCTGGTGCAGGTCCACAATTTTGTTTCTGGTGTCCTTCCACAGCTCTTTGGTCTTCACCATAGTGGAGTTTGGAGTGTGACTGTTTGAGGTTGTGGACAGGTGTCTTTTACACTGATAATGTCAAACAGGCGCCATTACTACAGGTAATGAGTGGAGGACAGAGGAGCCTCTTTAAGAAGAAGTTACAGGTCTGTGAGAGCCAGAAATCTTGCTTGTTTGGAGGTGACCAAATACTTATTTTCCACCATAATTTGCATATAAATTCTTAAAAAAAAAAATCAGATAATGTGATTTTCTTGATATGTGTTCTCATTTAGTCTCTCATAGTCGAGGTCTACCTATGATGACAATTACAGGCCGGCCTTATCTTTTTAAGTGGGAGAACTTGCACAATTGGTGGCTGACTAAATACTTTTTTTCCCCACTGTATATTGGTGACTGTATATGGGTAGGGTTTCAGCCGCATACACATTAAAAGGTATTTTGGTTAGAGAAGGTGGCAAAAAAACTGCTTTCCATCCATTTCAGTGGAAGACAAATATTTGCTTTTTCTGCAAGCTGAATAAATCACCTAATGGAAAAAAAAAAAGAAGCGTCCTGTCCATTCTTTGGTTGGATTCTGCCCAAACCTCCCACTGAAATGAAGGGAAGTAGAAATCTTTCAGCTGACGACAGGAAGGTTTCCACAGTGAATTTTGCAAGGCAAGTCCTGCCACAAAATCTGCCATGTGACCATACCCTAACACTTCTGTCATCAGAGGTTACTCCTTGATCTATATCACCCCCTTTACACTAGGTTCACAGTAGCATCACCTAACTGTTGTTGTGGTCTGTTAGAGGACCGCAAAAAAAAAAAAAAAAAAAAAAAAAAAGTTGCACACAGAGTCTGAAGGACCCCATTGATTATAATGGGGTCCGTCGGGGATCTTTCGTTTTAAAACTGAATCTGAATGAGGTAAAAGTCCTCCGTGCAGGACGTTTTTCCTCCGCCAATTTTCAGGCGGACTCTGTGATGGAGTCTCCAATCGCAGGTGTGAACATAATCGGACTGGAGTGATATTGCAATAATTTTTGTTACGTTCAAAAAAGTTGCGATTACTAAATCAGGCGGACATCAGATAGACAGGCGAACCACGTCTACTTTCTCGCCCACTTTTCTAGTGAATGAATGAAAGGAGCGGTGTGTGTGCTGCCCGACCACTGCTCCACTCAGAGTAAGGGACGAAAGTCCCCCATTCTTGTGATCAGTGTGAGTCGGATCTGTAAGTTATCCCCTATTCTATGGATAGGGGATAACGTGTTTTGTGGGGAAACCTTTTTAATCCTCCCTTAATTTATAGATTTCATGGGAACATTAGGCTAGAATCACACATGCAGGTTTTTATCGGAATGTATGAAGGAAGGACTGTATTTTTTATTAAATCTAATACCGGATCAAAAACTGCTTGTGTGATTGCCATCTTACAATGCTGTAATCTAATGTAAGAAGAAGAAAGTTCTTGCTCAGTCACTGTAAAGCTTCTCTATCCTTACTGCAGTCATTCCCGTACAAGTATTACCATACTAAATCCTACTCCTGGGATACGGCATTTTAAAGGACCCATCCATAAAGGCTTCATAATCGTTCTTCTCAAGTGAACAAACATTCATTTGTCACATCCCTCCTTCTCCATTGTGAAGCTTTAAACTAATGCCCAACCTCTCCGACCAGAATCTGTAGAGAGATTACTCAGCAATCCATAGGGAGCCATAACATGCATGAATGCATCTAAATACCCTCATTTCAGTCACAAGTAACAGGTGCAGGCAAAGGGTTACGCTAACACAATCCAAGACCAGTTATTCTGCCGCCATAATCACAGGCTTGCGTTGAACAATCCAGACGAGCCCTCCGCCCCTCGCCATAAAATACACTTTACATCAGTGACACTACACTGGGGGCCCCTAAACACGGGTGTCAAAGGAAAATGACACAATAAAAAAGGTAAAATTTAAGTATCCGGCATCAAAACCACATCAAAAGTAAAGAGGATCCAACACAATGTCATAGCGCCGGAGCTCTAACAAACAAAGAAGGATATATTATTGTATTACCAATAGAACAGAATATAAAGAAACAAAAAAAAGATCATTGACATTAACCCTTTGCCCCAACCAATTAACCCTTTTGTTGTGCGAGACATTTAATTGACCAGACACACAACTGCGTTCCATCTGTGAAGCACGGTCCATGTGCCGGCCACATTTCCTGGACTGACTGCGACCATGAGAATGGAGCTGCATCATATTAACACAAACAGGGACGATTCTAGAGAGAGTTTTTCACAGTTCAGTGGCCAAGAGTATGATCCATAAAATAGTAGTGTGCTGGGCTGAGAAACTCGGTTATGTGAATAAGGCCTATAACTTAAAGTGGTGACCCACTACAAAAAAAAGAAACTCTATCTCCATGAACAGAGGCGTGTGTGCATGTGCATATATGCATATATATATATATATATATATATATATATATATATATATATAATATAACCACACACACACACACACGTATTTGGTGGATGCTTTCCTGGCACAAAGGCTGGACATAACCATAAATCTAGCTGTGAAAATGGTTTCAGGCTACCTTCACATCTGCGTTTGGAGACTCCATTGCATTTTGCACCCAAACCGCTGGACTACAAAGTCCTGCAAACAAAATTTTTTCATCTGGTGGTTTCACTTTTAAAGAACAGACACCCTACAGATCCCATTACAGTTAATGGGGTCTGTTAGACTCCGTATGTGACCGCTGTTGTAGAGGTCCACCTGACAGAGCAGAGCAATAGAATGGCCGCTAGTGGTAACCTAACATTATAGTGCCACTGGTCTACTTCACTAGTGAAAGGTATATATTCTATAGTCACCTTGTGCAAACTGAAGTGTGGTTTTCATGCCTGGCAATGTTTAAGACCATGTTCTCATCAAGCAACACTGATCCATTAGTGGTAGATAAAGGCATAACAGATCCACACTGACTTTCATGGGATCCATCAGGGTTTAGTTTTTGTTTTTCAGGTCAAGAGACATAACGGAAAGCCAAGAGATTGAAGGCAACTCACCAGATCACCCATTACGCGTGTGGCAACCACCCAGGGACAAGTCCCGATGTGTGGCATCCACAAACAAAAAAAAAAAAAAAAAAAGAGGTGATCTCGCAGACGCCGCCCCACCCCAGGGGCTCTGAGCAGCTCAGTTGTACTTGCCCAGTTATACAGGTTTAGCTGGCAAGTGGTAAGCAATGATCTCACAGACATGGCCCCTCTGGTATAAAGCAGTGAGCTATGTCTAACTGAACAGAAAGACTCCTGCCCATAGACATTTAGGCAGGAGATCTGCCAGCTATATCAGGAATAAGTCATTTTCTGAATAGATGTAACAGTTCCGGCTCATGTACTGCATAGGCAGAGTCTTGTAGTGCAGCATATAAAGCACTGCAATGAATTAAAATGCAGCAGATCTGCAGAAGACAGCCATCAGAATAACAATGACCACATAAGAGGAAGGCAACATTTACCGGACCCTCACAGCGTGCACAGCATCACAACCAGCCAGTTAACCAATATAAGGAGCAGATGTGATCCGATAGATGTAATATAACAATATCAATGAGAAATCAGGATCAGACTGTTCAGATGGTAGTGGCATAGAATTGGTGAATTGCTCTGTTGGCACAGATCTGGGATGGCACAACACTGGGGTCACTAAGTATTACTGCTTCCATGTCATATAGCCCACGTAATAGATGACACCAATGCAGTGGAAAATGAAATTATCAATCCCAAAAGCCACTTTGGACTCAAACAGCATCCAAACCAGACACAACGCACACGGCTTCACTGTTCAAGTTGGACATACACTATTACGTGAACAGGAACAAGTCTCCCGGCTTAAAGACATCTTCAAGGAGAAAGAAAGGGGAAGAAAAAAGGTTATCCTCGATAATAAATTGTAAATTTCCCTTATGTATTCAGATATAATTTAAAGGGGTTGCCCAACATAAAAAAATTGTGTTAAAAACAGCCGAACATAAAGTACAAAACTTAAAAAGCTTACCCTACCCTCAGTGACCTCTCTCCGCCGGCCAGTCTACCACCACTCTTTCCTGCTGCAGTAATACCGTCCCATTTCAGAAACATGTGACAGCTACCACCATAGACACACAGACACAAGAAAGCAGCACTAATAAGGTTGCAATAAAGTATGGCACAATACAGTCCCTGACAGAAGTTCTGTCGCTTATCCATGTTGTGGAATCAAAAGCTTAGAACCTGACTTTAAATTCATCCATTGGTTTTAGAAATGACTCATATGAAAGCTGAAACCCTCCCAAATGATTTTTTGGTTAAGAAAATAAATTGGCTTCATTGCTGAAATATTCATCATTTAATGAACACAGAAAGATCAGATTTTGGCAAGACAAAAGTTTTGTCGCACACAAAGCAATGTGAAAATCAAACCAATAATTCTGTTCAAAAACAAAGATATGTTTCATAACATTGGTGAATGAAGTTGTGGTGCTATTAGAGCCATATTTAATATTTTGTGTGACTTCCATGAGCTTGAAGGACTGCATCCATGCGTTTCATACAATGATTCATACAATTTATTGATGAAGTCATCAGGAATAGCAGAGAATGCAGTCTTACATGCCTCCCAGAGTTCATCAAGATTCTTTGGTTTTGTCTGCCAAGCTTCCTCTTTGATCCTACCTCAAACATGCTCAATGATGTTCATGTCTGGTGACTGGGCTGGCCAGTCCTGGAGCACCTTGATCTTCTTTGCCTTGAGGAACTTTAATGTAGAGATGGATGGATGAGATGGAGCACCATCCTGCTGCAAAATTTGACCCATTTTATGAATGGGAATGTAAGAGGAAGCTAATACTTCTTGATATTTTAGGCTATTGATATTGCCTTCCACCTTGCAAATGTTTTGCACACCCCCATACTGAATGTAACCCCAGACCATGATCTTTCCACCACCAAACTTCACTGTTTTCTGGGTGTATCTTGGATCCATACGGGCTCCAGTAGGTCTCCTGCAGTATTTGCGGCGGCTGTGGTGTAATTCAACTGAAGATTCATCGGAGAGATCCACCTTCTGCCACTTTTCCAGCGTCCATCCATTTAGCAGGCTATGGGCCTTGGCAAATGCCACACGTTATTTTAATTGCCTTTTGTTTAGTGCTGACTTCTGGGCACTGATTCGACCATGGAGGCCATTTGGAGACAGAATCCTACAAACTGTTCTAGTTGGCACAGGGACTTGAGGTGACCGGGCCTGCTGGAGCTCTGCTGCAGTAGAAGAGGGGCTGGCTTTTGATTTTCTAACCAACAAACGTTCCTCCTGAGCAATTGTCTTGCGGGGTCTGCCGGACCTGGGCTTGTCAAAAACATCTCCAGTCTGTTCAAATCTTTTTTTAATTCTTTGTACTTGACGCAGAGACACATTAAAGGTGCCAGCCACCTCTGCAGTGGATCTGGTCTTCAGGCTCTTGAATCAAGGATTTGGTCGCAGGGTTGATTTTTGGCATGTTGTCAGTGGTGAAGTTGCAGTTCAAGTGAAGGTCTGGGGTGCTGGAGTTCTTTTTATACACACCCACTAATTAACCGATCAATTAGTGAGCACAGGTGAGGCTTTAAACTAGGATTGGGTGCATTATATGACAAGGCGACAAAACTTTTGTCTTGCCAAAATCTGACCTAACTATGTTCATTAAATGATGAGTATTTCAGCAGTGAAGCCAATTTATTTTCTTAACCAAAAAAACATTTGGGAGGGTTTCAGCTTTCATATGAGTCATTTCTAAAACCAATGGATGAATTTAAAGACAGGTTATAAGCTTTTGATTCCACAACATGGATAAGCGACGGAACTTCTGTCACACCTACCCTGACATGTCTGTTTTACTAAAGAATTGTAATCTTTGTGAGTAAATGTTTGGAGAACATTATTTTCTTATAACTCTAAGTTGGACCTTTCCCTCCGATGCCGGGACTCGCTGGGCCAGGCGTTGTGAGGCTCACCGATCAATGGCCTCAGCAGTCACTGTTAAGCATATGTGAGTGACGTCATCGAACCCTCTCCAAGGATGGGTGTCAGAGCTCATAAGAGCCTCTCTGCTTCTGACCCAGCAGGTCCCAACACAGGAGAGAAAGGGAATCAGGACTGTAGAACTGAGCCGTGAGGATAGAGGAGTACAACTTTTTTTTCTTTTTGTTTTACAGCCACCACAGCTCCCCTCCCCCCTGAGCCTGCTATAATTCCTGGACAACCCCTTAATGTTAGCAAGATTTCTTAATTGAAGTAATGAGGAGCACACTGTACTGCGTATGTCCGCAGAGCAGCACACGTACGCTGCGTATGTCCGCAGAGCAGCACACTGTACTGCGTATGTCCGCAGAGCAGCACACTGTACTGCGTATGTCCGCAGAGCAGCACACTGTACTGCGTATGTCCGCAGAGCAGCACACTGTACTGCGTATGTCCGCAGAGCAGCACATTGTACTGCGTACAGTATTTGTGTGGATATCACTCTGGATTTCCCCCTTTGTAATGCACTTACTAAAAACTTCTGCAAATCCACCAAGAAATCTGCATATCTGTGGTATATCTATACCTTATAAAAAAAAGTCCAGGATGTACCGTAACTATTTAATGATGACGACTCCAGAACTCCCAATTCTAAGACAATAAACTTCACATTTTTTTTTTCATAATTAGTTTTATTTAATTTATATTAAAGTCTATCACCAGCATATTAAATCCAGATAGGTTGGAGTCACCTGCATTAAATACGGTTTGTGAACCGCTACTTCCGTTGCTGAGTTATCACCTTTTTGTGAATATGCAAATGAGCTCCTCAGAGCAATTAGGGCGTTGCTGTTGCTCCTTAGTGGTAAGTGGGAAAGTCCTCATTGCGCCAAAGAGCACGTTTGTGTATTGGCTGGGCTGGGTTGATATGCTGGGTCCTGGGGAGAGATTCCTATAAGTATTGGAAGTAAAGAAGCAGATTTTTTTTTTTTTCACTTTATTTTTGGAAGCGGAAAAAGTCTTGCGTATAAAATCCTGCAATAATAGAGACAGATGTAAAGTCTCGCCATGCAGACTTGTGTTCAGAAGAAAGCAATTACGCCTTAAAAAACAGACATAGGAGACGCTATCGAGGAATCTAATAACATCAAGGATCTGTCTCAATCTTACAGAAAAAACCTTGCCGATATTAGACAATTCCTCTGCGTTGGCAGGAGCAAGCATTTTTTTTTTCTCTCCTTTCTAAAAGCCATCTGATCTCATTTTTCCCAAGGTGCATTACAGGAGCAGTGTGTGAATAAAAATACTGTACCAATGACAACCAGACGGCAGGACCGGTGATAGGCTGTGCACAATGAAGAGACTGGTGGGGTGAGCGGTTGCTATAGTAACCCCGGAGAGAGCGATTTTTCTCCTTATTTCCAGAGTCCCAGAGCAGGCCGAACAAACTCTAATTTACAACCTACACATGCATTAATTATGTAACCCACTCAAGACGCCTTGCAAGACGCCCTCCGACCTGGAGAAGAAAAGAAATAACTTCATCTGGATTTTACCTATTGAGTTCCCAGTAATTTTTTGGCCTTTGGGTTAATTTTGAATTATTTTCTGTAAATGTTGCAAAGTCAATACTGTTAATCAAGGGTTAAAAATCGGACGCGATGCTGAGGTTTGCAATCCATTAAATTAAAGGCAGCCGGAAGGCCCGGCTACTGAATGTCAGCTGTTTGATCCCAGCTTGACACGTATAAATTATAGATGAAATAATGGATGAAAGTCAGAGTATTAGTACCAATACTATATTCATTATAAGGAATATTCTACTCCTGGTATACACCGTCACATATAACCCCTGCCCCCAATTCCAGACTAAAGTGAAAAGTAATTCAGTTTCTCTTCGTACCGGCTGCCTCAGCACGTCTGGAAACACAAGTGTGAAATTCTGCCAAGCGACAGCCTTGGAAATTGCTGCAGTTTAATGAAGCACAAAGAAGTCTAACCCGGAGACGGAGCGGGATACTGTGGTCAAAATGGTTTTATAGGGGAGCGGTCACCTCTCCAGACATGTTTTCTTTGGTACATTTGGTATTCCACACCTAATCTTACAATACTACAGTATTTTTTTCTTATTACTCTATGTTGTGCCGTTCCTCTGTTATCCCTCCTGGAAATGTATGAATACATTGACAACTGAGTATATTACCAGTTTGTTGTACGTGCCTTGCACCACATTCTGTGTGTGTTGTTACTGTGTGTTTGTTTTTGCCCCTTGTTCTCAAAGCAGGGTGTGGCTTGGCAGAAAAGGGGCAAACCTTAGAGTGAAATGTGCCAACCAGCCAAAAAAACACCTAAACCAACCCATAGCTAGTATAAAGTTAGGCAAAAGATGCATCACACATCACCCAAGCATGAGCTGATAAATCTATGGTAGTTTATGTAGCTCAGAGGTCACCAATGACTGGGACTTTGCCCAGGACTGGGTCGTGCATTACTCAGAATGGGGCCGACACAGTGATTGGGAACCTCTGTAGACTACACCAGCAGATCACTTACCTGGTTACTAACACAGCTCCGGGGACCTACTCGTGTACACAGGATGTGTGCATCTTCTATTCCACTCCCGGGACCGTCACTATGGTGCCGCTGGGACCGGGGAGCAGTAAGGAAGATGCACACATCCTGTGTGCAAGAACAGGTCCCTGGAGCTGCATAAGTAACCAGGTAAGTATAATGTCATTGTAAGTATACTAACAGTATGTGGGGGGAGGGGGGACTATTAAGCCACTATAACTGTAATAGTGCCCCACATCTAATAACATTACCTGGGGGGCACTATCAAAATTACAGGTAATAACATTACTTATGTGGGGGGGGGGGCACTATTACAGTTATAGTCCCCACCCCTTCATTAAAAACATTTCCAATCTACGTGTGTAATAGTGCCTCCACATAGGTAATAACATTACTTGTGGGGGGCTCAATTAGGGCACCATATGTAATACATACACAGTAAGAAAGCTCTTTCCCATATCCATAAACTCAGTTTTGGATATGGAGAGCGCTTCCTAAATAAAGTATAAGTAGTGTAGCTATGGCCTATAACTGAGTAATATCCCCCCTGCCCTACCCATACTTTATTCAGGGAGCCCTCTCCATATCACCCCTAATTGAGTGAGAGCCCCTGCCTTACCCATACTTTTACTATGGGAGCTGTCCATACCACCAATAAGTTATGCATAATATGAATACAGATCTCCCTTAATAAAGTAATGGGAAATGTATAAAGATAATCATTAAATATTATATTTAATATTGGTTTGCATGACAGTGTACCTTGGTACAAAAAAGGTTGGTGACTGCTGATGTAGCTCATCTTTAGACTGCCTGTCCGAGAGGAAGCAGCTATAAATATTCATCTACGTAAAGCATTTACACATATGCAGATTTTACCCTTTGCATTGAAAAATCGGAGACAAAATCTACATGTAACATGAAAAACGTCTGCTAGAAAAGCATAATGCTCGCCAACAATGCTCGTAGATATGAAAGACAGCCACCCACTGCCACTCCATACTGATAGGGAATGTAGATCGTGATCTCTATTTGGGGCAGTGCCGGACAAGGTCTGTAAAGCTCTGCAGAATATGATGGTGCTATACAAAAAGTGAAACAAATAAAATATAACTGTCCCTGACAAGGATTACGACTACCCTTCTACCTCCTGCAAACAAACGTGGAGGACAACTACTTAGAAGGAATACCTAGATATATTTTATATTCCACCTAGAATAGTCAGTTTAAATGGAATGTATCCGCAATTTTTTTAAATTTATTTATTAAAACTGGATAGTGAAATATATTACTTTTTATAACTGTTTTTAGTTTCTGCTTATAGGTTTTAGTGTTGTATTTTATATACATGATTATGGAGGCTGCCATCTTGTCTGAGCTTCTCCTCATTTAGGGATATGCTTTACAGCATAGTCATGGCCATAGGCAGCAACAGTCTGAAGCTGACTCATTGAAGTCTATTAGAGAGTATTTATTTTATTTTTATTTTTTTTTTAAAGAGATTCCAGAGGCAGGGAGGGGGGGAATACATTATCTATTGTCAGTAGCGGATGCAATGATGGGTCACTATAGGGCTTATCTGTAGAGAAGTGATCTTTATTGTTGTGCTATCTGTCTTGTCTGTGATGTAAATTAGGTGACTGCTGCAATAAAAACCTGTCAGAATTGGCAAGTGTCATTCTTTTAATAGGTTTAGTGGCCAGAGTGAAAATTGTAGGATTTAGTATTTTGATAAATAGATAGTGACATGGAGAATTAAAAATAAAATCAATTCTTTAAAAATATGTTTAACATAAAAGCATTCCATGCTGCAAATCTTTATAAAAGACCAGGGAGATATATAAAAAAAATAAAAACCTAGTCAACCACACTTTTCAATACAGTTAAATTTGATAATGAATACTGTCCTTTTGTTACATGATGGGTCAATTAATGTAAAAGAGTACAATTTGCATGGAATTAGAAATGGATTGTAATTTCTTTGTAAAGACTTCTGAGGAGTAAAATAAATAACCTTCAGGCGAGAGCTTTTTAGCCGTCACTGACGGTGGTGATAAGAGTTTACAGAGCTGGCACTATGGCGCTGCTGTCTATTGTCTCCAGGTTATTGTACGGCCCTGTAGCTCTGAGGTTGGTATCAGCCTGCTTGCTCTGTGCACCAGCAGACGGCTTTGTCTCTTTGTAGCTCTCATACAAGCCTTCACGTGTCGCTCTGTGAGGCATAGCACAATGTAACTGGTGGATCTGTGTGGCCCTTGGTTTACTTTCATGGCCCAGACACATTGCATTCATGTAAAAAGAAAAAGGACTAATAAGACTGGCGGATTGTAGTGTAGATCCAGAGCGAGGTAACACTACAGAAAACTACTCGCTATTGTGCTCCTATATAACGGACACAACATTAAATAGAGGACGTCACGCAAATGAAAGGAGATACATACAAAGCAATGGGGATTAAAAACATTATTAACTGTATTGTACTTGTTTTATCCTGTCTTATAGTAAATCACATAATAAGCTATTATGGTTTTTTTTTTTTTTTTAATTAAGTTTAACTTTAATTCCATTTTTAGTAATTAAAATTTAATTAAAAAAAAAAAAAAAAAGTGTGTTGGGGAAGGGGGGGGGGTCTCATCACAAAACACTATTAAAATGGGAAATTAACTACAGAGATCCCTACATCAGCCTTCCATGTAAACAACGAAAGGCCCAAATTCACCAAACCTGATGATAAAGCTGTCTGGGCCGATCGCGCAATTGTTCTGCACACGACTCCAATCTGCACAAAGAAAATGCAACTTTTTATGCCACAGAAAACTGAATAAATCTGTCCCTCTTCTGGCTTGTAGAGTAGGTTCTAAGCCTTGAACCCCATTATATCCTAATTCAGAAATACCATAAAATTCCAATGATCCATCTCCAACTGATTTAACAGAACACTAAACCCCAAAATGAATTAAAAAAAATATATAAGAAATATGGCTGCCCTCACTGTTTGCCAGTCTGCAGCATATCTGCATGATCCTGAAGCAAACAGTCTAATAGAAATCCCGCAGAGAATATGGGGGTTCATCTACAGCTGATCTGCTCCATCTATGGCTGGAGAACTCAGGGGGCGGGGCTTAATATTGCTGTCCTACTTCAGACATGGCACAATAGGGAGGCTCCTGATCTAGTCAGTTGTCTTACAGCCTATCAAAGGACCTGGCTGAGGTCCTGGGACACAGAGAGATGCCTTTATATATCTCTCCATTTTGTTATAAAAAAAGAAAGTGCTGGGAAATTTTATTTTTTGTGTTTAAAATGGTCCTCTATCTTCTACCTGTCCTACATGCACTAAAATAAGAAACAATTACCTAGAATTTGGAATCCTGGATGTCTACAAATCTATCCATATAGGCTTTAATGTACCCTGAACATAGAAGCCAGGCACTGGCCACGATATTGAAAACTCTCAGCAAGCATACGTCTTCCTACATCTCTTCTCATCAGCCTATGGGAATTTATCATCCTACTAGTTCTCTCCAATCTGCCTCTTGGAATTTATCATCCTACTAGTTCTCTCCGATCTGCCTATGAGAATTTATCATCCTACTAGTTCTCTCCGATCTGCCTATGAGAATTTATCATCCTACTAGTTCTCTCCGATCTGCCTCTTGGAATTTATCATCCTACTAGTTCTCTCCGATCTGCCTCTGAGAATTTATCATCCTACTAGTTCTCTCCGATCTGCCTATGAGAATTTATCATCCTACTAGTTCTCTCCGATCTGCCTATGAGAATTTATCATCCTACTAGTTCTCTCCGATCTGCCTCTTGGAATTTATCATCCTACTAGTTCTCTCCGATCTGCCTCTTGGAATTTATCATCCTACTAGTTCTCTCCGATCTGCCTCTTGGAATTTATCATCCTACTAGTTCTCTCCGATCGCCCGGATTCCTACTAGTTCTCTCCGATCTGCCTCTTGGAATTTATCATCCTACTAGTTCTCTCCGATCTGCCTCTTGGAATTTATCATCCTACTAGTTCTCTCCGATCTGCCTCTTGGAATTTATCATCCTACTAGTTCTCTCCGATCTGCCTATGAGAATTTATCATCCTACTAGTTCTCTCCGATCTGCCTATGAGAATTTATCATCCTACTAGTTCTCTCCGATCTGCCTCTCAGAATTTATCAACCTACTAGTTCTCTCCAATTTGCCTCTTGGAATTTATCATGCTTTTAGTTCTCTCCGATGTGCCTATCGGAATTGATCATCCTACTAGTTTTCTTCGATCTTTTCCCTTGAATAGGACTTTCCACTCCAGGACTTTTCTTGGGCTGTAACTTGAGCAAATGAAGGTTTCCTTCCTAGGCTATGTTCACATTGCATTTGCAGTTCCTTGGATAATCTCCTATATACACATCAAACATACGAATTGGATGCAAGCAACAGGAATAGGCTGGCAAGTTAAGGTGGCCACTGTGAAGCTGCTTGCAAACGTTACCTGATTCCAAATTGCTCGAACTACTCCAGCACAATTATATTACTAGCCCCAGACTGTAGGCCCTGTCAGTAGCACAATTATGACCCTCTTAGCTCTGTGAACATGGCATGAGCGATTACATTTGGGTAACCAGCAAGACACTGGAAGAGGATTGGTGACTGGGGCTCTGCTGTGATGTCATTGCTAGGCAGGGTACCTGACTCTTGCCTTAGATATAATCTCAGCCACCTTAAGAATAAACTGGCGAGTTAAATAATCTACCCAGTTTTTTTAATGGATGCATAGGCTGGTTTACATGTTATACACTGCACGTTCTGGGTTGTGCACTGCTTGTGCACTTGATGGTTGCAGCAAATAAGAAACAGGTTGCCATGCAGAATAAGGCATGGCATGAAAAAGTGATGGAGGAGATTGCAGAGAGAACTCCGCAAGGGAATTAGAAGAAAGGGAGGGGGAGACGTAATCAATGGCATACGGGAAATGACAGGAACACATTGTTCTGCACACGTAACATTATCATCACCAGCCATACATAGCAGCCGCAGGACCAGCGACTACAGAGCTGAGGCCGATCAGTAAATGCCATGAAGCTGATGATATTGTAACCAGGGCCACACAGTCACATTTTACATTTCCATCCTCACCTCTAGAGCGTTGCAGCAAATTGGGGGATACTTATCTAGACTGTTTTCATATGTCAGCTTCATCCCCTCTGTACGGGAGTGAAATATACCTAATAGGCACATATTAAGAGGTGCAATGTCAAGTCTATGCCAGTTAGGAGCTAAGAAACGTGGCATGGACAGCATAAAACCATAAAAAGGAACACATTTTTTGCATTTTTGTGGAGATAAAAAAAATTGTGACTGTTCTACTCCAGGAAAATGGTGTAGGGAACATGAGAAATTCCCACATTCTTTTTCTCATTGCAGTACACTCTAATTCTCTCCTATCCTGCCAAGGGCACAAGGTACTGGCTCAGTGGTTAACACTGGTACTTTGTAATGTTGGCCCAGAGTACTAATACGACCAACATCTGCCTTTGAGTCTGTGTGTTCTCCCCGCTGTATGTGGGCTTTGTCTGAGTATTCCAAGAATATACGGTGTCCTTCAAGTACCAGTGGCCTAGGATTACAATATAGTCAACATATAATGGCCGCAGAAAGATCATTGTAACATGAAACTGTATTCCACATACAGTCATGGCCAAAAGTTTTGAGAATGATACAAATATTAATTTTTCCAAAGTCTACTGCTTCAGTTTTTCTAATGGCAATTTGCATATACTCCAGAATGTTATAAAGAGTGATCAGCTTAACAGCAATTACTTGCAAAGTCAATATTTGCCTAGAAAATGAACTTTGTCCCCCAAAACACATTTCAACATCATTGCAGCCCTGCCTTAAAAGGACCACCTAACATCGTTTCAGTGATTGCTCCATTAACACAGGTGTGGGTGTTGATGAGGACAGGGCTGGAGATCAATCTGTCATGATTAAGTAAGAATGACACCACTGGACACTTTAAAAGGAGGCTGGTGCTTGCCATCATTGTTTCTCTTCTGTTAACCATGGTTATCTCTAAAGAAACACGTGCAGTCATCATTGCACTGCACAAAAATGGCCTAACTGGGAAGAGTATTGCAGCTAGAAAGATTGCACCTCAGTCAACAATCTATCGCATCATCAAGAACTTCAAGGAGAGAGGTTCCATTGGTGCCAAAAAGGCTCCAGGGCGCCCAAGAAAGACCAGCAAGCGGCAGGACCGTCTCTTAAAAGTGTTTCAGCTGCGGGATCGGGCTACCAGCAGTGCAGAGCTTGCTGAGGAATGGCAGCAGGCAGGTGTGAGTGCATCTGCACGCACTGTGAGGCGGAGACTCTTGGAGCAAGGCCTGGTCTCAAGGAGGGCAGCAAAGAAGCCACTTCTCTCCAGAAAAAACATCAGGGACAGGCTGATATTCTGCAAAAGGTACAGGGAGTGGACTGCTGAGGACTGGGGTAAAGTCATTTTCTCTGATGAATCCCCTTTTCGATTGTTTGGAACATCTGGAAAACAGCTTATTCGGAGAAGAAGAGGTGAGCGCTACCACCAGTCTTGTCTCATGCCAACTGTAAAGCATCCTGAAACCATTCATGTGTGGGGTTGCTTCTCAGCCAAGGGAATAGGCTCTCTCACAGTCTTGCCTAAAAACACAGCCATGAATAAAGAATGGTACCAGAATGTCCTCCAAGAGCAACTTCTCCCAACCGTCCAAGAGCAGTTTGGCGCTCAACAATGCCTTTTCCAGCATGATGGGGCACCTTGCCATAAAGCAAAGGTGATAACTAAATGGCAAAGGGAACAAAACATAGAGATTTTGGGTCCATGGCCTGGAAACTCCCCAGATCTTAATCCCATTGAGAACTTGTGGTCAATCATCAAGAGACGGGTGGACAAACAAAAACCAACAAATTCAGACAAAATGAAAGCATTGATTCTGCAAGAATGGACTGCTATCAGTCAGGATTTGGTCCAGAAGTTGATTGAGAGCATGCCAGGGAGAATTGCAGAGGTCCTGAAGAAGAAGGGTCAACACTGCAAATATTGACTTGCTGCATTAACTCATTCTAACTGTCAATATAAGCTTCTGTTACTCATAATATGAATGCAATTATATTTCTGTATGTGATAAAAACATCTGACAAACACACATAAAAACCAGAGGGCAGCAGATCATGTGAAAATAGAATATTTGTGTCATTCTCAAAACTTTTGGCCATGACTGTACAGTGTGAGAGAGTCCGGATCCACAACATGTGCAATTGGTAAGAAGATACAGACAACCAGCATGGTCATGTTACTGGTAAAAACACAGAACTAGGGGGTGTTCACATTCGCATCATTTGATCCATTCTCCTAGTTTGTCAAAGTCATTGTCAGAGTCATTCTTGCAGGACTTTTTTTCCTGTAGCTGATTTTTTCAGCTGGAGGAAAAAAAAAAAAATGTGACATGACCTACCTTCAGAAAAAGGGAGACAGAAAAAATGTGATGCGGTTTTTTGACATTGTTTTTGATGCGGTTTTGGCAGCCTGCAAAAAAACTCAGTGTGAACATACCCTACCTGTGTCAGGATAAGCTGCCCTTTTGGACATCAGGTGAAGGTGACTCCGTTTTTCCTGGTACACGGTGAGTGCCATACAAGGCCTTTAAGAAGCTCCGATCCTCTACATAGAAACTTC
This sequence comes from Leptodactylus fallax, assembly GCA_947044405.1. Classification (NCBI taxonomy): domain Eukaryota; kingdom Metazoa; phylum Chordata; class Amphibia; order Anura; family Leptodactylidae; genus Leptodactylus; species Leptodactylus fallax. Next base: position 7,042,867 of record CAMRHE010000071.1, on the reverse strand, counting down.
CAGCAGCCATTTCTAACTATCATATGTAAAGACTTGTCTTATCTGTATTACTTATTTGCTTATTTGTCTTTAATCTTTATTATTTCCTATTTTGGGTTGGCCTTTTGGGGTTTTTTGGAACTAATTACTAGTTTTCCACTGAGTTATGGTCTCAAGTGATAATTTTCAACTTACAATGGAGAATTCATATAGGAAGTTGTGGGTCCACCATGCTAATAGGTAAAACGGCTTCCTATGGAAATGTTTCTGTTGTCTATGTCTGTGTATATACTATATGTGTGGGTTAGTATCTAAAATAAATTACAATGAGAACGCCATTAGGATAAAGAATCGAGGTGAGTGATGACCATCTCTGTACAGCACTGTGGACTATGTTGGCGCTACTGTATATAAGCAACAGAAATAAATGAGAAATCTGCAACAAGACACAGCAATCTTAGTTGTATTTTTGTTCTAGGAAATGTTCATATAACGGCTTTTAAGGAAAGCCACAACTCTGGACCTAATGTAAAACAGCATTCATTGATTTTACATAAGGTTTTCAATGTCGTATCTTTTCCCCATCAAAGTCAATGATGGCCATGACAGATAAGACATGCTGCAAAACCATCTCATTCACATTCATAAAGGTCCCATTCAGACACAGTACTCGAATCAATATTTTCCATCGATATTTGTAAGACAAAACCAGACACAAAATATATACATATATGCATTTACTGTCCGATTCGCTATTTCCATGTCAGTCGGCTGTGTGACATGCGGATGCTGGAAACGGTAGTTTTTGGCTGGCTGACAGGCAGACTTAGTCTGCCGAAAACAGATAAACCATGCTGGAAATAGCAGAGATTGTCAGGACTGGCCACTTGTAGCCGATCATCATCCTGCGCAGACTCACAGCACTTTTCTTATGCCTGATCAGGCAGTTTAGTTGATAATGCTGGTGGTGGGATCAATTGTAAGGACAATCCCATTATCAGACGACCGCCTGAAATCTAATGCGTGTGGCCAACCTTCAAATACTGACCACAATACTGCTGGCTGAACGTGGCGTGCCCATGACATGTCAGCAGGGTATGCAATTGACACAGAAGTCTGATTTGTCTAGCCAGTCTTTACATTTCTTTGGGGGAGGTACTGGCAGTCCTTAAAGACGACCATTCATGTCCTCTAACATTGGCGGTGTTATATAATATTGGAAAGCTGACAGTGCAATGAACTCAGTGCACTGTCAGCTGTGCCAGTATGTGCCCTCGTTACAGAGATATCGGTGCAGTTAGTTTCGGCACCTATATCACTGCAGTGTCAGAGGGGCTGGTCTCATAGCTCAGCGTCATTGCTAAGTGCCCCCTGACGGGACACTTGTACTGCCTTGTACTGTCAAGGGGGGCGTTTCTCTTTAAAAGGAGTCTGGTCAGCAGGAAAACAGATATCAGATTGATGACAGTACCTTGTAAGACGCCTTCAACACTTTCTAAAGAAGCCTTTTTTATTCTGCATTGCAGCTCCATTTTCATGAAAATCAGCCTTATATTATTAAGCAATTTAGCTGAAAAGGGCTTTAGGGGCATTTCCTCTCCTGCTGGGGCTTCACTCTCTAGAAAGTGAAGACTTTTCAGCTCAATTGCATAAGAATAAAATCTTGATTTTCATAAAAATGGAACTGCAAAGAAAAAACAAACAATCAAAAAACCACATTGTTGGAAAGTGTAGAAGCCTTTCTACAAGGTACTTTCATTAGTTTGATACCAATTTTCCTGCTTAAACACACCCTTTAAATGGTGTCTACAAATGCCTACAAAAACAATAACAGGGGCCAAGGCTGAAAATGTCAACCACCGCAAAAGAATACGCGATTCCAGAACAACTTGTGGCTGTCTGTAGGCAAATCTGGCAAATCAGTCCCCATCAATGCACTTTTTATCTATTTATTATTTATTTTATTTAGCTTACTTGTATAGCTCCATCATATTCCGCAGCGCTTTACAGTCACTCTCCCATATAGGGCTCACAATCTACATTCCCTATCAGTATGTCTTTGGAATGTGGGAGGAAACCCACGCAAACACAGGGAGAACATGCAAACTCCTTAAAGATGTTGTCCTTGGCTGGATTTGAACCCAGGAAGGCAAGGCAACAATGCTAACCACTGAGCCACCATGATGCCCATTATGCATTGATATATTATTCTGTGGCCATGAAGGTGTGTTTTGCTCTCATTCAAAGCCTTGTACAGGACTGTATTGGTTTAGAGGGCATTTACACCAGACAGGCTCCTTTTAAGGAGACTCACTGAACGCAAGATTTAAAAAAAAAAAAAAAAAAAAAAAAAATCCTGTTTTCTCACAGTGAATAAGAACCATCTCACTAGTGGCACCTATTGGAAGCAGCGCCTGTGAAGTCAATGTCCAAGCACTGCATAAACCAATAAAATAAAGTCACATTAGTTCTAGTTGTAAAATCCCCATAGTGAATGGATTACACAGTCTGGTAAAACACTGCACATATAAATATGTTATTTTACTTAAAGTCAGCTATACAATGAATAGATACAACACACAAGGAAGGAAAATGTACAGAGTAATCCATATCACAGATGAAAATGAACAGCAAGAGCCCCCTGCTGAGCCTGTAATGGCTCAAACTACTCTCCAAAAATAATAGTTCAGGTCTTATTTGGCAGGAAGATTTATGACAAGCGTTCAGACACAAATATGGGATGAGTAATGGGCTGCCTAATACCACGCACTACAGATAGCTGCATGGCAACAGCTAAATAGTCAATCTAATCTAAAAGCCAATACATCGGCCAGCTGGGATAAACGGAAGAATAACCCAATAAGCCTGGGAAGAGTAAGCATAAGCACAGCAAAATCTGAAATATAACAGTATATAGAGCAAGTCAGGCTGTGTGCACACTAGCAAAATGGCTTCTGTGTATAACGCAAGAAAGATCTGACATATGAGGCTTGCAAATGGCAACCAACGGACCCCCTGACATAATAGGATGGAGGAGGTGGAGGTTGTATCAAGGTTTCTCTCAATGTTGTCAAAAATAATAGCACAGTATTCATCAATGTTCTTGCCATCAAGAGTGAAGGAAACCTCAATGTCACCCCCAAAATAATATCATAGCAAAGGTATGTAAGGAACGTCACCAGTAACCAATGATATTGCTAAAGAGTTAAACAATGAGGGACATTTACAAGGGTTCTGCCACGTGATGTATTACACGGAGCTGTAACCGCACTCCAGGACAGGGACAACACTGCTTGCACTCAAGTAAGTGAAAGCAAATTGACTGGTGGCTTTTCCTCATTACTGGCAATGCGGTTTTGTAATTTGCCAAGTGACCAGTAATAAGAGAAGGCCCATGATCAGTTTAGAACATTCATTTGCTTAAAGGGGTTTTCCAGGCAAAAAAATATTGAGGACTTATCAAGGTCAACAATATCAGATCAGTGGGGCTCCCTCACATGGGAGAACTCCACTGATCAGCTGTTCTCAGTGGTCGATGTACAGATCTGGAAACAGAAGAAATAGGAGCAGAGCTGCAGAAACTCAACATGGCCGCTACACAGATAACAGAGCTATCTGCTTCCAGCTCTGCTCTCTGTACAGCAGCTGATGAGAACAGCTGATCGGTGAGGGTTCCAGGTGTTGAACCCATGCCAATCTAATAGTGATGACTTATATGAATAGCAGCTTCTGAGAACAGCTGATCAGTGGGGTCTCAGGAGTCAGACCCCCCCATTGATCTGATATTGATGAATCCTTTAAGCACCAGTGACCCCATCCTGGTGTGCAGCCACAGTGCCACACAGTACATCATGTGGCAGCCCCCTAAAAACTAGAGCAGCAATACTGCTGAACATAGTAAATTAGATACTAAGGGACATAACCAAAGCACTCTGTATAGGCGGGGGTAAATGTATTACTGTGGTTATGACTAGACTAGGCATAAGTGTGGCACATCTTGTCAGGCATGAGGGCATGGCTTCTCAGAAAAGAAAGGTGTGTCGATCACAAAAAATTCTGGCTCAAAGCAGGCCAGGTGGTATAAACTTACACTAGACAGTCTAAAGAAACAGCAGATTTATCATCATCCAGCATCAGTCACTGGGATAAATTTGGTGTATTTTCAGACTGTTTACACTGTCTAAATATTAGTAAATCTAAAATTAGTATTAGTATATCTAAATTAGTATTGTGCTTGCTTTGCTCCAGGATTAAAGGGGTTGTACCATCACAGACATTTATCCCTAAGCCACAGGATAGAGTATAAGTGCCACATCACAGGGGGTCAAACAACAGATCCCCCAGCAACCAGGAAAACGGGGGACTCAAAGACCCCCAAGCCTCCTCCTTGTGAATGAAGTGACAAGTGCGCTTGCATGACTGGCACTCCAATCAGTCCTTGTGAAGTGTACTGGCTCTTCTTGCACAAGGAGCACCTACGGGGACTTTCAGTCTGCAGATAGGGAAGAAGCATCTATAATGGGGCAACCCCATTAAGGCTGACAACCACAGAAAAGTGGTACCCAAGCATCTGTGACGCTTCATCTATACAACTCTACTCCTATCTAAATATTGTGAAAAATGTTTTTGGCCAGTGGCTTTTTAGGGTATGCTCACACAGCAAAAGTTGGTGCTGAATTTGAGGCGGATTCTGCCTCAAAATCAGCTCCAAATTCTGCCTGAAACCAGCCGTCATTGATTTCAAATGGGAGAGTCAGACAGTGAACTTTATCTCTAGCTCGATCTTCAGACAGATTCCACCTCATAACTCCCATTAAATGAATTTTAAGCCTCTGTCGCAATGTCCGCCTGAAATCGGCAGAAGAAAAAGGTCTTGTAAGGAGGAATTTTTCCTCCACTGGTTTCAGTTTTAAAACGGCAGACACCCAATAGACCCCATTATAGTTAATGGTGTCTGTCGGGCTCTGTGTGTAACCGCTACTACAGCTCTGTCCGCCTGTCTGTTTTGGTCCTCCAATATAGCATTAGTTGATATTCTCTGCAGCAGACGGCTGGTTAGTTCCTGTAGCTATAAATCAAATGCTTCTCTGCGTCTGCCACGCACGGGCAGCCATGCCTTCACTCTGAGGTCTACATATATTTTTATATTGGCAGCAGATTCATTTTTTACAGAGCCCCCAAATTTCCTAAACATACAGACTTAAAGGGGACTTGTTAGCCTGTTGTGCTGCAGTCAGATAGAACAGCTGTCCGTCCCTTATATTTATATATAGCACCAACATAGAGCAGCACTTATAAGTTGTACAGAACTACAGGACATTCACATACATGTTATTCCTTGCAGGGGGGGGTCGCAGTATGCCTGCCATCACGGCCCACCCTGCTGATGACTAACACCATTGTTCCTAGCCAGTGTACGTGTTTTTTGCATTATTTTTTCCCCCGATCATAAAATATTTGGTCAAGGGAAAAGGTTTTTTTATTATTTTTTTTTATATACATTTTACCTTTTGCCATTTTCTTAGTCCCACTATTGGACTTCAACATGAATTGTCTGATCGATTCTATAACTCACTGTGATACTTCTGTAATGTATTGTGCATGTCACGTGTTGTACCATATTAGGGCTTTTCTTAGGGACAGACTTAAAAGACTAACATCCATGGCAGACCAGGGGTCTTTATTACGCCTTTGGCTACCATTGTAATCCGTTGGCACCCAATGATCAAGTTATGAGGGCACCAATGGGCAGCTCCACCCTGCCCGATTCATCACTCCATACACAGATCTGGCTTGAAAAAGGTCCCCTGTGACCGAAACGTCACCCAATTGATCTAAGAACAATTATTTGTATCTAAAGTGTAATTGGTGGACAATTTTCTATGTACATACCTAGCTCTGCTGAGTAAATAAACTATGTTTGGCTTGCAATCTCTTTGTGTGCCGAGGTTCTTAAACATTTAGGTGACACGGCTGCATGTAAGGGATTATATAGGATTAATAAACAATAGGGCACCCACTCCACCAAACCACTGGACACCCATGCAGAACTTATTCTGAGTGGTAAAAACAAGGCACTGTAGAATAAAGCTCTTAAAGGCAGCCATCAAAATGCACTAAGCCCTCTCTAGCAGCAGGTTGAGTTTTAACCATGTCTATGCAGGAGATTTGGAGCTCTGCATAAAACTTTGACCATTATATAGACATATAAAGAAAAAGCTGTGGACCTATATGATAAATAAAATGATACATGGTGGATGTTGCAGGGATCCTGGGTGTACTCATATGGAAGTTATAACCATTTCAGAGAATTTAAAGAACAATGGCCTGCCTCATATACTGCACTTTTATTTGGCAAAGGATCAAGGCTGATGGGAAATGCCATCGGTACCAGCACCGAGCTGCAATGCACATTAATCTGGATGATGAATAAATCCGGGCTAGGAATTAGCTTGCACTATTTAAGTGTCATGAATATTGCATGCATATCCAATTGTATTCCATTTACCCAATGACTGAAATGCTGAAGGATTATACCTTGATAGAAAACATAATTGGAATCACTTAAGAACTCCAAGAGACTTTTCTACTGTACTGTGACAATTCTGCTTGCAATGCATCTGCACAGAAACCTCTCTAGCACCCATGGCTTGTAAATCTGCTTTTTTTCCACAATATAGCAAGGTCCTGGTTGACTGCCATATCTTTCATTCAGAGCAGAGGGGAGGCGCCCACTGAGCAGCTCAGACCACTATGGAGTGAAGGACCGCCCATCAGACCACTATGGAGTGAAGGACCGCCCTCAGACCACTATGGGTGAAGGACCGCCCTCAGACCACTATGGTGTGAAGGACCGCCCTCAGACCACTATGGTGTGAAGGACCGCCCTCAGACCACTATGGAGTGAAGGACCGCCCTCAGAGCACTAGGAGTGCAGGACCAGCTGTCGCCTTGGATTACCAGCGCCGGAAAGTTAGTACTGGCATGACTATGAAAAACTAAAAACATATAGTAAACCAAGGTAACAGCTCTCCAGGGCTCCTCCTAGCACTGTCAGCAGCTTTGCAGGGTCAGTATCAGACTATCAAGAAAAATACATAATACTAATTCTACTTACTTATAAAGGTAATATTCTCCCAGCTCAATTTCTTCTTTGCATTTGATATTATCAATAAACTGAAATGAAAATGAGACAAAAGACAATCTATAAAGTACTTGTAACAACCAACACGAAGCATTATATTAAAGTGGATGTCTCAAGAAGATAACCCTTACCCATAAGTTCTATTACTACGGATGGGGGGAGGGTTTTCCTGTTTGAGAACTCTATAAGGCAGAATGGAGATCTGATTTTTACAAATGTCTCCAGCTCTGGTAGCCGTGTCCTTGCATTACACAGATGGCGACTAACGTTAAAAGGATTAGCCCTCTTTTACAAATTGATGGCCTATCCTTAAATTTATCGCCTATTTATTAAAGAGGACCTTTCATGTCCTCATGCACATGCGGTTTTATATACTGCTAGAAAGCCGACAGTTCACTGAATTCAGCGTACTATCGGCTTTCCCGTAATTTGCCCCGGGGATGGAGAGATCGGTGCCATTAGTTTCGGCACCGATCTCTGCCCATTGTCAGAAGGGCGTTCCTGAATTCAGCGCACTGTCGGCTTTGTAGCAGTATATAAAACCGCATGTGCCTGAGGACATGAAAGGTCCTCTTTTAAACCAGATGAAATATATCACTTTTTCTTTGATCTGTTATTTTTCTGATTGGAGATTTTTTTTTATTCTATTTTCATTACATAGGACTACCATATTGCTTAAGCTTCTCCTTTGCTCTGTTAACAGCATTTAGTAATATGCTTTACAGTATAGTCATGGCCATAGGCAGCAATAGCCTGGAGTACACTCACTGAGGTCTATGGAAGAGTTTTCTAGACATGCCCTGTGCAAGGAAGGGGTGTAGATAAGCTGCAACATTATCTATTGTTAATAGTAGATGTAATGATGGGTCACTATCAGTGTTATCTGTAAAAGTATGAACTTCTACTGTGTGTCTGTCTTGTTTGTGATGTAAATGAGGCGAGTGCTGCAATGAAAACCCCTACACAATTAGCAAGTTTAAGGCTGCTATTAGGCTTAGTGAACAGAGTGAAAATTGCATGATATTGAACTTCTTGAAAAAATATAGTTAGTAAAAATGAAAAATGAAATCATCCAAAATACTTTAAAAATGTGTTTCTCATAAAAACTTGGGTTAAAAATAGGCCATTTTGGTGACATGTTCCCATTAAGATAGGCCAATCATTTTAGATTTGCAGGGTCCACCTGTCTGGGCCTCTGTAGGTTAGCTTTTTACCGGAGCATGCACCTTTCAGGACTGCTTACATTGTGGAGCTGTGCGGCTCACCGTCCACACTTGTAATGTAAGTAGCGGTTGTGAGTACAGCAGCGGTGTCCCACTTACATCTATGGAACGCTGTGTAGTACCCACAACACCTCTACTAAAATTAAGGCGAGTGGGCAGCACAACTGCTGGTGCCACGCAATAATGCATCTTAACTGTGCTGTGCACTGCAGGAATTCCACCTAGTTGCCTTCAGTTTCCACCAGCAAAATTATTGGGGGTTCAGGGACCAGGGCTATCAGCGGGTTGCCCTGATAGCAACAATTTAAAGGGATCATTATCTGATTAATTGAACCCCTTTAAATAAAATGAACGGAGATTAATAATTCACTATTGCCAACACTTCTAAATCCGCTCCAGAGGGATGGTTTGACTTAACCCTTACATTTAGCCCAAAATACAGCACAGCTGTTTTCTATTGTGTCTTCACCTACAGTAAAGAGCGATACTGCAGATGTATGATATGACCCAACTCTGAATTATGCCAAATCCTTTAGTCGCAGGGTTTGACAAATTTGCTTATGGCCCGTTCACACTGCTGTTTTCCTTTAAAAGTCTATCCCAATAAATACCTTGTCAGGCGTACTGCATAGTCCTGGTCCCAAGTTTAGCTCTGCCACAGAAATTGCTAACAGGAATATTGTCAAGGTATTAGAAGTGAAGCCCAATGATGTGGGTAACTCTACGGCTGCTTCAGACTTTCTTTTCTACTTGCTTTTCCATATTGGTATGACTGACTGCTAACAGTGTTACTTGGACATTTCCTTACCCGTGTGATGACCAGAGAGCTCACTGGTATCTTCCTATCATAGCATTTATCCATAAGTGATGCCAGGTCAGCTGTAAAAGACAAGAAGATCATCTAATGGTATTTTATCTATTACAATGTTCATGTATTTCTATAAATGAATAACACCTTGATAGAGAACCATGAAGCACAAGCCACTATCCTACCCATATTTATCACCTTAACCTACACCTCAAGGAGTAATCTATGTTTGTAGGACAGAAATTGCATTCTCTGAACTCAGATATTAAGCCTCCCCCAGCATACACCGCAGAGAAAGGTCAGCTGAACCCACTCATTTTTGTGGGACCATTTGGCTAGCTAATACATATCTAATGTGCATGTCAGTGAAATAAGGGATGTCTTGTCTATTGCTCACACTACCGTTAGTGAAGTCTGTTGCTCTCATCCATCATAGAATCAGAGAAACGGACTTAGGCTAGGTTCACATCTGCGTTGGAGTCTGCCTCAGATTCCACCTAAAACCAGTGGAGAGAAAAGACCTGCACAGGCCCCATTATAGTCTTTCTCCTCCAACTGAAAACTAAACAAACATGACTGAAGAAAACTTCCATCTTATTTTTTACATTAGACAAAGGGAGCTCCTTCATTCAGTCTATTGGCTTTGCTCTGATCCTATGACGGATGAGAACAACAGACTTACCACTGATAGTGTGAATCCAGCCTAATTTTGACATCTGATCCTTCTGTTCTCCCTGGAGATTTTTGACAGCAACTTACTACTCTCTCTACAGTAAAAACACATGCAAGCTTGGCCACGGTCATGTGACATACACACCAGGGAGATGTCTGATTACTGTGCTGTGACTATAACTAGCTGTGCACATGTGTGCCCATCACATGACCATGGACTGTATATCATGTGATCATGGACTGATTTTTATCCACCAGAAGTGGAGTAAAATTTTGGTGGGTTTTGTTGGAAACTATGCAAACTAATAGGCAGTGCAATATTAGATTAGACATGGAGAGCAGATTCATCATTTTGCACTAGCCAATGTGATAAATCTGGCCTACTTTAAACCTGCCTAGACTAAGTTTACACTGTCTTGGTACTAGACAGCATTAATAAAACTGCCTTATTGTATCTGTCACAACTGTCATGGCTCCAGTAATAATAAAAGTCATGATGTTCTTGTGAACAAGGTCTTACAGTTTCCATTATAGTTCAGTAACACTATGACATGACAGCTGTCAAACTTCTTTTTCAAGCTATTAGGCCTTACAACTGTGTGTGAGTCATAGACAGATAGAGCAAGAGAGTGTGCCAAAGGTGGGGAATGGATCCAGTCATGGGAATGCAGGGAAATGTCTTCAAGGCGGCCGACTCATTAGAGGGAGAAGAAAACAATGAAATAGATATAGATCCAGCAGTCAGCCTGGCTCAGAGAGTCTGCCGCAGACAGTACATACAGGAATATACCAGATGGAAAAAGGAGCAGGAAGCAGAAATCCCATCCATAACTCACACACCAATTACATCCATCTGTTCCTTCCTTAAAATGGTAATGAAGCCATAATTTGCTTAAGAACAATGGCATTCGACTTGGACCATTCACGGCCATGATGACTTAAATCAGCAACCAACCCTGAACTGTCCTTTCTGCCAGTCCTACGTCAGTGGAAGCCTGTCCTTTTTTACCAAGCCAGATGCTCGCTGGTTATGGTATCTGGATACAATGACAGCTCATATGGACCCAATTTCAGGAGGCCAATGCCTATAAACAGGGATAGGAGTTTCAAGCTCCATGTAGTGCAATTTCCAATCACTTATCCAAACATATATAGTAAGTAAGTGTCTGTCAACAGTGACAAGTACAACCTGTAGTGTCTGAGGAAAAAGCACCATAATCTTCATCTGCAACATGCTGGATTATACACTATGGTACCTGCTATACTGCTCGGTTGGGCTGTCATTTTACTTTTAGTCTACTGTCAAACTCTACATAAGGCATGGGATGAGCACAAGACTCCTGGCAATGTATGGTTACCTTGTTGGCTGTACCGACTAGTCTGTTACCCAATAGTATCCAATCTGTGCTGCACTCAAAAGTGCAACTCCCACCATAACCTGACAGGCATACGTTCTGTGGGCATGATGGGAGTTGCAGTTTTGCAAAAGCTGTGTCATAGTTTGGAGATCTCTGTTCTAGAGGAAACAAGAACTCCCAACTATTGTAGACAAGTTGTAATGAGTTCTCTATAACTTACACAATAAGCAAATATAAACAATTAAACATTTTGCAGGGTTTTTCAAATTTTCTCTAATTATCTTGGTGTCAGTCTTTTGTCTTGATCGGTCACCAATGGACATGAATGCAGGCATTTTCTATGGTTATGCACTTGTTAGAAACCCAGCCATGATTTCCTTATTGTGGACAGGTTATCAGGCAGGGACACTACATGTATGAGAAGATAACCCGGCCACAATAAGGAAATCATGGCTGGATTCCTGACAAGTGCCAGACTATAGAAAGTTCCTGCATTCATGGTCATATCCACAGGTAACTAATCCAGACAAAAGACTAAGCTGGTTAGAGAAAATCTTTAAAAACTAAATTCACAGTATATTTGAACAAATGTCTAACTTAATGTTCTTCAAACTCATACATGATTATGTTCATGAGAAAACCAGTTTAAGTCAAGATGAGCAGGCCAAGAGAGATGTCAAATAATTCACTACTTCAGTGTTTTAAGTAGACATTTTACACAGATCCCCCCCAATATGTGTTCTCCATAGCAAGTCAAAAGGATACAACCATGATTTCAGCTGAATATTTAGGTAATAAAAGGTTGAAATACACATATTTAAGTAAACTGATCAATGCAAAAACATAATATCCTAGTCTAGACTGTAAATGTAACAGAAATATAAACTTTCCTAAAAAAACAAAACTAAGGCAATATCACCCCCTGGTGGATAATAAGCAAACATACATGAGAAGAAAAAGCAAGAAGTGCATTTTTTTTAAATATTGCAGGACAATACCTAAAGAGGTTTTCCCATGAACATTTTTGCAAATATAAGTAATTAAAAATTTTGCAGAATTTTTTGGCACTTGATAGAAACACAGTAATGATTTCCTTATTGTAGCTGGGTTATCAGGCAGGGACACTACAAGTATGAGAAGATAACAAGGCCACAATAAGGAAATTTATGGCTGGGTTTCAGAGTAGAGAAAGTTCCTGCATTCATGGTCGTATCCTTTGGCAACCAATCATTACAACAGACCGTCACCAGTACAATGGTTAGAGAAAATCTTTAAAACTGCAGATTTTTTTTTTATTTAACCTGTACAATTTTAAATATGGTTACATTTGTGGGAAAACACCTTTAAGCTAAGGCCCCACGAAGCCAAATGCAGCAAAAAAACGCTGAGGAAAAAAAACACATCAGAAACGCATCACTTTTTTCCCGCAGCATTTTTCATTGTGTTTTAGCAGAGTTTTCCTCTGCATGCATTCTGCCCTTATTATACCTATACGAAAAACAACAGCGTGAAACCGCCATGGCAAAAACATGGCAGTGTTTTCACAACGTGAGGCTTCACCAATGACATTCCCCGTCCACACTATCCATTACTGATCCAGCATAGCACCGTAACTGTACAGTGGCTGTGCTAGGTACTGCAGCTCAGCCCCATTCATTTAAATAGGACTGAGCTGCAACATGGACTGCACCTCATTAAGGCTACGGCCCCACGTTGCGGAAACGCAGCTTTTTTTGTTGTAGATTTTGCTGCGGTTTTTTGAACCAAAGCCAGGAGTGGATTTTGCAGCAGGTAGAAGTATAAGAAGCTTCCTATATATTTCCCATTTCTTTTGTAGCCATTCTTGGTTTTGGCTCAATAAACCGCAGCAAAATCTACAAGAAAAAAAAAAGCTGTTTTTCCGCAACGTGGGGCCTCAGCCTAAAGGTGTATTCTCCACATGTGTTGGAAAACACCGCCCATGGTAAATCTTCCCCATGATGTATTAAATGTAAAAAGGCCTGTGCTGGTGATAAGTTCTCTTTAATGTTCATATTGCATCTACATACAACAAAGTGTGTGTTGGAATATATATTCACGTGAGCAGAATGATACATGAAGCAATATATAGTGGCTTGCAAAAGTATTCATACCCCTTGAATTTTTGCACATTTTGTCACCTTACAACCACAAACAAATGTATTTTATTCAGATTTTAAGTGATCAGACAACAAAAAGTAGCAGATAATTGTGAAATGGAAGGAAAATGATACATAGTTTTCAAAATTCTAATCAAATAAAAATCAGAAAAGTGTGACGTGCAAAAGTATTAAGCCCCCTGTACTCTGATACCCCTAAATAAAATCCAGTGCAATCAATTGTCTTCAGAAGTCTCTCAGTTAATAGAGTCCAGCTGTGTGTAATTTAGTCTCAGTATAAATACACCTTAAGGTCTCAGTGGTTTGTTAGAGAACACTAGTGAACGAACAGCATCATTAAAGCCAAGGAACTCACCAGACAGGTCAGAGATAAAGTTGTAGAGAAGTTTAAAGCAGGGTTAGGTTATACAAACATATCCCAAGCTTTGAGCATCCCAAGGAGCACTGTTCAATCCATCATCCAAAAATGGAAAAAATATTCTATAACTGAAAACCTACCAAGACATGGCCGTCCACCTAAACTAACAGATCGAGCAAGGAGAGCACTGGTCAGAGAAGCAGCCAAGAGGCCCATGGTCACTCTGGAGGAGCTGCAGAAATCCACAAATCTGGATTTATTAAAGAGTGGCAAGAAGAAAACCATTGTTGAAAGAAAGACATAAGAAGTGTTGTTTGCAGTTTGCTGGAGGCTGCAAAAGACTTGAGACTGGGAATGAGATTCACCTTCCAGCAAGACAATGATCCTAAACATACAGCCAGAGCTACAGTGGAATGGTTTATATCAAAGAATATTCATGTGTTAGAATGACCCATTCACAGTCCCGACCTAAATCCTATTGAGCATCTGTGGCAAGACATGAAAATTGCTGTTCTCAGACGCTCTCCATCTATTCTGGCTAAGCTTGAGCTATTTTGCAAAGAAGAATGGGCAAAAATCTCAGTGCACAAAGCTGGTAGAGACAGAGCCCAAAAGACTTGCAGCTGTAATTGCAGCAAAAGGTGGCTCTACAAAGTATTGATATAGGGGGGCTGAATACTTTTGCACGTCACACTTTTCAGATTTTTATTTGATTAAAATTTTGAAAACCGTGTATCATTTTCCTTCTACTTCACAATTATCTGCTACTTTGTGTTGGTCTATCACTTAAAATCTCAATAATATACATTTAAGTTTGTGGTTGTAAGGTTACAAAATGTGAAAAAGTTCAAGGGGTATGAATACTTTTGCAAGCCACTGTAGCAGAACAAATATTATCCACTGTTCAGACACAGCAATAACTATCAGAACTCACCTAAATTATGGCTCTCTTTCTCCCATTTTTCCCAGGCTTTATCATTAATATACGCTGCAGAAAGCAGAAACCTTTTTCCTGCAAAATACAGAAGCCATTTTTTTTATTAAAAAAAAAAAAAAAAAAAGTATATACACTTTATATAATATAATACAGGTTTAACTTGACTAACAGCCACTTTTCAATGGCGCTTGCTGTGAATCGCACACTGCAGTGTGTTATCAGATTCAAGTTAAGCTTTGCTGTATCTATCAGCATACAGTTATAGCAGGTATTGGGCCCTCTGTTAGGACCAGGGCTGTGGAGTCGGTAGGTCAAATTTCCAAATCCTGCTCTATCCCCTTCATAAATGGCTGACAGCCAAGTGTTAGACAGAAGCAGTAAAGAGCCTCTAATTCATTAAAAAGCTAGTGATTGCATTCCTATGAAAGTAAATGTAATAAACTGTACATCTAATTAATTAGATATCAATAATTATATAATATCATTAAACGTAATCATTTTATTTTGAAGTCAAAGTTGGTTACTTTTTTCAACTCCAACTCCACAGCTTTGCTTAGGGCCTCATTTGACATTATGTTACAGGGGTGCAGGTGGGGTGAGAGAGAGCAGGGACGTACACAGGATTTTGTAAATGGGGTTGCACAGTCAGTTATGGGCCATTCACATCATAATTTGGCTTCTTTTCAGCCTCCAATTCTATGACATGTTTGCAAAGGATAAAAAAAAAAAGCTGAAAAAAATTCAGACGAAGGCCCAACATTGCAGATGCGCAGCTTTTTTGCACATTTTGCTGCAGTTTTTTAAACAAAAGCCAAGAATGGCTACATAAGGAATAGGAAATATATAGGCAGTACTTATACTTCTCCCTTCCACTCAACCCAATCCTGGCTTTTGCATAAAAACATGCAGAAAATCTGCAACAAAAAAAGCTGTATTTCTGCAATGTGGGCCTCGACCTCAGAAAGCTTTGTTCAGGCTTATTCTTTTATGGCTTCAGGATAGGCCATAAACATATTACTGATAGGGGGGCGATACTCAGCCCTATTATCTGTACGGAGCCACTCCTGGCACCTGTCCACTACATAATACGGGGCCGGAAACAAAGCTCAGTCTGTTGTTTAGCGGCCTGGAGATTTCACTGCAGCTCAGCTTTCATTGAAGTCAATGGGCAGAGTGGCCTGAATGAATTATCCCGCAAATAGAGGCCACTGCCATTAGGGAATATGACTGCTGTGAAGGGGTGTACTTGGTCCATACAATGTTTAGGTGGGTGGTACGTGTCGTAGTAACAAGCACATGAATGCCAAGACCCTACATTTAGCAGCAGAAAATTGCCCAAACACACACTAGGGGCAGTCCACGTGATGTGATAGAAAGTGTCTTCTTCCACAGCCACATAATACAGGTCTCATATGCCCATTATGGGAAGTTCAGCAGTGGACAAAGTTCAGCATAGACACTCTGACCTCTGTGCAGCAATCTGCGATATGTTGTCCTAGCCAGCAGTAACTTTTTCAGCAATCTGAGCTCCTATGGGATTGGAGTAGACAACCTAGCCTTTCATCTTCACAAGCATCTATATACCGGGGCATCCAGTTCCTCTTACCAGTTCACCAGTTGTCCTTGCTTTAACTTTTTAACCCACAATTTAACCCTTATTAAATTCACTCAGTTCCCTCCATATGACTACCTTTCCAGCTTCCAACACAACAACCTCAATAACTGACTGCTTACCTGCTGCCTAATATATCCCGACCATTGGCAGAACAGAGATCATCAGTCTCTTCCCCGGTCCGTGCATGTACGTTACTGCTAAGTGCTGGCCTGCACCTGTACTTACTATGCTGCTAGAATATCAGACAGCAAGTGCAACCCGGCAATTACCATCATCCACATGCGGATACCATGGTTCAGGTGCACTGTGTACGGCACCCATAGGATGTAGGGCTGCGGAGTTGGTAAGCCAAGCCACAGACTCCAACTCCTATTTTTCTACAGCCTGACAACCATGGCCAGTCAGAAGCATTAAAAAAAGGCAATGGCTAAATTCCTATGAAAGTAAATATGTAATAAACTACTGTATATGTATACATCTAATCAGACAATATTGCTAATCGTACAATATATAGTCATTTTATTTTGACGCTGGAGTCAGTAACTTTTTTCCGAGTTCACCCATAACACTGACTCTGACTTCAGAGCCCTGACAGAATGAGCACAAATGCAGCACTCACGTCATTTCTGAAGACAAGCCCACCCAGCGATCAATGGCTGACGCAGGTAGGCTGCGCTTCAGGTACAGCCGGTGCCATATTATTTGTCCTAAACGTTCACATTTTTTAAATGCAATTTTTGAAGCCAAAACCAGGTATGCATCAAAAAGGAAAAGAACTTGCAGAGGACCGACGGTGTTTCTCTTTTTTGGTTTCAAAACATTCTTGCATTTGGCTTCAAACACCACATTAAAAAAACCTGAATGTGGAGACCCATCCTCAATATTATGGAGGATTGGGGTGTCACATGACGGTTCTGACAGTCTCTGTTATAAAAGAGATATATAGTATAAAAGTAAATATATAATTAGAAATATCAGGATCTTTATAACCTTCTGGGCAGGAGTCGGGAACAATTTTGGCTGGAGTCTGAGTGAGGCAGAAAAAAGTTACAGAGTCCGACTTTAAAATAAAATGATTGTTTTTAATTATTAATATTGTATAATAATTATAGTAATAAACACTAGTAAGATTTATTATTCCTCAGATAACTCCTTTAATTGTCAAAAAATATGACATTCCAATGGTGATGAAGCCACATGGGATAAAGGAGAGGGGTTTTTGTATTTTATTAGATTAGGGTGGTCCCACTCAAGTGTCTATTTCAGCGTTTTTGTGGGTTTTTCACCACATCAAACACTGTTAAAAACAACTTAGTCAGATGTTGCATCTTAATCAAGGGTGAATTACGATATGCATTATATACGCAGCCTTTCTGTGGTGTATACTAACCTAGTCATCAGGGCGCTGTAGCAGGCTGGCAGGGTCATGTAGTCAGAGCTGATAAGCACGCTTATTCCTCCTGGATTGTCAGCCGCCTCATCTCTGACATCCTTGCCAGTAACTGAAATCCTGCAGTGAGCCAGTGCTGACTCCATGACTCTGCTACACCGTCCCGATGACTCCACATACTGTACTATTATAAAACCACACTGACATTATACACTTCTGTAAAGACGGGTCACTGGAGGGTAGAACAGTATCATGGGGGCAGTTTCAAGACATAAAATCTGATGGCAGATTCAGAGTCAGGGTCATGACCAGTTTTGGGTGGAGTAGGAGGCTTCAAAATAAAATGATTAATTACTGTATATTATACAATTAATACTGTATAATTAGATACATACAGTGGGGAAAAAAAAGTATTTAGTCAGCCACCAATTGTGCAAGTTCTCCCACTTATAAAGATGAGGCCGGCCTGTAATTGTCATCATAGGTAGACCTCAACTATGAGAGACAAAATGAGAAAACAAATCCAGAAAATCACATTGTCTGATTTTTTAAGACTTTATTTGCAAACTATGGTGGAAAATAAGGATTTGGTCACCTACAAACAAGCAAGATTTCTGGCTCTCACAGACCTGTAACTTCTTCTTTAAGAGGCTCCTCTGTCCTCCACTCATTACCTGTAGTAATGGCTCCTGTTTGACATTGTTATCAGTATAAAAGACGCCTGTCCACAACCTCAAACAGTCACACTCCAAACTCCACTATGGTGAAGACCAAAGAGCTGTGGAAGGACACCAGAAACAAAGTTGTAGACCTGCACCAGGCTGGGAAGACTGAATCTGCAATAGGCAAGCAGCTTGGTGTGAAGAAATCAACTGTGGGAGCAATAATTAGAAAATGGAAGACATACAAGACCACTGATAATCTCCCTCCATCAGGGGCTCCACGCAAGATCTCACCCCGTGGGGTCAAAATGATCACAAGAACGGTGAGCAAAAATCCCAGAACCACACAGGGGGACCTAGTGAATGACCTGCAGAAAGCTGGGACTAACGTAACAAAGGCTACCATCAGTAACACACTACGCCGCCAGGGACTCAGATCCTGCAGTGCCAGACGTGTCCCCCTGCTTAAGCCAGTACATATCCGGGCCCATCTGAAGTATGCAAGTGAATGCATCCAAAGAACACCATACCTACTGTGACGCATGGGGGTGGCAACATCATGCTTTGGGGCTCTTTCTCTGCAAAGGGACCAGGACGACTGATCCGTGTACATGAGAGAATGAATGGGGCCATGTATCGTGAGATTTTGAGTGCAAACCTCCTTCCATCAGCAAAGGCATTGAAGATGAAACGTGGCTGGGTCTTTCAGCATGACAATGATCCCAAGCACACCGCCAGGGCAATGAAGGAGCGGCTTCGTAAGAAGCATTTCAAGGTCCTGGAGTGGCCTAGCCAGTCTCCAGATCTCAACCCCATAGAAAACCTTTGGAGGGAGTTGAAAGTCCGTGTTGCCCAGTGACAGCCCCAAAACATCACTGCTCTAGAGGAGATCTGCATGGAGGAATGGGCCAACATGCCAGCAACAGTGTGTGCCAACCTTGTGAAGACTTACAGAAAACGTTTGACCTCTGTCATTGCCAACAAAGGATATATAACAAAGTATTGAGATGAACTTTTGTTATTGACCAAATACTTATTTTCCACCATAATTTGCAAATAAATTCTTTAATAATCAGACAATGTGATTTTCTGGATTTGTTTTCTCATTTTGTCTCTCATAGTTGAGGTCTACCTATGATGACAATTATTGGCCGGCCTCATCTTTTTAAGTGGGAGAACTTGCACAATTGGTGGCTGACTAAATACTTTTTTTCCCCACTGTAGCTTGTTATATATTTACTTTCATATGGATTAAATCACTAATTTTTGAAGGGGCTGTTCACACAATCCCTGTGGATTTTGAGCACATCCTGTCTTAAAATTTGTTTCAAATTCCAGCTGTATTCCATGTGAGGCAGCGATGGACACTTCTTTTTGTCAGGACGCTGAAATAGGAGCATCCTGCCTGATCTTGATGTGGATTTCACAGCTGATTCAGCCACAGAATCCAAAGCACTAGGCTCAGTCTGATTAAAGGGGTTGTCCAGAATCTGAATATCGTATCAGATCGGCTGGGGTCCACCATCTGAACTGATCGACTTATGCAGCCGCCAAAAGCCATACACCATCTATACGGCTGAAAGCAGCCCTGGCCTATTCAAGTGAATGGGAGTGAGGTTGCAGTTCTACGCACCACCACTACAGTGTATGGACCAGATGCTGTATACAGTGGCTGCATAGAGAGTGTACAGAGCTCCGTACATTGTAGCGGTGGTGCCACTCCCATACTCTTGAATAGGCCAGGGCTGTTTTTGGCTGTATACTTAGTATATGGCTTTTGGCACTTGCATCAGTTTGGGTGTCGGACCCTGATCCATCTGATACTGATGACCTGTCCTGTGGGTAGGTTGTCACTATCAAAAATATTCAGATCCCCTTTAACCCCATTGAGTCTGAGGCTTTGACAAGTAAACCCACAGCGGCAACTCATCTTATAGTCATGGGTTCTACAGGATCAGAATCTGGAGAGGGATCTCAGGAACGTCAGCCATTTATGAAGGGGTGATACTGCAGAAATATATGGGAGTCACAGTTATGGTTTGGCTTCCCAACTCTACAGCCCTGCAGATCCAGAGGCTGTGAGCGGGCACACATCTAACACTTGTCACTACTTTTAGGTTTACACGTTTCCAGCCATTCACTGAAGTCCAGCACAAACTGTGTGTATAAAAACACAGTCTATATTATATGATAGTACTGAGCAAGAGACAGCTCAGGCCCTGTACACACTACACAGGAGCGCTGTATGCGACAATGTCATATCTGACAGCAGCTGTGAGCGCCCCCCACAGACCATACACAAATACCGCAAGGTCCAGGCCCCGTGCCCCTGACCCCTGCACCCACCGCTCCGCCCGTACCTGTCACTGCGGCGCTTAAAGGCACCAGCCGGGACCTGGAGAGCAGCATGTACCGGCTCAGCATGGAGGCCGCCATCTTTGAACGTCACGTCTCCGTGTCTCCGTGTCTCCGGGTGATGACAGAGTGGGCGGGGCCGGCTGACCCCGGGCTGAGTCCTGCGGGCGTCTAGTGTGGCCACACATGGCGGACCCGGCTGTACTGCAGCTTATGTCCCGCCGTGTGTGTGAGGCCGACGCTTTCCATAGGAGACTATAGCCAATATTATCTCTATACTAACAGTGCAACAATAGCAAGGATGAATAGCGCCCCCTAGCGGCTCAGAGAGCTCTCACAATAACCATCTTTCTAGGGAAACTGTCAGGACGAATTAACCCCTTTCTCGGCCAGAAATTTTTAGACTTTTTTAGATGCCTGCCTTCCAAACCCCATTTCTTTGTTATTTTTCCATTCACAGAGCGATATGAGGGCTTAATGTACTTTGTAATGGTACCATTTAATACTCCATACAATGTACTGGGAAGATGGAATAAAATTCAGAATGGGGTGAAATTGGAGAAAAACTGTGTTTGCACAACTTCCTTACAAGTGTAGGGAACTACTAGTACTACTAAGATATAGTGTATTTAGCCTCTCTGCCCCTGCTGCTTGGCCTCAGAAACCCCAGGGATTCAGTACAAGGTTTGTATTGTAAACACAGTCAGTCAGAACCATGAGGGGCAGAGCTTTTGGAGTCCGCTTGGGGACCCCCTTGAGCGGAAACCTATACACATGGAAAAGCGGTTTACCTAAGGAAACCTACGGACCCATAGACTATAATAAAACATGCGGAGAGGAAAGTAGTGCAAGCAGCACTTTTCTCTCCACTTGCTTCGTGCGGATTATAGTCTATGGGGTCCGCGGGTTTCCTTAGGTAAACCGCTTTTCTATGTCCCCAAAAAGAAACCGAATGCAGATGTGAACCAGCCCTAAGGCAAGTAGCAGTTGTAATCTTTACATCTAGGAGGAATAGATAAGCAGATCTTTGAGTATCTCTATCCTTAACCCCTTCCCGCCAGAGGAATTTTTCAATTTTTGTTTTTGACTTCCAAACCCCATAACTTTGTTATTTTTCCCCTCTCAGAGAAATATGAGGTCTTAATGTTTGCGGGACAAATTTTTCTTCATGATGCTACCATTTATTATTCTGTACAATGTACTGGGAAGCTAGAAAAAAATTCAGAATGGGGTGGATTTGAAGAAAAACTGCATTTGTGCAACTTTCTTACGGTCTTCGTTTTTATGGCATTCACTGTGCAGCCAAAATGACATGTCATTTGTATTCTATGTTTCGGCACTATTCCGGGGATACCAAATTTATATGGTTTTATTTACATTTTAACCCCCTTAACAAAAATCCAAAACTGCAAAAAATTTTTTTTTATAGAAGTCGCCATATTATGAAACCCATAATTTCTTTATATTTCTGTGTACGAGGATGTATAGGGCGTCTTTTTTTGAGGGGGCCAGATGTACTTTTTAGTTATACCATTTTGAGGAATCTCTATTGCTTTGATCACTTTTTATTAAAAAATTTTTCAGAGGCGAAAAAGTGAAAAAATGGCGGTTTGGCACTTTTGATTTTTTTTCCCGCTACGGCGTTTACCGTACGGGGAAAATATTTTTATAGATTTGTAGACCGGGCATTTTCAGACACAGGGATACCTAATGTGTATGTGTTTTACAGTATTTAAGTACAGTTATATGTGTTCTAGGGAAAGGGGGGGGGGGTGATTTGATGTATCTATTACTTTTTATATATTTTTTTACATTTTTTTTTGGTTTTTTTACTGTCGTTTTTAGAGCTCTTCAAGAGTACAGTCCTCAGTGATCCAAAGCAGTGATTATAAAGTTCTTCTATACTGCAACCTGCACTGCTATTCAGGAACTGTTGTTGGCATAACGTAAGGAGAAGGGGGGCAGAAGGAGGACATTGAAAAATAAGGACACTGCTCAGTCCAGCGCAGAACCCACAGCACAGGCCGCTTCTCTGCTTAGGCTCATCTTTCTGATCTTAAACTCTGCTTCGGATGACAGGTCCTATTTTTTGCCTGTTTTCATAGATCCCTCAATAGGCTTAAATCTATGAGGGATGCATAAAAATGGGCACCCCATGGATAAGAAACCATGAAAAATATGGATCGTTTGTTTTTCACAGCCCATGTGAATGTATCCATAGGGAAGTCATCAATGAGGTCATCAGGGTGGTTATCATGGACACAAGCCGGTGGTTCTGCACGGCATTAAGGCTTTTAGTGATGTCACAGCGGTGGCTACTTCATAATGGGTATTATCAGTGACATTGCTTTATATGTTCCTTTTAGAACCACAAAATAAAATCAGTGCGGGAATTAACGTTCACTGCGGTTTTTGCATCCGTAGAATGTTGTTTCTTTCTGCAGATTTTTACTGTGCATTTAACCCTTTGCACTGCATAGCTGCAGCAAATCCACATTGAAATACTTGAAAAAACTTGAAAGTGCTTTATGTAGATTTTACCATGGAGATTTTGGAAATACTGCTGTGGAAAATTTGTGAATTTAAAGGGAGTGTCAACAGGGCGAAGTTTGTTAAGCCAGGTAACACAGTTAGGTCAGGCTCACCTGAATGTAATGCTTTTTTCCCCATACTAATTTCTGCCTCCATTGCCAAGATAATAAATTATTTCACAATATGGAAATAACTGAGCAATCTGGAGCACCAAGGACGGCTCCATTGCTCCAAACTGCTATGCCCCACACTGCCCTGAAACACTCCTCTTCCCCCCTCCCTACTTTGAGTGACAGGGCTAGGGAGCTATCCTGAAATCTCACCTGGCCTTGTCTCTCAAAGTAGGGAAGGGGGAAGAGGGCATATTAGAGCATTGTGGGGGCGTTGCAGTTTGAAGCAACAGAGCAACTTAAACTTGCAGCATGTCAACCATTGCTGCAGGTTTTACCCCTGAATAGAATCCTTTGCAGTGTGAAGACTGAAAGCTGCAGAAGCCTGCAAAGAAACCTGCTTGTGAACCACACAAAAAAAACCACCTGGTTTCTGATGGTTTTGGCTGTGACAGCCTCCTGGAGAAGACACTGCAGTATTTCCCTACAGAGGTCCTCACTGTGTTGTTTAGTTTTAGGAGCTATCCGACCGTTGACATTTCTGGTGTATTTTTCTCATGATAAGTGGAGGTTCACCAATCCCTTTGTGTTAAGGTCCTTGAACGTCAGATGACTGAGAATACCATTTAAGACCGGGGGCCCCAGGTAGCATAAACATTGTGATTTTGCAACAGCAGAAACGCCACAGCAAAATCTGTGGTGTTTTACATTACCTGCAAAGTAGATGAGATTCTGGCTAATCCCATCCACACATTGCAGAAAAATATCCACAGCGGACATGCTGCATTTTCAAAAACTGTTTCGGAAACCGCATGTCAGTTGTGCCTATAGAAAAGCTGGCAGTTTCCGTATGGGTATAATTGAAGGAGAAAGTTCGCAGAGGAAAGCTCTGTGGACTTTGTTAAAATCTCTGTGGGAAAAACCGCGATGCGTCTATGCCGTGGTTTTACCCGCAGCGCTTTTTGGCTGTGGCTTGTTACGTGGGGCCTTAGCCGAAAAGAGAAACTGCACATTAAAGATTTGACCAGTTGGTGGCAGCCTCTGCATTAAAGAGCTAGTGGTTCATGCAGAGATAGTATCAGGTTTGTATTGCAGTACTAGCCCTGTAGGAATAACTCTTTGTCAGGGTGGGTTCACACCTGCGCTTCAGTCCGTCCGTTGCCAATCCGAGTGAAAATCTCGGCGAACGGGATTGGCATCGGATACAGACAGGTCAGCAACGCATTGGTTAAAAACCCATTCATTTGAATGGGTTTTTAAAGCAATGCGTGGGTGTCCGATTGCACCCTCTGCGCTGCGAATCCTTTTTTTTTCGTCGGAAACAAAGTCGGACATGGAGGACTTCGTGTCCGACGAAAAAAATCGGCTTCACAGCGCAGAGGGTGCAATCGGACACCCACGCATCGCTTTAAAAACCCATTCAAATGAATGGGTTTTTAACCAATGCGTCGCTGACCTGTCTGTATCCAATGCCAATCCCGTTCGCCGAGATTTTCACTCGGATTGGCAACGGACGGACTGAAGCGCAGGTGTGAACCCACCCTCATGCAGAAGTCTTGGATTAATTGTGTTTAGAACCAGTTATTACAATCCATGGTTTCATGCTGTTTTTTGTTTGCAAGAGCATGACATATGTAGTGTGGTAGGTGAAAGTAAGGACGCCCTCACATGCTCAGTATTTGGTTAGTATTTGCAAACCAAAACCATAAATGGAACCTATACAGAGAAAAATTATAATGGAAAGATTTGCACCTCTTTTGTGTTCTAGACCAGGAGTCAGCAACCTTTTTTGTGTCGTGTGCTGATATTTTTAAAAAAAAATCAAAGATAATGCAGTCAGTATGCCGAGTAATAATTGTAAGGATGTTGATCCTTACATGAAAGTTATATAATGCACACCGTAACAGTAACCAACTAACTGGTTGATTAAATTTTCATTTCAATGTGATCCATGACTTTTTTGTGCAAAGATGATTCTTCTCTGGTGGATATGACTTTTTGCTGAATTCAATACTAAGGGAGATCTGCAGTAAGCCAGCTTTGTGGGGGCAGAGCATGTCCCTCACATAGGGTTGACTTTTTTGTAGCATAAACCCATACAAATCTGTTCAGCCTTGATGAAATTAACAAATGCGTACTTTAGCATATTAAGGTGCCGTATCATACTTTACTTTTACACTTGCTTCAAGATCAAAACCGAATTGCCCGGGCAATTGCTGCCCTCTGACTAGGCTAGCTCACAGCCTGGATACTAGGACACCATGCCTCATGCTTTTCCCCTTAGTACTTCCTCCCCTCTGACTGTGTTTACATGGTCCATGAAAGAGAGGGACTACCAGGAGCAGCAGCGTATTAAACAATAGAGAGAGCCCTGTGTTGAGTTAATATGCCTGAAGTGCCGACTTTGGCGCAGGTGCCGGAGGTTACTGATCCCTGTTCTAGACCATCTTTGGCTTCCAAATACTGGTGCAAAATATTGACCGAATACTATGTGACAGTGGCCACTGTGCAGGATATAGAAAAAACAGAATATGGCTACTTACAGATTACCATTGTGGTTAATTTTTCTGTAAATCAGAGGATTAGAAGAACAGACAATAAATTGCTTTTCCCATCTAGATATTTATGGCTATGTACACAAGACCCCGTCAGCAGCACAGAATGGAAAGTTACCTGCACATCAATGGGTTTCCCCACTCACTTGTAAGGGAATATCTAAAATCCACAGGATAGGTCATCAGTATCAGTATGGAGAATTATGGTGCACCATAATGGAACTGATCTTTAGTTGTCCGACTGGTGTTTCTTCCAAATTCACAATATTGTCCTAGCCTAATGGTATAACTACACTTTATTGACAAAAGTATTGGGACACCTAAAGGAGCTTTTATATCATCCCATTCCAAATCCATAGACATTAAAGGGGTATTCTGGTCACAAGAAATTACTCCCATCAAACTTCTGGGACCCCCATCCATCACAAGAACTGGGGGGTTTTAAACCACAGTTTGATGGAGCGACAGGTGAGAAAATGAGTTTCACCACTCCATTTATTTCATGGAAAACTGAGAGATACCCAATATATACTTTGGCTATCTCCAACAGTTCCTGTTGAAATGAGTGAAGCAGCAGAATGTATTTCTGCCCTGCCTCTCCCTTCAAACTGGGGTGCAAAACAACAATAGTTGTTTTGATCATTGGGGTCCCAGTAGTTGGCCCTCCTCAGTAAGTTACCCACTATCCTGTGAAAAAGGGGTAACTTGTCAACAGAATACCCCTTTAGTATGGAGTTGGTTTCTCCTTTGCAGCTAAAGCAGCTTTCACTCTTCTGGGAAGGCTTTCTAGAAGATTTTGGAGGTGTCCGTGGGAATTTTTGCCCATTTCTTCCTGTATTCCTAGTATTTTGCTACCACCTAGTTCACTAGTAGTCCAGGCCTCTGAGGTAGACAATGGTATCCTAGCTAGTAGCCGACCTGTGAGTAGCTTGGGCCTTGTGTGACTTTATTCCTGTAAATAGCTTGGGTCTTGTGTGTAGTTTGGGTGAGCCTGTTCTGTTCATATAAGTGTTGCATGCTGCTCTGCAAGCGATTATTGCTATTACCCTAAGTGTGTGTATAGTTTTGCTTACTGCTATGAAGTAGAAACTTGGTTAGTAGGAACGGTGTAGCATAGTGTTTGTTAGTGGTGCATACCTGAGTTTATAGACTGTAAATGTGTTAGATGGAGACTGATGTTATTGGCCATTTGAGTGCACCTCCAGGTAGATGATCTACAGATGGTAATGCCTCTGTGGTGTGGCTGATGTTATTGTCTGTTAAAATGCACCTGCAAGTGGATGATCTACAGTAGAGAAGAGGGAGACTCCCTCCCCACAGGTCAGGTAGGGCCTTGTTTTGTGCACTGTAGCACAATAAGGATGGAACAGAAAAGAACCTTCCCTAAACTGTTTGTACAAGGTTGAAAGCCTACAGTTGTCCAAAATGTCTTGGTATGCTGAGAGGCCTGAGCATTAAAGGAGTTATACAATTTTTTTTTTCTTATTATTTCTTAGTGCTGCTGAGGAGCCCATAAACATAAAACACCATTACTCACATCTCCCCAGGACACTTCCAGAGGCAACAGCATTGGTCTTCAGTTTACAGGTCCACTAGCAGTTTGTGCCAGATGACTGCTGCACCTCCAGTCACATGCCGTTTGTGAAGAGGTCACCGATGAAGCCTGTGACTGGCTACAGCAGTTCCCTAGCACAAACGGAAAGTCACCTTCTACACAGAAGACCGGAGCTGTCACCACTGAAAACAGAAGCCTGGGCAGACGTGAGTAAAGTTTTTTTTTTTTTTTTTTTATGCTTATGGGTCCCTCAGCAGTATTCTTAAATAATATTTAGAATTAAAAAAGAGTCGGAACACTCCTTTAAGATTTCTTATCACTGGAACTAAATGGTCTAGGCCAGCCTTATACAACCCCATACCATTATTCCTAATTCAGCAAATTTTATGGTTGGCACAATGCAGTCAGGCAGGTAATTGTCTACTGGTGCTCACCAAATCCAGACTCCATCGGACAACCAAATAGAGAAGCGGTATTTGTAACTCCATAGAACATATTTCCACTGCTCCAGAGTCCAGTGGCGGCATTGTGCTTTACACCACTCTATCCAATGTGCTTGGTGATGTAAGGCTTGAATGCAGTTGCTTGGCCATGGAAACTCATGGTACATAGTATTAGCTCTGATGTTAAGGACAGAGGAGCCTTGAAATTCTTCAAACTTATGGGACACCGCTGCAGTACTTATATTTGCTGCTACTAAAAGTACTGCAAGTGAGCTGCGCACTCCAGGAAACTGTCAAATACCTGATGATCTAAAATTGATATCCTATCTTAAGTAAGATCATCAATTTTTAAAAGTTGGATAACCCCTTTAACAACTGTGGCCCAAAACTGTTGCCCTGGGGGTTGGACTGGCCCACCCAAGGATTCTCTGTCATAAAAATGGGCCTACCTTTTGGACCTGCTTTTGGAGTCAATGACTTGCCACTAGGGTATATGTCTTATAGGTTTATTACAAATACTCTGTTAGACCTTATGGATGTTATGTCCTGTGTGTGCGCTATTAAAAGAATATGATCTACATTATAGAGATGGAGGGTGGGCCCACAGAATCATTTCCTTTGGTCGGCCCAAGGAAACCCAGTCCAACAATATTTGTCCTTATAGTGTATGTACTGTATGTAAAGATATGGTAAATGAGTGATTGGTATCTACTGCATTTTACTGTTCAGAAATATTTGGGAACACGTTCACCTCTGTCTCATTCTCTCTCGCTTCCTGTTTTATACTTCATTATCTGTATATGATTGTTATCAATTCAATTGAAAAGTACCACTTTCCTTTTTTCAGTTCCTTGTTGGCCTTTTATTCTTAGCTGAATTTCTCTTTTCTTTTTTCTCTGTGGTTGCAGTTGTCTTGTGGGTTATTGTTTAAAGCTTTTATGTACAAGTTGTAGAATTACAGATAAATATATTTAAGTGCACTTAAACCCTTTTTTTTTTTTCAGGTTACCTATCGCCCCCTGTTTTGGCCCCCACAGTGTAAATTGCTTGCTTTTTTTAGCTCCCACACTGTATATTGCTCCATCTTTTGGTCCCCACACTATATAATGCCCCCTTTACTGCCAACCCACACTGTTACCCATTAAGCTGTTAATAAGTAATGGACAATATTTTACTCACCAATCCCTTTAAGGAGGCCGCACACTACGTCTGAACTCTGAACAACTTTCTTCAACATTGGGAAGTGAGGTGCAGTGCCTCGTGCAGGCTGAAGCAGAGTTGGGCCTAAATGGGAGTGGGGTTTAAGTGAGTAAAATATCAGCCGTTACCTGTTGGAATAATTCAATAGGTAATGGACAATTTAAAAAATATAAAATAAGCCCATATGCAACCCACCACTATAGGGCTTCCCGATCCCTGGGAACCACACAATTGCGTGGGTTGCGTTATGGTCAAAGCAGTCCCTCCGCATGCCGTCTGTTCATAGTACAATTACAGCATGCCCCATAGAAGTGAATGGAATTAGGCTGCAAGTACATTGAATTGAAAAAAAAGGTGTACCTTGTAGAGGTGATTCTACAGTTTCAAAATATTCTTGTTATTCATCTTCGGAGCCCCATTTTCATGTAAATTGACATTTATTCATATGGAAATGAGGGAAAAAGTACTTTATGAAGGAATCTAGAACTGAGACCAAAGACCAGACGAGCTAAGGCATACCCCAAAGTACTTTACCCCTTTATTTGTATATGAATGCAAATGAAATTTACATTAAAATTGAGCTCTGAGCTGAATAACAGAGGCATATTTGGAAACTGTAGAATCACCTCTACAAGGCACTGGGATTAGGTTTATAACAAAGTTACTGCTGACAGACTCCCTGTAAAGATTGGTCTATTTTAGGACTTCTTCATCAATGCATTCCAAGAGCCATACAATCGACAAACCTGTAATATTAACCTTTTTTGGGGGCAAATAGAGGGTAGTATTGGATCTATTTGGGGTACTTAAGATTTGTTGATTAGGTTTTATTATTTGTCCAAATAATGTAAAATTGTGGCCCAAGGCAGGAACAAAAACAGCAGTACTCCAGTGCCACTGCTGCAGGGCCTCCTCCTTGTCTTTGTTTACTTGGCTGCAGTGGTAACATACCCATATACCTACAGTATGTGACTGCTATAGCCAATCAATGGCCTCAGTATTCATGTAGGTATACAGGCACAGTACTGCTGCTGCTAAGTCAACAAAGACAAAGGAGTATGGTACATTTCTTATTGTATCACAGTCCCTGCCTTTGGCCCCATTTTTACATATCTCTGAAAACCTTATGTATTATTATGGGCTAATGGGAAAAACCAAGAATTGTTTTTTTGTGACTTTTTACCCATCATGCGTTTTAAATAATAAGTTAACACAAGAAATAAATTGACACTCGCTTGTAAATGCAAGGGGTCTTCAGTATATTTACCACATAGTTGAAAGGATTATGTGTGACGTGTTTCGGCTATAGCTTAGACAAGCACACTATGTAATCCTTTCAACTATGTGGTAAATATACTGAAGAACCTTTGCATTTACAAACTAGCGCCGATCCATTTATTTGGTTGGAATTTGGAGGGATTGCCATATGGGGATATGAACACAGTGATTGGTCCAAAGTGACGACCAACGTCTTTTGTAATTTAAAGAGGCCCTTTCACCACCTCCAACAAGTCCAGCTCTTTGTATCATTTAATAGGCATTGATTCTGACACAGTTGGAATTTTTTCTCTAGCACTCACCATTCCTGAGCGTTCAATACTATTAGCTTTGTTGCTTGATATACTATTTAGGCTCTGTACTGTCAGGTGGGCGGTGTCAGGCAGGAGCAGATAAGGGGTGTGATTCTGAGCTCTGACACAGGCTGCCTCTGATTGGAGCTCTGAATCACGCCCCCCTGCCTGACACCGCATTTCTGACAATACAGTGCTGAAATAGTACATCAGGCACCAAAATTAACTCCGCTTGTTACTCAGGAACAGTGGGGGCTAGAGAGAAAATTCCAACTGTGCTGGAATCAGTGGAGTCGCGCCTATTAACAGATGCTAAGAGCTAGAATTGGTGGAGGTGGTAAAATGTCCTCTTTAAATAATATGAAAACTTTATTCTGCAGGTCATTACTATTGTGGAAATATCTATTTTTGTATAATGCACAATTTTTCAACAATCAAAAATTGGGTTATCAAACTTATTTACTCTAATTTTACCACAGTAGGGAACTTGAAATTGTGATTGTTTGATCGCTTACTTTCATTGTTACGTTACATTCACATCTGTGCTGGAGTCTCTGTTGGAGAGTCCGACACAGTGTCCATCTGAAAATTGGCAGAGAAGGAATGAAACGTGTGTAACTGCTTTTTTTTTTTTCGATCCACCTATCCTCTGAAGGACCAGAACAGGAGTTAGGCAATTCTAGTGTGAACCTACCATCACACTATTTTATTTTTATTTTATATTAGCTTTAAACAGAGGTCTTGGTATGAGAGATACCATCTCCCCTATGCAGGAGCCAACAGGAAAGTACTTAGTGCCCAGTTCATGTGTTGCCCAGTGTCTGGTGTGATGTTACTCAAAGGGGTTATACAGCTTTAAAAATTGATCCCCCCAGATCAGCTGCTGCAAGCTGCACTGCTCATTCGCTGTACTTATAGCAGCTGTAGTGATTATGGCATTGGTTGTCCCATTCAAGTCTATGGGTCAAAGGCTGGAGTACTCACTACATCCACTATTGAAAGTACAGCAAGTAAGCACTGCAGCTCGTGCCAGCAAGGAAAAACAGCTGATCTGCAGAAGTCCTGCCAGTTAGACCTCTGCCGAGCTAATATTTATGTCCCATTCTATAGATAGGACATCAGTTTAAAAAGTTGGATAATCCCTTTAACTTCCAGTGTAGCCATGTGAGGTAGTGGTCTCCAACCTGTGACTCTCCAGTTTAGCCAAGTATGTCTGGACAGGTACATAATGGTATGGCATGCTGGAAATTGTAGTTGTGCAACAGCTGGAGAGCTCGGAGTTGGAGATCACTGCATTGGAGGCAAGTTAATTCTTGTAAAGGACAGCTATTTTCACATTCATCCAAGTATTATTACCTGGAAACTCCACTCCTGGCGATTCCCCTGATAGATTTTGACACTCTGCTATTATTAGTATAATAGGTAACATGAAAACACGCAAAGGTTTGAGTGATGGTTTTTTATTACTATTATTATTATTAGTAGTATGCACTCAATAAAGAGCACAATGCATTTATTATAAATAATATTATACAATGTCAGGCTGTTCATGCATAGTGACATATTTGGGCTACAGTTTGTCAAAAAAGTGCAATGATGCTATTGTTCCAATAACACAAAGCAGATGGAAATACAACTACAACCTACTACAAAACAGAGCTACACATGAGTCTCTTTGCTAAGTCCAGATGCTTTGCAATAAATGTCATTTTATGCATTAAGGTGGATTGTCACTTCTCTCTGGTCCATGTATGGCTTTAGTCCACAAGCTTCTCATCTGTGTTTCTGTTCTTCATATAAAAGTAATAAGGAACAGATAGTTCTAAACTTCCTTATTTCTGGCTCAGGTCCACATCCGTTCCTTCCTCTTTGTGCTCATGACTTATTCTGTTTGCATCTCTTTCTTTGCGGAGAATCTCCTGGTTGTCCTTGTTTGCCATATCTTTGAAGATACTGAGATGTTCCTCAGAAGGATGTGCTGGCTCCTTATAGATGTCTTTTTGATATATTCCTTGACTATTGTATCTGTCATCTTTGTCCTGGAAAGAATTGCTATTTACACTTTCTCCATCTGAATCACAAGATATATCTTTATCTCTTTTTCTAGATAAGTCATAGGGTTCTTTCTGCTCTACACTATGAAGGACAATCGAGTGAGAATGATCTGGTCTTAGGCGAGCAAAACCTGTAGAAAGATGGAAATTGTTAGATATGTTTTCATATATAAGTGTAAAACATCCATTTATTCAGCTGAAGTCACAAAGATACAATGTCCCACAACTACGCACTCTTATTAACCCTTCATACCCTGCTTGTATAACCCAACAGTAGTTAATGCTCTAGGTTATGATTTTTTTAACCTTACTTTGATGGTATTTGCTTTCTCTATTGCTATACCTAAGTGCTTATAATAAATAAATCTGCTTCACTGGTAGCTTAACAAGAAGTTATCCATTGCTGATGATTCTCTGATGGCAAGTAAGACCTAGCAAAAGGAAATGAAACTGTATTACAAATTTCATATTAAAGGGGTGTTCCAGTTCCTTTATGAAGACTGGTGTTATCAACATTCCTCACTATGTCCTCTTTTCACGGAAGTGGTGAAGGGGGTGCAAAAGTAAAAAAAAGTTGCAATTTTTTTTTTTGCAATTAGGTAGTTTGCTAAACTAAAAAAAAAATTTCAATTTTTTTTTTTTTTTTAAATGCCTTGTATATCAGAAAACTGGCATACAAGGCATAATAACTATACTCCTATATACTTATCTCTCCTATCGGCTGGAGCTCCAGTGGACAGTTTCTGTTTGGGTGCCCAGTGTTCCTGACCTCTGGCCTGCAGAGGAGTGCGTCAACCAATCAGTAGCTGAGCAGTGATGATTTGTTAAAATGAAGCACTGATTGGCTGATGCACTCCTCTGCGGGCCAGAGGTCAGGAACACTGGGAACCCAAACATAAACTGTCCACTGGATCTCCAGCCAAAAGGACAGGTGAGTATAGTGTTTCTTATTTTAATCCTTGCTAGGGGTAAAAAAGGAACTGGAACACCCCTTTAAGTTGAATGCACTGCACATTATAAAAATGTATGGTTTGATTTATTAATGCATTTTTTTTTCTCTTGCAAACAAATGAAAAATAATGGTATCAGGACACAATACTTCTAACTTTCCTACAGTACTATATGTGGCTCACAAATATGTCAGGAAAAGCGCTAAGGATTCAATATTATAACTTATTCATTAATTTTTTTTACGTCATCTATGTATTAAGAAACCTGTTGGTGTGTGTTATTTACACATGCAGTGTTAAAGTATTAGCCGTATGAGTTTTACCTCGAGAATGGAAGCCTCGTTCGGTGACACCATGTTTAACCTTCATATGCCGAGTCAGGTTTCCCTTTAGTGTGAACTTACTGGGGCAGTAGAGACATTTGAAGGGTTTGCTGTCTGAGTGCAAGTGCATGTGACCCATTAAATTGTGCATACGATTGAACTCCTTCCCACACAGCTGATAGAAGAAACATAGGGAGAGGTTACAGAAGAATCAGGGCTAAAATACTATGCATAGTCTCAGGATATTGATAAGTTAAGGAAGAGAATATTTTTTTCCATGTATGGTTGTTCTCTTGAGGGCTGCCACAATGGAGACAAAAACTTTCCTTCTCCATTTTCTGACAGAACAATAGAGAACCTGTGGTTCACAATATGTCAGCTGAAATTAATGGGAATGAAAGTGCACCTAAACTTTTGAACAACAGATTATTAACAGATTCTATGAATTTTGTGCTGAAATCCACTTATGTCCTTCCTGTAATGGTTAGCTGAAATCCTCTAATTTCTTCTCAATGTGAGTATGGTGGTGGGGGCTCTTGTATGTAAGGAAGCTGAGACTTGGGGGTCACTTCAAACAGTTATACTTTGGGCATTGTAAAACTTAAAACAGTACATCTGTTCTGATGAGATGGGATATTTCTTATCTATCTATCTATCTATCTATCTATTTATCTTATCTATCTTTCTTATCTATCTCTATCTATCTATCTATCTATCTTTCAATATGACACAGAGAATGCCATTCTACCTATAGTATATCCAGAGCTATCACCAGTTAACACAGTTGGATTGTCATATTTACAGTCATATGAAAAAGTTTGGGCACCCCTATTAATCTTAATCATTTTTAGTTCTAAATATTTGGGTGTTTGCAACAGCCATTTCAATTTGATATATCTAATAACTGATGGACACAGTAATATTTCAGGATTGAAATGAGGTTTATTGTACTAACAGAAAATGTGCAATATGCATTAAACCAAAATTTGACCGGTGCAAAAATTTGGGTACCCTTATCATTTTATTGATTTGAATACCCCTAACTACTTTTTACTGACTTACTGAAGCACAAAATTGGTTTTGTAACCTCATAACCAGGTGTATCCAATCACGAGAAAAGGTATTTAAGGTGGCCAATTGCAAGTTGTTCTCCTATTTGAATCTCCTCTGAAGAGTGGCATCATGGGCTCCTCAAAACAACTCTCAAATGATCTGAAAACAAAGATTGTTCAACAGAGTTGTTCAGGGGAAGGATACAAAAAGTTGTCTCAGAGATTTAACCTGTCAGTTTCCACTGGGAGGAACATAGTAAGGAAATGGAAGACCACAGGGACAGTTCTTGTTAAGCCCAGAAGTGGCAGGCCAAGAAAAATATCAGAAAGGCAGAGAAGAAGAATGGTGAGAACAGTCAAGGACAATCCACAGACCACCTCCAAAGAGCTGCAGCATCATCTTGCTGCAGATGGTGTCACTGTGCATCGGTCAACAATACAGCACACTTTGCACAAGGAGAAGCTGTATGGGAGAGTGATGCGAAAGAAGCCATTTCTGAAAGCACGCCACAAACAGAGTCGCCTGAGGTATGCAAAAGCACATTTGGACAAGCCAGCTTCATTTTGGAAGAAGGTCCTGTGGACTGATGAAACAAAGATTGAGTTGTTTGGTCATACAAAAAGGCGTTATGCATGGCGTCAAAAAAACACATTATTCCAAGAAAAACACTTGCTACCCACTGTAAAATTTGGTGGAGGTTCCATCATGCTTTGGGGCTGTGTGGCCAATGCCGGCACCGGGAATCTTGTTAAAGTTGAGGGTCGCATGGATTCAACTCAGTATCAGCAGATTCTTGAGAATAATGTATAAGAATCAGTGACGAATTTGAAGTTACGCCGGGGATGGATATTTCAGCAAGACAATGATCCAAAACACAGCTCCAAATCTACTCAGGCATTCATGCAGAGGAACAATTACAATGTTCTGGAATGGCCATCCCAGTCCCCAGACCTGAATATCATTGAACATCTGTGGGATAATTTGAAGCGGGCTGTCCATGCTCGGCCACCATCAAACTTAACTGAACTGGAATTGTTTTGTAAAGAGGAATGGTCAAAAATACCTTCATCCAGGATCCAGGAACTGATTAAAAGCTACAGGAAGCGACTAGAGGCTGTTATTTTTGCAAAAGGAGGATCTACTAAATATTAATGTCACTTTTCTGTTGAGGTGCCCATACTTTTGCACCGGTCAAATTTTGGTTTAATGCATATTGCACATTTTCTGTTAGTACAATAAACCTCATTTCAATCCTGAAATATTACTGTGTCCATCAGTTATTAGATATATCAAATTGAAATGGCTGTTGCAAACACCCAAATATTTAGAACTAAAAATGATTAAGATTAATAGGGGTGCCCAAACTTTTTCATATGACTGTATATGCGGTTGTAGCTACTGTCAATCCTGAATGTCTTTT
This sequence comes from Leptodactylus fallax, assembly GCA_947044405.1. Taxonomy (NCBI): domain Eukaryota; kingdom Metazoa; phylum Chordata; class Amphibia; order Anura; family Leptodactylidae; genus Leptodactylus; species Leptodactylus fallax. The sequence goes on along the minus strand of CAMRHE010000071.1, from coordinate 7,006,462 downwards.
CAATTGATGATATCTCTAGAAATCATACAGGTAGTTCTGAGATCTTCACAAATAATCTTATCTTTCATATGACACCAGTTTTATGATGCCTGAGCTAAACTGTTTGAAGTGTTTCCCACCCAGCCTCAGCTTCCCTGTATTATACAAGAGCTCGCCCTTCCGTACTCTAGTAGGAAGCAGGGTACAGATTTTTGCTAGCAATAGAGAGACAAGGGAAAAAATACAAAAGGGACAAAGTCAATTTCACAGAAAGGAGCCAAAATCAATTAATAAAGTATATTATAACATTTATTGTCTAAAATGCTGACAAAAAAAAATTATATGTTATTCGAAAGTTTAGGTACTCTATACGTGGCAGAGAAATGTCATAGATTATTTTAGTCTCCAGGAAGTGATAGGATACTAGTACATGAGTATTAGTGGGCACTGATATTGCTTGAGAATTACTGCTAAGGCTGGATTCACATCTGCATTGGAGTCTCTGTAGGAGACTCCGTCATAGAATCTGCTTAAAATTGGCAGAGAGAAAAGTCCTGCAAGGAGGGTTATAGTCTATGGGGTCCGCAGCTTTCCACGGGTAACCGTTTTTTAAGTGGACAGGGTCTCCGTCTTTTGGGTCCCCATGTGGACTCAAACGACAGAGACCCGAACACTAGTGTGAACCTAGTGTAATTGTCAGGCTGTCAAACAATGATAAGCCCCGATGGGAATTAGTGGTTGTTATATTATCAGGAATGGGTAAATTAAAAATAATCACAAAATTATTACAAATTGAAACCATTTATTCTGTCTTTTTTTCCATTTCTTTAATCACTCCAAAACTTTTGTAGTGTCATTCTGTTAACCATTGCAGGATCTATAATGTCACTGAATCTAAGAAGCTAAGTTATCATATATCATGTAAACCAATTGTAGGTCGACTTTGGTCAAAGAAAAAAATTATTTTCAGTAAATTCTGTGTAGAATTTATTATGTACAAATAAAACAAACAGAAACCTTCAAGGAATGTGATTAAGATCCCGTACACACCTAATAAGCACAGCACACACTGTTTTTCCTTTTGTTTTTAACATTCACTTTAAGAACTAAGGAATGGAAACCTGCAGCCTGCAGAGAGCTACAAAGGCTGCCACTGAGCTGTCTTCCTTTATAAGAAGGGTGTTTCTTTCCTTAGAGAGGCAGAGAGAGAAAACCAGAATGAGAATGACTGTAAACTGTCCAAAAAGACCGTGAGAAAACAGGAAACCTCGAGAAGTACAAGAGAAAGCAAGATGAAATCTATTTGCAAGCCATTCCCATGGGACATGTGAGCCATTGTTATGAAGGCAGTTCAGTCAGTTATATCCTTCCTTCTCCTGAGGAGGAGCTCAATGCCAGAACGCTGCTATCTGGTCATTGCCTTAATCCTGCTGAATATCGGCCAAAAGTAAAAATTGTGCTACCAAGATTCCTTTGAGCTCTTTGCCATGTTGGCAGGGGGTATGCGAAAGCCAAAACACATTTCATTTGTTCTCTCTCCATTATTAAAGATGAAAGGGGCACATGCAGAGTCAGACAAGTCAAGTGTTAACATCTCACCAGACAAGTGCAGTGCCATTGCTGGAGCCTGCTCATATCCCACTCCTGTTTCCTTCTAATCATTCATATTCACAAGGCACACCAGGGAGCGCCAGTGTTAAGATACAAGCTGTTCTAATGCGTTGTGAACAAGAACATGTATCAGTTTATAATATTTCATAAATTACTTATTATGGATGTGACATAAGGGATCTGGTAGGTTATCCATGAAAAGCTTTGGTGGATTCAGCACAATACTGCAGGACACAGTACTGCAGAATAGGGATTGAAGAAAAATCCCATAAATTTCTAAAAATTATACAAATTAGTCAAAGTTTTACACAGGCTGGGAAAGATCCCTTCACCTTCACATCTATGCAGGGCTACTATCAAAAGGAACTAGGCCCCATGCAGACAAATCATCTTACCCATCATCCTCATCTTGTACCTATGGTGGATCCCTGAGGTAATAAAATAATCTTTTTACCAACATAAAGACTTGTATTCTATGGGGCCCAAACTACATATTTAGTGGCTAACAACGGCTGAAACTAAAGGCTAAAGTTAACCATACACTGTAGAGAGCTCCCCCAAACCCTCCCATATATGTGCACTCTTGGCTTGGATGAGTGTACATGTGTACTGACTGGTGGAGGCCTCTCGTCCTTGAGAACAAATGCAACAGATACTGTATATTGATCTGCTGTGACACCACCATACACCTTAGGTGGTTGGTAGGCTTAGCCAACATTCTGAATCTAGTGTACTGTATAGTGACACCTTAGCTTGCTGTTGCGCAATTGAAGTTGTGTATAATAAATACATTTTTGCACATTGTTGCCTATTAAATGTTTTGTCTGTATGTGCATACAGGGGGACACTGGACCTCTTTCCTTTTGATCGGACCTCCACCTCCAACACATCACATGATTGAACCTCCTTAGGATAGGCCATCAATATTAGATCTGTGGGGATCTGACATCCAGGACCCCCACAGGTCAGCTGTTCTGGGACAGCGCAGCTCCCAGTAATGTTTATATGCCAGGAGTTGCGCTACTCACTTTATAGCATTGGGTTTATGCATTGCAACTCTGCCCCATTGAAGTCTATGGGGCAGTGCTGCAGTATCCAAATCCACCAGCTTGGCTCTGGGTATTTAAACATTACCTGGGGATGTGCTGTCCTAAAATAGCTGTTCTGTGGGGGGGTCCCATGTGTCAAACTCCTGCAGATCTAATATAAGTATAACTAATAAAAGTATAAAAGGTGTTACGGGTCCCATAGTGGATTCCTATAGTATATCCTTTAAGCCAACATTTGTTTCCTCACCTTGCACTTGAATGGTTTAATATCAGAGTGGACTATCATGTGTGCCTTAAGAGTCTGTTTCTGGACGAAGCTTTTGAAGCAGAGATGACACTGGTAGGCTCGGATGTTTGTGTGAATCAGGATGTGCCGCTTCATATTTGCCAAAAGAGTAAATTCTCGACCACAAATCCCACACTTGTGTTCTTTCACACCCTATATACATGAAAAATAAAATTGTTCATTGAGTTCTATATACTGTATATACATCACATTACATACAAGGTGTGATTGATCAATGGGAATACTTATTTTTGTAGTTCACATCCATACAGGTGGATCAGGCACACTCACAACCTTATGTGTCTGGTTAAAAAATAAAGGAACTAAAAATTGCTACGGGTCAGTCATTCAGCTGGGATTCAGACCTCCAGCAAAGGTCTTTCCCAGAGATAGGTTATCAGTACTATAGGAGTGCTACAGGATTTTATTATTGATGATCTATCCTTTAGTTAATAATAAATGGCGGTAACACAGCACAGATACTGGTTCTGGTGCCCGGAAAGGAATTCTGGCACTCAGGATAAATGCAAAAAGTAAGAGCAAAATTAATAAAATACATAAATTATGAATTTATTGATGTACTCCATAAATAGACACATAACAGTTCAGGCGCCAAGGGATCTTCCACAACAGAGGTTGCAATAATGCCTGTCCCTGCATCATAGATGCCTATAATGGCGATTTTACCTCCTGTATATTAATAAACATGATAGATTTCCTTGCACTTGCCATCATCTGCTGTTCATGAGCGGGCGCCATAGCTATGCAATCTCTGATGTTTTACAAAGTTGAGATAACAGATCCCTCTGTCACGCACCACAACTTTCCAGATTGTTTATTTTTTGAGCGGTTATAAATAACTTCTCTACTTAGATTGCATTTTGTTTTTTTTTAAGGACTCTAAAATCCTTTGAAGGCCAATGCCTATAGGGTATAAAAAAATCTGTGAATTTTCAGTTCTTGTATAACACTATGTCTGATGAAGGGAGCTAGTACTTCTGAAAGCTTACTATCAAATATACTCAGTTAGCCTCAAAAAGGTATCGCCTGATTTCTTCACTCTTCTACTATCAATGGCTAACACGGTACAACATTATACTACTACTATCAAAGTTGAGACCCAGCAGCACTGCTTGCACTCAAAGACATCACTGATCACAAGCACTTTAACCCCTTAAGCCTCCTCAATGTGCGCAGGCCTGCCATTGCAATATTACTATTGAGACCTGCCAGTTGCCAGCCTTAAAGGGAGTCCTGTCACAAGAACAGTTCCTATTGAACTATAAGCACAGTCAAATACCCAAGATTCAACTGAAAAAAAAATGTTTTGTGCTTGTGATCTCTGCCTCCATTGCTGAGGTATTATTTTTTTCGTATAGGCAAATGAACTGTTTGGTGTAATAATGACATCTCCCTTGCTCTCATCACACCAAAGAGGTACTTCCCTGCTAAGGAAGGTCCATGGACTGAAACATCATATGTCAACCTATAGATTGCATCAACAATTTCATTGTTTTTATTGTATTTAGGTAGATACCTTCTATAGGTGTCTACCTATAGATTATCTATTTATAGTTTGCATCAATAATTTAATTCTGCTTATTGCATTTATGCTGAGTGCCGTAATGAATTCATTCTTATTATTTCTGTCCTGTGGTTAAGTCATCCATATCAGATTGGCAGGGGTCAGACTGTTGGCAACTGACTAAAGAGTCTGCAGTACTTCACAACAGGCACAGCTTCATACATTGTGTAGTGGCTGTGATGGTACTGCAGCTGTATCTCATTCACTAGAATGGAAAAGAGCTGCATTACCATCCATTGCCACTACAGAAGGTATGGCGCTGTGCCTGTTCTAGAGCACCACAGTCCCTTCAATCAGCAGCTCAGTGGGGGTGCAGGGAGTCAGATCCCCACCGATATGATATTGTTGACCTATGCTAATGGTTGGACATCAATTTTAAAGTCCAGAAACTTTACAATCCTCGAAGAGCACCTTTAAAATGGTGCAGTCAGAAGGTGCCTCTAATTTCATTTGAATGTTTTTTCTTTTCATTTCATACAATTTCCCTAGAAGCTTTTTATAAGTCTAAGTAGTACAAGGCAGCTGTATGGTCTGCACTAGAGGAACCATGCAGGCTATTTGCCAGTGTTCACATTTGTAGGAACCATGCAGGCTCTGTGCCAGTGTTCACATTTGATTTCCACTAACATCAGTAATCAAAAAAATTATCATAAACTGGACCTTTCAACACATCTGTCAAGTCCAGCTCTTTGCATCATTTAATAGGCACCACTTCACTCATATTTGCAAATTTTTCTCTAGCCTTCACCATTCTAGCGCAATCAGTGCAGTTAGTTTTGTTCCTGATATGCTACTTAGGCTCTGTACTGTCAGGTGGGCGGCGTCGGCAGGAGCAAGGGGTGTGACTCAGAGCTCCAATCAGAGGCAGCCTGTGTCAGAGCTCAGAGTCACACCCCTTGTCTGCTTTTTAGGCTCTCTAATGTCACATGGGCGGTGGCAGGCAGGAGCAGGGAAAGGGTGTGATTCTGAGCTCTGACGCTGCTTGCCTCTGATTGGAGTTCTAAACCACACATCCTTGCCTGCTACTGTCTGACACCGCCCACGTGACATTAGAGAGCCTAAAATCAGGCACCAGAACTAACCGCACTTAGTGCTCAGTAATGGTGGGGGCTAGAGAGAAAATTCCATCTGTGGAATCAGTGAAGCGATGCGATATTAACAGATGCCAAGAACGAGTTGGTGAAGGTGGTGAAAGGTCTTAATAAGGAAATGTTAATGTAGTAAAGTTTATAACTGACCTTATGTGTCAGTGAATGCTGCTTAAGATGATGCGGCTGCACAAATTCCATGCCACATTCAGAGCAGATATATGGCCGGATGTCCTTGTGTTTCATCATGTGATTCTGCAGTTGGCTTGGATACTGGAATGTTTTATCACATTCACTGCAGTTGTACTGAACAGGGCCCCTGTGGGTTGTCAAGTGTCTTTTAAGCTGTGCCAATGTTGGGAAATCAAGTCCACACTCCACACAGATATTTTCTCGTCCACTCTCATGCTTTGACTCATGGACTTTTAGTTCACTTGGATAGGCAAACCCCCTGCCACATATCCTACAGTTGTATGGTTTCACATCACTGTGCTGCATCATGTGGCGCTTTAAATGACTAGTCTGTGTAAAGGCTTTATTGCAGACTTGGCACTTGTGGGGCCGGGTGCCCTGGTGGGTTAGCATATGTGTATGCAAGTGACTGAGCTGTTTAAACAATTTGCCACAACGTGAACATGCGTGGGGTTTGATGCCATTGTGCCCTAAAATATGTGTCACCAAATTATATTTGGAGGTATAGGACTTTTCACACATTGGACATTTCCAACGTTTCTGATCACCCACCTCCACGTAGAAACTATCATCAATCTGAATATTGACATCAACCCTCTCCACCTTCTGCTTGTTATTGTCATGCTCCTGGATTTCAGTTTTACCCATAGCTTCATCTGTCAGATGTCCTATATCAAAGACTTTAGGTACATGCATAGTTTGTGTGGGTGGCACATGAAAGGGGAACATCATGCTAGGGTAGTTTTTATGAAATAATGGGTAAGAGGGGTGTAGACAAAGTGATCCAGTAGGCCACACTGCATTTGTTCTTACAGGTTCTTGTTTTAATGGACTAAGCCAAAAAGGGTCCATAGTTCTGTAATACTGAAAACCAATATTTGGCAAATCAACCATTTTGTTGTTGTAGCTTGATAAAGGCGGTAGATGATAAAACAAAGGCAGGTGAGAAGGAAGAAAATGACTTGACTCTTCTTCTGTCTCCATGTAGACTTTTTGGTCTTCAACATCTTGTGACATCTTAGAAGGCAAATTCTTTCTTCTGCGTGACCCACTTGCAAGTTCTTCTTGCATACGGTGCAGGTTGTCATCTGGATGGTCATACTGGAAGTGTGGAAAGTGATTGGGATATCCATCATGGAAAGGAGGTAGTCTGCTATACTTCAAGACGGAAGGCATTACCTGTCGGATGTGAGGAAAAAACTGAGGTTTCCGAGTATCAGCATTAAAACAAGAAGTGTAGTCTTTTTCTATGTGTGTGGCATTCGGCATAGTTCAACTGAAAGAAAAAGAGAAATAATGATGTAATAAGTATTAGTATTTCTGTTGTCAGAAGCTATAACTATATATTGATATTCGGACCAGACTGTCTAGAAACATGGGTACACACAGCCATTCCTTACACATCCATATACATACAGTATACAGACCCCTGTAGATCATAGGTTGCCACAAGGCTGGTAAACTACCAGCCGAGCTGGTTTATATACAGGAAAGCTAGCGCCAGTTAGAGAGTCTGTGGAGTTTGTCATGATGTCCATCATCTTTTATGGAATCTATGATGAAGATACAGTATCTAACGCATACTGCAATACAGATGTGAACACAGTGAATAAGGATTTGTTTCAGGCTCGGAAACTTAAGTGGCAAATAACCTTGTTAGGTTGCACAGACCTGTTTTGTGGCTTTTTTTGTCATGGATTATTTAAAAACGTTGAGGAACATTTATCAATGCTGTTGCACTTTGCCTTTGTCTAAAATGATAAACCCGATGGTCATTTTAGACATATTTATAAATCTGTTGTACAACCTGTCATATAAGTTTCTCACTTACCAACATACCAAATTCCAGCTCGCTTTCCTATGTACCAAAAATCTGTCTCCGCTGTGCAAAAAAAATCAACAATATGTAACGTCTCTGCCTGTTTGTTTCTCTGCGCCACCCTCCACTCGCAAGCTGTGGCGCGGGAGGCGTGTTCAGTTTGATTCCTTGCTTAGGGTTTTTGTTGCTCTGTCTGAACACTGCTCTACTACCTGTTCTCTGTAACTGAATTTCAACCACAACCGTCTCCTGCACCTTTGTTTCTCAGACAGTTAATCTTAGCCTTGCCTGTGTGATTGACAGCCTGTCTACCAATCAAGTCTGGGACAGATTCTGGACTTCCTATAAACAGGTCATCTGTTCACACATGGTTGCTGGCTATTGACTCTATCCTGTGACTTTGTCCTCTCTAAGCTGTCTTCTGCTATCATTGCATTACTGACTTCTGACCTTTGCCTTTCCTTGACTACTCTTTTGGATTGCGATTTGGTACTGCTTTGTCTCTCTGGCTTGAACCCTTGGCTTGCTGACTCTTCTTCCATGGTGTTTGTCTTGTTTGTTTCGTGTTGTCACTTATTCAGAGAAGGGATCGCCTCCAAGTTGTCAGCTATCACCTAGGACAGTTCAGGCAAGTAGGAAGGGTCAGGGGCTAGGTCGAGTTTAGGGCTCACTGTCTCTGTCTTTTCCTTCTTCCTTTGTTTCAGCAGCAGCACTGGAGAATTGGTCAACTGTCAATTCCCTTACACAATATGTCTCCATTGTGCCAAAAAAATCAAAACATCTGTCTCCGTTGCGCCAATGTCAGTTTACCAAAATTCTGTCTCAATTGAATCTTCAACAAAATTTACACCATTTTAAGCTTGGTCTACTTTGCACAAGAAAATCTGCGCCATATTGTTTTTTTTCTTTTTCATAAATGTGTCGTAAAGTCCCCATTTGGTCCACATCGAGCCTGTTGTATTTTTCTGTTCCTTCTGGCTCATAATATTCATAAATATGTCATAAATGTTGTGCACCAGAAATTTTGGAGTATATGTAGACAGAAAAGTTTTAGACTTCTATTGATAAAAATGCCCTAATGACATTTAAGTATGCCCTAAAATTTAGGAGGAAAATGTAACAACCCTGTCATGTATTTGCAGTTCTCTTATATCCTATTTATATTCACTCTCTTCTCGGAGACTACTCAGAGACCTTCTAGAAGACAGCAGGTTGAAATGCTTAAGTGATTTAACATGTACATGTATTGGCTTTACATGGGATTGTTGCATATGAATTGCTAAATAGTTGTGTTGAGCCTGGACATCCTTTCTTCTATTGGATTGCATTTCCAGCTAAAAGCCACCAGCACAATCCTGGTGGTAGTCATGATGGACGGACAGACATCTGGCAAAAAATTAGAAGGGACACATTGTTATCAGAATCACTCAGCTTCAGGTTTGGATGTAGGGGTGTAGCTATAGAGCTTGCTGAGGCACCAGTTGTAGTACGACTCTGGTACCCAAGGTCCCTCTATCACATAAGAAGACTCAGGTATTATAAATGGCATCTGGTAGCTTGGGGCTCTGTTATAGGTTTAAAGAAACTGCTTCTAAACCACATATATGCAATTGCAGCAGCTGTAACTGCCATAGTGAATATTCCATTTTTCACCTCAAAATCCAATTGAGCTGAAAGATTTGGGGCTTGGTTGCACCTGTTAGAGGACCCATGTACACCTGTGGTCAGTACCCAGTGCTGCTATATAATATTGGCAGGTCCCAAATGGCATGGTCATACGTCAGGTACACTGAACAGCTTTACTTGCTTACGGACTAAAGGGTTATTGCTCGGCAGCAAGGTTCACTTTGACACAAATAAGTATGTTCATTATGAGATTTTAATATTAAGGCCTAGAAACTTTATACCTTAGTTTGTGCCTTCAAATGAAATCTCAGCATAGATACTGGTCACAATGTCTGGTGACTTTTATTACAGTTTCTTGGTACATTAATTTCCCTTTAACAGATCTTTAATGCAGGTAAAAAAAAATAAGTTTGGCTGGTGCAAAAGTCTTGCAGACCACTAAAGTACCTTTATATATGGTATTCATGGTAGGTCTTAAAGAGCACCTTACCACCTCTGCCAAGTCCAGCTCTTTGCATCATTGAATAGGTACTGCACCACTGATCCCAGCACAGTTGGAATTTTTTCTCTAGTCCCCACCACTCCCAAGCAATCAGTGCTGTTAGTTTTAGTACCTGATATGCTATATAAGCTCTGTACTGTCAGCAGGGCGGTGTGAGGCAGGAGCAGACAAGGGGTGTGATTCTGAGCTCTGACACTGGCTGCCTCTGATTGGAGCTCTGAATCACACCACTTGTCTGCTCCTGCCTGACACCGCCCTACTGACTAAGTAGCATATCAGGCACCAAAACTAACAGCAATTATTGCTCAGGAAGGGTGGGGGTTAGAGAGAAAATTCCAACTGTACCAGAATCAGTGGAGCAGAGCCTATTAAATGATACTAAGAACAAGAGTTGGTGAAGGGTTCTCTTTAAATAAAGATAATAGATCACTACAGAATGATACAAATATGGGGCATGCCTGAAAGGAAAGGTCTCTTAATACAGATGCTAGAAGAATATATGGAGACTAAAGTTAGTCTCCAATACAATCATTGGTGTTATTCCATATTGAGGAGTATACAATAACCCGCTTATGTTCTGAAGGGAAGCTTCTGTACATCTTATCCCCTGTCATAAATTAGATTACAATTGATCGCAGTAAGTTTAGCTTCATAACTAGAAGAAGGGTCTTTCTGATAGACGTCATTTCTTGTCCTCATTGACAATTTTCCATCTAGAGGGACCTAATGTTACTTTCATTTCCTGACACACATCTCAGATTTCCTGGATTTCGATTCACTAATGCCAGCTCTTAAATGAGGGCTTTGTGCCAGACAGAATACATAATTTCTTCTCATTTGTCTTCATTTACCTAGTCTATAAAATGCATTGTGCTGTGAAAACACAGACCGGCTTGAAGTGGAGTGTGTCTTCCTATGCCAGCCATAGCAGTAATGCTTATAGGGAGTCAGATCCCAACATATCAATCCAGACCAGTAGATAGGTTAGGATCAACTGCATGAAACGGTGGTTTCCCCTTGTGAATTGGCACTTCTGTTGCGGAGATATAACAGTTTGTGTCAATATGCAAATGAGCTCTTTGGAGCAATGAAGGTGTTGCTGCTTACCTCTTTGGTGCATCGGCAACACACAGAGCTCATTTGCATATTGGCAAAAATGGTGATATCTCGGCACGGAGGTAACGATTCACAAGGGGAAAACACTGCTTGACTCCACCCTATCTATCTGGTTTGATATATTGGGTTCTGGTGACAAATTTTCTTTAAGCTGAAACTTAGCATTACATTATTTCTCATGAATAAAATCAGCAGTTATAAGATAGAAACGTCTGTCTGTGACCACATGAAGGGGAAATGTAGTACTGCATGCTGACCATGTAACTGAATGACTGATCATATAATAACATGGACTGCCAGGTCTATCAGAGTGGGGGGCACTTTTACTTCATGGGATTTCCCAGGCTAAAAATATTGATGGCCTATCCTAAGAATGCTAATAGTATCTGTTCAATGGGGGTGTCTTGGGTTGGACCCACACCAATCTAATTATTAATAAATTATCCTAAGGCCTCATGCACATGACCGAGTATGCAGGCCAAGGGGGGCTATTTTTTAATGGAAGGCATTGGGATCATACTCAGATGACATCAGAGTGTCAACCAAGTGCCTTCAGTGTTTCATTCATTCCTATGGGGGGGTTCCATGCTGTACGATCCGATATCACAGAGCAGAATAAGACCTGCTCTATAATTATCGCATCGGAGCAATGGAGCCCCGCTCGGGCTGCACACTCGGTTGAGTCCATGTATCCTTAGGAAAACCCTTTTAATAGCACTGGCATTGAAAGGGATCCTAAGCTGGGAATGCCACACCAATCCACCTCATACCCCTTCTAGTCTGATTTGCTCTGATAGGAAATATGGAAAAGAGTTTTCTCCATGAGAGTGATCACTTATATTCAGCAGAAATAGTGGGGGCCCAGCAAACAAACCCCCACTGATCAGACTGTCATGACCTATCTAGTCAATGTGCCATAAACGTCTCAGGACAACCTGTTTGCTTTCCTTGGCCCTCACAACATTTTTTATAGTTCCTCTCTTTCAATACCAAGTACTGTACATATACAGTGCTATACAGATCTACCCCATAATAGGGTTTCTACAATTCTACAAGATTGTGTTATAATGAGAGGTGCATGTTTCTAGGATCATAGCAGTATTCCTGTTTCACAGTTATACAATCACGTACGTAAGGACGTCATAGATCCACTTTTTTTTCCTACAAAGCAGCTCTCCCAACTACCCGCTGTGCAGGAGACTATAGCATAGCACATTACTCCAAGCTTACATAGACATATATACTCTAATGTTTAGTCTGTATGTGAATTTAGATAGTATTGGGGCTGAAGTTCCACTGTTTGCCACTAGGGGTCTATGTTATACTACGTATTTTGCATCTACACCATATACCACATATGTCTTTATATAATAATCAGAAGCCAAGATTTTACTTAATGAAAAAAAATTATATGACAAACACCATGGTGGAACTGACCGACAACACTGTAAGGCAATGAGATCCACCAAGCACTGGGGGTGTCCTCAGTGTGATGAATCTGAAGTGTTGCAATTTCCATTACGAAATGAAGCGACAAAGAAGAGAAAGGTGGCAGTGGAAAGAGAAGAGTGTGAAATAAAAAAATATTAGTGTTACTTACCTCTTCTCCTCCCTGGTCCTTTCCATCCATTTCTGCTTCTGGAGCCCCAGTATACATCAATGGTGCCCCATATGGCTGCTGCAGCCAATATTGACCTCATTTGGTCATATGCATTTATATGTTTCCATGTTAGAACTGGATTACTCAATTACCTTTATTATAGTTTCCTGTTATAGTACTGAGCACATTTTAACATTTTTATATGTCTATTATTTCCATCTAGTCTGGGTTTTGTTTTCACAGTCAGCATGTTACAGTATTGACCCATGACAAGTCAATGGAAGTAAAAAGTAGTAAGTACTGCCACTTACAGAGATTTGGTTTCATGTGGAATCTGATGCTATATTAAGGGAGTGCATTGCTTCTAGGAAATATAATATCATTATATGGAGTACCTATGGCCAGAGGCGTAACTTGAAGCTCCTGGACCCCAATGCAAAATCTGTGATGCGGCCGCTGCCTACCACGTGATATATTTTATGTAGTAGAGGAACCTTTGGGGCCCTACTACCGCTGCACCCACTATAACTACGCCCCTGCCTATGGCCCTGAGGCACTCTATATTCTCTCAGTATAGGAATGCTGCATGAAGCCTTATAAAGAAACTTTTGTGTCTCGTAGAAAATATACAGTTAGGTCCACAAATATTTGGACAGTGACACAATCTTCATGATTTGGGCTCTGCGGCCACCACATTGGATTTGAAAAGAAGCAACTGAGATACAATTGAAATGCAGACTTTCAGGTTTAATGCAAAGGGTTGACCAAAAATATCCTGTGAAATGTTTAGGAATTACAACCATTTTTCTACAAAGGCTCCTCAGTTCAGGGGCTCAAAAGTAATAAAACAAATAAACATTACCAGAAATAAAATGGTCATTTTTAATACTTTGTAGAGAATCCTTTGCAGGCAATGACTGTCTGAAGTCTGGAAGTGAAAAAAATAAAAATAAATTATACTCATCTTTCCACGTTGCTCTGGTGCCTCCCAGCACAGTCCTCTTGGTCTGTTGTTATCTTCCGGCACACGTGAGCGCTGAGGCCAATCAGTAGTCTCAGTGAAGGGCATGTGATGTCACTACCTGTGACATCCCGGGTCTCTTCCTGGGCCCTGCTGAGGCTGCTGATTGGGGCCAAGAAGCGGAAGGGATCGGAGATGTCACAGCCAGTGAGAAGTTTCACTTTGAGAAGCACCGGAGCAGCAGGAACGGACTGCGCTGGGAGGACTCCAGAGCACTGGGGACAGGTGAGTATGGTTTTTATTTTATTTATTTCACCTCCCCTGGCCTTTTAAAATATAAAAAATGTACCTGGACAACCTCTTTAAGTTCTGTCTTAAACAAGTGAAAGGCATGCTCGATCAAGTTGAGATCTGGTGATTGACTCATTAGTAATTAAAAAACTCCTGGGTTGCTTTCACAGTATGTTTTGGGTCATTGTCCACCTGTACTGTGAAGTGCCCTCTAGTCAACCTTTCTGCATTTGGTTGAATCTGAGCAGGAAGTATACCCCTGTACACTTCAGAATTCATCTGGTTGCTTTTGTCTTCTGTCACATCATCAATAAACACTAGTGACCCAGTGCATTAGAAGCCATATATGCCCTTGCCATCACACTAACTCCATCTTGTTTTACCGAGGATATGGTGTGCTTTGGATCATGAGCCGTTCCATGTCTTCTCCATACTTTCTTCTTCCCATCATTATAGTACAGGTTGATCTTAGTTTCATCTATCCAACGAATGCTGTTCCAGAACTGTAGTCTAATCTGGTCTTTCTATTTTGTGACTGATTAATGGTTTACACCTTGTGGTGAATCCTCTGTATTTACTCTCATGAAGTCTTCACTTTATGTTAGACTTAGAAACTGATAGCGTTACTTCCGGGAGAGTGTTCTTCACTTGGTTGGATGTTGTGAAGGGGTTTTTCTTTGATCATCCACCATTGTGCCTTACATGGATGTCCAGGCCTTTTTGAGTTCCAGAATTCACCAGTGCGCCCCTTTTTACCAGAATGTACCAAACTGTTGATTTGGCCACTCCTAACATTTCCAAATTTTCTCTAATGGATTTCTTTTTTTTTCAGCCTAATGATGGTCTGTTTCACTTCCATTAAGAGTTTCTTTGACCGTGTGTTGTTGGTTCACAGCAACAGCTTCGAAATGCAAATGCTACACCTGGAATCAACTCCAGACCTTTTACCTGCTTAATTGATGATGGATTAATGAGAGAACAGCCTATGCTGACATTAAATTACATTTGATCTGTTGAAAAAGAGGCAGCTACATATTACAGAGCTGTAATTCCTAAACACTTCCTCCAATTAGGATGTGAATACCCTCAAATTAAAGTTGGGAATCTGCACTTTACATCCATATTGATTATATAACTGTATCTGGAATATGTTTTAGTAAAAAGCTAAAATGCCAAAACTTGTGTCATTGTCCAAATATTTCTGGACCTACAGTAACTGTATGCATGATTATTGACAATCAATAATGAACCCTATTTGCGTTGACATCCACCAATAACAATATATTTTTAGTCCATAACAATGGGCGTACAAGAATCATAGTGGTTTAAGCTTGTTGTGAGGGACCATAGGATCATTTATTATAGTAGTACCTGCTTCTGGGTACAGACAGATCCTGAATATCATAAGGGACATTTAACAATGTTTTTCAAAGAACAATTCCTGTAGTTTGCATATGTCTATTTGGAAAACATGTCTACTACTTGAGACTGTGCACCTCGGTCGTGTGAATGTAGCCTAAGGTCTCATGTTGCAGAAACCCAGTGTTTTTGGCTGTTGCTGAAACGCAATTGAAAATGCAGAATTTACAGTATCAGCAAAGTGAATGAAATTTAATTATTGTCATCCACACGTTGCAGAAAAAGAGCTCCATAAAAACTGCGTATTCAAAAACATGCATTTTTTAAAAAGGCAGCAATTTTATCTGCACAATCGAGACCATTTTTCCTATAGATTTAATAGGGAGAAAAAAAATGCAGAAAAAAATCACAGCAAAAGCTGAATGAAAAACTCAAAGTTAAATGTTTAGCTACGTGGATCCCTTCTCCATATAAATAAAATGGCCTCAATGAGTAGGGATGGTGTCTGTTGGTTGATCAATTGTCTAACATATATATATATTTATTTCTTTATTTATAATTACTTTTGTTGGAAATCTTCAACCATTTGCATTCTGCAGCTTCTACTGTATGTATCACAGTACACAGCAAGCTGCTCTCTGCCATTCATAGCCAAATCCATTAGATGTGCTCTCTGATGGTTCCGTCTTATCTAAACTCAATTACGATCAAAGGATGATAAACTTTAATTTCAGTATAACTTAGTTTAGATGACTGTTCAGGAGAACACAGACAAGGCGGGAGTAGGGAGACATAGCGGTCAAAGAGGTTTTCTGATGAATTTGTAAATACCAGAGAGCAGCAACATAACAAGTAACTATGTGGCCCCATGGCAAAATTTTGTAATGAGACCCCATTCCACCATGACCATCTCAAGTTCACATCTTGAAAAGTATATAATTATTTTGGCCTCCTTTACACACAGGGATAACAAAAATAGTGATTTTATAGTACAGATAGGTCACACAAAGATGTCATAGTACAGGTGTAATACACACAGTGATGTCACAGTACAGGAATAATGTAGAGAGTGATGTCACAGTAACAGGATAATGTACACAGTTAAATCACAGTACAAGGGTAACAAATATAAACACAGTGAGTGTTGTTATGGCACAATGATAATAAACACAGTGATGTCACAGTACGAGAATATTAAACACAGTAATATCACACTGTAAGGATAAGGCACAAAATGTCACAGTACAGGAATAATGTACACAGTGATGTCACAGTACAGATAATAACCACAGTGATGTAACAGTACCAGGATAATGCATATAGTGATGTCACATTACAGGAATAAGATACACAGTGATATCACAAAACAGGGATAGCGCCCACTATGACATCATAGCACAGAGATAAGGCACACACAGATTGTATACACTGATCACTGTGTACACTGTGACATCACAGTATATGAGGAAAGTAATTATAATGATGTCACATATAGGGGTTATAATGTCCCAGCAAAGTAATGGAGGTGCAGTCAGTTTTTCACATTCACCTTTCATCATCCATAGTTATCAGTAATTGCACCCTGGGTCTCAGTAGAAATGGTCTTACTTATTTGTTGGGCTACATAGCAACTGCTATATCTGCTAGCCTGGTAGTGATGCCCAGGATTAGCTGCAGAAGGCAAATAATGGGACATTTTTCATTAAAACAAATTACAAAAATTATTTTTGTCAAAATACATGCATTTCAGTGGAAAAAAAAACTAAGTTGTACATAACCACAGAAAGGTGCTAAGGCCCCACGTTGCGGAAAAACTGCTTTTTTGCAGTAGATTTTGCAGGCAAACCTAGTAGTGGCTACAAAAGAAATGGGAAATATAAAGGAAGCTCTTATACATCTCCCTTATGTTCAATCCACTCCTGACTTTGGCTCAAATAACTGCAGCATAATCTGTAACAAAAAAAGCAGCTTTTCGCAACGTGGGACCTTAGCCTTAGACAACGAAAAACACTGCGGAAAAAAAAAAAAGTGATGTGTTTCTGCTGCATTTTTCCGTAACTTGAGACCTAAGTCTTAGGCATCGTGTTTTTTTCCCCAGCGCTTTTCATAGAAAGGTTGCAGAGTTTTCCTCTGTGGACTTTCTGCTTCAATTATACCTATAGGGAAACTGCCTGCATTTTTATGGATGTAATTGACATGCTGCGATTGCCAAAAACGTGACAGTTTTGGAAATTGCAGCATTTCCGCTACACATACTTTTCTGCAATGTGTGGATGGGATTTGCTAGAAATTAGGCTGGGGCCCCACGTGGCGTAAATGCCAGAATTTGCACACAGCGGAAAAACCATAGAAAAGATTGTGGAGTTTTACAATCAGAGCAAAGTGGATGGGATTCTAGCGAATCCCTTGCCCACTTTGTGATAAAAACCCTGCTGCAGACACACGGCGATTTCCAAAATCGGCGCGGTTTTGGAAATCGCAGCATGTCAATTATAACTACAGAAACACTGGCGGTTTCCCTATAGGTATAATTGGGACATAAAGTTCGCAGCGGAAACCTCTGCAAACTTTCTGTCTACTGTAAAGCGCTGCAGGAAGAACCGAGATGTGTTGCTGGGGCGGTTTTTCCATCAGCGCTTTTTTGCTGCGGGACGCCACATGGGACCTTATCCTCAAAGAGGTTGTCCAGGGTGAATATTCTGGACAACCCCTTTAAGCACAGCATGGTCTTTGGCCAAAACATGCAGGGTTAAAACCCATAAATCCCTAAATACGGTCATTTAGAAAAATGATTCTAAAGTAAGAAAATTAAGATAAGCATAACACACAGTATATTATGCAAAGACCCAGGCCAAAGGGTAGGTAGAGTAGGTGGCATCCATCGGTACAGTGAGGGGTTGTGCAGGTACCTTCAGATTTGTTCACTTATGTAGGACTAGTGTGTGCCAATATCCAGTGCATAGCAGTTTTTATTATGTAAATGATGACCTGTATTATAGAAACGTTGTCCTTACTATAATAATGTGTTATATGTTAAGTGCTCCCTCTGCTGGTATCACTGTCCTGCAGGAACCCTCTGAATGCACGTGCACACAAGCCCCATGATTAATCTCTACTGAATCAGACTGAAATGGAACAGTTTTCTAGTTTTGGTGACTATTTTGTCTGTTTATGATTTCATCGTTTAGTCCATTCATTCTATTGATCAGCAAAGGTTTATTTTTATTATATATAGATCTATATCAATATCATATAAATACACATACACTCAATATGGAATATAAATTGTGCTCTGTACCATATTACAATAAATTATCAATGTCTACATTGAAGTCACAGTTACAATCTTGCAGCATATTTATGTCCATGTTATGCCAATTTAGTCCTCAGTTATATGTATTCCAGAATAGATTATAATATAGTACCTGTACATATATACATTCTATGACTCCAAGAGCATGTGAAGGTCATTATCACAACTAGACATGCTAAGATAGATAGATAGATAGATAGATAGATGATAGATAGATAGATAGATAGATAGATAGATAGATAGATAGATAGGAAGATAGATAGGAAGATATATAGGAAGATAGATAGGACTAAAAAGTCCAAATCAGCACAATGAAAATAGTATGGCTATAAATCCTTCAACAATAGTGAAAAAAGGACTCCAGATGTAGCAAAATAAATGCTTGATACTTTATTCCATGTGTAACGTTATGGTTCAATGTGAATTTTTTTAAGCCTGGCTGGAGTGCTGCCTATTTTATTTTTTTACTATAGATAGATTTACAGTGTTTTGTAGGATTATTTACAATCCTAATAATTTGCACAATCTCCTTCTCATAAATAAGTCATGAATACTGCAAAGATTTTTTATGGATTGTCTAAGAATTCACAGATGGTTGGCAAGTCTCAGATGGATAGGCAGACAGACAGATACTGTAAATGTAAAGAAGAAATAAGCATTGTGTAGAGCAATAACAATAAGTACACCTTTCTTCTAATAAGAATATCATAAATCAGACAATTAAAGCCATTATGAAATTAACAGAATAATAATATATAAAGATGATAAAGTACAAGCTTGAAATTTACAGGGTAGAAAGATACAACATATATAGATAAATATA
The DNA here is from genome assembly GCA_947044405.1 of Leptodactylus fallax. Taxonomy (NCBI): domain Eukaryota; kingdom Metazoa; phylum Chordata; class Amphibia; order Anura; family Leptodactylidae; genus Leptodactylus; species Leptodactylus fallax. The sequence continues at coordinate 6,987,262 of CAMRHE010000071.1, read as the reverse complement.
ACAGATCAATAGGTTAATAGAATGATTGACAGACAGATATATAGATGATTAGATAGAGAGAAAAATAGAAACCGCTGTATATGATAGATCTAAGCTTTGTATACAGGAATAAAAAGGAAATAGTTTCATTTTTATGTTAAAGCAATAGAAAAATAATGAAGACAGACAATTAAAATACTTGATAGTGATGACACAGGTAGAATGAAAGATAAATGATAGATAATATAATGTATAAATAAAGTAATATAAATAAATAAATGAATAAATAATAAACCCAAGAGATACTGTGTGTCTCTAAGGCTAGGTTTACACAGTGCTTTTTTAATTGCAGTAATGAGTAGCTATACATGTTACTATACATTTTACCTCTGGTTTGCTGACATAGTAGAAAGTGCTACTAATAGCTGCAATTAAAAAAGTGTGCAGTTCGTAATTAAGGGTGGGTTCACATGTTCAGATTTTCAGATGCAGTTCCAAAACCAATAGTAGATTGGAAAAAAAAGAAGTATCACCTGTTCTCTATACTTTTTCTCCTTTTATGATCAATGCCTGATTTAGGCTTTAAAGCTGCACCTGAAAATCTGAACCCATCCTACAAAAACTCTATGTGAACCCTGCCTTATTGTGGTGTAAACTGGCAGTACTAGTACTACTAATGTCATTACCTCCCTTATTCTTCTAATACACAGTAGTATTTAGAATTGCAAAAAGGTGATCAGACACATGCAAGGGGACTAAAGCTGGGCTTATACAGTGCTTTATTGTGCTGAAAAACTACATGCAGTTTATAATTGCACTAATGCCTGCCACATGTTACTATATATGTTACCTGTATTGTAATGGACATTACATGTAAGACTTCTGGTTTACTGGTCATCACCATACTGGTGACATATATAGTAAGTAATATGTGCTACTCATGGCTGCAAATACAAACTGCATGCAGTTCTTCAGCATGAAAAGCACTGTGTAAACCCAATCTCAAAGCTCTTGTGGCTCATGAACCACTGGTTGAAGAATACTTTTATATTGTTTATAGGAATAGAAATCTTTGTGTGGTAACGATTGATAAATAGATAGATAGACAGATAGATCATAATACACAATGTAAAATGTAGATGAATAGATATATAACTAAGATATACATATATATTGTCATAGATGAAAACATTGTAATATGAAGGTATTTAGGTACTAATTTAAGTTAAGACTTAAAAAGATAGATAGATGATAGATAGATAGATGATAGATAGATAGATAGATAGATAGATAGATAGATAGATAGATAATGAGATGCAGATAAATAGATATATAGATAGATAGACAATAATGTGTAGATACATTAATATACACTGTAACTTGCTTGCAATAGCTATGCCATTTATAGATATAATAACTGATCATATAAGTTGCCGACACATAGACATATACAGTAAGTACATGCTTAAGATTTGGAGAATGAATAGACACATATATAAAATGCAGACTGAGGGATATATTATTAAACACCTTAGAATTATACGTCTGACTTGAGCATCTTGTAATGCGCCATTTTTTTACTAACACATTCACAGATACCGACCATTGAAAAGTAATTAAACATGGCTATAAATAATCTCTATATGTGACGTACATAAACTTTATTATATAACTGTATGTCAAGAATCACACATCTGCCTCTATCTAATCACTCATCTTCATGTCCTTAGAGTGTAAGCAGGAAATCTACTTACTGATCCCTGAGGAGGGAAGGCTATGTCTTCTCACTGATGCTCTTAGCGCCCTCTTATCAATGTCTTGTCCTTTCGCGCTCCCTGTCAGTGAGATTTGGTAGAGAGTTTAGTGAGGACAGTGTATAAAAATGACTTAAGAAAGAGAACAGGAACAATCATTTGCTTCTCCTTTTTCAGATGAGTACCTTCGGAAAGAAGGAAGGAAGGGAGGAGAGAGGAAGTCAACAACCCTATGCTTTCCTGAAAAAAAATAAGGAAACAGCAGATAGACATCTATTTCTTCTATAAAAAATTTGGCTAAAGAGGAGAAGTGCAAAGGAATTCCAATGACATTCCAGTCTTGACGGCTGTAGAGGAGCGCGGTGGAGCTGACATGACAGTTGTATGGTGGGAATTTTCTCATGGAATGCCATGTCCACATATAATGAGAGTCTGAACGCACAGTGACAACACCTGGAGGACCACAGTTTCATGCCTGTACATACGACATGACCAAAAGATAAGGAAATAATAGTTACAGTATTATAAACATATATATGTTTATGGGGAAAATGCAGCGTTTCGCAGGTAAAACTGACACGCTGCATTTTTCCGAATTTTTTTTTTCCACATGTGGGGATGAGATTAAATAAAATCTCATTCAATTTACTGATACTATAAAATTCTGCATTTTTTCCCACTGGGTTTCTGCAATAGCCAATCACGCTGCATATCCACAACGTGTGAATCAGCCTCAGGCTAAGGCCCCATGTTACGGAAACGCAGCTTTTTTCGTTGCAGCTTTTGTTGCATTTTTTTGAGCCAAAGCCAGGAGTAGATTAAGCAGATGGTAGAAGTATAAGAACTTCCTATATATTTCCAATTTTTTTTGTAGCCATTCTTGGCTTTGGCTCAAAAAAAAGCTGCGTTTCCGCAACGTGGGGCCTTGGCCTTAGGGAGATTTCAATTTATAATCATTGTCATCTGGATAAAAAGTATACAAATTCCGACTCCTCCATAAATGGCTGACATCCATTGTCAGACAGAAGCAGTAAAGCTACTCTAATTCATTAAATAGCCAGTGGTTGAATTCATATGAAAGTGAATATACAAAAAACATCAATTATACAAAATTAATAATTGTATAGTATAATTAAAATAATTAATCATTTTGTTTTTAAAGGTAGCATTGAAGGAGGTCATTTTTTTTCCTGACTACGACTCCTCCCAAAATTGGTCCCGACTCCACAGCCCTGATATTTACACGTCCATTTTTCACATGCATGTTCTGTCTGTGTTTTTTACCAACAGAACACAGATAAATTGATTTATTTATAATTATTCCCATGCCCATAACTATTTACAGACCGTGGGGGAAATTTATCATTAGGGGAATTTTTAAAGTTAGTTTTGCTAGAGTTTGCGTTTATGTAATTTGCACCAACTTTATGAAATGTTGCACAATCTTTGATAAATAAGACGCATGTATAAGTCTGATACGCTTGTCCTGAAATGTTAGGATGGGTTCACACTACCATTTGATATCCGTTATGATAGTGTCCATAAAAAACAAAAAAACAAAAAAAAAACACGACACCTACACACTTGGACAAAATTGTTGGTACCCCTTATTTAATGAAAGAAAAACCCAAAATGGTCACAGAAATAACTTGAATCTGACAAAAGTAACAATATATAAATAATTATATAAAAATGAACAAATGAAAGTCAGACATTGCTTTTCAACCATGCTTCAACAGAATTTTTAAAAAAAAGAAAACTCATGAAACAGACCTGGACTTCATCTATGTATAGGCTCAATAGGATCAATTTCTTTCTTTTTGGATGGACACAAAAAAGTAGTGTACCATACTTCTGTGTCGGTCCAAAAAAAGGGACAGGCACTGGAAGTGGCTCCGTACAGCTGATCGGCCCGGGGTCGGCCCCCTACAGATGAGGTATTTATGGCCTATCCTGAGAATAAGCCATAAAAATTATTCCCTGGACAACCCCTTTAATATAACCACCTAATGCCTCACACTTTATAGAGGTTGTCCAGCATATTTTTTTTTTTTTGTAATTAGTCTGGGGGAGGTGAAAAAAAAGAAAACATACTCACCTGTCCCCAGTGCTCCAGTGTCCTTCCAGCACAGTCCTGCACCTCCGCTGTCTTCTTTTGCTGGAAGTCCTCACTGGCTGTGACGTCCCAGGTCCCTTCCCTTAGGCTGCTGGTTGGCCTCAGAGGTCACGTGCAGAAGAAAACAACAGAGCTGCAGGACCGAACTGCGCTGGGAGACACTGGGAACAGGAGAGTAAGTTTTGGGGGGTTATCCTGGACAACCTATTTAATGTCCCCCAGGATATTGACCTCCATCACTGCCCCCCCACAATATAATGGCCCCATCAATGGTCCCCATACAGTATAGGGGACCAGTGAAGGGGCCACTGTCTGGGGGGGAATAGTGAAGGGGGCCACTGTATGGGGGGGAATAGTGAAGTGGCTAATGTATAGGGGGGAATAGTGAAGTGGCTAATGTATGGGGGGGGAATAGTGAAAGGGACGCCATATAGCAGCATTAGGTCATTACTTACCTGTCTGCTCCTGTCGCCTCCTGCTCTATCTTGCTCCGGACGCACTGATGTGACGTCATGTGCGCCTGGAGCAACAGGTAAGGATTGGTGCTTAGCTTGTAGGCTACAGGCTCAATGGGGCCTGTGGCCTACAAGTCTTTGAGTAGTAGAGCAGGAAGCCTGTGGGTCGGCGGTGCCACTTCTCCACGGTTTTGCGATCTGGTTATTAAAACCGGCGGCCCTGCGCACCGCATATTGGTCATTGTGGGCCAGTCTGACCCTGGTTGGTGGGCAAAACCATGTAATATATAGATGTGCCAGGTGTGGAAGGTGCTCCTACTTAGTGGTTTCCCACTGTGGCTCATAGAGTATGCTTCCAAGTAGAGACCCCCCCTCACTGCTATGCATATGCTATAAGGAAAAGTGTATTCACAAGACAACCTATTTAGATTACAAAGGGTAGCAGCACATGACCATATCAATTACAGTATGGGACAGTATGTCACTGGGAGGCAGGGACTCCTAGCATCATAGATAACTAGGATGCTAGGAGTATAATGTTGTACCGTGTTAGCCATTGAAAGTAGTGGAAGAGTGAAGAAATCAGGCGATACCTTTTAGAGGCTAACTGAGTATATTTATAAGTAAGCTTTCAGGAGTACTAGCTCCCTTCATCAGACATGGTGTGATACAAGAACTGAAAATTCACAGATTTTTATACACATGGTTTTCAAAGGATTTTAGAGTCCTTAAAAAAAACAAAACAAAATGCAATCTAAGTAGAGAAGTTATTTACAACAGGTCAAAAAAACAATCTGGAAAGTTGTGGTGCGTGACATAGGGATCTGTTATCTGTTTGCTATCAGGAGGTGATTTGTGACCCTCACAGTTCATACATAGTGTGACATGAAGCTGGCATGAATATTGAGTTCAGTTCATGGTTCATACATAGTGTGACATGAAGCTGGCATGAATATTAAGTCCAAATTGCAGAGTTTGAAATTTTTGCATAAATTTGTACTCCCATTCTTTCCTTTTCTCCTGCGTCTTAAAATGTCCCATTAAAACCACAACCAGCAAATCTTCAATAGAGTGGTTTTCTCCGGAGAAATGTGCGGCCACTGGGAGATCGGTTATGCTGTTATTAATACTGGATCTGTGTAAGTTCATTCATTGACTGAGTCTCTGCCCTGTTTCCCCCACATAGAGGCCTGTGGTGGGACATTGCGCACACATTATGAGGTACACCACATTGGAAGACCTGCAGGAGAATGTCCCCCTAATTCTGTGCATCTGTTGTGACTGTGGGATAGGTACACTGTCAGCGGTGTGGATGTGCTTGCAGGTCATGCACCTTTTATGTAGGCAAGGTGAGGTGCCATTTTCAGTTGGGGTCTTCAGGGCACTCCGGACGATAATATGCCTCAGGTTTGGTGGTTGTCGAAAGGAAAGGAGAGGGGGGACTGGAAATATGTCCTTGAGTCTGTTGTCCCTATGTAGCACAGGTTGGAGCTCCTTGGCAATCCTTCGTAGGTGTTATGTTTGTCCCTGAACCGAATGAATAATAAACAAACATGCAAAATAAACTGGTTTATTGAAGAAACGCGAAACAAACAAAGGGCAGTCAAAATAACTGAGTAAGTAAAACAGAGTAGGCAGGAGAAAATAACATTTGAAATCACCCTGCGATCCGCCCTGACTGATCCTGCCTGACGCCAGAGTTTTCCTCTTAAAAGAAGACACCTCACAGGAACCTGACTAGAATCCCTGGGAGCTGACCCTGAAAGAAGAAACATAATAAACCAGCAGTCCCCTGCACTGACCCCCAGACAGCTAATCCAAGAAAAGACCTACACAGTGAGAAGCACACAAAACCTGAGTTCAAGGCCCCACAGCACAGGTATGGCTGGACACACAAGTATAACCAGCAGAGTGAAAGTGTGAAGCCCAAGATTATATAGCACAACAAAGGGTGGGGCAGAGGCACAGGGAAAAACCCCTCCCTAAGGCAGAAAGGACAGGCAGACAAGAGTTAACCCCTGCCCGTCTGGATCAACTACCTAACAGTACCCCCCCTTAACCCTCGTCAGGCTGCATAATTTTACAACATTACAGGTTCCATAGGAATAGGTACAATTGTACCTACTCAGCCGGACGAGGGTTAAAGGAGGTGCCTCCGGAACCTCCGGACCGGGCTTCACCTGCAATGAAAGGCTCTAATGCATCGCTTAGCAAAAATGTCTGATGACGAAACCCAAGATCTCTCCTCAGGCCCATAACCTTTCCAATGGACCAGATACTGAATGCGTCCGTGACAGAGCTGGGAATCCTCAATAGAGCGAACCACGAACTGCAGCTCTCCATTGACCAAGACAGGTGGGGGTGGTGAAACTGAATCACTGCCTGAGGATGAAAAATACCTCTTTAGTAATGACACATGAAAAGCATTGGTTATCCCCATAGAGTCAGGTAGGCGCAAACGAACTGAGACAGGGTTAATTATCTCTACAATTTCAAATGGACCAATATATTTGGGACCAAGTTTAAAGCATGGTATTTTTAGTCTAATATTCCGTGTAGAGAGCCAAACCCTATCTCCCACAGAGAACTTATGGGATTCTGATCGTTTACTGTCAGCAAAAAATTTAGCTTTACCCCTAGCTCTAATTAGGTTTTTCTTGACCTCAGACCAGACTGAAGCTAGTTTAGCAGAGAACTGAACCTCCCCTGGGACATCCGAACTAGCTAATGACAACGGACCAAAGGACGGATGGAACGCATAATTACAGAAAAAAGGAGAGGTCCCAGTAGATTCCAAAGAACGATTATTTAAAGCAAACTCAGCTAATGGTAAAAATTCTTTCCACTCAGACTGATCTGAGCTCACAAAGCTCCTTAAATATTGTTCCAAACTTTGATTTAACCTTTCAGTCTGGCCGTTGGATTGTGGGTGATAAGATGAAGAAAAAGATAAAGAGATGTTAAGGCGCTTACAAAACGCCCTCCAGAACCGGGAAACGAACTGCATTCCCCTATCTGACACAATATCAGACGGTACCCCATGAAGCCGTACAAAATTTTCCACAAATGATCTAGCCAAAAGAGGGGCAGACGGCAATTTGGGTAAAGCCACCAAATGGCACATCTTACTAAACCGATCCGTGATTACCCAAATTACCGTACATCCTCCAGAAACCTGTAGATCAGTGATGAAATCCATAGAGATGTGCTTCCAAAGCTTCTCAGGAATAGGCAATGGGCACAATTTCACCGCAGGAAATCCTCTAAGGGACTTCGACCTGGCACATACCTCACAGAACTCCACATACCTCGTAGTGTCCCTTCTGACAGATGGCCACCAAAACGACCTGGAGATTAATTTCAATGTATTAGAAATACCAGGGTGACCCGAGAGGACTGAATCATGAGCCTCCTGTAACAATGACAAACGAAGGTTCAGAGGAACAAAAAGCTTATCATTAGGGGTGTTGGCAGGAGCCAAGCTTTGTGCTTCCGAAATCTCCTTGTGAAGGTCAGTAGAAATCGTGGCCACCACCACTCCTTTGGCCAATATCTGTGAAGGGACCTCATCACAGGGTGCAGCCTCAAATGACCGGGACAGGGCGTCCGCCACCACATTCTTCGAACCTGGTCGGTAGGTAACTAGAAAGTTGAACCTGGAAAAGAACAAAGACCAACGAGCCTGACGAGAATTTAACGTCTTAGCTGATTGTAGATACATCAAATTCTTATGGTCCATGAAAACCGTCACTTTATGCACAGCACCTTCTAAAAAATGTCTCCATTCCTCAAAGGCTTACTTAATCGCCAGCAACTCTCTGTCACCTACATCGTAATTACCTTCTGTTTTCGAAAATTTCTTTGAGAAGAAAGCACAAACCCGTAGGTTACGGCCCTCAGCATCTCCTTGAGACAAAACCGCTCCAACCCCCACAATAGAGGCGTCCACCTCAACAAAAAATGGTAAGGAGCTGACGGGTTGGACCAAAACAGGTGCTGAAGCAAAGCGTTGCTTAAGCGATCGGAACGCTCTCTCGGCCTCCGGCGGCCACTCCGAAATCTTAGCTCCCTTTTTGGTCAAATCTGTCAAAGGCTTAACAATCAACGAAAAATTCTTAATAAATTTACGGTAAAAGTTAGCAAACCCTAGAAACCTCTGTAACGCTTTGAGGTTCTCGGGTTGAACCCAGTCTAAAATAGCCTTGACCTTGCTTAAATCCATCTTAAACCCATCCTTCGAAATGACAAACCCCAAAAAAAGAAATCTCCTGGACACAAAAAACACACTTTTCCACTTTAACACTAAGTGAATTCTCTTTTAGAACAGACAAGACGGACCGAAGGTGTTCACAGTGAGACTCGTAATTAGGAGAAAAGATGAGGATATCATCTAAGTACACAACCAGGAAGTGACCAATAAAAGGACATAATATGTCATTCATAAACTCCTGGAAGATTGCAGGGGCATTAGTAAGCCCAAAGGGCATAACCAGACTCTCGAAATGACCCAGGGGCGTGTTAAACGCTGTCTTCCACTCGTCTCCCTCCCGAACTCTTATCAAATTGTATGCCCCACGGAGATCTAATTTAGAAAACCACTGGGACCCCACCAGTTGATTAAATACATCGGGAATAAGAGGAAGCGGGTAAGGATTACGCACAGTAATTTGGTTCAACTCCCGAAAATCAAGACAAGGACGTAGTCCGCCATCTTTCTTTTTAACAAAAAAAAAACCCGGCTGCTAACGGAGAGTTAGAGGGTCTTATGTGACCCTTCTTCAAACTTTCTGAGATAAAATCTTTTAAAGCCTCTCTCTCAGGGACAGAAATGTTATATAACCTGCTTTTGGGGTATTTACAGCCAGGCACCAGATCAATCCTGCAGTCATACGGTCTATGAGGAGGAAGCTGGTCACTAGAGGTGGGAGAGAATACCTGTGAAAAGTCAGATAGAAATGAAGGGACATTAGGTAACACTAAGGCTACAAGATGACTAGGCATACACTCTTTCTTACACTCAAGAGACCATTTGACAATTTCTCCCGTACGCCAATCAACCACAGGATTGTGTTTTTTAAACCAAGGATAACCTAGTACGATGGCCGCAGGCAACGAGTCAAGGACATACAAATCCACACATTCTAGGTGGAACAAACCAATCTTCAGCTTAACCCCTACAGAGATAGCTTTAATCCAGCCCAAAGGTCCAGCATCAATACCAGCAATAGGAATGGGTGTCTCCAGAAGGGTTACTTTTAAGTCTAGATCTGTCGCGCACTTAGAATCAATTAAATTGACCCCAGCACCACAATCAAAAAACACCCGTACGGGATGCTCCTTATTCTCAAGGATAATTTCAGCAGGAAAGATCATCTTGGAGCCACTGGTCCAAGCGACACATCTACCTAACGGGAGATCCAAAAAGCTCGTTAGGTTCTTTAGTTCTAAAGCCTTCTTAGGACGGGATAGCTCCGGACAATCTCTTACAAAATGACCCGGACGCCCACAATAGAAACATTGGCCAGCAGCCAAACGTCTCTTCTTTCTGTCCTCAGACTGTAAAGAACTCAGCTGCATGGGCTCTACAGAAGACTCCGCCCCCTCCCCTGGCGAGTGAGGAGTGTCCCTCTCTCCCATTTCTACTGCTCTCAGACGTAAACGTCTGTCTACCCGAATAGCTAAACTCATGGCTTCCTCCAAAGAGGCCGGGGGAGAAAACTGTAGCATAAGATCTTTTACTCGGTCGGACAACCCGGCACAAAATTGACTCCGAAGAGCCGGATCGTTCCACTTAGTATCAATGGACCACTTACGAAAGGCTGCACAGTAATCCTCTGCAGCACTCCTCCCCTGAGAGAGGTGACGCAGCTTACTCTCAGCTAAGTGCAAGCGGTCTGGGTCATCGAACAGTAACCCGAGTGCAGAAAAAAAAACCCTCTACAGACTGCAGTGTGGGGGAATCAGGGGGTAAAGAAAAAGCCCAAACCTGAGGATCTCCCTGTATACGGGATATAACAATTCCCACCCGCTGACTCTCATTTCCAGAAGAGATTGGCCTTAGTCTAAAATACAACGTGCAGGCCTCTCTAAATGAGAAAAACTCAGAGCGCACCCCCGAGAAGCGATCCGGAAGATCCACTCGGGGTTCAAATCCAGACACCCCCTCCCTAAACACCCCGCTCACTTGCTGTATGTTTTGCTGCTGGACCTGAGTCTGAAGAGAATCGACTTTCAGGGTCAACGCCTGAAGGTGAGCGGTTAACTGCTCCATAGGATCCATGTGAGGAAAAGAAGAAGAAAAAAAAAGGAGAGAAAGAAAAAAAAGGGGTAGAGAATCAATAAATGGTAGGCTGGTTATTCTGTTATGTTTGTCCCTGAACCGAATGAATAATAAACAAACATGCTAAATAAACTGGTTTATTGAAGAAACGCGAAACAAACAAAGGGCAGTCAAAATAACTGAGTAAGTAAAACAGAGTAGGCAGGAGAAAATAACATTTGAAATCACCCTGCGATCCGCCCTGACTGATCCTGCCTGACGCCAGAGTTTTCCTCTTAAAAGAAGACACCTCATAGGAACCTGACTAGAATCCCTGGGAGCTGACCCTGAAAGAAGAAACATAATAAACCAGCAGTCCCCTGCACTGACCCCCAGACAGCTAATCCAAGAAAAGACCTACACAGTGAGAAGTACACAAAACCTGAGTTCAAGGCCCCACAGCACAGGTATGGCTGGACACACAAGTATAACCAGCAGAGTGAAAGTGTGAAGCCCAAGATTATATAGCACAACAAAGGGTGGGGCAGAGGCACAGGGAAAAACCCCTCCCTAAGGCAGAAAGGATAGGCAGACAAGAGTTAACCCCTGCCCGTCTGGACCAACTACCTAACAGTAGGATCTCCAGCTGTGGGTTGTAGGTGACGACTAGGGGCACTCGGGCTTCTTTCTTTCTTTTTATATGTGAGCAGACTGTCTCTGTTAATGGCTGCCGCTTTGTTTAATTGGTTGTCCGTCACTTTTGGTTTGTATCCCAATCTGAGAAATTTCATCCTCAGATCCAGGAGGTGCTTGTCCAGGTCTGTTTTGTCAGATGCTAGGAGTCCCACTCCCAGCTCGAAGTTCAAGACGGTAAATCTGGCTAACACATGGCCTGTGTTTCACGGGTGAAACACGGTCATGGGCTGCTACCGTAACAGACATAGAAATAGTGTATTAAAAAGTGGCCTTGTTATGATGGGTCCCTACACTAACACTTTACATATAGGACAGGAGATAACCTTCTTATATGCTCACTGTTATAGTGCAGTCTCTAAAAACTTGATCTCTAGGGTCTTGTCTATAGGGGAAGAATAGCATATATTATACAAGTAAAGTCTTACTTAGGGACCCATCTAAATGAGGTCGCCGTGACGTGGCAGATGGGCTCGCATAATTTATCAAACTGTGCGCTAAGAACCTCACATTTATAACTGTAGTGCTATATGAAAGTGTAATCAAAGAATATTATTTAAATCTACCTGCTATTTTACTCTCCATCAATTTGCCACTTAGCTTGACTTATAGGGTTATTCTAGCAAGAAACTTTGATCCGCTGGGTAGATGACAAATATTAGATTGGTTAAAGTCCAGATACTTTTGCAACCAGATCAGTAAATCACCGTCCCAGACACTATTACTGCCTGGAGGCTGGTACCAGTATTTAATTTCTACCAACCATATCAAGTACCGGTAATTTGTAGAAAATATGCCTTCAGAAAACTGACCTGATTTGCATGAATGGGGGGTTTGATTTGCGAGTCCTTATCACACTCGGGCTCTCTGTGTGTGGAGAAGCTGTCCAGCTCTACCTTGTCTTCCTTATAAGTAAACTTGCAACTGCATGGTAACCAACAATGACAAAAGATGTTGAAATGGACCTACCCATGGACCTACCTGCTACTGTGTGTCTGCAGTGCAGTGGTGAAGGAACCACACTCAATTTACTTCACAAGATCAGTAGTAATTTACTGAGGTAGAAGTTGTCCTGTTGTAGCAAGAATCAACCAATTTCTTTAATAGAAGAAGTTTAGAACAACCAGAACTCTTCCTAAAGCTAGCCCCCCCCCCCAAACAAAGTAATTGGTGTAGAAGCGCCTTGGTAAGAGAGGTATCCAAGAACCCAATGGTCACTCTGGCTGAGCTCTAAAGATTCTGTTTGTAGATGGTGGAAATTTCCAGGTCAACTATCACTGCAGCATTTCACTAATCTGGGCTTTGTGGCAGAATGATCATAAGGAAGCCTCTCTTCAGTAAAAGACATATTAAATCCCAACTAGGCGAAAAAAAGCACCTAAAGGACTCTCAGTGTAACGTCTCTGCCTGTTCGGGTCTCGGGGCCACCCTCCGCTCGCACGCTGTGGCGAAGGAGGCGTGTTCGGTTTGATTCCTTGCGTAGGTTTCTTGTTGCTCAGTCTGAACATGGTCCTAGACTATGTAATGGATTTCCGGCCACACCCGTGTTCTGAGCATTTCTCTCTGGACTGCTTAGAGTTAATCTCTTCCTGGCCTGTGTGATTGACAGCCTGTGTACCTATCAGATCTGGCGCTGGGCCCAGACTTTCTATATACAGGATGTCACTTTCTCAGCAAGTCGCCGGTTATTGCACTGTCTTTGCCTGCTCTCCTTGTTATATCCCTTGCTACTTTATTACCTGATTGCCTTTTGACTATTCTCTTGGATTTTGATTCTGTACTGCATTGCTTGTTCGTTACTGACCCCTTGGCTTGCTCACTCTGCTTCTGTGTTCTTCTGTCTTGTCCTATTCTGTGTGTCACTTACCCAGTATAGGGCTTGTCTTCTAGTTGTCCTTTTACCGTTTAGGGTAACTGAGGTAATAGGAAGGGACAGTGGCTGGGGTGAGATTAGGGCTCACTTGTCTCTGTCCTTCCTCCCAGACCGCTGCAGTAGTGTCAGGGTATTGCTACGTTTGGCAAGACCCTTACACTCAGACTGTGAGAAACTAGATTCTCTGGTGAAGGTAACCAAGATTGAACTTTTTGGCTTCAATTCAAAGGTTCATGTCTGGAGGAAACCAGGCACCACTCATTAGCTGCCTATTGCCACCCCTAGAGCGAAGCATGGTGGTGGTAGCATCCTGCTGTGGGGGTGTTTTTCAGCATCTTTGATAGGGAGACTTGTCAAGGTTGATAAAAACCTGAATGGAGTATAGTACAGAAATATTCTTAATGAATACTTGACCTCAGAATGGGCTGAAGGTTCACCTTCCAAGTGAACCTAAGCACACCCAAAACAACACAGGAGTGACTTAGGGAAAACTCTGGGAATGTCCTTGAGTGTCCTAGCAAGACTCAAACTTCTCTGAAGATATCTGAAAATGGCTGTCCACTGATGGCCCCTTATCTAGCTTGACAGAGCTTGAGAGGATCTGCAGAGAAGAATGGCAGAAAATCCCCAAATCCAGGAGGGCAAACTATGTGGCATCATACCCAAGAAGACTGGAGGATGTAATCGCTGCCAAAGGTGCTTCAGCTAACTACCAAGTAAAGAGTCTGAATACTTATCGCAATTACATTTTTTGGCTTTTCCTTTTCAATAACATACACAATAACATAGACACTCTAAAAGTCGGGATATGTGCCTAAGCAGTGGGGCAATCACTTATAAAACCTTTGCACTGAGCCCACCCTTGTGTTATAAAGGCCCTGCTATGACTGTGCCAGAGTTTGGATTTCACAGTATTAATTTTATACAGAGGTTTGGAAGAGGGGAAGTGCAGAAGAAAACTATGTAGTCTATGTGTATTTTTTCAACCACGGCTAAAATGTACTCATCCTGATACCAGACAGCTAACCACCTTTGCACAACCTTTGTAGGTCATTAACTATCACTATTGTTTGGTTCCCCCAGACCCCCCCCCCCCCCCGTCCCATCTGCTTTTACACCTGCAATCAATTTGGGCTTTTTTTTTGCACAGGTTTGCTCTTTGCACCTATTTACCGATCCCACATTTGCCCAGGGTGGGAGACACTCTAGAACTAATATTGAGACCTTTGTTCTTGAACGCTGTACAAACACATTTTTAGTATCACTATACACAGGAGAGGGAGAAGATTTTATCATGCTATAAAGTTTTTTTTTTTTAGTTAAACTAAATGCATTGAATTATATTTTTTGCCAATGTTTCATTATAAAAAAGTAGAAACTGGAATAAGATACTGGCTCTACTTGGGCATTATGTTAAATCCTGATTTGCACTGGGAAAAAAAAATGTTTGACTAAAGTACATTCTATTATCCACTCTTAGGGTGCATTCAGCCGTTAAACCCGGTCCATGTCTTGGCCAGATTTACTGTACTGTAATTGGTATGGGACACTATGTCGCTGGGAGGCAGGGACCCCTAGCACATACCTTCTAACCATCCCCGATTCAGCACAACAGTCCTGGATTCCAGAGGACACAGATGAGTTGACTACAGTGGTGAAGCAGGGAGCGAACAGTTCTTGTGTCTCTGTGTGCTCCTGCCCCGGGAGCTATAGGTGCTATGTGATGACGTCACTCACATCGTGCCTGCAGCTCCCTGAAAGTTCTGAGAGCAGAGACTTCTACAGAGCAACAGGGGAGCAAGGTGAGTGTCTTGGAGGCATCAATACTTTGGAGGCATCAATATTAGATGGTGGAGGTCTGACTGACCCCTGCCAATTAGCTACAGCCCCTTCAGTGCTCCCAGTTACAAAATTTGTCACATTGCATTGTGTCTGTGAGTGGTATTACAGTGCCATTAACTTCAATGGGGAAACCATAATGTCATGTACAGCTGCTATGGATTGTGAAAGTGATTTGAAAGACTGAGCAATGAAGGATCTTTAGATATTCTACTGTTGGATATATTGTGATATCATATCCTGTAGTGCTATAAATAATGACCTATCAGTATGTTTTTGGAAAAATCTGAGTAACAGTAGCCGGAAGAAAGCCATGCAAATATAAACAGTCCATACTATATACTGTCACCAGGCTCAATAATGTGAATCATCTGATATATGTCACCCTGAGAAGTTATTTAGTTATCCAAATCCATTGAGCCGTTCCAAATTTATAAGCCCTTATATTGTTGATACAAATTAGGGAATTACTAGCCAAGTGGGTGGTAACACTGTGGTTTCTCTGAGGGCAGGGTCTCTGTGTGCTGTATGTCATGCAGTGTTACCGTCCACTTGGCTACAATTACCTAATTTACATCAACACTAAAACGGCTGAATGGGTTTGGATAAACAAAACACCAGATGATGTATGACATTGGGTCTTTCAGACCTGGTGACAGGTCCCCTTTAAGCATGTAAAATGTAGAAAAAATAGGGATAACACGTTTTTGGCATCCATTTAGCAGGTTTGTGTGATCTGTTAAAAAATGGAAGGGCATCCATTTGTTTTGGGTTCATGTTAACAATAATAAAAAATGATCTGTCTTTTTTTTATTGGATTTTAATATTTATAACAAGTTTCCAGCATAATAAAAACAAAAGCCAGAATAGGAAAGTACCAATTGCATCAGTTTTTAATGAATATATTAAACAGACTTGCTAAATGGATGCCAAAAACAGGATCTGAATAGGCCTTTAGACTATTGTTTCATATACAAGTCCAAAAAAAAGATTGTTGGAGTTAACTCTGCCAAATTTATTAAAAGGTGCATAGCATATAATAAATATGATGCATTTGGGGCAAGTCAGAAATTTAAATCTATATATTGCATCACATATTTTTTAATAACTGTGGTTTTATTACATTTTTTTCAACTTCAAAAAATTAGAGCATAAAAATCAAAAGTAAACAAACCATATGGACATAGTAAATAGTAGTCAGCACATGGTATTCATATATGAACTCAAACAAGGTGAAAAGTGAGTCCAGGAAGTCCAGGAAGTATGCAAGCAATACAAACAACACAGGTGAATCATTGCTCGTATGGACAATGGAGCCATACAGGTGAAACTACTCAACCATAGGAGCAAAGGTCTTACTCTTGGAAACTTATTCTAATAAAGTTAAATCAACTCCTAGACACTATTATTCAGTACATAAAGAGGGAATAAAAGAAAATTAGAAAAATTCCAGTAGCAACTGCAGAAATGAAAGACAGACAAGGGGTGGGGAGAGAAAGATATCTCAAGATTCCATAAGGATTCAAAACGTATCCGGTGCATTGTCGCTGCAGTTTTTCCCGCAGAGCTTTTTTGCGGTGGCCCGGTACGTGGGGCCCTAGCCTGAATGAAGGGGATTTAGAAAGAAACTGCATTTGCACTATTTTTTTCAAAAATACAAAACTTTGGAAAAGACATTTTTGGAGTTGCTATATTCTGACACACGTAACTTTTTTATATTTCCGTATGCAAAGCTGCATAAGGTGTCTTTTTTGTGGTGCCATTTGTGCTTTTTATTTATACCATTTTGGGTAATGTCTGAAATTTTGATCCACTTTTATTCAATTTTTGGGGGGGGATGCAAAATGGCTAGAAAACAGCGGCATAGTCATTTTAATTTTTTATCTCTCTATGACATTCAAGCTTTTGGAAAAATATTTGTATATGTTTGTAGTTTGGGCATTCGGAAGTGGAGCTGTAGAATTTGTTTATGTTATTTTTGTTTATTTTTAGTTGTGTTCTAGGGAAGAGGTGATTTTTTTTGATTTTTTTATATTGCTAAAACCTTTTTTTATTTATTTATTTTTTCCTCAGACTGCTTGTACTATAGACTATTGCTACCATGTTTCTCCGAAAATAAGACAGGGTCTTATATTATTTTTTGCTCTGAAAAAAGGGCTAGGGCTTATTTTCGGGGTAGGTCTTAATTTTTTCCATGAAGAACAATCACACATTTGATCGCTTTTTATTTCAACTTTTATCAGACGTGAAACAGCGAAAAAACAGCAGTTTGGCACTTTTGATCTTTTTTTTTTGCTACGGCATTCACTATAGAGGTAAAATATTTTTATAAGTTTGTAGACCGGGAGTTTTCGGACACAGGGATACCTAATGTGTATGTGTTTCACAGTAATATTACATTTTTATATGTATTCTAGTGAAAGTGGGAGGGGGCTTGAACTTATTATTTTGTGTTTTTTATATTTTTTAACTTTTTTTTTTTTTTTTTTACTATTAACCCCTCCTAGGGGGCTTGAACCTGCAATCATCTGGTAGACTGCAATACAACCTATTGCAGTCTATGGGAGATTATCTACATTACTATTGAGGCAATAGTAATATTCCTATGACAGGCCTGGGAGCCTTCATAACGCTCCCGGCTGTCAAAGGAACAGGTCGGCTCCAGCGATCTCACCCGAGGGAGCCGGCCTGCAACTTCAAAGGCACCGGCCCCGGGGATAGTTTATCTGCTTTGGGGGGTCGATTTGGAGGGGGGGTCACGGACTGGCACACTTAACAATGCCCGCGATCAGTGGACTCTGATCGCGGGCATTAATTGCAGGTCTCCACTGTACAAGGAGACCCGGTATAGCAGATATACGGGGTGGGGACTGCAGGGGGGGAAGCGCGGAGGTCATGCAATACCCGCGGTCAAAGTCCATTCTGATCGTGGGCATAAACTCTGGCGGTTCTGCTACTTTGGTGGGCAGGAGAGGGGGTCATGCTCAACAATGCCTGCGATCAGGGTAGACACTGACCGCGGGCATTAACTCCAGGTCTCCGCGGAGACCCGGTACGGCAGCTATGGTAACCACTCTGCAGCAGAGCGGCCGCCATCTTTAAGGACCCGGCATCCGCTGTAATCGCACGGCAGATGTCGGGAAGGGGTTAAATTAGCTAGGGCTTATTTTTGGAGTAGAGCTTATATTTCAAGCCTACTCCAAAAATCCTGGAAAACGTAGCTAGGGCTTATTTTCAGGGTAGGTCTTATTTTTGGAGAAACACGGTATATACCTATTAAGCCACATTTACCATATTTTTGGACTATAAAACACACTTTTTTCCCCAAAATTTGGGATTAAAATTAGGGGTGCGTCTTATAGTCCGAATGTAGGCCTCCATGAATGTAGGGGGTTTGGTAGGTAGGCTGGTCTATTGAGGTTGTAGTGAATCTCCCATAGATTGCAATACAGTTCTATTGCAGTCTATGGGACAATTGCAAGTTCAAGCCCCCTAGGGGGGCTAATAAAATAGTAAAAAATATATATATATATATATATATATATATATATATATATATATATAAAATAAAAAAAAAAAAAAAAAAAAACAATAAACAAAGTTCAAATCTTCCTCTTTTCCCTAGAATATAAATAAAACTAAAATATTACTGTGTAACACATACACATTAGATATCCCTGTGTCCGAAAACGCCCGGTCTACAAACTAATAAAAATATTTTTCCCATACGATAAATGCGGGAAAAAATAATCAAAAGTTCCAAACCACGGTTTTTTTTCACTGTTTCACCTTTGATAAAAATTTTAATAAAAAGTGATCAAAGCAATAGACTTTCCCCAAAATGGTATAACTAAAAAGTACACCTGGCCCCGCAAAAAAGATGCCCTATGCATCCCTGTACATGGAAATATAAAAATGTTACTGGTGTTACAATATGCAACCTTTTTGGATTTTTGTTAAGGGGATAAAATGTAAATAAAACTAGATAAATTTGGTATCCCCGGTATTGTACTGAAACATAGAATACAGTTGACATATCATTTTGGCTACAGAACGCCGTAAAAATGAAGCCCATAAGAAAGTCACACAAATGCATTTTTTCTCAAATGCCACCACATTCTGAATATTTTTCCAGCTTCCCAGTACATTGTACAGAATAATAAATGGTACTATTATGATGAACAATTTGTCCTACAAACATTTAGCCCTCATATGGCTCTGTGAATGGAAAAATAAAAAAGTTATGGGGTTTGGAAGGCAGGGAGTCAAAAACGATAATTGCTGGAAGGGGTTAACATTAACATAGGCAAATTCCACTTCAGGGTCACCTGTCAATGTGGCCTTGCAGCTGTTGCAAAACTACAACTCTCATATGTTATTTATGTTATTAAATATTTTACCACATTTTTTGCTTCAAAAATTTTTTTTTCCTATTTTCCTCCTCTAAAACCTAGTTGCGTCTTATGGTCTGATGTGTCTTATAGTCTGAAAAATACGGTACTTTTTCAACTTTTAGAGAGAATGACACACAAAGTGCAAAATATTGTGTGCTGAATTTTTGCATCTTTTTTGTGAAAATAGAAACTTTTTGCCAAAACTGGAAAAAAAAACTGATAAATTTCGACCAAAGTCCTCAGTTGTGACTTTGACGTTCTAAAGGTCAAGAGAATATTCCCCAGTTCTGAATACAAAAAGGAAAAAAAAGCTAAGCAATCCAATCTCTGTTATTAAAGGAACATTCCTGAAAATTGATACACTAGGGCAGCAAGTGAGGGAGTAGTGTATTCCTTGGTATTCCTTGAATCTCTGTGCCATGCACTGCTATCTGAAGCCATGCACTTGGCAAAATACAGAGGCCCAAATGTACTAAAAGTTAGACAGTGCAAACTTAGAGAGGCAGTCTAAAAATGTTCCAGATGTATCACAGTGGCTAATGCTGGACGATAAATCTGGCGTATCATTAGACTGTCTAGTCTATATTCATATCAACTTTTAGTTGAGTTACTTTGAGCCAGAATTTAGAAAAAATTTTGGCACATTTTTGGCTCCTCCTTATTTAGGGTACGCCACCTCTCAGAAACCACACCTACACATCTAGAAAGTCTATAAATTTTGGGCTAAACTAGATGCGTCACATTGCAACAAAGATGTGCCAGTGTCTAGTTGTAACCACAATAGTAAATCTGGACCAGTGGATATGTTTCACCTGGAACTGTGGCATTAGAAAATGTCCCTGTCACCCACATATTTATACATCCTCCCAGGGTGGCACTTTTGTAGCTGAGGACGTATCTAATACATCCTTACTACTAATGCTGATATCTGAGGATCGGTTAGGGCTATGAAGATGATCTTGGATTCATTTTAACGAAGATAATCTTATCACAATGCAGATCTCAATTCCCGACAGCAGATTGCTGCAAATCTGTAAGAGCTATCATGACGATTCTCATCTTTAAAATGAATCCAAGCTCATCTTCATATCCCTAATGGATCCTGAAATATGTGGCTCTAAAGTGTCTTCCTCCCTCCTGCCTCAGGCAGCATCTTAGAGCTGCTGAAGGAATAAGGAGGGAGAAGGAGCAGACTGCAGAGACGATGATAAATCATCATCATCTGTGCATAACCTGTATGTGACCTTCTGGGCAGGGGTAGCATTGACTTCTCTCCATGTTACCCCCTCTCCTATCAATCAGAGAGCATACTATACTTTTGCTCTCTGATTGTTACATATAATGCAATACCCCACTGAGCCTAATCACAGGGGTATTCTTATGTAATAACCCTCTGAACATAACCAGGAGGTTTATTTGTGCTATGACCCAGACGTTTACCGTCGTCCAGGTCGCAGCGCCAGAAGAGTTGCACCAAACACTTATACAACACAATACATCAAACACTTATACAAAGTTATCAAAAAAGTTTACATTTGACCCTATCCATACCTGATCTTTATAGAGTAAAATACACTGACTGTCTCCATTGCACGCTAAAAAACTAGCAATAACGATTATCACTAGAGATAAAAATTATATTCTTATGTAAACCCCTATTTAATATGCATGCATAAAATTGGTTGGCACATTTCTGCGATTTTGGCGTTTCTTTAACACCTGCACCTGTAATATATATATATTTGTGGTATGTATGAATTCCTCACATATTGCTTTTTGTTTGCAGAAAGGGACTGCTTGAGCATGCACTTTAGTGGCAAATTTGAATTTTTGTGCAATTTTTGCTTGTAATCTCTGTTTGCTGCAAAGTTGCACGAAGGTGGTTGTATATATGAAATATTGAGCTTTGTTTTATATACAGTATGATGTGCAATCTCAACAAAGTTAGATTTTGATATCACAGTCACAGTTTGCTATGTACAGTATAGATTTTTAACATATTAATATTTTTGAGAGTACGAACTCTTGTAGTTGATGTTTGCAGTGTAAATTGTGTACACCTTGATCTATTATTTTAAATGTGTTTTGTGTGTGAATGTACTATTGAATAGGAGTTTTAGGTGCAAATATATCTTTTAGTGCATTACTTCAAAAAATTATTTGTGTTTGTCACAAAGTAACATGCAGGTGGGCATAACTATTGATAACCCATTGAGACATATGTAATATTCAGGTTGTCTACTTTCAAGAAATATATAGCTTTTAGGGGTTCACTTGCTTTTCACAGTGTGTAATCTTATAGGATGATACATTTTTAACATTTCCAGCTTCAAAGCAGATTTTTGTTCCTTCCAGTTCTGGTGATTTTATGAAGATATGTGCATGCAGGTGTAGGCCTTATTGATATGAATGGACTCTGCACATGTTGAACTCTTATTTTTAGGAGGTTTGATGCATATAACTTTTTGTTTGGTTTCCACTTTTAGCAACTAATATTTTGACAATGCTGGATGTGTCTACTTTAAGAAAATATATAGGTATAGGATGGGTGTTAATATGATTTTTTAATGTTGCAATTTAGGTTTTATTTGTCCGTCTCAAAACTGTGAAAATTGCTCTGGCTACTGGAGGTGCAAAATTTCCAGAGACCCCTGGCAGCGAAAGGGTTAATCTCCTCCTTTCATTTGCTATGCTGATGACACTCTAATGTGTTGCCCAGACAACACCACAGAATTTATCATTTTCCCACCACCTTACTCAGCCCCCAGCCTGACCTATTCAATGTTAACAGTGCCTTGCTTACTCCAGTCCTATGAGCCCGCTGCCCACTGAGGGGTAACCCTTGATACTACCCTGTCCTGTAAACCACACATCCAAGCTCTCAACAACTCCTGCTGCCTCCAAATCTGAAAAATTCATCAAATCTGTTCTTTCCTCAACCTTGAGACTACAAAAATGCTAGTCCATTCATCTATTATCTCCCGCTGCAACAACCATTTTTGTGGCCTCCCAGCAAATGCTTTCACTCAAAAATGCACCCTCTACTCTGCTGCCCAGTTCATCCACCTCTCTCTTTGTTTTCCATAAGCCTCTCCCCTTTGCCAATCCCTACACTTGCTACCCATTGCCCACCAAATACAGTTTAAAATGTTAACTCTGATATAGAAGGCCATCCACACTTTTATGTATCATTAGTGAATTCTACTGTCTATATATAATAATAATAATAATAATAATAAAACATTTTATTTATATAGTGCCAACATATTCTGTGCTATCACTGTATTATATTGTTATGTATGTATGTTTATATGTGGTGTCTGGGAATGGTCGAGAGTGAGACATTTCCTTTCTGTGAGCCCAGACCCAGACTCCCTGCCATTTTATGACCAGGTCTGGCAGCACGCTCTTTGAAGTAATACAGGATAGGACAATTTTATTGCTTAACAATTCTCTGTCACTACCAGGACTCACTCTGGTCTAAGAGATGGTGTGTGTGACCGGAGTTAACCTTAGAGGCATGCAGGTATTCCGCTTTCCAGTGTTGAGATGAAACAATTTATACCCCAACTTTCCCAGATGAGTATGAATTAGCTCATCCCCCACCCCAGGGAAGTAGAAGGAGGGGGTACCCTGGCAGGGGGCATGGCTAAGCACTGGCCAGGAACTTCACATTACAAAAGACTGTGAATTTGATAAGAACTTTGATGAGAACAGTGTGGAAGCCAGCATAAAAGCTGAGTGCCAGCCATATTTCTTCTCCAAGCTCCATGGAAAGAAAAGTTACCAGGTTCTTCTGTCTATTCTCCTTTTATTAACAAAAAAACAAAAAAAAAATACAGTTTTGCTTGTTTGTCTCTTTTTCATATATATAGCACTGAACCCCTTAGGTATTAAATCATTAAATTTAATGGTACTTTGTGTTTGCTCTATGAACCCATTATCTTTTTAAAGTGTGTTTGCGTCTGAATGTTCAAGAGAGAGACACATGCATGTGTGGATGGGTTTTCTGCTGAGCCCAAAGTCAGTAGTGATGGCAGCGTGTATTTGGGGTGCGTGGACTGTGTTGGGGTGTAATTTATGCCTAATTTGCAGCCTGAGTGAATGGTGAGTGCAAGATTGAGTGAGTGAAGTGCATTAACCCCTGACAGCCGCACCAACGTCACATGCTAGGACACTACTTCATACATCTTTGACCTAATTTCCGACTATCACCCCACATGTAATATCCGACCCTCACAAGACCTCCTTCAAATGTATATTACCTGGAATTAATAGTGCTCTAATAATAATAATAATAATAATAATTATTATTATTATTATTATTATTATTATG
Source organism: Leptodactylus fallax (assembly GCA_947044405.1). Classification (NCBI taxonomy): domain Eukaryota; kingdom Metazoa; phylum Chordata; class Amphibia; order Anura; family Leptodactylidae; genus Leptodactylus; species Leptodactylus fallax. The sequence goes on along the minus strand of CAMRHE010000071.1, from coordinate 6,963,564 downwards.
AGAATAATAAGTAGTAGTAGTAGTAATAATTAATAAGTAGTAGTAATAAGTAGTAGTTTTCCAAAGACATACACTTTAAAATTATATTTTTTATTTTATTTGCCATCAATATACAGCATTTCCTAAACACTGATATTCTTTTTACATTACAGCAATGCAGAAGTTGCAGGCGGAAATACTTTTGTACTAATGTATTCACTTCTGATTTTTCTTTATTTTCAATTCTATTTTTTCAGGTAGAAATGACTGAATTTCCCATTTGTGTCACCACTGATGTCTGTGCTTCATACAATGATGTGTTTGTGCAGGGAAATTTCTAAAAACCAAATCACTCCAAACTCTATTTCTGCATTCTCATTTCCATATGCACTAGTTACAAATTTTTGGTGTAGGATCATTCCTTAAATGGACAATTACACTGAGCTTATACTTTCGTTTTAAAGGGGTTGTCTACTTCATTTTTATTGATAACCTTGATCTTCAAGACCCCCACTCCCAGGATCACCCAGGACCTCCACTTATCAGCTGTTTGAAGAGGCCTCTGCCCTCTGCGGGCGCCATATCTTTTTCTCTATTTACACTGCACGCAGTCAGTTTAATAGTAGTCAAGCAATGTAATTTCAACCTCATCCCATAGATGTGAATTGGACAAGGTTGTAATTATATCGAACGGCCACTATGACATTCAATGTAAACAGTGAAGAGGTCATAGAGCTGCAGCCCCTTCAAGCAGCTGAACATGCAGAAGTTCTGTACCTGCAATTTGCATAGTGTTGTTCTGCGACAGGTTCTCAGATTTTTCATATTTGGTATCCTCAGGCCACCAATAAGAGATCAGTGGGGACCCGACACCTGTGACCCCCACTGATCTCTTATTGGTGGCCTGAGGATACCAAATATGAAAAATCTGAGAACCTGTCACAAAACAACACTATGCAAATTGCAGGTACAGAACTTTTCCTGTTAAAACGCTATATCAGTTTGCTCAGATGTATTCCTATACTATGACATGCTACATGCAGTATGACACCTGTTAAATATGAGAGCTTTCAGAAAGTCATATTTGTGCTCAATGCCTATTTTGTACCATCTCAGGTCACTTCCCTGGAAATGTCTAGACACAACAACTTTTTGGCATCAGAAGCTAATTTCTCTTTCACCATGGAGAAAACATGTACTCTTGGCTGAACCAGGCATGTACAGTATGTATGGCAGAGTCTGGAAAAATATTTGTTGGCCGAATGTAGCCACCTTTAGTCTAAAGTCCCATCCAAGGGACCCACCAAATGTATTGTGTGGGTTAGAAAAGATTCGTCCATATTATATTATTCCCATTTCTCTGATATTATTCCTCCCACAAGGACCTACAAAATTGGCCAATGTACATTGTAAAAGGGAAACATGATCTTTATGTTTCATAATGATCAGTTGACCCCCTTCTGAAAAACCCTCACTTGTGTCTCTATCAAATGTACTTCATGGGTTGCCAGATGGAGAATGGGAGATGTGGGAGGTAGATAGGAGCATAGATATAACCCAAGGCTCCAGGACCCTATTCCAAATCTATAACTGAGCCTCCCTACCTATAATATACTACTTTTAGTACAGCAGTCTTATCTTTTAGCTTATATTCTTATCTTTTAGGCTGCCAGGAGAAGACCTCTTCTTTGACTTCTACTATAGGTTTATCCTGTCCTTGTACGCTAGGCTTCTACTATTCCTGTCTCTTGCTCAATATGTTCCTTACAATAGGTGTTACCTTTATTTACTACAGATTTGGAATCCTATTTTATAAACCATGGTCATGTAAAACAGTTCAGCATCTGTAGAGTTAAATGAGTTTTTATGAAAGTAGCAGCAAGGAAAATTTTGACATTTTAAAATATTCCCTGAGCGACTTTAGACTGTGTTTTTCCAGGAGGCTGTCAAAAGAAATGTGTCATTTTCCTGATGAGAAATATCTGGGTGTGATTGACTAATACAGAGTATTGTAGTCAGGGTGTAGCTATAGGGATTGCAGAGGGCTGTGGAGATGGTAGGGCAAACTCTGACTACTCTTTTTCCCTACGGTCAGATTCCACCCCTCCTCTGACTCCGACTCCTTCATATATGGCAGCCATGGTCAGACAGAAGCTAATTCATCTAATTCATGAAAAAAACTGGTGACGGAATTCCAATGAAAGTAAATATGCAGCAAACTATGTATCTAATTAATTATACAATATTAATAATTGTATAACATAATTAGAAACAATATATAATAATAATTAATTGAAGTCGAAGCCAACAGCTCTTACACATTGCTGGAAACCTGCTGCATCAGGTCATAAATCTGGCAATGCCGTCCCTAGGCACGTGCCCAGTGGACAATACAGCCCTGATCGTCTACTGTTGGGTGTTCCCAAAATGTCACACTGTGGATGAATAAGATGGAACTTGCTGCATCCATTTCTGACAACAATATAAATAATATCACATATCCTAGTGATAAAATGTGTTATTATGTGGTTAAAGGGGTTGTCCAGGATAAAATAGAATTCCTACACTAATCTAAACACCCCCCCGCCTACTTTCTAAATGACATACTTTAGCAAAAATGTATAGTTACCCATATCCCTGAGACGGACCGCCCCAGGCACATTTCCGTCACCTCTACTCCCCCTTTCCTCCACCCCATCATACTTATGTGTCTTTCTCTCAGGGATTCCCTTCTGGGATGGCTCCTCCTCTTCTTTGACTCTGCGGACTCGTGTGCAGGCCGGAGGTGCCTCCAACGCCTGCTTTACTAATGGCACTCCATCTCTACTGTGCAGGTGTCAGACCTCCATGAATCTCATATTGATGGGCCTATACTAAGGATATGTCATCAAAAAATTTTGCCTGGAACATCCTTTTAAACTCTTTTCCTTGACATCATAAAATATTCAGTCAAGACAAGAGCATAATTTTTATATTAATATATACTACGTAAAAATCTTCCAGGCATGCAATGACAGTAGAAGTGCTGCATTTGTGACCTCTTGTGGTCATTATGTAGATATCAGGTTTATATAAATATCGTATATCCAATAAATCTGGTACTGTCCGTCACTATTTTGTGATCATGACCTCCATGGTTCCATTCCATGGTTTAAATACCACTTACACCACCAGCGCTGCGCATTTGGTGCCTCTTGGGAGCATGGCCAACCTTAGTTGGTTATATGATTGATCTTAATTGGTGGTAAGATCCCTTTACTGGGTATGTACAACATTAGCAACATGCTTGATCCTCTCTCTCTAAGGTGTCTGCCAGTGGCTTATTTCCCTCTCCCCATTGACAACACATGCACACTTGGCTTAGTTAAGCCTAAACATCTATGAGAGGGTTGGGAATAATAGCTGATACTGAGCAGGCATCCTTCTAGAAGCTATCTAAGGTGTGTGACCACCTTATAGGGGATGTTCAAGCCTTGATATTAATGGCCTACCCACACCCAGCCACATCAATCAGCTGCTACAGCCACCAGATCTGCACATTATACTGAGCCAGAAGCATACGTCTTTACAATGTGTAGCTACTGTGTTGCGTTATTGCAGCTCATTCTGTTTTCTTTTATGGGTGCTCATTGACAGCATGGCCACTACACAGTATGAGGATCTGTCTGCTTCCAGAGGCACCAGCCTGGGAAAGCCCTTTATAGAGCGATCTGCAAATGGCAAATCGCAGCAGAAGTGAGACTGCCTTTTTCAAGGGGAGTGGCCTTTATAAAAGGGCACCGCTAATTGTATTCAGACCCCATATAATAATATCAGACCCAAACTGTTACTGGTTAAAACTATATATGGTGATCACTATAAATATTTTGTTAATTTTACTGTATGGGTTGTAACAGTTATATTGATATCAAATATGTCTGTTACTAACGCTAGGTTCACACCTGCATTCGGTTTTCTGTTCGGGGGGGGTCCGCTTGGGCACCCCCCCCTGAACAGAAATCTAATCTGCTTAAAAAAGCGGTTACCTGCGGCGGCCCCCATAGACTATAATGGGTATAATGGGGTCTGCTGGGTTTCCGCCCGAAAAGGACGAAAAATGCGGAGAGAAAAGCACTGCTTGCATTTTTCAAGCGGAATGGGGAACGGAATCCCTCAGCGGAAAGCAGGTGCAGGTGTGAACCTAGCCTTAGTATGTTTTGTGGCAGTCATTTAAAGTGTATTGCCATGTTTTAGTAATTTCCAATATATCTATACACACATATTTTTATATACATATATATATATATATGTATATATAGTTAGAAATGACTAACGCGTAAAGTAAATTTAGAGGTAATATTCTGTATTTAAAGTCTTATTCTATGTAATTTCCAATTAGGTTTCTTTGGTTCTTGAACCAGCAGTCCTTTGCATCAAAAACACTTATGTAATGACACAGTCACAGCTCCAGCCATTGGCAATTGAAGAATTTTTCTGACCCAAAGCTTGAACAGTAATTTTGTTTCCTTACATAATATACTGGTACATAGAGATATTTCTATATCCCAGTATATTGTATGCTTTACAAAGAAACCACTGAATTAATATGCCATTATTATTTTATGGCAGTATATTATGTAGGGAAACAGAATTACTATTGAAGCAAGCCTTGGGTTCATCGTGTTCCTGCCTCCCACGTACAAAACAACCTAATAAAATTCACATGTAATAAAATCCAGGTGAGTTGGCATGTCTGTGTTTCTGGCTTTGTATATTGTGCAGTGGTCACAGCAGCTAATCAGCTATCAATTTTAGGCTAAGGCTCCATATAGTGGGCAGCAGCAAAAAAGCGCTGGGAGAAAAACCATGGCGGCAACACATCATGGTTTGTTCCGCAGTGCTCTGCAGATTTTCTGCTTCATTTATAACTATAGGGAAACCGCCAGCGTTTCCTTAGGTATAATTGACATGCTGCGATTTCCAAAACCGCAACGGTTTTGGAAGTCGCAGCTTGTCTGCTGGGCATATTTTTCCACAATGCAGGGACTGTAAAACGCAGCGTTTTTTTCTGTGGCATTAATGCCACATGGGCCTCCCATCTTAATATTCAAAACCCATGCTATAGATAGGCCATCAATATCTAGTCTTCTGCAATCCCTATAAGGTAGATACATTTTTATCTGGAGTCTCCACAATTTACATTTTAATAATGAAAGATTTAGGCGCTGGAGGGCTGCAATAAGCACATGGATTGCATCTTTTTTTGCAAATTATTTTTAAAGTCGCATTATGCAGCATTATTTCATCAAAGATTCTGAACCAACGATCCCCAAAGGGTAAAACATCTTTACATAAATGTTGTTATGACTTAGCACTTGCTCTTGTCATGCTCAGAATACCCAGTGGGTAAATCATTGACGTAAGTAATGTTCTTAAGTGACACCTTCTACTTATTTACATAGTCACATTTGTCATACTTTCTTCTTCTGAGGAGAGCCAATTGGGCTTGGGGACCATCAGTCACTTCTTTGGTTAAATACATCTGGTGTACAATGTATATGTCACTTACAGTATCTCCTTGTGTTCACTTTTGAGCATCATTTTAAAAATACAGATCTCATGCATATATCTATATCACTGAGTAACTTTACAAATGCTCAAAGCTGCATTACTTTTCTTGTACTGGTTCTGTGCTGGTATAATGGCCCAGTGTTGACAGACACATCTATAGATGACCTGTCCTAAGGATAAATCAGCAATATCTCTAACCTGAAAAACCCTTTTAAGGCTAAAGCCCCACGTGGCGTAAATGCCGCGATTCGCCTGCGGCGGAAGCGCTGCAGAAAAAAACGCGGTGTTTTACAGTCAGAGCAAAGTGGATGGGATCTAGTGAATCCCATGCCCATTTTGCAGGAAAAACCGCGCTGCGGACACACAGTGATTTCCAAAACCGGCACGGTTTTGGAAATCGCAGCATGTCAATTATCCCTACGGAAACGCTGGCGGTTTCCCCATAGGTATAATTGAAACAGAAAGTCCGCAGAGGAAAACTCTGCAAACTTTCTGTCTAAAAGCGCTGCGGGAGGAACCGCAATGCGATCCCGACGTGGTTTCTCCCGCAGCGCTTTTTTGGTGCTGGGCGCCACGTGGAGCCTTAGCCTAATTCAGCGTTTATCTTTCAATGAATAGTGACTAGTGTAAAAACTATACTTCCCACAATATGAATTACTATATGGCTAAAGCCCCACGTTGCGGAAACGCAGCTTTTTTGTTGCATATTTTGCGTTTTTTTGAGCCAAAGCCAGTAGTGAATTGAGTAAATGGTAGAAGTATAAGCACTGCCTATATATTTCCCATTCCTTTTGTAGCCATTTTTGGCTTTTGCTTAAAAAACTGCAGCAAAATTTGCAACAAAAAAAGCTAATGTTTTCGCAATGTGGGGCCACAGCCTCTGGCCGGGGCCCTACGTGGTGTAAACTCTGTGGTTTAGCCACGGTGGAAACGCCTTGGCAAAAACTGCGGCGTTTTACAGTCATTGCAAAGCGAATCCCATCCACACATTGCAGAAAAATACCCACAACAGAAGTACTGCGATTTCCAAAATCATCTCATTTTTGGAAATCGAAGCATGTCAAATATACCTATGAAAACGCTGGTGGTTTCCCTGTAGGTATAATTGAAGCAGAAAATCCGCAGAGGAAAACTCTGCAGACTTTCTGTGAAAAGCTTACCGGGAAAAAACACAATGCGTTTCCGCAGCAGTTTTTCCCGCATCGCTTTTTCACTGCGGCCCTCTACATGGGGCCATACGCTCACTCTCTTTACCTCTCTGAGGCAATACGCCTCTCACCTTCTGCCCTGTCATTATTGGCTGCTGATGCCACATTGCCATAACTTGACACATAATGATGACTTCACCAAGGCCTTTCAGGTTCTTCCTCTGTCACATTAGTGTCAGCTTGTTTGTGTATCTAGTATACCTGGCACTTGTAGTTCTACTGTTACTTATTTCAGGTTGTCTTTCTGGTTTATACCCCTAGTTCATCTCTGGTTTCAGTATTTTCACTGCAATCCTTGGTTTTCCAACTTGTCCTAAGACTGCCATCTGATCCTCAGGTAGTGTTCCTAATTTCTCTCCCAACTAATACTATTTGCATCATCCTGGCTATGACTACAGCCTCCTCCAATTCATGTTTCTAATCTGGTTTATGAAAAGTTGTTGACAATCAGAGACTTCTTAGGGGACTGCAACTTGGGTACCTCCCTGTAATAATGTCCAAACCTCCCTGCAGGGACCAAGAGCAAAGAGGTCTATTGACTCCAAGGGAGTCCAAGGTTAAACTAAATCTCATTCACTTTGCTCGGACTGTAAAAAGCAGTGCTTTTTTTTCTGCTACGTTTCCGCAACGGCCAAATGTGCCAGGTGGATGCCATCTGCTGCAGATGCGGTGCCCCTCCTGATGCCATCACACGTGGAATAATCCAGTGTTACCCAATATTTATGATGAACAAAGTGTAGCGAGCAGAAAAAAACAATATCCTGAATGCGTGTAGCCTATGTACTGCTCGTTGACTGACTGGCAAAGTAGAAAAATAAGTTACGTTTTTTAGATTTATTTTTTAGATTTATATATATTTTTTTCAAATGTCAATGTTTCTCTTTTTACTGATTTATGTTTAAGTATTATCATTATTTCCACAAAAGCTATAGATTCATTTTGCAGGAAGGGATTATCTTTCAGGGAACGCCATGACCTTGTAAATATAAGCTTGGTATTAGGGGATAATAGCTTGCACTCTGAGGTGTCTTACTAATAAGATTTGATGCTATTATTTCTGTAATCTGTCCTCCTGTGACAGTTTTACATGTACATAGTCTTTGTATGACCTAGCATGAACTTTGCTTTTTCCACTCAAACACAGGCGTATTACACAAGTCACTGACTCCAGATGACAAGTAATAGAATTACTAGAAGGCAGACATGCAAATTATGTGTAAACGGAGCCGCAGCAATACCAAGTGAATTTTCCTTTCATGACCACTTTCTGTCTGCAGCAACTACAGGCTGGTTTGTGTATTCATGCAAAGAGAGCAAATCTGATGTACCCAGGAATTCTAAAGCTGGAGTGGCCATACGTGTCACATGAATGTCTAAACCACTGATGTTGGAAGGAAAACCAAGCACCTAAATTGTATGGGGTGTCCTGACTCTGCCCTGAAGACAGATATTGGATTTCAACATGCTCATTCTTTTTGCAGTGAATTATTCTCATCTCTCTACTGAGAACACATGAATGCTATTGCAGGTAGCCATCTTAAAGGAATTATACCATGAAGCATGTTTATATCCAGAGCCCTACCAGTAGCTGAGTGGTAGGGGTCTGATTGCTGAGACCCCCATTGATCCAGAGAATGAGGAGTGTTTTACTCCTGTTGTGAATTCAGCCTACATGCAGCCAAGCTGAATATACAGTAGTGCTAAAAAGTTTACATACCCCGGCAGATTTTTTGTTTTTTTTGGCCTTTTTTCAGAGAATATGAAAGATAACACAAAAACGTATTCTCCACTCATGATTAGTTGTTGGTTGAAGCCATTTATTGTCAAACTTCTGTGTTTTCTCTTTTTAAATCATAATGACAACCAAAAACATCAAAATGACCCTGTTCAAAAGTTCAGATACCCCAGTTCTTAATACCGTGTATTGCCCCCTCTAACATCAATGACAGCTTGAAGTCTTTTGTGGTAGTTGTGGATGAGGCTCTTTATTTTCTCAGATGGTAAAACTGCCCATTCTTCTTGGCAAAAAGTCTCCAGTTCCTGTAAATTCCTGGGCTGTCTTGCATGTACTGTGCGCTTGAGATATCCCCAGAGTGGCTCAATGATATTGAGGTCAGGAGACTGAGATGGCCACTCCAGAACCTTCACTTTCTTCTGCTGTAGCCAATGACAGGTCGACTTGGCCTTGTGTTCTGGATGGTTGTCATGTTGGGACGTCCAAGTACGTCCCATGCGCAGCTTCCTGGCTGATGAGTGCAAATCTGCCTCCAGTATTTGCTGATAACGTGCTGCATTCATCTTTCCTTCAACTTTGACCAAGTTTCCTGTGCCTTTGAAGCTCACACATCCCCACATCATCAGTGATCCACCTCCGTGCTTTACAGTAGGAATGGTGTTCCTTTCATCATAGGCCTTGTTGACACCTCTCCAAAGGTAACGTTTATGGTTGTGGCCAAAAAGTTGGATTTTTGTCTCATCACTCCAAATTACCTTGTTCCAGAAGTTTTGAGGCTTGTCTCTGTGCTGTTTGACGTATTGAAGGTGAGATTCTTTGTGGCTTTCTTCTGACAACTCGACCATGCAGCCCATTTTTCTTCAAGTGCCTCCTTATTGTGCATCTTGAAACAGCCACACCGATAGTTTTCAGAGAGTCCTGTATTTCAGCTGATGTTATGTGTGGTTTTTTCTTTGCATCCCGAACAATTTTCCGGGCAGTTGTGGCCGAAATTTTGGTTGGTCTACCTGATCGTGGTTTGGTTTCTGGGCATTTTATCAGGCCAAAATCACCAGGGTATGTGAACTTTTGAACAGGGTCATTTTGATGTTTTTGGTTGTCATTATGATTTAAAAAGAGAAAACACAGAAGTTTGACAATAAATGGCTTCAACCATCCACGAACCATGAGTGGAGAAAAAGTTTTTGTGTTATCATTCATATTCTCTGAAAAAAAGGCCAAAAAAACAAAAATCTGCTGGGGTATGTAAACTTTTTAGCACAACTGTAGGTGTGCCCCTGCTGGACAGGACGCATCAGCGCTTCCATTCACTTTACTGGGAGCACCAGAGACAGCCAAGTGCTGTACTCAACTGTATTCAGGCTAAATTCACAGTGGGGTTAAAATACCCCCATTGTCAGGATCAGTGGGAGTCTCAGAGGTCAGAACCAATCAGTTTATTATCCTCTAAACCAGTGGTCCCCAACCAGTAACTCAGGAGCCACATGTGTGGCTTTCCATGGAAGCCTTTAGTTATGGCCATAAACATTGGCTATAATGCTATAAATACTGGCAATATTGAATAAGCAATATTTATAATTAAAGTAAAATATCTCCTTGTAATTTTATCCCTTATTTCCTAATTTATCGCTTATTTTTTTTTAAATTCATTCAACGCTTTTGACCACCACTCAAGCTAAATGTAACTCACTGTGAATAAAACGTCTTTAACATTTCACTTAATGCTTCCTAGAGAAAATTACTGCTCCCATCATAATAAGTGGCGACATATCATTAGGATATGCCACTTAGGAATTAAAGGGTTCATGGCCCACATGACTGTTTCTCTGCACAGGGCTTTTCAGAATTGGGTTTAGTTGCAGCCCCTGTACATGGCTGTTTTAACACATTGGTGGGTCCGGTGCATTTTCATAAGCCCCCCCATCACCATCGCTTAGACATATCTCCCAACTTTCAGAGCATACAAAGATGGACACACAGTGCACCACATCAAATTTTTGTGTTAAGCCATGCTGCTAACCCTGCCCATTTCTATCATGCCCCTTTGTGTCCTTACACAGTTATAGTGCCCTTCATTGTATAGCATACAGTGATGATGCCTACTTAATTTCCCACCACACAGTAAAATGACCCCAAGGTTTCCCCACTTAGTATTATGCCCCATACGTGGTCTGAAAAAAATATTATACCCCCTCCCACATAGTATGATGCCTCCTTAGTGGCCCCCTTACAATATAGCACCCCCTCAGTGATCCATCACATAGTCATAGGCCCCTGCAATGACCCCATACAATCTAATGCCCATAGTGGCCCATAACCAAGTCAATGCCCTTACAGTGGACCCATGTAATCTAATGCCTTCCTCAGTGGCTATCACACAATGTAATACATTAGAAAAAAAAAAAAAACATACTTAGCCCTGTTCCTGTGGAGCTGCTTCCAGGCTCCACTTTAGTTCTGTCTCTGGTCTGGTGCTCATTGTGCCTCTCTGCTTCAAACAGATATACAAACTATACAAGGCCTGAATGGTAGAGCACAAAACTGATAACAATGTGCTACACCATTAAAATCTGGACCCGCTGCCTAGAGCAGTGGGACAGCAACCTGAAATGCAGACTATCCTGCTGAATGCAGGCCTCAATGCAAAATCTGTAATGGGGCCCCTACTTACCTTCTGCTATTTAGAATAGTGGTATATGTTACATGCCAGAGAGACGTTTGAAGCCCCCTTCAAGGTCTGGGGCCCGGTAGCTACTGCTACCACTGCATTCCCTATAGCTACAACTCTGTCCATGATTGTGTAAGGGATTGTCGCCTCTGAGAAGAGAAGTAATGGCCATCTGCTCATAGAGATTCTGGGTTTTCTGTGAAGAGTACTGTGACCTTGTATAAACTGTATATTACTTTGTATACCTTCAATCAACTAAAGTTTCGGGTCCAATATATTGGTGTTTTTTTCTTCTGCCACAAGAACACCACACCACATCTCTGTGCGAGGCATGACCATCAGAGAAGTGACTGCCGTGGTTACGTTGTTACATATCTATTCCTACCCCTCATTCCTGCCCTGTCTAGTAACATCCCTTGTTGTCAGTGCTGCATTGTTGAGTCCCTTAAAAGGGTTTTCCAAGATATATTTTTTTTAACAGATAGACAAAAAAATGTTCTGAAATTGCAAAACTGTGTGAGTAACAGTCTCTTCTGGCTATCAGTTTTTACGCCGACAGCCATTGTACACTGCAATACATTAGAATTACATTGCATAAAATCACTAATTGTGAGATTGCATATTCTACTCCCTGACTGAAACTGAAAAATACAGTAAAAAAAATAAATTAAAATAAAATGTTTTGAAATGTAAAAAAGCAAAATAATAATAAAAATTAGCTTTGTAAAAATGCTTTATTATATATATATATATATATATATATATATATATATATATATATAAAACAATAGTTATAAAAAAAAGTTTTTGCTTTTACAAAATGGTGCAAAAAGAATTAAAAAAAATAAATAAATAAAAGGGTTTTATTGTATTAAGCTTGCCAAACATAAAAATAACTATCCCACATTATAAATGCCATAGAAAGAAAAGTAAGAAAACAAGAAATTGTAACGTCTCTGCCTGTTTGGGTCTCTGCGCCATCCTCCGCTTGTGTTCAGGAGGCGTGTTCAGTTTGATTCCTTATTTAGGGTTCTTGTTGCTCAGCCTGAACACTCTTCTCTGTAACTGAATTTCAACCACACCCGTCTCCTGCACCTTTGTTTCCCTCCGCTCCTTTAACAGTTAATCTTGCCTGTGTGATTGACAGCCTATCTGCCAATCAAGTCTGGGGCTGGTTCTGGACTTCCTATAAACAGGTCATCAGCTCACACATGGGAGCTGGCTATTGTTATTCTGTCCTGAGACTTTGTCCCTGCTAGCTCCTCTTCTGTTATTTTGTATTCTGACCTTTGGCTTCCCTTGACTACTCTTTTGGATTGCGATTTGGTACTGCTTTGCTCTCTGGTTTTGACCCTTGGCTTTCTGACTCCTCTTCTGTGTTGTTTGCCTTGTCTTGTTCTGTGTTACACTTATTCAGAGAAGGGATCGCCGCCAAGTTGTTCCTGTCATTAAGACAGTGAGGCAAGTAGGCAGGGACAGGGGCTGGGTTTAGTTTAGGGCTCAATGTCTCTGTCATTCCCTTCCTCCTAGGTTTCAGCAGCAGCACTGGGGAAGTGCTCAACTGGCAATTCCCTTACAGAAATGATGTTTTTTTTTTGCTCATTTCATCTCCAAAAAAAATGGAAAAAAAAGGTGATCAAACCCTCTGATAGTGACGATAATGCAGATAGCCCAGTATTGGAAAGGCATTTTCATCCCAACTTTACAGCATATCATAGAATAAACAGGAACTGCTGGTTTGAATATCTGTGTTCCCGCGCCTCCAACAAGAAAAACACTTTTCTAATCAAATAGGAAGTATGGATGAACAGCTCCTTCAACAACATGATGTGAAAACTTTATATCTATTTCACCAGTCTGATATGACCCAGTGTCCTGTGGTAAAGAGGTGAAGATTAACTTCCATAGATAAGCAACCTTAGGTGGGAGATAGTGGATGTTCATATACAAGACAGGTTAGAATCCCCTGAATAATGGTGTTTACTTAATGTTATGTTCATTTGCACCCATCGCCTGCATATACTATATAACCTTTAGTGATGTAAAGTATGTGTTGTTTTGTTTCTTTGCAGGTATGACATGTCACGGTGGAAAGTTAGTTGCACTTAAGTGTTGTACCATGGGAAGAGTTATTTGGGCACATCCTAGATGCAGCATGATATCTGGTTATAAACAGGAGAGCCTTTGCGCCTTTTTGGCAGATGTAATTGGGTAAGTCCTTTCAGTTGGTAGGTCCGCAACATCCTGGAAAGTAGCTACTGCATCACAGAGGACCTGGAGACCTAGTTTGTGAATGCAGTAGGGAACTGGATCTTGTATATAATCGTATAATCTCTGGGTTACTGAAGTTTCTTGCCAAAGTGTGCTTTACCTTGTGTGGTGATTACTTGTCTTGTTTGCCTACAATATAACAAGATACATATCAAGATACATAAAGTCTTGATTCCAGTATATAAGTATGCCTGGTTGTTCTTTCTGGCATGACATCACTACACCACCCATCTGTGTAGGGGTTTCAGTCAGTGGGTTAGTAGATGGCTGGGATAGTACTATGGCGACTGTTGTTATTATTTATGTTATATATAACTATTCAACACTGTGCAACTCCATGCATGCTACTATTTTATTTACTACTACAATTGTGTACATACGATAAATATTTTACTGTTATACTTTATAAATCTTTTTAACTTTTGTTAAAAAAATGCTCAATAAATCCTTCGTAGCCCCAGAATGGTAACAATGAAAATAACAGCTTGTCCGGCAGAATACGAGCTCTGAACTAGTTACATTGATGGGAAAATAAAAAAGTTACGGCTTTTTGAATATGATGACACAAAAACAAATTGACTATTTCAAAAAAACTTGTTTCCCTATAAAATCTGCAAAACTTTAAGATTTATATACATTTGTTATTACCATAATTATACTGAAATATAAAAGAAGGGGCGAGAAGAACCCAAATAAGGCAAGCTTCTTAGTGTAACATATTCAGTTCATAAGAGAATGACCAAAGTTCGTAAGTGATTAGAAGATAACCACTCGCCTTCTATTGTGCTGACATAGGTGCAACTCTATTGAGAGCTTAGAATGCATTGGATGGGAATGCAGCCATGTAGAGAGTAGAGATATCACTGAGAGATATCAAGGAAAAATATAGTAACGTATCCACACAGGTGAGCTCAAACGTTTCAGGTAGCAGGCTTTGATCTCTCAAAGGTAGAAGTTCAAAGGAAGAGACAGATATTTAATTTATCCATTTATAGGCAACTCAATGGCAGCAACGTGTATCAGCATTGAATCAATGGTTTATTCAGGCTCAAGGAACAAATACAAAAAAGTAAACATAAAAAAACCCACATACAAGCAATGGTTACTCTAGGTTCACAATAGCACTTGGGTTTTCGTTATTTGGATCTGCTTGGCGTCCACTGAGTTTCCGCCCAAAAAATGCGGATTCAGGGACGGAATCCCCGAAAGCAGCGTGAGCGCTGATGTGAATCCAGCCTAAGAAAGAACTATAAAATGTGGGTTCATTACATTTGTAAGTACATGAATTTAAAGTACAATAGAATCCAAAAGAGGTTCATCCATTTAAATATTTAAATTCATCGATATAAATGATCTAGAACATTATCCATCCAGGAAGGATCATCAACAAAAATATGTGAAATAAATATAAGCAATGAATATATATACACACGTGGACAAAATTGTTGGTACCCCTTGTTTAATGAAAGAAAAACCCACAATGGTCACAGAAATAACTTGAATCTGACAAAAGTAATAATATATAAAAATTCTATGAAAATGAACAAATGAAAGTCAGACATTGCTTTTCAGCCATGCTTCAACAGAATTCTTTAAAAAAGAAAACTGAAATGAAACAGGCCTGGACAGAAATGATGGTTCCCTTAACTTAATATTTTGTTGCACAACCTTTTGAGGCAATCACTGCAATCAAACGATTCCTGTAATTGTCAATGAGACTTCTGCACCTCTCAACAGGTATTTTGGCCACTCCTCGTGAGCAAACTGCTCCAGTTGTCTCGGGTTTGAAGGGTGCCTTTTCCAGACGGCATGTTTCAGCTCCTTCCATAGATTCTCAATAGGATTTAGGTCAGGGCTCATAGAAGGCCACTTCAGAATAGTCCAATGTTTTCCTCTTAGCCATTCTTGGGTGTTTTTAGCTGTGTGTTTTGGGTCATTATCCTGTTGCAAGACCCATGACCTGCAACTGAGACCAAGCTTTCTGACACTGGTCAGCACATTTCTCTCTAGAATGCCTTGATAGTCTTGAGATTTCATTGTACCCTACACAGATTCAAGACACCCTGTGCCAGATGCAGCAAAGCAGCCCCAGAACATAACAGAGCCTCCTCTATGTTTCACAGTAGGGACAGTGTTCTTTTCAAGATATGCTTCATTTTTCCGTCTGTGAACATACAGCTGATGTGCCTTGCCAAAATTTTCGATTTTTGTCTCATCTGTCCATAGGACATTCTCCCAGAAACTTTGTGGCTTGTCAACATGTAGTTTGGCAAATAACTTTTGTCAGATTCAAGTTATTTATGTGACCATTGTGGGTTTTTCTTTCATTAAACGAGGGGTACCAACAATTTTGTCCGCGTGTGTATATACTGTATATACGGTACAGACCAAAAGTTTGGACACACTTTCTCATTCCAAGAGTTTTCTGTATTTTCATGACTATAAAAATTGTAGATTCACACTGAAGGCATCAAAACTATGAATTAACACATGTGGAATTATATATTTAACAAAAAAGTGTGAAACAACTGAAAATATGTCTTATATTCTAGGTTCTTCAAAGTAGCCACCTTTTGCTTTGATTACTGCTTTGCACACTCTTGGCATTCTCTTGATGGGCTTCAAGAGGTAGTCACCTGAAATGGTTTTCACTTCACAGGTGTGCCCTGTCAGGTTTAATAAGTGGGATTTCTTGCCTTATAAATGGGGTTGGGACCATCAGTTGTGTTGTTCAGAAGTCAGGTGGATACACAGCTGATAGTCCTACTGAATGGAGTGTTAGAATTTGTATTATGGCAAGAAAAAAGCAGCTAAGTAAAGAAAAACGAGTGGCCATCATTACTTTAAGAAATGAAGGTCAGTCAGTCCGAAAAATTGGGAAAACTTTGAAAGTGTCCCCAAGTGCAGTGGCCAAAACCATCAAGCGCTACAAAGAAACTGGCTCACATGAGGACCGCCCCAGGAAAGGAAGACCAAGAGTCACCTCTGCTGCGGAGGATAAGTTCATCTGAGTCACCAGCCTCAGAAATCGCAGGTTAACAGCAGCTCAGATTAGAGACCAGGTCAATGCCACACAGAGTTCTAGCAGCAGACACATCTCTGCAACAACTGTGAAGAGGAGACTGTGTGCAGCAGGCCTTCATGGTAAAATAGCTGCTAGGAAACCACTGCTAAGGACAGGCAATAAGCAGAAGAGACTTGTTTGGGCTAAAGAACACAAGGAATGGACATTAGACCTGTGGAAATCTGTGCTTTGGTCTGATGAGTCCAAATTTGAGATCTTTGGTTCCAACCACTGTGTCTTTGTGCGACGCAGAAAAGGTGAACGAATGGACTCTACATGCCTGGTTCCCACTGTGAAGCATGGAGGAGGAGGTGTGATGGTGTGGGGGTGCTTTGCTGGTGACACTGTTGGGGATTTATTCAAAATTGAAGGAATACTGAACCAGCATGGTTACCACAGCATCTTGCAGCGGCATGCTATTCCATCCGGTTTGCGTTTAGTTGGACCATCATTTATTTTTCAACAGGACAATGACCCCAAACACACCTCCAGACTGTGTAAGGGCTATTTGACCAAGAAGGAGAGTGATGGGGTGCTACGCCAGATGACCTGGCCTCCACAGTCACCAGACCTGAACCCAATCAAGATGGTTTGGGGTGAGCTGGACCGCAGAGTGAAGGCAAAAGGGCCAACAAGTGCTAAGCATCTCTGGGAACTCCTTCAAGACTGTTGGAAGACCATTTCAGGTGACTACCTCTTGAAGCTCATCAAGAGAATGCAAAGCAGTAATCAAAACAAAAGGTGGCTACTTTGAAGAACCTAGAATATAAGACATATTTTCAGTTGTTTCACACTTTTTTGTTAAGTATATAATTTCACATGTGTTAATTCATAGTTTTGATGCCTTCAGTGTGAATCTACAATTTTTATAGTCATGAAAATACAGAAAATTCTTGAGAAAGTGTGTCCAAACTTTTGGTCTGTACTGTATATCTAGGAGAATGTGATAAATTAATAAGATCTAATTAAATATATAAAGCCAATGGGGAGGATGGATGGGGGTATGGGGCACTAGTCCAGAAAGAGAGGGTGAAAAGGCATGTAATATCTGTCCACAAGGGGCAGGGTACTGTGCTTAAAGTTACAGACAGCAGGGGTGGCAGACAAGTTGGGGCCCATGAGTTCTTGTGCATGTAGCTTTATGACCTATGGAGAGAACCCCAGCTACTCATTGCTGAATATGGGGTCATGGTACAACTGGAGTCTGATAGGACTGGTTAGCTTACTTATGTAGGGACATAAACCATGATATGGCTGGGTTGTTGTGCTGTTTGACTCTGGCAACATTTGAAGTAGGATCTCTTATCTTTCTGCTATTGTTTTATGGCTGGCATTTTAATCTCATGTTATTTGTTACCATGCATCAAGGTCACCGCACAATAGTATGCATGTGAACAAAACAGAGACATTGGCCACACAAATATAGTAACATGCTTCATGGTTTTATTGATCATTCTTTTATACAGCATATCATTTTCATTGCCAGCTCCTACCATGTGTAAAGAACCTGTTAAAGTGTTATGAATCGAGTGCACAGGAAAGTAGCTACAAAATACAGTGGGGAAAAAAAGTATTTAGTCAGCCACCAATTGTGCAAGTTCTCCCACTTAAAAAGATGAGGCCGGCCTGTAATTGTCATCATAGGTAGACCTCAACTATGAGAGACAAAATGAGAAAACATATCTAGAAAATCACATTGTCTGATTTTTTAAGAATTTATTTGCAAATTATGGTGGAAAATAAGTATTTGGTCACCTACAAACAAGCAAGATTTCTGTCTTTCACAGACCTGTAACTTCTTCTTTAAGAGGCTCCTCTGTCCTCCACTCATTACCTGTAGTAATGGCAACTGTTTGACATTGTTATCAGTATAAAAGACACCGGTCCGCAACCTCAAACAGTCACATTCCAAACTCCACTATGGTGAAGACCAAAGAGCTGTGGAAGGACACCAGAAACAAAATTGTAGACCTGCATCAGACTGGGAAGACTGAATCTGCAATAGGCAAGCAGCTTGGTGTGAAGAAATCAACTGTGGGAGCAATAATTAGAAAATGGAAGACATACAAGACCACTGATAATCTCCCTCCATCAGGGGCTCCACGCAAGATCTCACCCTGTGGGGTCAAAATGATCACAAGAAAGGTGAGCAAAAATCCCAGAACCACACGGGGGGACCTAGTGAATGACCTGCAGAAAGCTGGGACTAACGTAACAAAGGCTACCGTCAGTAACACACTACGCCGCCAAGGACTCAGATCCTGCAGTGCCAGACGTGTACCCCTGCTTAAGCCAGTACATATCCGGGCCCGTCTGAAGTTTGCTAGAGAGCATTTGGATGTTCCAGAAGAGTATTGGGAGAATGTCATATGGTCAGATGAAACCAAAGTGAATGCTGAGTTGCATCCAAAGAACACCATACCTACTGTGAAGCATGGGGGTGGCAACATCATGCTTTGGGGCTGTTTCTCTGCAAAAGGACCAGGACGACTGATCCGTGTACATGAAAGAATGAATGGGGCTATGTATCGTGAGATTTTGAGTGCAAACCTCCTTCCATCAGCAAGGGCATTGAAGATGAAACGTGGCTGGGTCTTTCAGCATGACAGTGATCCCAAGCACACCGCCAGGGTAACGAAGGAGTGGCTTTGTAAGAAGCATTTCAAGGTCCTGGAGTGGCCTAGCCAGTCTCCAGATCTCAACCCCATAGAAAACCTTTGGAGGGAGTTGAAAGTCCGTGTTGCCCAGCGACAGCCCCAAAACATCACTGCTCTAGAGATCTGCATGGAGGAATGGGCCAACATACCAGCAACGGTGTGTGCCAACCTTGTGAAGACTTACAGAAAACGTTTGACCTCTGTCATTGCCAACAAAGGATATATAACGAACTATTGAGATGAAATTTTCTTATTGACCAAATGCTTATTTTCCACCATAATTTGCAAATAAATTCTTAAAAAATCAGACAATGTGATTTTCTAGATGTTTTCTCATTTTGTCTCTCATAGTTGAGGTCTACCTATGATGACAATTATAGGCCGGCCTCATCTTTTTAAGTGGGAGAACTTGCACAATTGGTGGCTAACTAAATACTTTTTTTTCCCCACTGTACATGGTACAGTGGAGCACGGTTCATGTTTGCATCATGGGTGACTCGTGAAATAAGCAATAAATTAAAGAAGTTACAAAATTACAACTGATCAACTTGGTCGTTTTTTACTGTAACGCTACATTTACATTTGCATCGGAATAGTCCATTATTCTGGTCCGCTGCAGGACCAGAGGAACATAAAAACAGTCTTTGTAATTACAGAAATGAAGGGACCCCACTGACTATAGAGGAGTCCGTCGAGTATCCGTTTTTTTATCCTGAAATCGCCAGACGAAAAACAGAACAAAATAAAATTACATTCTGTGCAACAGCCATGCAACGTGATGTGATGTGATCTGACTTATTTAAAAGCAAAAAAACAAACAACAATTACAACCAGTTATAAATTAAATAAAAATAAATTCAGATAGAATCAGATAAGAATGGATGTGCTATTAGTATACTCTGTGATCTCTTCAGATCCAAAAGTATAATAAGTGGAGTCCCAGGGGAGGTTAGTAAACATAATAATCACTTATATTCATCTTGTCTCACCCCTTCTGGGCAGACATCCTTGCGGCATCCAGTGGTCTCTCTGTGTCCTTTTCAGGCCTCTTCCTGCCTCCGGCTGACATCATGTGCCCCCAGGGTCACCATTGAGGCCTGTGATTGGGCCTCTTTGGTCATGTGGGGCTTGTCAGCAGGCCTCAGCAGTGACCAAGGCCTACAGGGACATGAATACCTCCCAACTTACAAAGGACTGAAAGAGGGCAAAAATCTGCGGGGACACGCACCACTCATGCTCACTTTAGTTCCACCCTTGTGATTCCCACACAGTATAATATCTCCTTGTAGCCCCTACAGTATAATGCTCCCTCATGGTTGCCTTCACAGTATAATGCCCCTTCAGTGTGAAACCCACAGTATAATGCCATGCTCAGTGTGGTCTCTAAAGTGTAATTTTCCCCTTAATATGGCCCCACAGTATAATGCCACCCTTAATATAGCCATCACAGTATAATTCCCTCCTTAATATGGCTCCACAGCATAATTATTCCCTTAATATGGACACTGTATAATGCCCCCTTAAAAGGGACCCCACAGTATAATGCCACCTTTATTATTGTCCCCATAGAATAATGTCCTCCTTAATATGGCCCCTTAATAATGCCGTGCTCATTGTGGTCCCTACAGTGTAATTATCCCCTTAATATGGCCCCACGGTATAATGCCGCCCTTAATATGGCCATTACAGTATAATGGTTTCCTTAATATGGCCCCACAATATAATACCTCCATTAATATGGCCCCTACAGAATAATTATCCTAATATGGACTCCATAGCATAATTATCCCCTTACTATTGATTCCACAGTATAATTCCCTCCTTGCTATGGACCCCACAGTATAATGCCCCCACACAGTGGACTTTGACAAAGTGACAAGTTCATGCTATACAGGGGTAGATTTAGCCATAACACAACCAACGCAATTGGTTGTGTTAAAGTTATACTGTGTGTGCCAGTAAATGGGGCTTTATACTGTGTGGGACCAGTAAAAGGGGCAAAACACTGTGTGGGGAGCAGTAAATGGGACTGAATACTGTGTGGAGCAGTCCTGTTTAAGATATGGGGCATAGCAAGCTTGACATTTTACTGGACAAGATAGTACAGTATGCTACACTATTTTGGCCAGATAATTTGATTAGGGGGCACACAGACATAATTTGGTCAGTGCATCTCTAAAGTGTACAGACCAGAATTAGGCCAGAATGTAATAGAATGCAATAGACTGTCATCCTGCATTTGTAATTGTCATCTGACCCTGTATACCATCTGTAATCCACAGGTATGTGTCATGCATCTGGACCCATATACTGAGCCTCTCCTTCTCCATTCATAATATACCTCTGTTTGCAGCTTTTATAATCTCTGCTGGTATGCTGTTTTCCTCTCTGTTGTACTTGTATTAACTTTGAAACCACTGTCTCCTTCCCCCTGCTGGGTCCTCCCCCATTTTTCTCACCTGTCCCCACCTGATGTCTCTGATTCTATCTGCATGTTTCCACACCCCCCTATTCACACCTGATACACATGAAACAAATGTATTCCTAGTTAGTATAAATGTGAGGGCAGTGATCAGTGATGATCTAGGTCAGTGTATCTCTAAAGTGTACAGACCAGAATTAGGCCAGAATTGGACAAGAAGGGAACTGAAGGTAACAACAACCCACTAAAACAAAACCTAGTTATTATCTACAGACATGCTTCTCACTATATAATCACTGTTGTTCTTCCCATACTTGTAAAAACCACTTTTCCACCCCAAACCAGCAATGTCACTAAGAATATCTTTATCTCCGTCCTGCAGTGCCCCCCCCCCCAACATCACTTATCACAGCTGATGACTTTGCCTCATATTTCAAAAGCAAAATCGACACCATCAGAGACAGTCTCACCCTACACCCCAGACAACCACTCTACCCAACTGCTCGGTGCTCTTCATCTTTAACCTGTTTCTCCATCATCACTGATGAAAAGCTCTCCACCCTAATCTCTAAATCCCACCTCACCTCCTGCGCGCGTGACCCAATCCAATCACATCTCATCCCCAAACTCACGGAAGTCATTACTCCTGCCCTAATCCATCTCTTCAACCTATCCCTAACCAATGGATCCTTCCCTTCTGCCTTCAAACATGCTACCGTCACACCTATACTTAAGAAACCCTCCCTCAACCTATCCTCTCCAGCCAACTATCGCCCCATCTCACTGCTCCCATATGCCTCAAAACTGCTGGAGCAACACGTCCACTCCGAACTATCCTCCTATCTCTCGTCCAACGTGCTCTTTGACAGACTACAGTCAGGCTTCAGACCCCATCACTCCACAGAAACTGCCCTAACCAAAGTCACTAACGACCTTCTAACTGCCAAAGCCAAGCGTCACTACTCAGTCCTCCTCCTTGACCTCTCCTGTGCCTTTGACACAGTTGTCCATTCCCTCCTTTTAAAAACGCTCTCATCCCTTGGCATCTCAGACCTGGCCCTTTCCTGGATCTCGTCATACCTCACCAACCGCACGTTCAGTGTCTGCCACTCACACACCACCTCCCTGCCACGCCCTCTTTCTGCAAGTGTCCCCCAAGGCGTTTTCCTAGGACCCCTCCTGTTCTCCATCTACACCCTCGGCCTTGGCCAACTCATAGAATCTCATGGTTTTCATTACCATTGCTATGCTGACGACACTCAAATATATCTCTCTGAACCAGACATTACCTCTCTGTTTTGGAAAGATCCACGGCACTCCAATTGTAGAGATGGTGCTACTGATAGGGTTTCGCCACAATATATTCTAGAAAATTGTATCAGGCACTCAATTTTTCATGCAAATGGTCCTTTTATTAAATGTTGTAGAAAATGCAATCCATAAAAGTGGGTGAAACGTTTTTCGGTCCAACAATGGACCTTCGTCAGACCCGGATTGGAATGGAAGATGAGCCAAAGATAGGGGCAGAGCGTGAAGAAGAGAGTAGGCGAGAATATCGCCGAGGTAAGTAACGCCAAAATTAAATCTGCTGCCTCTCTGTTGCCCAGAGTCCCAGAATGTCTAGCAGCCGTAGCCTCCTTCCTCTCCTCCCGCTTTCTCAAACTCAACATGGAGAAAACGGAGTTCATTATCTTCACCCCTCCTCGCACGGACCCTCTACCTGACCCATCTATCAAAGTTAATGGAACCACTCTCACCCCAGTCTCATGGGTCCGCTGCCTTGGGATAACCTTAGACTCTGACCTATCCTTCAAGCCGCATATTCAAACCCTCAACACCTCCAACTCAAGAACATCCAATGAATCCGCTCCTTCCTCACCCCTGAAACTACAAAGATGCTAGTCCACGCCCTCATAATCTCCCGCCTAGACTACTGTAACACCCTTCTCCATGGCATCCCAGCAAATACTCTCGCCCCCCTCCAGTCCACCTTAAACTGTGCTGCTCGCTTAATACACCTCTCCCCTCATTCTTCATCAGCAGCTCCCCTCTGCCAATTCCTTCACTGCTATCCGTTGCCCAGCGAATAGAGTTCAAACTACTAACGCTGACATACAAAGCCCTCCACAACCTGTCCTCTCCATATATCTCTGACCTAATCTCCCACTACCTGCCCACATGTAACCTCCGATCCTCCAAAGACCTCCTACTCTGCTCTGCTCTTATCCGCTCTTCACACAACCGCCTCCAAGACTTCTCCCGTGCATCCCCCATACTCTGGAACTCATTACCAAGACACATAAGACTGTCCCCCACAATCACAAGCTACAAGAATGCCCTGAAGACTCTCCTATTCAGGAAGGCCTACAACCTCCAATAACACTACTGTCACCACACCACCACCTGAATAGTCTCTACCCCCACCTTCTGTCTCTATTCCTCTTCCCTCATAGATTGTAAGCCCTTGCGGGCAGGGCCTTCTATCCCACTGTGCCAGTTGGTCACCGTTAGTATTATATTTGTCTTGTATATTTTGTGTACCGTATGTAAACCCTCAAATGTAAAGCACCATGGAATTAATGGTGCTATATAAATAAACAATAATAATTAATAATTTAGCTTGGGGACCCTGAAATGCTCAATTTTTATTTTTAAATAGAGATAGTGACATTTAAAATAAAATAAAAACCCAAAAAACAGAAAATTCTTAAAAATACATAGTCATCATTTAAGAAAATGAGGATACTTAGTTACAGGACACTATCACAAAAATCACATGTACATCTATCGGTATTCTGCCTCATTTACTATTAAAGGGGTTGTGCAGGGAGTATTTATTCACCCACCTGGTTTGGTGGAATGCTTTTGATAGACCTGGGGGTTCTGGCGATGTCATGAGCCCCGGGTCATGTGATCTTTACTATAGTCAGCCAGCCCCCATAGCACAGGTAATTAATTACCTGTGAAACTGGGGAAGGAGGAGAGGCAGAGCGACTTGGAGAGCCAAACATTGCCTCCGAACACATAACCCGGGGGTTGTGACGTCATCAGAACCCCCAGGTCCATCAAAAGCATTCCGCTGGGCCAAGTAAATGAATAAATACCCCCCAGACAACCCCTTTAAAGTAAGCCAACATCCATGATAAAAACGACCGTGTCAGCCAGTTCAAGTCCATCGAAGGGACTTGGCGGCAAATAACTGCCATTATAGAGCCCATTTATGTTAATGGGTCCAGGGCCGCTTTAACCATAGGGCCAACGGTGCACTTGCATTGGGCCCTATGGTAGCGGGGGGTCCCCTTGGGACAGTGGGATAGTCCTACATTTGCTGTCCTGCTATTCTGGGCTGCCCCAACGTTCATCCATGTCCTAAGGATGCCGATGTTGCATACAATGATGAAGCAGGGAGCCGTCCACCCACTGCTTCACCATTTATCTCTTCTCTTCCCCGGAGCTGGGGCGTGTGTGACACACTGCATCGTCTGCAGCTCCCTGAGGACTTTGGACCAGAACAGCAGGGGAGCGAGGAGAGGTGAGTATTAGTGTTTTTTTTTTCTTATTTTTGTTTGGTAGGAGAGGGATATATTATTGTGGGGGCAACTGCAGGGGGACTTTAAACTGTGGGGGTAGCTTGAGGGGGATATTAAACTGTGGGGTCAGCTGGTGGGGGACATTAAGATGTGGGGGCAGCTGGAGCGGGACATTAAACCGGGGGCAGCTGGTGGGGGACATTAAACTGTCATTGCAGCTAGAGAGGCACATTATGCTGTGGGAGCAGCAGGAGGGGGACAATAAACTGTGGGGATAGCTGGAGGGAGACATCATATTTTATGGGGCCACTACGGAAGTATTATACTGTGTAAGGGCCACTAAGTGGGCATTATAATTTATGCAAGTCAGGTATTTCTAAGTAGTGATGATGGGGGGGGGGGCCACTCATGAAACCATTGCACTGGACCCTCCAATGTGTTAAAACGGCCCTGAATGGGTCTACTCACGGGGCTCTATGTCCATTTTAACAGGTAAAGGCTAGGTTCAGACCTGCGCCTGCTCTCCAGTGGGGGATTCCGTTCCCATTTCACTTGAAAAATCCAGCGCTTTTCTCTCCGCATTTTTCGGACCCCCCCCCCCGAACAGGAACCCGAATGCAGGTGTGAACCTAGAGAAAGATTGAGCATATCAGTTTTTTAAACAGTCTGTCCAAAAATAGAGACATTGAAATCAATGTGTTCTCAAAATGGTCATGTGAATAAAGGCTAATAATCACATGGATGTCCTGTACAGGAAGGGCCACAGTAGGCTCTACCTGCTTAGGAGGCTGGGAGCCTTTGGAGTCCAGGGGTCACTTCTTAGGACTTTTTTCAACTCGGTAGTGGCATCAGCCATCTTCTTCGGAGTGGCCTGCTGGGGGAGCAGTATCTCATCCAGGGATAGGGATAGGAATAGACTTGACAAGCTGATTAGAAGGGCCAGCTCTATCTTGGGGTGCCCACTGGACCCTGTGCAGGTGGTGGGTGACAGAAGGATACTGTCCGTGGTGAGCTCCATGCAGAAGAAGAAGTCCCATCCCATGTATGAGACTGTGATCGCGCTGGGCAGTACTGTCAGTGACCGACTGCTCCACCCTAAGTGTGAGAAGGAGCGCTATCGGAAGTCTTTCCTCCCCGCTGCGGTCAAGCTGTATAACCAACACTGACCTAAGCGGAGATTAGGCAGAAATATCTTTCTGCTGTGATATCCCCACCACTTCTGTACCTGTACCTGTACCTTTCTATCTGTCTATCTGCTATCAATGGGAAGCCTCTACCTTGGAACGTTTTGTATATATTGTATGAGTATTTGTATTGCTTGTCTTGCATTGCATATCCTTGCTGCTGTAACACACTGAATTTCCCCATGGTGGGACAATTAAAGGATTCTTATTATTGTTATTATTATTATTATTATTAATAGATGGTGTAACCTTAGACTAGTCAGTGTACAGATGCATCTGACATGTGATAAACTTGTCATATGTTGTGATAGATTGCAGCACGCCCCCAGCATCCTAATTCCCTATATCTGCATCTATACTGGACACTCCATTCAGCGCTCATCTGTCTCCAGCAATTTCTTTCAAGTATTCATAAAACCATCGGGCTGTAGGACCGCGCAGCCGCCTGTCATTAGTAGCCGGCACTAGGACCGCGCCGCCTCCTGGCATTACCCGGCGGGCTGTAGGACCGCGCCGCTGCCTCCATTTCCCGGCCAGGCCGCCTCCCCCTCTCCTGTGCTCTGTCCGCGCCGTGTTCGTGTCCCGCAGCATGGAGTACGAGTGGAAGCCGGACGAGCAGGGGCTCCAGCAGATCCTACAGCTGCTCAAAGAGTCGCAGTCCCCGGACACGTCCACGCAGAGATCGGTGCAACAAGTATCCTTCATCCAGACTATGGCGCTGCCGGGCGGGCGGTTCAATGCCGGCGACAGGGCGGAGGAGGAGGCGCCGCGGCCTATACTGGGCTGCTGGGCGCTCATTCTCCACCCGTGTGCAGAGCACCCCGGGCTCCGGAGGGGAGGCTGAGTGCGGGGACGGGCTGCGGGCCGGGAAGTGCGTGCTGAGGCCTGCAGGGCGGCGGGGATGGCTGCCTCCGGTGTCCGCTGCCTGCTCACTGTCACCCCGGGACCTTCCCGCCACACCCGGCCTAGGCCTCACGGCCTGCCCGTTACTTCCCGGGGCCTCTGGGTAGGAGGATGTGCTGTATATACTGTATACTGGCCTGTGCTGCTATAACCCCCAGCGTGCTCCTGCCTGGGAGCTGTAGTCCTCCAGCTGTTTATTCACACTAGGTACAATATCATACACGCTGTGACCGCCGCCTGTACATGTAGGGGGCTATAGGTGACACTGGCAACCACATGGGTCATATGGCTAGAGATCGCGGTGTCATGGCAAGTATTAAAAGTGAATGTGGTCACATTGTGACTCTTAACTTGCCAAGACTCAATAGTTGTAAGAAAATCTAGTTGGAAAGTTGCAGAAAACTGGCAAGTATGTCTCATACTGGGGAAGGGGGGAGTTCCGAAAGGTACCCCAATGATCAACAGCATATTCCCACTAACATATACTCTGACATAAGACCCTCAGCAGTCACAAGAATGGTGGTCCCTGCGCCCCCTGTGTGAATGGGCTAGTGGTGGTTATACGTCCAATGTTCCATTCTTTTCTATGGGGCTGATGAAGCTCCCTACCCGGCTGTTTCAGTTGTCACTATCAAAGTGAACAGAGCAGTGGTCACACAGGGAACGTGAAGACTCCTTTTCTCAGGGTCATAGGGATCAGACATTTATCCTATGAGTACTAGATAAGTGTTGTCAGTGGGAGTTTGGCACCCAGCAACATCACCAGGCAGCTGCTTGAAGAGGCTGCAGCCTCTTCTCTACTACCATGCACAGCACTGCACATTGTATAGTAGCTGAGTTTAGTATCACAGATCAGTCCCATTGACTTGGATGGAACTGGGCTGCAAACATGCCATGTGACCGATGAACATATCGCAGGGTCTGTGAAGCTGGTGCAGCACTTACTGCAGTGTTGCTGCCACTTTCATCAGCTAATCTGTGTGGCTCTCGGTGTTTGTCAACCATGTTTTAGTAAAAGAAAACTACTTTAAGTTTTAGCTAAGCATCCCTTAAATCAGGACTGAGTCTGTAGGCCAAAGCTTCGATACCTTCATAAATGGCTGACAGCCACGGTCAGTCCGAAGCAGTAAAGATCCTCTAATTCATGAATAAAGCCAAGGATTGACTTCCGATGAAAGTAAATATGTAGCAAACTATGTATCTAGTTTATATGATGTCATTAAAAAAAAATAACTTTTTTTTTGTAGTCAGTTGGTAACTTTTCTAACTCCACCCAAAACTATCCCCAACTCCAACTTCAGAGCCCAGCTTCTCAAACAGTCCTGGTCCTGCAGGATATTGCCGCTGTCCGGGTAGAGATGTGCAATCAGAGTGCTCCGTCCAGAAAGGCCTTGCGCAGGAATAGTTACTAGTGTATAGTACCTGCGGCAGAGATGGTGAGTGGTGTGCTCGGTGGGAGCACTGTGCCCTGATGCCAGTATAACTAGTGTGATTTGCACCATAGGATTGGGGGAGTTTGCTGCTGGACACCGTCCGCCTATAGTGGTCCCTCATTGGCATGTATATCGCCTGCTAAAGAAGCCAAGGTGTTACAATAGGTTGGCTGGCAAGGTTGTAGAAGAAACGGGTTCAGAAGCTGGTGCTCTAAACGTGCCCATACACTTCAGATGATAGTCTGCCAAACCTGCTATTTTTTTGGAGACGTTTTGTCGTCTGAGTTTTCTTGTACATGTGGTGCAGCTTAAAACTGTCTAGTCTATCACAGAGGATGATGCGTTTGGCACATCTTTATACCTCCTATTTGTTTGCTTAGTTTGCACTCAAAAATAAGCCCTAATTTTGGTACCAGCAAATGTCTGTGGCCCTAGAGGTGAAGTACCTTCTCACTAGCATCATTGAGAGTACCACTGACTTTCTGTACCAGCATGTCACTGCTGAAGCCAATTAAAGGCATTTTCTAGGGTTTTTTGATGACCATTTGGCAGGGTAGGTTATCAATATATCATTGAAGGGGGTGGGGGGCACACTCAGCTCCCACACCAATCAGCTATTTGAGCCTTCTGGAGATTCAGTACTATATAGTGTACAGAGCTAAAGCAGAGGGCTCTGTACATTGTATAGTGTGCGGTGTTACTGCATGTCTGCAACCATTGAAGTGAATGGCACCTCAGCTGTATTAGTGTAGCTTAGATACTATACAGTGTACAGAGCCATGTAAGATGGCGATCTTGTGGTGGATTTCTGTGGCATAAATAGGTGGTGCATGTGAACCTACTCTTATGGTGACATTTCAAGGGAAACTGTGCTTGAAGTTGGAGGACATTGGGAAAAGCCCTGTGTCTTTGCCCCTGCCTAGCACATAGGGAAATTCAGTTGTCCAGGTAGGATTTTCTAGTCTGTGCTTGGCTCAGGGCAGACAATGGAAACTGAAGTATCTACTATCAGCCCCACTGGTTTCCCCAGTGTAAATGCTTGACATGTTTTACTTGCTATAATAGTATGATGTGTCTTGGTTTGGCTCTTGTATCTATCATCAATCTCAAAAGTAAGAAAATCCCTCTTCCCCATTTCAATAGTCAATTGTTCGGTAATATTGATACCTCTATTTGTTCCCACTACTGGAGGCCGGACCTGAAACTAATGGAAGTTATAGAAAATATAACAATATATTCTGCTGTGCTGGAGATTAGATGGTAGTGGGATGACGATAAAGGGAGAAGGGATCCTGGGATTAGGAGAGCAGCACATGAAGAGCTCTTATCTGGGATGACTTCTTGTAATCCCCAGTGCTCCAGCCACTTGACAAAACACTAGCAAATTATGCAATTCACTAACTTGTGCTCTTCTGAGCTGGCCATAGACCTTCCAGGATTTGCGGCTAATGTTAAAGTTAACCTCTTCCTCCCCATTGCTGAGCGCCAAACATCTAATACTATTAGAGAGCAGAATCATTTGCTGTAGACTTGAGAAATAAGTCTTCTATAGGTCACACCGTCAGAGAATTGGAGCCATTTACTAAAACTTAGATTACCTTCACATGGAACATGGTTTTTTTCTTCTTCTATTTGGCTACAAATAGGAGGAGAATCCTGGAATAGCCTTTTTTATGTCATTTCCATAAGTCATAGACTTCATTGGATTGAGCCTTGTACATCTATGGCCTCACTAAAGGGCTATTCCCATAGTAGACATTTATTGAAGACCTTTCACCACCTTCCACCTCTTTGCTCCTTGAACAATTGGATTTTTTTGTCTCTAGCCTCCGCTGTTTGTGATCAGTCAGTACTGTTAGTTTCAGCACTCTATATGCTAACTAGGCTCTCTTCTGTTGGGTGGGTGGTCCTCACTGCAGCAGACAGTCAAGGACCACCCACTTGACATTAGAGATTCAAATTACCTAGGTGGGTTAGCTCAGTGCTAGAATCAGTAGAGCAGCACCCAATGAAGAATGCAAAATTGTGGAGGTGGTGAGGGCTGCTCTTTAAGGCATATCCACAAGATGTGCCATAAATATTTGATAGCTGTGGATCCCACCTCTAGGACCCACTGGTGTCTCTAGAACCTGTGTCCCCTCAGTCCTGCTTGGTTCCCCCATCTGCTGTGAATGGAGAGGTGGTGGTTCCAAATAGAGCTTGTGCTCCTGAAGAAATGGATGGATTAAGCCCTGCATGTCCTCTCTTCACAACAGTACAGAGCAGGACAGGAGGTTGGGGAACTCTCTTCTGGAGGTAGGTGGGACCCACACTCACCAGACATTCATAAGTTCCTTTTTTCTTTTCTTCCCTTTTTTTTTTTTTTTTTTTTTGAAGATTTTGCTATGTTTTTCAGAAAGCCAAGAGTGGCTTCAAGAGGAGTGGGAAATAGAAAGGAAGCTCTTATCCTTTTGCTAAATCCACTTATGACTTTGGCTTAAAAAAAACAAAAAAAAAAACACAGCAAAATCTATACCAGTAAAAGCAGAAAAAACTCCATGTGACATGAACGCTTATTGCCTATACTGTGTCCAGTTGTTGTCACTGGGGTCCCACTGCTGAGTTTTCCGGTACGGGATCCTATGTCCCCATTTGAATGGCTTGGTTGTGCATGTGTGCTGATGCTCCATTGAGCGTCTCTTGGACTAACCTATTTATCGGTCCCATAAACTCTATAGGGTGAGACAGTGCACATGTACAACCATCTGTACATTCAGACACTGGACTCCCAGTGATAACATACTTGCCAATTGTTCTGTAGGTAGGACTTCTTTAGCAATGGATGCTCAGATTTGGACACTTCCACATAGCAGGTCCTTTGTATCAACGTTCTAACCATGTTTATGGCTTGTCTATTTACTGTCCAGTTGTTGGACAGCAGTTTTATAGAATCTCCTTGTTCCTGGGCAGCTGCATCCCCTGTGAGTCATAATGACCGGTATACAAAGTCAGTATAATACAGTCAGGGCTAGTGATAGCCACTCTGTTTTCCTTCAGGTGTTAATTCGTTTCCTGGTTTCCTGCTATAGTCTGTGTAATCCAGTCCTTGCTGTAGTGTGCGAGGCTGCTGAGGATTGCCTGACTCACTGGCTAGGCATGCTTACAATCCACCATTATGGATAGGTCTGAATATTACATCTGTTGTTCTGGTTCATTTACAACCCTTCTAGTAATAATTACATGTGTCTTATTTCCATTCCCGGGTAATTGTTTTATTAAACACCTTTATAGAGAAAAAGGAGGCAATGACGGCCAGCGACGCAGCATTTTTTTTTACTCTTCTACTGAGTTATTAATATAACCGATCATCAGGAGTAAAAATAGCCACTGCTGAGGAATATACTTTACATACATGGCATACACTCTTATTTATAGTCCATTCAAAATAGGGGTTGGAAATTTTACCTGAACCAATATTTTATTTACAATAAGGGGAATCCACATAGTATAAGTTAAAGTAATGTATACTCGGAAGCCTCATGTATATGTGTCTGTGTAAAGACACTGGGCTACCATACCCTGCGCTATAGATTTAGGGACTGTACGTAACAGTGAGTATTTCAACACTGGGCAATGTAAAACATATGTAACCTTATTAGAGGTGTCCTGTCATATGTAAATTAAAGGTATTCCTGGACTTTCATATAGAAGTTCTTAGGCTAAGCTATGAATATTAGATCAGTCAAGGGTCTGACTGCTGACTCCCACATTGTCGGCAGATTAAAGGGGCCATGGTGCTCCTGCAAGTGCAAAGTTCCTTTCATTGTTTGAGGCACTGCGCTGTACATTGTGTAGTAACACTGCCTTATATTGCACTGATCTGAGCTGCACTACCTGGCACAGCCACTACAAAAGGTACCATGCTCTACCTGGAGCGGTTAGTGGGCGTGGCTATTTCCAGAGCATTGTGGCTACTTCATTCAGCCTATTGGTGGGGGTCCAATCTGATATTGATGGCGTATACTAAGGTTATGCTCTCAATAGAGGTGAGGCTATGGAGCTGGTTGCCACAGGATGTGGTGATGGTGGACGTGCGTCTTTATTAAGCTTCACCTAGTATATTTCTGTGTAATATCAAAGTCCTAGAAAGCCCTATGACCACTGTGTAACAGTCTAGACAATGTTTCTTTGAGGCAGTTTTATAAATGTCCCATAGCAAGTCATTCATTGTTCAAGCTTTGCTTACTTGTGTGAAGAACCTCTTTGAGCGCACGGTTCAGTATACAGGATGCCGTGCAAGAATAAAATTTCCAGAATCGTGCGGTCTTAGTCAGTTAACAATTGATTCAATTGAGTTGTGCGATTTGCATGTGGATGTGTTTGTCAGATGCCATTTATGAGACCAAATTCTGAGATAACACTCTAATGTAGTCCATTAAATCATATCTGAGGTGTCCTACTTTGTGTGCATCCATGAAGGGATAGAATAACGGGGTGTCTATTAATTCTATTGTGTATATGAGTGATCATTGGGATGATTATTGCCCCGTATAACAGGCCCTAAGCTTAGGCCATCAGTGTTCTGACCTCACAGATGCCATTGAATGGGTCAGGCTACAGTACCAGGCTCTGCTGTGCATATCTACAAGTCAGTGTGTCTGGATGAACATTGAAGGGGCCCCCCTCTATCTTACTAGTCAGTGAGGCATGGGCGGTTGAACCTCACTCTCCATAATGTCATATTTAACCTTAACTCTTCATTTCAGAAATTGGAGCAGCTTAACCAGTTTCCTGACTTCAATAATTATTTAATATTTGTTCTCACCAAGCTAAAATCTGAAGGTAAGTCCCTTCTACAGTGGATGGAAATTATGTTATCCAAGGTGTTCTGTAGATTAGAAAATATCTGGTCTTTCTGTATAATGTTGGACTCCTACTTGGTCTCATTTTCAGAGTTTTATTGTTCTAAGGTTTTATTTAGGTGAGCATATGTCATATCCATGTGTTCAGCGGACTGCACATGGACTTATCAATAGGGATATTCACATGTCCTTGTTTTTTCATACATGTCGTATAAAAGTGAGCTTTTTGACATGCTTGCTAATGGGATGCTAGCTTACTGTATAGTATTCGATTGGTGTCAGTGGAGTAGACCTGTGATACAGTAGTCTTATTGGACATAGTGGTTATTACTAATTTGCGTACGGACTTGTCCATTGCATTCATGCCCTTTCCACAATGACTGAGAGCTGCTGATGTACACAGATGGACATATTAGTGGCACAGCCTGACAGTAGCTGCAGACTTTCTATGTGGATTTGTAACCAAAGTTTAGTATAATGTATGTAAAAAGGGTATGCTGCTGTGAACTCTACACTGCCCCCTCCAGATTTGCAGCAGATTCCACATATTGCTATGGTATAAAGGAAGTATGTGCATATTACTGTGAGTCACATGGACTAGTAACAGCTGTATCGCCCAGGGACAGACATATTACTCATGCGCAGGACAATCTGAAAACAACAATTTTTGCATCCATCATTTTCGGCAGCATGATTCACGACTTTCATTAACAACTTGTAAAAGTTTCAGTTCTTATAGGTGTGGTTATACGCATAGTTTACTGGTTTCATGAATGTAACTCTCATGAGAATATGGTCCTGTTCTCACTTTTTCTGCCAGCCAGCAACTGATGTGATCTGCTTAGAAAGACCGTGGTCACACAAAGTGATAGTCGGTTTTTAAAAGCCCCAAAACACTGTCAAATAAAAACGATACACCTCCTACCTCTTCTTTCCCCCAGCCTCTCTGTGCCTCAGTGATGAAGTTCTGTACATTATGGCATGAGGGATCAGTGATGCCAGTCAGTATAGCACATCATTGCTGAGCGAGCCACTGGACATGTGGCTACAATGTGCACCATGGCTGCGGAATCGCTAAGGCTCAGGCCCCACATTGCGGAAATGCAGTCTTGTTTCTTGCAGATATATATCCTTCTTTTTTTTTTTTTTTTTTTTTTTTTGAGCCAAAGCCTTGAGTGGGTTTAAACAGAAGGTAGAAATATAAGTAATACCTATATATTTCCTGTTCCTTTTGTGGCCGTTCTCAGCTTTGGCTCAAAAAACTGCTGCAAAATCTGCAACAACAAAAAGCTGCGTTTCTGCAATGTGGGGCCTTAACCTAATTCTCCAAATTCTTCATAAACAGCTCATGTGTAATATTAAATTTGGCCTTGTTTACTGTAGCAAAAAGGTAATCTCTTTATATCATTTAGTAGCTGCTGCACCACTGATTCTGAAACCTTTAGAATCTTCTCTCTAGCCCCCACCGTTCCCAAGCTATCAATGCTGTTAGCTTTGATGCCGGATATACCGTTTAGTCTCTCTACTGTCACATGACGGCGGTGTCAGTTGCCTCTGATCTGAATCACAATTCGACATTTCCTGCTCCTTCCCCCCCAGCCTGACGCTGCCCTTCTGACATAGAACTTAAATAGCTCATCGGGTACCAAAACAAACTGCTTGTTGCTCAGGAATGGTGGGTGAGAGGGAAGTTCCAACTGTGCTGGAATCAGTGTAGTAGCACCTATTAACAGATGCCAAGAACTAGAATTGGTGGAGATGGTGACAGGTCCTGTGTAAGCTGCTTTCACATGGCCATGTCTAGTCTGTGAAATATGAACCTGTATCCGCTCTGTTTCAGAGACCCAGACTCCTACCATCATAATCATTTATGATGCTAGGAGTCCTTTCCTCCCTGCTGGACTATTGTCCTGTACTGCAGTCATGTGAAAAAGAACCTTACTTAGTGAGTAGATAAATATCTGTCCTGGTCATGGACAGAAAGGTGTAGTATTTTTCATCAAAAAGAAGCCACATGTTAAAAATGTACAAATATATATCAATTATTACACATAGGTTGGTATATTTTTATACACTTTTTCCTCTTTCGGTGTGTTTAGGCCATTCTTAGGTGCTGCCAGTCCCTGTATGGTTATAATTACAGGTACAGGTCTGGCTATAAGATGTGGCTCCAATAACTGTAATGTAACACACCCTTCACCTGTGTGCCTATTACATGGCCAGAACAGGTTTATGCATTAATTAATGAAGGTAAAATAAATGGAAGCGGAGTCCTTGAAAACCACGATGAAGTATATTAGAATATGATGTAACATTACACTATACAATGAAGACCTATTTCTTTAAACTGAATACCCTTTTAGGCACCTATTTTTTGTCCTTTTTTTTTTTTTTTTTTTTTCCTAGTCCTTTGACGGACCAGAATAATGGCAGGTAGGACACCGGCATGGGACTTGTGTGAATAAGCCCTTAGATTTTTATTTAAAAGTAAACACAAAAATATTTACACTGCCAATTGTGGCTGCATTTATGTTCAAAGAATAACTTATTGTAACTTTTCTTTAACACCCACTGCCACTTCACAAATCTTCCGCTATAACATACATTTGGCTTTTGATGGATGTGAGAGTAATTTGTGCAAACAGCCAGAAAATGCCTCATTTTCTTCCTTTGCTATTGCTATAGCAACGAAAGGGTAATAGCTTTTTTTTTTTTTTTCTTTGGAGCCATTTGATACATAAATTGGAATAGCTGGAAGCCATGTTTTTAGTCATTCTTATACAGCTCCATTTCTTACATTTATGCAGATTAACCATCTACATTTTGCATATTTATGTATGTTACATACTGCTTCACATAATGTTCAGTGGGAAGACTGAGTATGAGGCATAAACTGTATGATGGTTCCCCATATTCTGTGTGTGTGTGCTGGCTTTATTCAGGTTTTTACAACCGTTTAACATATTTAAAAAAAAAAAATAAAAAAATCCATTTTTTTTTTTTTTTTCCATTCAGATCACAAGTGGTTTGGCACTGGCTAGTTTTAGTTATAAGGGGCCTTGAAAGTGGAATCTATTTCTATTAAGGGTTGCCTATGGATACACTTTCATACATTATGCTATTTTATTTTACTAATTTTGTACATTGTTGCCATATAGCTGTCCTGTCTATAATGAAAAATGTTGTTTAAAGCAACCCGTGATTTGTGCCTCTAAGTTCTGACCCCTAATACAATAGATGAAAAACTTCATTTGTGGCACTTTTTGCATTTAAAAAAATTCTTCACCACAGAATGCTCCTCCTCACTTTTCGACACAGGTGAAGCCAGGTACTCCGTGTATGTGCAGTGGTGTGTTGTAATGGTTGTCGCAACCTAAGGTTAAACCACATAAGTCAGTTTCCTATAAAGTTAATGGTAAAAGGTACAGTTCTGAGATGCTCTGGTGTAATGACAATGGTGGTGGAAGAATAAGAGAGAATTCCTATTGAGAGCTCTTAAAGTCCATGATGCCAGATTCCATGTATATGATGAGATATGAGTCTACATTCTTTATTTTTTAATATTTCTGGTTTCCACGGAGTCCTCTTTATTTTAGTTCCTTCCCAGGCAGGAGTGTATGCAGCTTTGTCTACTTCCATTTTCTTACACTAGCTCCATCTAGGTGAACACATGGAGTATCTGTTGTTTTGAAACTGAAAGTGGCAGAGTAAAAAGTCCTCTGGTTTTAGACAGACTCTGTATTGGGGACTCCAACACAGATGTGAGCCCAGCCTGAGGCTATGGAGATAAAAGTCCTGCACAGTCTATGGAGCCTGCTGGGAACCACTGTTTTGGCAGACAGGCTCTCCGTCGTTTAGGCCCCTGGCGGATCCGAATGATGGAGAGCACTGCACTAGTGTGAACCTAGCCTTAGCTTGGTTGACTTTGGCTTTCAATACTGAAAGTTATTACGTCCCTTTTATTTCTCGGTTAGGGAATGAGTCTGTAGGAAGCCGACTGCAGGTTCTGGTGAGTGCTGGGATTTTGTTTAGTGCGTTAAAGACCTTGGACATGTGCTTGTATTTTAGAATGAATGCTACGCTGAGGATGAAGTCACTCAATAGTCCATGCAGTGTTACCAATGTATAGCTGCTATAAACTTCCCACCCCACAATAGGCAGGACTTGAACCGAGCCACTTTCAATAGGGCCTATTGTGCATGTAGATTTTCTCCACTGTTAGTCTTTTTGGAGTTGGGATTTTTTCTGTTTTGGGTGGTCTGTCTCTTTCTATGACGTTCTTCAGCCTTTGTCACACATGGATTTTATTCTATAGTCTACAATGACAGGCCTTTTGTTTATTGGCCTTTGCATTGGTGAGGATGTCCTCTGTAGGGTTAGCTTGTCGCAGCAAGGATTCCTTTATTTTATTCACTGATGTGTATCTTGTCTCTCTGCACCATTTTAATCTTGTTTTTGTGACATGTATGGCAGACTGGAAAAATTCCTATACTTTGGTGGCTGCTGACGTCTCGATATGAAAAGTTTGTGACTTGCTTCACTGTGTATTACAGCCAAGATAACTGGTCACTAAGTTTTTTCATCAAAATATCCATAAATCAATAGTGTAGGTGACTGTAGAAACACTGGAGAAAAAAATGCGCTTAGGTTTTTTTTTTTTTTTTTGCCACATTTAAAAACAATTGATTTCAATAGGTTTTATTGGGCCATTAAAATGCAGAACATGTCTGTCCTATTTTTGTGTTCACAGACCCTTCAACAGACGCAAGTCTATAAGGGATCTTTGAAAACTGGTTCCTCACAGGTGCAAATTGGCCATGAAGAATGTCCATGTTTTGTGGTCATTTTTTTCCATCCCGGTTATCTGCGTAGAGCCTTACTAGAGCAAGAGGGACTGCAGTACACAAAGGCTTTAGAATACATAGAAGTCTATGGGGAGGGGAGCAGGAACGTAGAGGACTCTGGTGATGAGTATGAAGTTGTCCTAAGTGCTTTACCAGCTCTTTAAAGGGGTTTTCCGGTCAAAAAATGTTTTTTTAAAAAAAGGTCTGTTAGTGCTATTAATGGGTTAATAAGTGAACCCATATATCTTTAGCAGTGTTTTGAGTGATTTCTGGGTGTCTGCATTTGTTTACATGGTTCAGCTTCCTGCTATGTAGCTTCCACACTAGCTCCAAAATTGTACAATGCTGCGGCATATGTTGGCGTTATATAAATAAAAATTATTATTAGCTCCCTCTCGCCTCACTCTCCTCATTCCTCTCTCCCTCCCTCCCATTCATCCCCCGTCTCTCTAGCTATCCTGCCCACTGTCCCGACCCCATTATACTTGTGTGACTTTCTTCCAAGCTTCCTCCTGCGGGACGGCTCCTAACTCTTTTCTGACTGCCGGCGCACGCAATAGTCCCAGAGCTGCTCTGTTGCAGACGATCCACCTCTATTGCGTAGGTGCAGTAGAGATGGATTATCGGCTGTAGAGCACAGAGTAGCGCGCGCCGGTAGTCAGAAAAGAGGGAGGAGCTGTCCCGCAGGAGGAAGTATAATGCAGTAGATAGGGAGGGGAGTAGTAGTGACGTTCCGTTTCCGGAAACAGGGAAATGGATCGTCACCGGATAACCAGCAAACGTCAGGGATATGGGTAAATATACATTTTTGACAAATTATGTTCTTTAGAAAGTAGGCGGGGGGAGGGTGTTTAGTGTAGGAATTTGCTTTTATCCCGGACAACCTCTTTAAGAACTGAAAGAGAGGGCTACCCTGCTACAAAATACGGACACTGGTCAGAAAATATTATTTCTCATGTATACACTACTATTAGAGTTTGTGAAAAGTTAACTGGTTTTAGGACATTAACTTGCTCAAATGGGGAACGTGGTAAGGCGTTGTCCTGAGGGTTACCACTAATGGTTTGATTTAAAGCCCTTTTTAATGTAGATTTGATGTAATTAACTGTTTACTACCTACTATTGTGAGATGAATATTGAAGTGGATGACTGCCTACAGTCCACATAAGGTATATTGGGGATACTCTGTTAGGCCTCCTGCACAGGGGCAAATACATTCTGCACTTCCCAGAGTGAATCTGGTCCAGGAACTGGAACTCTGCATCTTGGCGATATGATGATAGGAGTCCCTGCTGGATACCGGATGGGACAATGGAGCCCCAGGGAGACTAGCAGGGCTTCTAGCATTGTGGTACACAGTATGGATTTTCTACACCACATATGACGCTGCACAGGGGCTTTAAAGGAGTTTGCAACGTGGAAAATAATTGCAAAGCGCTCAGTTGGCTTAAACCCCAACCCACACTCCTCTTCTGTCCACCTACTGCAACCAGAGACTTGGTTCTCCCAGTGGGTCAAAGATAGTGCCAGGAAACAGAAGTGGGATCTTGGTAGTCTTCAAATCCAGGGCTGTAGAGTTGGTAGCCCAAAGCACCAACACACATTGTCAGCTTTATTTTTCCACAGCCCCACGCTGACTCCACTATAAACAAGTGTCAGCCATGGTCAGAGAGATGAAGTAAAGATCCTCTAATTCAGTAAAACTAGTGAATAAATATGTAAAACTATGATAGTAACTATGTAACACAATACACATCTAATTATACAGTACCAATAATTGTATAATATATTGAAGCTGGAGTTGGTAAGAGTAAGTTCACATGGTGGATTTTTGAGGCAGCATCTGCTTCCTAACTCTCCCATTCACTTCAGTGAGAATCGGACAGATTTTTTTCCTCTAGCTACATCCCATTCATTTCATATGGAGTTTTCAAGCTGCAGTCCACCTAAAGATAGGCCATAAAAACTCAGCTACAGGAAAACAAAATGTGCTCTTGAATCCCATTGAAATGAATGGGAGATGGTTTCTGGCTCAAAATCCGCCTGCAAAAATCTGTGTGAACATAGCCTAAATCTTTTGACTCCACATCAAACTGGCCC
Organism: Leptodactylus fallax; assembly: GCA_947044405.1. Lineage (NCBI taxonomy): Eukaryota > Metazoa > Chordata > Amphibia > Anura > Leptodactylidae > Leptodactylus > Leptodactylus fallax. The sequence goes on along the minus strand of CAMRHE010000071.1, from coordinate 6,923,175 downwards.
TGACTCAGACTCCAACTGCACAGCCCTGATCAGAATGGGAGCTATAGGGGATGGGGAAGATTAATGTCCCTTTTGTTTTAACCCACCCTGTACCCTTAGGCAAAATTCTTTCTCCCTGCTATTAAAACTTTTTAAAAAGGCTTTATGCCTTTTTGTATGGTACATAAAACTTTCAGCTTATGGTGCATGCCATGTTCCCTAATTTGTGACTCTTCAAGTCTTTCAGTGATTTTTCAAGTCTTTCAGTAGTAGGTTTTTTTAGGCCTGTAGCTTAAAGGGAGTCTGTCAGGTTCAAAATGCCTTCAATAGCAAAAATAGAAGGTCTATTGTGGCGCACACAAGGGCAGTAGTTTCTACTATAATAAAGAAACTGAAAGTCGCCCATGAGAGTGAATGTCTTGTGTGTTACTCATAGTTGAACTATGAGATTTTTTTTTTTTTTTTTTTTCCTTTATACTTGTGAAATACGGTCCAGCTGTTTTTCACAGTCCTTATAAGTGTTTATAAAGTGATAGTCTGTATGAGATACTGTATGGGAGTTTGAGGGGCCATTAAAAGTGTGCGTCTTACTGGTCTCATTGAATAAATGACTATTCAGGCTAGAAGGCTCTATGTCCAGCACTGTGGAGTTGGTAGGCCAGAACCAGACTCCTGCTCGGACTCCTCTTATATGGTCAGACAGAAGCGTCTATGATTGCAATCCTATGAAAGTAAATGTGTTTAAAAAAAACAAAAAAAAACACTACATCTAGTTATATAATATATAAAAATTGTATCATTTATTTATAAGTCATTATTTTAGTTATTTTTATTTTGAGACCAGAGTTGGTACCTTTATTTTCAACCTGTGGGTCTCTCCCATGCTTACTCAGTGGTTTCATACTTTCCCTGTAACTTTGCTATATGTCATGCACGTTTGTGGGTTCCAGTCGTCTTCTCTGAATCGCATCTGTCCGAAGACTGTAGCAATGAGAATGTAAGAGTCTCTCTAGTTTGTGTGCCCCCAGTTATAAATGAAGAATCGTATGCTGCAGAACTTGCTGCTTTAAGGGGTTGCCCAGGCTAAAAAAAGTATGTTGCACTATTCTTGTTAGGGGAGGCATTCTTGAACCTGACAGAATACCTTTCAGCTATAGATCTAAAAAGGCACTACTGAAATCCTACAATGGTCAAAATCCTAAATTCATTGGTATGCGATGCGCCAGGTTTATTGAAGGGGTGTCCACTTTCAGACCAATATTGAGAGACAAATGTTATTGTTTGTATAATGAAAAGTTGTACAATTTTCCAATATACTTTCTGTATCAATTCCTCACAGTTTTCTAGATCTCTGCTTGCTGTCATTTATTCTGCTTGCTCCCAGTGGATAAAAATCGGTCCATGGTCATGTGATATATACGGTCCATGGTCATGTGATATATACGGTCCATGGTCATGTGATGCGCACACACAGGTGCACAGCTCGTTGCCAGGCAGATGTCTGATTACTGTGCTGTGACTGTAACGTGCACCTGTGTGTTCATCACATGACTGTGGGGTTTTTTTTTTGTTTTTTTTTTTTAATCCACTAGGAGAAAGCAGAATGAATGTCAGCAAGCAGAGATCTAGAAAACAGTGAGGAATTGATACAGAAAGTATATTGGAAAACTGTACAACTTTTCATTATACAAACAATAACATTTTGTCTCTCAATATTGGTCTGAAAGACCAACCCCTTTAAGCGGGTGCCATTATATGAGCATTTGAAATGTTCGCCTATGGCAGACACAGGTGTGATACTTTGCGCCATTTTCTGGCGTAATGAATAGTAAGGTTGAAATACTTGTATAAAAACACTAGTCGCAGTACTCTCCTCACTGATCCCCCAGCCACTACCCTGATGCTCGCCAGGTCCCTGCTGGTTTTACAGTCTGGTCTTATGTTTGGACGAAAATGGTCGTTTGGCCAGTCATAGACACCGGAGGATCACTGCGGCAGCCTGGGACTGGGAGGTGTTTTCTGTTGGTGGAGATGGAGCCAGGAAGGTAAAAACCAGTGGGGACATGGGCAGTATCTTAATGGAAGCAATGGCGGGTGAGACTACTGCTGCTTTTGTTGTCCTATATATATATATACAGTCATATGAAAAAGTTTGGGCACCCCTATTAATGTTAATCATTTTTAGTTCTAAATATTTGGGTGTTTGCAACAGCCATTTCAATTTGATATATCTAATAACTGATGGACACAGTAATATTTCAGGATTGAAATGAGGTTTATTGTACTAACAGAAAATGTGCAATATGCATTAAACCAAAATTTGACCGGTGCAAAAGTATGGGCACCTCAACAGAAAAGTGACATTAATATTTAGTAGATCCTCCTTTTGCAAAAATAACAGCCTCTAGTCGCTTCCTGTAGCTTTTAATCAGTTCCTGGTTCCTGGATGAAGGTATTTTTGACCATTCCTCTTTACAAAACAATTCCAGTTCAGTTAAGTTTGATGGTCGCCGAGCATGGACAGCCCGCTTCAAATTATCCCACAGATGTTCAATGATATTCAGGTCTGGGGACTGGGATGGCCATTCCAGAACATTGTAATTGTTCCTCTGCATGAATGCCTGAGTAGATTTGGAGCTGTGTTTTGGATCATTGTCTTGCTGAAATATCCATCCCCGGCGTAACTTCAAATTCGTCACTGATTCTTGTACATTATTCTCAAGAATCTGCTGATACTGAGTTGAATCCATGCGACCCTCAACTTTAACAAGATTCCCGGTGCCGGCATTGGCCACACAGCCCCAAAGCATGATGGAACCTCCACCAAATTTTACAGTGGGTAGCAAGTGTTTTTCTTGGAATGCTGTGTTTTTTTGACGCCATGCAGAACGCCTTTTTGTATGACCAAACAACTCAATCTTTGTTTCATCAGTCCACGGGACCTTCTTCCAAAATGAAGCTGGCTTGTCTAAATGTGCTTTTGCATACCTCAGGCGACTCTGTTTGTGGCGTGCTTTCAGAAACGGCTTCTTTCGCATTACTCTCCCATACAGCTTCTCCTTGTGCAAAGTGTGCTGTATTGTTGACCGATGCACAGTGACACCATCTGCAGCAAGATGATGCTGCAGCTCTTTGACTGTTCTCACCATTCTTCTTCTCTGCCTTTCTGATATTTTTCTTGGCCTGCCACTTCTGGGCTTAACAAGAACTATCCCTGTGGTCTTCCATTTCCTTACTATGTTCCTCACAGTGGAAACTGACAGGTTAAATCTCTTAGACAACTTTTTGTATCCTTCCCCTGAACAACTATGTTGAACAATCTTTGTTTTCAGATCATTTGAGAGTTGTTTTGAGGAGCCCATGTTGCCACTCTTCAGAGGAGATTCAAATAGGAGAACAACTTGCAATTGGCCACCTTAAATACCTTTTCTCATGATTGGATACACCTGGCTATGAAGTTCAAAGCTCAGTGAGGTTACAAAACCAATTTTGTGCTTCAGTAAGTCAGTAAAAAGTAGTTAGGAGTATTCAAATCAATAAAATGATAAGGGTACCCAAATTTTTGCACCGGTCAAATTTTGGTTTAATGCATATTGCACATTTTCTGTTAGTACAATAAACCTCATTTCAATCCTGAAATATTACTGTGTCCATCAGTTATTAGCTATATCAAATTGAAATGGCTGTTGCAAACACCCAAATATTTAGAACTAAAAATGATTAAGAGTAATAGGGGTGCCCAAACTTTTTCATATGACTCTATATATATATATATATATATATATATATATATATATATATATATATATATATATATATATATATATATATATATATATATATATATATTTTTTTTTTTTTTTTTTTTTTTTTTTTTTTTTTTTTTTTTCTCGCCAAAATGCTGGATATTCACTTTAGAGAGGAAAAATCTGTCCAGCCAACTGCCATTATATATTCTACTAATATAGACCATAACAATTTTATTTGTTGTACTAATGGTACGGAGTTCCCCCCCCATGGTGCTTGATTTACCCGACGAATGTGGGGAGGCCTGGCAGGATTTGTTGGCAGGATAACCTGTTGATGTGTGGGGCTTTCTACAGTGTATTGTATTCCCCCCCCGCTTTTATTTTTTTTTGCCAAAAAACTCCTTTGAAAAATCCGGGGGGGTTTTTTTTGGGCGGGTTTTTTAGGGCCAAAAAAACCTTTTTTGGTAGTCTTTATTGGCCACCCCCGGCAGGAATCTGACCATGTTGTTACATTTTGGAAAATCTATTATTTTTACTTCTAAACAGAAGGCACTAAGCTCACACTCAGATGGTGTCCGAATGTCGTCCGCCCTGTTCTGATCCAATATCTTGGAGCAGGATAGGACCTGCCCTATAATGAAGGAACAGGGCATCGGAGGCCTCCATGGATGGCACACTGGTCATGTTCATGTAGCCTAAGCATCTGGGGATCCAGATTGTCAGATGCTCTGGATATGTCCTGCGGCAACATGATCATTGGCTGGAAAATGTCTGTCTTAGAGGTTTGGAACTGTGCAGCGTGTGACTCTGGCCTCTTAGTAATTCTAGGGCATGTACGTTATAATAAATGCCCTAGAATTCACTCCCTTATATTCAAGCCCCACTCTTACTGCTGTCTAAAAAAATAAAATAAAAAATTCGAGATGGTGCTGAAATAGCCATGATATACCAAGTTGAGGCATAGTTTTAGCCGTTTTTTTGGTGCATCACAAATGGTAAATCCATTCAGAATGCTGCCCCCTGGATGGTGATCAGCTGATCTGCCCAGATCCCGCTTCTAGCGTTCCTAGCAAAGCACTGGTTTTGCCAGAATTTACATTCTGTCGCTCAGAACATCCCAAGTGGAGAAAACACATGGATTCCATATACCTCAATGGGGCATATGAATAGAGGTTGTTTTCATGAAACAACCCTTCTAAAGTAAACCAAGCAATGAGATCCCAGTTCAGATGTATTCTGACACTACTAGAGGAATGATATTGGAAAGGCAGCTGTAGAAATGCTTCCTTCTATTTCTATGTGCCAGCCGATAACTGACTCTTATAGATTGTAGCTATAGCTGTTGTCCACCCCCTCCCTCTCCTGCAGATCTGGGTATTCCTAATTTTGCTCATGAATGTATGAGTTACTTGCATCCCCTGCAGAATATAATAAACCAGTATTTTAGTGAAAGGAAATGCTATGTGTTTGTGTTTCATAAACTGTATCTGATTGTAGCCTGGGGGGGTACATAAGGCCACATTAAAACCATATGTAACCCAATCCCTAAACTTTTCTATTCCAGATGAACCTACAAGATCTTTAAGTGGGCTGATTCTGAAAAATAATGTAAAAGCTCACTTCCACAACTTTCCAAATGGTGTGACCGACTTTATCAAGAGTGAATGTCTGAATAACATCGGGGACTCGTCTCCCCTTATTCGAGCTACTGTGGGTATGTGGTTTGTTTTTGTTTTTTTTTCTTTTTAAAATTTTTCTGTCCGAGATATGGTACCAGAAGCAGACATTTTAGATATATTTATCAGGCTGTTCACATCTACACCGGAGACCCTGAAAATTATTGCCGATATTTTTAGCTTTAAATTTTAAAATGGCGGACATCCACCGGACCCCATTATAGTCATAGAGTCCATTGGACTCTGTGTTCCCGCTATTTTAGCGGTCCACCTCTCCATTGTTCTGGCCCTCTTATGGGATAGAACAATGGAAAGGCAACACTAGGATGAAACTAGCATTACTAAGTTTTAGTATAACTAGTTTTATTTTTACATTTTGTGATAATGCTTATTTGTAATTTGATGTTTCAAAAATATCATCTGACTCCTAAATCTTTAGACTTAGACTTTAGATTGCAGCCAAAGAGCCCAAGTGACTAGTGTGACTGTTAGTTTCTCTATTATCCAGTTTTTCTTCCATTACCTTTTTTTTAGGAATCCTGATCACAACAATAGCTTCAAAGGGAGAGCTACAGAATTGGCCAGAGCTCTTGCCAAAACTATGTGGTCTGTTGGACTCTGAAGATTACAACACATGTGAAGTAAGTGGGTTTTTGGGTTTTTTTTTCTCCTTAAGTCCAGGCCAGGTTCTCCTTTGCTGAAATTTCACCCATATGCTTTGTGCTGGATTTTCAGGTAGTGTTAACTTGCACGCGGTTTGCCCAGCAATATTACAGGTTTACCCACAAAACCATGTTGTTAGCAGTCCTGTTGAGGGGTTGTCCCATTACACACACTTTTTCTCTATCCATAGGATAGGGGATACATTTCAAATTGCTGGGGGTCTGAAAGTCTCCCTGCATTCTCCCCATCAGTAAAGTGCCAGTTTGCTTGAATGAGTGGTGCTCCTTGACTGCTTTGGGGCTGATGGGACTGCAGTCTTACGGCACTTACAATTGATTGAGACAGATGTATCAAACCAGATATTTCACAAGCTGATGTGTGGCATTGGTGACACAAAGCCATAACTCATACTACTACCAGTGTGTGTCTATGGATACAACATGGCTGTGTACATGGTGATGGGCATCTGTTTGCAGTGACTGTGGGTGAAACGCCACTCTTCCAGTAACTATAAACGATCACCTACCCACAGGATATGTCTCTTGTCATATATGAAGGAAGTGTCAGGTCACACATGCATGCTGCGGCTGTGTTCATCCTTATGAGATTGCCAAGTTGCAGTCCCATAGAGATTGAGTAGCATTGCACACGTGAGAGCTGCTCTTACTTCTGTGATTAATGGGGCTCCTACCACCTCCACAGTTATCCCTCTATCCTGTGAATTTACCAGGATACCCCTTTAAGTATGTCAGAAAGGTCTAAAGCATTGCTTTATGCATTACTAACCTAAATCCCGAAACCCCATTAACATTATCTTAGTTTGCCATCTTATAGATGGATTATTAATCGTGAGGTTTCGCCACATACTGATCTTGGAATCGTTTGTGTGATACCTGTTCAAGGTTCTGAAGCATTACCCGTTATTGCTGGAAGATATCTCTTCTAGAATAGTGATGCAATATGCTTATTTAATACATAAAAATCTGCTGCTCTCCAGATGTCGGAATAATAAGCCAAAGTCTCTGCTTCCTCATGGGAGATAGGGAATGCAGATAACAAACTCTCTTCTCACATTTTTCACGTACAGTTGATAGTTTTGTATCTTTACATGCACGGGAATGTAAATCCAAGATTTGTGTGTGTGTTTTTTTTTTTTTTTTTTTTTTTTTTTCTGTTTTTCACATTGATTCTTGTAGACTTGAATGTTAATATACACATTTGGGTGTTGCACTGCATATTTATGAATCTGCTGTGTGGTCAGATAACAGCCTTAAGATTGGGGGAAATGTATCAATCCCTCTACGCCAGTATTAAAGGGGTTGTCCATAAAATGATCTTTCTAACCTAAGTTGCCTCCCCCACCCCACAAATTACTTAGGTTACCAAAAATCTGTATTTACCTAGATCACTGGAGCAGTCATGTGATTGCCCCAGGCACATTTTCTGATTCCCCAGGAAATGCCCCCCAACCCCCCCCCCCCCAAGGAAATGGAACGTCACCTATACTAAAATCTTAGATCTCTTAATTCAGTCACACAGGAGTGCACCTGATTTACGAAGACCCTGGAGCCTCCTCATAAATCAACCATGCTCCGCACCTGCCAGAGCCATTGTTAAGATGTACGGAACACCAGTCTTAATGAATGTGCCCAAGTGTCTCTTTCTGCATATAATATATAGTATTTTCCTTCCCTCTTGTTTGCTCCATTGGTGTCCATGTAGTATTTGTGTAAAATGTATCCCTTATGTCAGTCATGCTGTACACTCAGCAGTGTGCAAATTGTGGTTCACAAATCATTTTTGTTTTTTTGTTTTTTTTGTTTTTTTCTTCACAGGGAGCTTTCGGAGCCCTTCAGAAAATCTGTGAAGACTCTGCTGAAATTTTAGACAGTGATATTTTGGAACGGCCTCTCAATGTTATGATCCCCAAGTTCTTGCAGTTCTTCAAACATAGTAGTCCTAAAATCAGGTACCATATTTTATCTATTTGTAACCATGATAACCTCTTTAATACATGGCTCTTTACGCATTTATACTGCATTCATGGCCTCTGGTTCTTGTGGATGGTGATTTTATAACAAAATGTTATTTGAAGATGTGGTTTTTTTTGTTTGTTTTTTACCCCTTTTGACTAGATCCATTCCATTTGGCATCAAATATTTACATTTTTATAGCCTTTGATTGAGATTTCCCTTCATATATGCATGCTTGGTAACCACCTGCCAGCAGCACCACAATGTCACAGAACTTGACTTGGTTTATTGTGTCCCTCCAGTGTTATTCTTTGATCCGAACTAACATCAACCATGGGGTGATGCAGTTGCATGCTGGGCATCCCAATTGGCAAGACTACCCTTTAATGTATAATGATGCCCAGTGAGTATCCTGCTCAGGACCTACATAATCGAATAGAACCTGTGCTTGATGCTCACTAGTTATTGAATGATTACTACAGCGGCTGTACTACCCAAAATGCAGTTGCATTGGATCAGGAAAGATGGACTGGCCATACAGCTGTCAGCTGAACAAGCCTTGATGGATATTTCTATCATATGCATGCTTGGCTCTGTGTGTGCTTGTGTAATGGATGGGAAGAAGTGAGTAAGCTGCCGCCAGGTGCCCCTGGTGGTGATTTATTTCCCTGAGATCAAAAGGATTGGGCATGTTGAAATCCAGTGTCTGATCCTTATCTCCACCATCCTCTTCCATTTGAGGGGTGTGATGGTTCCACTTAAATATGGCTATAACTCAAAGCTGTATTTTGATCTCTGGGTATAGTATCTCCTTTCTTACTTGCATTTATTCATAATGTGCACAGTCTACTCATAGGTATATTGCCAATAGTGACCGGACTGGAACAATAGGGCTTTGTATCCATCCCAGCAGGGCTCCATTGAATTCATACCCAGCCCTGAGTGATCAAAGAAACAGGCATTGTGCAGGTAGATCAGACCTGGTTGATAACATTGTATCATTCCACTTGGTCTCAGCTCTTTACAAAGAATCTGGACTTGAGTGCATTAATCAATCAGACTTGCTGTTGTTGATGACCTCATTCTGGGTGGTGTCATAAAGGGTATAAAAGATGAGGTAAAAGGTCTGTGGGAGGAGATTGTGCTGGGACTACAAGAGAACACTAAGAGAGATTACAGACAGACTTCCACTGAGAGGAGACTATGACATACCACTACTGGGATATACTGTGATGCCACATGCTAGGAGTTAATGCCGCTGCCTCCACTGGTGATCTCCACATGCCATGTGTGAGTGTTGGACTTTAGAGCCACATCCAGGAGATGTGTGGTAAAGTAATCCTTTCACTTTTATTCCCTTTTATTTTCCATACTGTATATTGTAACTAGTAACTGTTAATGCTTGCATACATCTGCATATCTGTTCTGAACTGCATGTGTTAGATGCTAATACCGACCCATTTAGGGGTTAATAAATATATAAAATTTAGAAAGCTTGTCTTGTATTTATCTTGTGGACCCAACACTCACTGGAGGTGAGTGTGGTTTTATATGAAAGAAGACTCAGGTGTGAGCCAAAGCGGTGTTGGCGCACTGAGGATCTTTCACAAGGGGGAATCAAGAAACCTCTCTATACATTAGATGATCATCTGATCTCCCTGAAGTCTGTGGGATGTGATGGCGTACAACCAGCTTAACATTAGAAGGACACAATGTATATGATTTCCTCCCTGAGGCCGCTTATTACGGCCGTTTCTTTACTCCTGTTGTTGTAGTTATCTCCGCTACAGTTTTGCGGTGGGTTACTCACGTGCTTTTATGCCCTTGGCGCTACCTAACTCTGTTTTTACATTGTTACTAGAAGTTTCTTTTCACACGAGCCCACTTACTGTTGGTTTCTTTTACCTGTCTCTTTTGGGCCCATTAGCCCATGATGACTTTACTGTTCTTTGTTATACTTTAGAAATCTCCTTAATAAACATTAACCCTAGATGTGATTGGATGGAGGACGTCTGTTGACCATTCTAGAAGTCTGACCAATTTTTGCTTCCACTTAGGTCGCATGCTGTTGCCTGTGTAAATCAATTCATCATTGGAAGAACCCAAGCTCTTATGCTGCATATTGATTCCTTTATTGAGGTATGATCCTACGAGTGGAGCGCCAGAGACACCCAATGGCCGACCGTCTGTACCTTTTAGCACTTTGCATTAGATATTTTCAACCATGCATACACAAACTCCATGTGCAAAAAGCACACTTCTATAATATTCAGTCAGTAGTCTTTGGTTTATGGCTATGGGTCCTTTAACATTGGCGCTTGTCACTACCCATTCTTTCAGCAGCTCCGGCATTTCAAGTGACCCATTGTAATTGGATTTAGGCTTTTATTAATATTGTCTGTGTAATTTATGTCTTATGAATATTACCAGATGTTGTGACATATGCAGATTGTTACAGTGAATAGAAAAGTATTGCTAGGGAGTGTTACTGAGAAGAAGGAGCTTTGGGATTTTGAGTTTCCAATAAGACTTATTTCATGACTGGCATTTAAGATCATGCTTCAGGGATGAAACCTGGAAGGAGAGCGTCAGATCTTTATATCCTAGTTTTTTGCCTTTTGTGTTACTTGATAAATGTGTAGTATACAGTATAATCCATAGGACTAACTTATTTACTATTCCGATGAAATGGACTGTGTGTAGTAGATGGGTTTTCTGTGTGCTACCACCTCTCCCAAGCACATATAACTACTACCACAGTGTTACAGACCACATTACAGTGATATAAAACAAAGGTATGTTTTGTCACTTTGGTAGATTTGGGGAAGTGTTATGCAAATGAGGCAGTTGGTGCGCTGTGGGCGGGCCTTCAGCCCAGGGAGCACTGCTCTTGCTACTAAAGTAGGATGAGTGATTGTCATAGCTGTGGGAGGATCAACTGTCGCTGCATGGAGTGGTGCAGGTATGAGATGATGGGGGTCTAAGCAGCAAGAACAGTGCTCTGGGAAGCTAAAGGCCCGCCTCCAGTGCACCACTACCTAATTTGCATAAGACTTCAAAGTTTTCCGCCAAATCTACAACAGTGACTTAGATAACAAAGGTGTGATGTTTATCACTGTAATGTGACAGTTAGTTAGTCTTGGGAGGAGGTACCTGTAAAGGGTGTTTCTAACTGTAGACAATTTTCCCCTATTCTGTGGAAAGGGAATGTGTGCAACCTCTGACAGTCTGACATTTCATACTTCCAGCGATGAGAGAAACTGTGCCCACAAGTTTCCCTGAGTGTACCATGTAAATAGTGATGGCTACACATGTACGCCGCCGCTATTCTGTTGGAAGACTCAGGAACTTACAGGTTCCCAATAATCGGACCCTTAGTTAACTCTCTTATCCTGTGGATGGGGAATAAACTACATTAATGGGAAAACCTCTTTCAAAAATTTATTTTTTTTTTATCTGACAGAACTTATTTGCTTTGGCCACTGATGAAGAACCAGAAGTTCGTAAAAATGTCTGCAGGGCTCTCGTCATGCTGCTTGAAGTCCGAATGGACCGCCTGCTTCCACACATGCACAATATTGTTGAGGTGAGTGTTTTTGTTCCTATTTACATTTTTACATTAAATATTCAATGAAAATAATACACAGGGAGCAGATTTCTATTACAGCATGTAGACAATTATTAAACTTCTAGTGGGAAAAAAAATAGATTACAGTTGGGGCACTAACTCACAAGTCACTCTAATATAAGAGGGTTTTCCAGGACTTGAAGGGAACATGTCAACATGTCATGTAGAAAATGCAGTCCAATCTGCAGGTAGCATGTTATAGAGCAGGAGCCGCTGAGCACATTGATGGGAGAAGATTCAGTATAACTTATTTATTGAAATTTCTGCCCTTTCTATATTGAGAAGCCAAAGAAGTGGCCCTATCGGTGATTGAGAACCTCTCCTCTGACTATTACTAGAGAGAGATCTGTCAGTGATAGGACCATCTCCGTGACTTCTTAATATAGAGCTGAAATTTGATTTGAATTGGGAGGTACCCTTTTACATTGATCAGATCAATGGGGCTCTGGGGCTGGTGGCATCATGTGCATTAGTCACATGGCCTGCTTGCAGCTGCAGTACCAACCACATTCACTCTAAAATGTGTGCTGCTGTTCTTGATATGGAGTGAATTGTCGACCGCGTGTGTCATACAGTTGATTGGTGGGGTTTCCAGTTGCCAGACCACCACTGATATATTGATGACCTCTCCTAAGGATAGGTCAGAAATAACTTGGTGCTGGAAAATTACCCCCCCCCCCCCCCTTAAAGGGGACATGTCACCACTACTGACCTGCATTTTAGTAAGTACTGGTATTCCTTGTGATGTGACGATCAGGAGCATTTTAGTTTACATTTCTTGGAGGAATAACAAAAAATGACTAAGTTGACAGCTAGGCGTTACAGTTTGTAGGTTTGTCCCTGCACATTGAGCCTGTCTGGATGGCGCTGCTGGTGTCAGGCGCTATTAGGAATGTTAACACCAGTTGTCAATGTATGCATTAATTTCTAAGAGGACTAATAGAGGAACAGTGAATCTTACTTATGTGAAACAATGCTCTAGAATGATTTCCTAAGACATGGAAAAGGTGGTGAGAGGTCCTATTTGAATAGTTGTCTATATGTATAATGTTTTTTTTCCCTCCACCTATAGTACATGCTGCAAAGAACACAGGATCAAGATGAAAATGTTGCTTTGGAGGCGTGCGAGTTTTGGCTGACTCTGGCTGAACAGCCTATTTGTAAAGAAGTTCTATGCAGACATCTTACAAAGTGAGTGATTTTTGTTACTATTTTGTTAAGGGGTTTGCATGATCCAACAGTGTAACCTCTTATGTCAGTGAGACTTCTGCGCATGTGGAAAACTACTATTGTAAATAAATGGTTTGTCTCTTAGGTTGATACCCGTGTTGGTAAATGGAATGAAATATTCAGAGATAGATATTATATTGCTCAAGGTGAGTTGATGGCATAGAATTTCCATAAAAGAAACCATCAATCCCACTTGTCTGTGTAGTGATGTTCATTATGTACCATAAAATGTCATAATCCAGGGTGATGTAGAAGAGGATGAGGCTGTTCCCGACAGTGAGCAGGACATACGGCCTCGGTTCCACAGATCGAGAACAGTGGCTCAGCCTCATGAAGAAGATGGCATTGAAGAGGATGATGATGAAGATGATCTTGATGATGATGATGAAACCATATCAGATTGGAATATAAGTAAGTCTTCTAGACTCTGACTTTGATATAGCGTCTGATAGTGACAGACTCCCTTAAAGCGTCCACAGGCCGTTGTAGAGCACTTTATGCTGGTTTTATAAATATGCTAATAAAGCCCAAGTGCAATGGGGGCGTGACAGACCTCTGTTTCAAATCTGAACACTGCCTTTGGAGGCTCCAGGCCTACCCGCATTGCACTTGAGCCTCATTTGCATATTTTATAAATATGGCTTTTTCAAGGATGGTGCCTCTGTTGGGCTATCTAAATGTATGATTGTGCTCTGCATAATATACTATGACTGGTTTGATATCAAGTTTTCTGGCGACTGACTCCCTTTAACCGGTTTTTATCTGGTCAAAATTCTGCTCTTGTCTTAGAAGCAATTTCACTTTAACAACCTTTGTTTTTCTTGTTTGTTCCTCAGGGAAGTGTTCAGCTGCTGCTCTTGATGTGCTTGCGAATGTGTTTCGGGATGACCTTTTGCCACACATTTTGCCTCTATTGAAAGAATTACTTTTCCATCCTGAATGGGTAGTAAAGGAATCTGGAATTTTGGTTCTTGGTGCGATTGCAGAAGGTTAGTGCTTCTATACATTTTATTTCTTGTATTTCTTAAGTTAGTTTTATACCACCTACCAGTGAAGACTTTTTGCTGTCTTTATTTATTGTAATGGATGGCAAGACAGAGAAACCTATTCCTACAAAAGTATTTTGAGATTCTTCCAAAGTCAGGAAAATGTAAAATAATGTAATAAATCAGAAGGTTGGAACCTGAACTTATTAGATTTGTGCTTCGTTCTTTCAGTTATTTACTGCTCTGCTGCCCTTCAGATTAGACTTCAGCAACTAAATCTAGTCTGATCATTGAAAAAGAAAGCTACAGGAATGTTCCTGCCATTTTAAAGGACTCTTGTAAATCTTATAATCTGCCAACTGGACAGGTTAGGAAATAATGTAGTACTGTGTTGGCTAGGAAAAAAAACTGTGATGTTAAATACTTTTGTGCCAAAAAAGACGGTTTGATACCTTTTATCGGTTAAGCAGAAAAAAAAGCCTTCATGAACACAGCGGCATCTCCATCATCCAGTTTACAAATGAATGGCTGAGAGAAGAGCAAAATGTTACTCCTGGACAATTTTACAAGCGGTCATACATCTTTATGATAAGCCAAGGTTTTTGTTACAGATGGAAGGGCAATGCAGCTGAAGACTTGGCCAGGTCAAATGGCAATCTGCGGGAAATATGTCAATCTTTGGCTGAATCAATGGGGGAGGATCAATAGTAATCACGATCGTTCCTCCTATGTATGACTATACTGACCGGTGCTATATCCCTGTTTACACAGGGCAATGTGCTGCTGATCATGTGCATCTTTTTACACTGCATAAAAGATCCAAATGGGCGATAAGCGAGCATTTGCTCATTGGCCGCACTATATTAGGGCACTGTCAAGTGAAGGATTTTTTTTTATCCAAGTGTTTTATGAAGCCCAAAAAAAATGCACACAAATCATAAGGGAGTGGAAACATTTACGTGTCCATTTTCCTTTCATATATTGGCCTTGCAAGTCTGTGGGGGTATGGACTGCACATAGTGTTTATAGGTTTTCACAGATTCATTGCTAGTTGATGCATGGATGGGACACAGATCAAAATAAATAAATATAGATATAATTATTTTTTTTTTTCTTCTTCATGGCCCTCAATGGATTTCCCTTACGACTATTATTGGGAGTGTTTTACTAAAAGTGCATGTATTTATGGAAGTTTCATTTAAAACAGGGTTTTCCGCCATTTTTTGTTAATATTTGCAATCTTTTCTGTTTTAGGTTGCATGCAGGGTATGATCCCATACCTCCCCGAACTCATCCCTCACCTTATTCAGTGCCTTTCTGATAAAAAGGCTCTTGTTCGCTCCATTACCTGTTGGACCCTTAGTCGCTATGCACACTGGGTAGTTAGCCAGCCCCCAGACATGTATTTAAAGCCATTAATGACAGAGCTGCTAAAACGAATCCTCGACAGCAACAAGCGAGTACAAGAAGCTGCTTGCAGGTAATGATGCAAACTGGTTATTTTACATTTAGTACAGATCTTATTACAAGCCATCAGCCTGGTTTGAGCCTTGTGTGTGGCCTGGTCTCCATTGACCTATATCACAAGTCCCTAACCTCCCGTACACTGTAAGTTATTTAACTTCCAGTGGTGATCAGGAACCACATTCTGTAAGAGACGTGAGCTTATTTCAGATATGTTGGTGTGAAATTTGTATGAAACTTACATTATACCACCCAGAACTGCATGGCTGAGGGGTTAGGATGTGTAAGAAATAGTCATCGTAGTTGTTGTATTGTACCCAGTGCTTATGGCCATAACTGAGGGCCTCCAAGCTAAGCCACACTGGAGAGGATCCTGAGGCACTGGTTAAGATCACTTATCTAATATTTTGTAGAATTTGTAGCTTGTAATTGGTTGGATTTACTTGTTACACTTAAGTTTTAGCTCCTCTCGTATAATTTGCATGAAATTTTTTTTTTATTTTCCTGTAAAATTTAAGGCTTGTTTCAAAGTGTGCCAACGCGTGTCGAATTATTGTGACATCTGCTCATTTGGAACTTGAGATATATTGTATATAATAGAGAAGTTGTTTCCTCTACAAACAAATGTGCAGTAAATGTCTGGTTGATAGCCAGTGGCTGGTACCCAAGAAATGCCTAGAATGAGGGGGCTGTGACAGCTGCACTTAAGTGCCGTCTAGTGGCAGCTACAGGTGTCTGCATGTTATCTTTTAAATCCACATCTGTATAGGATATTTGGAGCTCTATGTCAAAAAATGGAGCTCCAAGATTAACTTTATGCAGGTACTTTATGACAATAGGCGTATGGCCACACGTAGCACGTCTACTATGGGGTATCCTACAGCTGGCTTTTACCTGTTTAACCCCTAATAATTGAATCCTCAGCAATGATGGGATTGTGTTTTTTTTCAGTGTGGATGTGATTTGTTGAAATCCCATCCATGTCACTGTTGCTGTAATTCGCAGTGAGTTATCCGCTGTAAAACTGCAACGTGTGGCCCCAGCCTTAATGAAGAAGCTGACATTCCCTGAACATATATACTGAACCTTTTTACCTATGTACTGAATTGAGTTCTTTTTATTCCCTAGTGCCTTTGCTACCTTAGAAGAAGAGGCTTGTACAGAGCTTGTCCCTTACTTGGCTTACATTTTGGATACTTTGGTCTTCGCGTTTAGTAAATACCAGCATAAAAACCTGCTCATCCTTTATGATGCTATAGGGACACTAGCAGATTCTGTTGGACACCACTTAAATAAGCCAGTGAGTATTAGATCTGGGATGTGCAGTTTTAATATAGTGAGTGTAAGTGTTCGTCTTTTTCGTCTGTTGTGTCTTTATTGTGGTTTTATTATTCCTTTCGGTGCACATGAAAATCTAACGTTCCCATATTTTTGTAGGAATATATTCAGATGCTAATGCCTCCACTTATCCAGAAATGGAACGTTTTAAAGGATGAAGACAAGGATCTCTTCCCTTTACTTGAGGCAAGGACTATGCATTGGTTTGATTTACAGGTGTTTTTTTTGGTCTGTCTCTACCTCAGGTGACAAATTTCCAATGCAGAAAACTTTAACAGAAATTTGTCCTGTGGGAGTTGTAGTGTCACATATGGTCTTTCGGATAAAATGATCATGTTTTGATGTGTTGGAGTTCCATATATATTGATGTTACTATTTTTGTTTTAAAGAGTATGCCATAAATGTCTGATAGATGCAAGTCCCACCTCTGGAGCCTGCACCCATCTCTAAAATGAGCCCTCAACCTCTGTTCTCAACTACTTACCTGAAGACTGTCAGCTATGGTCGTGCTTTAAGGAAATAGTGTAGCTATGAGCGAGACACTGTTTCCGTTGCTCCCACTCTATTCTAAAGCTTGACCATAGCCTGATACTCTTCACAGCAAGGTCACAATCAAGTAAGTGGCAGAGAAAGGAGGCAGGACAGCTCATCTTAGAGAGAGATGCAGGTCCCACCTCTGGGACCCTCACCTATCAGACATTGATGACATATCTTATGGTATCACACTTTATGGCATATTTAACAGCTTTTTTTCTCATTGCTTATTTGCAAAGTAATTTTGAGCACCTTTTGACATTTCAGTGCCTATCTTCTGTTGCTACTGCACTTCAGTCTGGTTTTTTGCCCTACTGTGAACCTGTGTACCAGCGTTGTGTGAACTTGGTACAAAAGACTCTTCAACAAGAAATGGTAAGATCCTAACAATATTGTGTGAAGGCATCTACTTTCTTGTAAAATTCACTGGGATCTGATGGAATTTGCTGGTTTACAAGTATAGTTGTGTATATATAGATATAGTTGTAGCCATCAACACACCATACTATAAAAAACAGTAATACTGTTCTAGAGGTTTTCATATCACAGTATACACTTTCTAATGTCCTAGTAGGGTGTATGAACATGTACAGCTTCTATTGACCAGAGGGGGAGTAGCTGACCACTTTATCATACTCATTCCAGCCATATAATAAATTAATTTGATTGGACAAAACCATGCTTTCTGCAGTGGATCTGTGTCCAGCATTAGCTTTCCTAGCTGACGGCTGGTGGTTTCTTGAGCAATACCAGCTGGTTGGTTGCTTTAGGTTCTCTTTGACATTTCACTTTCCTTACTCATCACCACCTTTCTTTTTATCCTGGCGAAATATTTACCCAATGCTTATTTCAAGTGGCTTGTAGATCTGCCATTTCATAATTTTACTTTTGCCTTTTTCAAGATGCACAATGCTCAGCCAGACCAGTTCGAGTCTCCAGATAAAGATTTTATGATTGTGGCGCTAGACTTGCTCAGTGGATTGGCGGAAGGGCTTGGTGGCAACATAGAACAGCTTGTAGCGCGGAGCAACATCCTGACTTTAATGTATCAGTGCATGCAGGTAAGATGACTGAGATGTGATAACTAATGCTAGGAATCCACTCTTCAAGCAGCAAGAACTGTGGATTCCTTTCTATCTGTTACATCTGATCTACAGTCTGCACAATAAGCTATTCAGATCTGTCACCTCTGCCATTGGGGAACCATATTGTGTGAAGCAAAAGATTTGTGCCATCAGGCTCTGTTCAGAGTACTCATGGCTTCTATTCATATAATGGATCAGTTTTTAAAACTGATCCAAATAGAGTTTACATCAGGTTCCCATCAGGGTGCAGATGGAAGGTTTCTTGTTATAAATCTACTGGAGGCCCTAATGGAAATGGCATAATGCGAGTGTGAACAGCACCAGATGTACAGAATGTCTATTAGTGCACTTTATAATGCTGTTAGTGAACTTAGAACTAGTGACAGTGAACATAACATTTCGCAATGCAGTTTTGCTGCTGAGAAATTCAGCTTTTATTCCATATGCAGATTAGCTGTTTGGTACACTTTGTCAGATTTGTCCCTGCACCGAGCACCCATTTTCTTCAGTGGTCACCAACTAGCGTAAACCCTATAACCGAGATTGATGTTCCATGGGTTTCGATTTGCAGATATTTCACTATATTACTAAGCAACATTTGTAGTATTTTGTATGCTGTATATGTAGCATCAAATAAACTTTCTCTTTGCTTCCCAGGATAAAATGCCAGAGGTACGACAGAGTTCTTTTGCATTATTAGGGGATCTGACCAAGGCTTGTTTTCAACATGTCAAAGCATGCATTGGTAAGTTTCTCCTTATTTCCTTTCATATAGAATGCAATTACAGAACAAACAAAGCATTGTTGTTTTTAGTGGGAATATCTAGGAACATGTACAGGAAGATAAAAATGTACAAATAGTTAGTACAGTCCAGAAAAGTAAGTGTAGGTGTGTCTATGGTAACGTCTTCTTCTGCATTAGAGACTAAATTGCAGTGTCCGCCTAAAATCGCCAGACGAAAAAGTCCTGCATGCTCAAATTCCTCCCCTGCTTTGTTAAAAAGAGTGGGCACCCGACAGACCCCATTATAGTCCATGGGTGGTCCTTCAGGCTCTGTTCGTGTCCTCGATATTTGCAGTTGGTCTGTCTGTTATAGACTTCCAAGAATCGGAACAACGTATACCTGGCGCTAGTGTGAACTTGGCATAGATTTTATAATTTATTTATGGCAGACGATTAGCTGTCCTTTTCATAGGAAGAAGGGTAGTGGGTGAAGTAGAGGTGGTTAGTTTGGCAAGATTGATGGAATGATCAAAAGTGGGGGCGTTCTTCAGCAGAGGTGGCACTTGCATGGTTCACAGTGCAGAATCTTGAAGGGGAGTAGTTAGTATAGGGAAAGGTTGCCCCATACTCTCTGCAATTCTTCAGTTTTAGTCTGACACCCTTTATGTTTATAAATCAAAGCCTCATTTGGGATAACTTGGTCTACATGCATCTTCCACATACTTGGTGTATGGTGGGGGGTGGGTGGCAGGATTACATTTACGTGCAAGAAACCCTTCCCTTAAAAAGATTCTCATGAAATGGCCATGTTTCATCAGAAAATAATCTCAGGTGTTTAGGGAACGGAATGGAAGGGAAATGGGATGACAAAAAAAAAAATATTTTATTGCCATCCAGAATCTCATTGATTTAGTTATTAATTGTATTGTATTACGTTCTTTTATATTTATTTCTTTTTTTTTTTTTTTTTTTTTTTTTTTAGCCGATTTCATGCCGATTTTAGGAACAAATTTAAACCCTGAGCTAATTTCTGTGTGCAACAATGCAACCTGGGCAATTGGTGAAATTTCTATACAAATGGGTAAGTATAATTTAATTGTGTTTAAGTTTGTTTTCTTACACTTATCAAAACTGGTGTAATGCAGAAGTGAAGTAGTTTTCAAGACCTCCTACTACTCCTCTTTTGTATAACGTTAGTTTTTATAATTCTCCTCCTGGTTCTTTCAGACACAAGGGGCACAGGCACAGCTCTTCTCACCTGTGTATACATTCTCATAAGGTTGTACAATGATTACAACCATGGCATGCTTTTTAGTCATTATGACTACCAATGTGCAGCATACTGCTGGGACTAGTGTTTGGCTGCAGCCCTATAAGCATACACTGATTTCCCCCTCTCCTCCTCCTCCTCCTCCTCCTCCTCCTCCTCCTCCTCCCCACTTAGACGCAAGTCGAAGATCAAGTGGACCAACAAGGAATGAAGTGTTTTCTACCGGATTTCCTTAAGACTGCCGGGATCATGCAGAGAATGCTATAGACAGTGGGGGTAGCCATATTTATTTAGTTTTAGCATTCATTTACATAGTTAAATAGTAGATGAAGACATGGGTCCACAGAGTTCAACCTATACAGTCCCTACAGTGTTAATCCAGTGGATGGTAAAAAAAACCCCATGAGGCTGATGCCAATTGCCCCATATCAGGGGAAAGAAAAATCTTTCCCAACTCCCAAAATGAAATCAGTAACCCTGGATCATCTTGTTTTTACCAAAAATCTAAAACTACTATTTTTCTGTTCAAGAAAGGTGTACAGGCCCTCTTTGAACTTACACAATGAATCCACCATCACGACATCCTATGGCAGTGAGTTCAATAGCCTCACTGCTCTTACAGTAAAGAATCCCCTTCTATGTTCCTTTTGAATTGTTCTCTCCTCTAGACGTAGACTGTCTCCTTGTCACTGTTACCGGCCTAGGAGTAAAAATATCATTAGAAAGTGTTCCTATAAGAAGTAGAAGACAAAAATGGTCTGTGGCTTTTTCTCCATTTTGAGGTTTCTGCACAGCATGAACAAGGCAGCATATGGAATTTTTAGTTGTCCTGTTTTAAGCATGTAATGCTAAACCAGTTCACTTCAATGGATTGTTTACAGAATGGCTACATTTTGCACTAGTGTTTAGTGGCGCCCCCTGTGTCCATTGAAATAAATAAGATATTTTTTATTTTTTTCTGTTTTCATTTTAGGAGCTGAAATGCAGCCTTATATTCCATTGGTGTTGCACCAACTTGTAGAAATCATTAACAGGCCCAACACACCAAAGACTCTCTTAGAAAATACAGGTACCATTTGCCAGCTGAATGCAGGCACAGACTCGGGGTTCATTTCCTGATGGCTTTCTTTGTGTTTTCATAAAGCTGACATAACTTGTTTGGCGTCGGATGGCAGTGTGTATCCTTGACTCTTCTTTCTATGATTTTATCATCTTTTACCCCCTTTTAAGTAATATACTGTAATTGTAATCAGTTTTTTTCTTTATTAAAAGATGCCTGCCACATGCCACCAGTAAAGTGTAATGGAGCAGGCCTATACATGTAGCATGTTCTAAAACTCCTATAAAAAGTATTGTTATATATAGCAATGTCCACTGCCACAGGGTGGTTCTTGTGTTTATCAGCATGAGGCAGATTTAGTCAGATATATACTTGTATATACTCCTTTTAATCCCTATGTGAAACGACTTTTATAGCTGTTTACACCTGTACCAAGAACAAATACTAGAGGGTTCATATATTGTAAATGTATTTTAGTTTTCTTTTTAGTTTTTGTATTTTCTTTTGTATATGTTGAATGTGATGTACTTTTTGGCTAAAAGTTCACTGTGGGATGAAATGTGAATAGTAAATTTAGTCAATTTTTCCATGAGCGTGTTGCATTTTGTCCTACTTTTTCCTGGCAGTTCCAAATTTGTCATTTAATTTTTTATTTTTTTATTTTTTTCTTTTAGAACATAGGTTTGAGTTTTTGGTATCACTGCTCAGCTTCAGCCCCATTCAGAGGGAGTCTGACATGCCTACTGAACAACTCCCAGAGCTGCTCAGGGGGCTTATAGATGTGGGCACATACTAGTTCATGGCTTTTTTTTTTTTTTTTTTTTTTTTTTTTTGCAGCAGTAAAGAAGCTTAATGCATTATGCAAGTTATGACAAAAGTGCCCTGATGACTGGCTGTAACCTGACAAGTGCTCAGTCGCTGGTAAACCCTGTCTAATGCCTCCGTCATGGCTTTAAATAGAACCAGCCTTCGGCTTAATGCACATGGCAGTATACAGGCCAAGTGTAGCCCGAGCATGCGGCATGCTCTGACCTCTCCCAGGCTGTTACATGGCCATTAGTTACTGTTTTGATTGTAACAGCCATTTTTGAACCCATGTCAAAAAAAAACCAACCCAAATAACTTGACATGCCCTTTGTCAGTTTTTATGGACTTAAATACAGCCATGTGACTAGATCCATATGCATTAATGGGTTTTAAAATAGCCAAGTGACTGACTGCTGTTCAGTCGTGTGAATAAGTCCCTTCAACGGACCGACTAATCCGTTTTTCACAGATGTTGGGTCCATGAAATACTGCATGGTGTGACTCTGGCCTGAGGCCTTATTCTGCTGCAAACTCGGCCCCGCGTCAGAAGCGCATCCGGTCCTGTGCATGGTCCTAAGGGGGAGGCATTGGGCAGAGTTTACCAGTGACCAGTGCTGAGTACCTCCGGTGTTGCTCATCTTTTGGAGGCCATAAGTGAACCAACCAGCATTGCTAATCCTTCTCTGTCCTGAGAGAGGCTGCTTGGAAGGGTATGACCGTGTCCACAGAAATATTTATCCAATCTAACAAGAAACTAAAGCTGTCCACAGTTGGTTATAGATATGCTGCTATCCGACACCTGGCTTCACAGGGTTACATGGGGAGCCAAGAATCTGGCAGACCCCATACATAACGAAATTGGCAGGTTTGGACAACTTTCATCTGTAGTATTTGAGCATTGTTAGGAAAGAGGAGAGATGGTTCAGAGAAGACCACAATGGTGGGGTATATTTCTGAGTAGAGGGTCCCACACTGAGCTTTTAAACTGGAAGTACATCCCTTGCTTTAAATGCATGCTGTCATTAGACTGTTCACAAATGCCTGTTCAATGGGAATGTTGCATAGTTTGTCACCTGAACATAGGTTTTGTTTTATTCTGCTTCTATACAAATCTGCTGACTTTTAGTATCTGTTTAGTTTGCTTACAGAACTTTTTATACGATTCTTCCAACATCTTCCTCCTCCCCCCATTTCTCTTGTCTCTAGCATTAACCATCTGTCTCTGTATGAGAGAACACGTCTAAAACACAAAGATCCCCGATTTACCTCTTATTATGCTGTCACATTTGAGCTGTTAAAAGGTACTTGTGACTCTCAATCCAGAATACACATCTATTTTTCCCTCGAGTCACGGCAACAAATATTCAGACAATATTCAGTGCTTTCATCGTGACTTCCTGATGCCACATGGATTGTGGAGACAATGCCATGGTTTGGCCAAGGGATTGGCCAAGATTAGACAAACTTGGTATCATTCACTATAACTGTGCTGCAGTACCAGATGCAACCCATAGACTGGTGTGGTGCTGTATCTGGCTAAAATGTAATCATCATGTTTTTTGTAATCCCGGAGAAACCTCTTCAAGGCTGAGGCCTCACGGTGTGTGTTTTTTGTTTTTGTTTTTTTTTTTTTTTTTTTTTGTGCCAAAGCCAGGAATGGGTTGAGCAGAAAGGGGGAAGTATAATAGATTCCTATAGATTTCCCATTCTTTTTGTTGTCACCCCTACCTTTGGTTCAAACTGCAACAAAAAAAGCAGGTTTTCCGAAACATGGGGCCTCAGCCCAAAAGAGTTCTGTATAAATGGAGCTTCTGCCAGTGCACCTCCAGACATGTTGAGGTCTGTCTGGGTTGCACACTTAAGAGTTAATTGTTCCCACATAGGTTTCTCATGGTAGCCGGTGACTTAGGCTCCATACAGATGAACCTGATCTGTCAGGTTTAATGGCTAGCACACTGACCCGTTCTTTTCATATGACCCCATAGACATGCCTGTATTATCATGGGGACTGTGAGCCTGGGTGTAAAAACTAAAACAGGTCTTATTCCTGTCTGTCTTGCGGCCCGAGCTCATTAATGAAATGAATGGGTCTTTGCATGGCACAGGTGGCATATATCAATGTGCCATTTGTTCTCACAGACTTGTACATACTCATTCGTGTAGGTGCGTTTCCAGAAGCCTCAACATTGCCTCCATATTCCCATTAAAAAAAAAAAAAGTAAACCTAGGGCATGATTTGTGAGCATTGTTTGTTCTCCCATTGAATGTGGCCAACCTCTTGTCGGTCAGCAGTTGCTGCTTACAGGTAATAGGGGTATTGTTCTGTACAGCCCAGGAAGAGACGTTACATTCCCGTACCCAGTGAAAGTGTACTTCTAGTAATGGAAGAGCTATTGTGCAGGATTTGCCCATTTCATTCTTTTGTTATACACATCTTTGGCAATTTTCTTCTCCAGGAAATGCAGCATATACTGCCCATTGTCTACGCTGCTCAGCTTTTACATGTTTTCTTCCAGGCTCCACTATACAGTATGGGAGTCTCTGAGCTTGTATATACTGTTCAGCGTCTGCTGTAAATGCTTGACAATGCAGCACTTGGGTATGAAAAGGACAGGAATTGGGAGTTGTGCCCAGTAGTATTCTCAGTGTAACAAGAGTTGGGCTTTACATTTTAAAGGAACACTAATAAGGAAATTACAAAAATTAAAAAAAAAAAAATTACAAAAAATCCCAGCATTTCTAATCTTCATCTCCTGCTTTACTTTAGCGCTATTTTGTCTCGTATTACAGGTAAAACTAAAAATTCTATAAAGAAATTTTCTATTTGTGTGCCAGGAGATCTGTGAATCCCCCCTCCTCACTGTCCTGTGTTTGGCTGCAAGACAACTGGCTGGAGCAGAATACTCTTGATATGCCCCGTCTGCAGTAGGCCAAAAAAAGGTTTTCCTTATCCCCCTTGGCCAAGCCCCAGCAGTCATCCATTCACTCCAGCTGGATCAGATCAGCAGGAGTTACCTCTTTTCTTCAGGTGATGATGCTGCAGACTGACAAACAGTGAGGGCAACTATGCTCCTATTTTTTACTTTTTAAGATTAGTTTCTAGGGTTAGTGTTCCTTTAATTTGTGGTTTGTTGAGACTCATGAAGCTCTATATTGATTTCCACCCCAGCTCTTGTCTTACTGAATTTTTGGATTTCTACTATATAGTCCCTGGTCGTTTGGTAGGTAGAGACTGACTTTTCGGAGGTGTAGTCTGATGTGGAGAGTATTTTCTACAGAGCTCATTTAAGCAGGAATATTGTCCGTATCCACCTCCTTAAATATGTGTTGCTTTTTCTGTAAAAGAGTGGATTCTAGCAAAAAGGTAAACTTGATCCTCCCTTTGCTCGGATGTGTTCCTGGTTTTTTTTGGGAACGGGTAAATAAGCCCTGCTGCTGCTGAGTCATAAGAGGATGAGTAACTTCTGTAGAAAATGGCAATAGACCGAGCAGTTATTACAAAGAAAATGCCTCACAACATGTCTGTGCTGTGTAGTTCCTCTTATTCCTCATAGAAGGTTCTGAATAAATGGACAATAGGGTGTTGCAAAATGGGGCATGTTCTTGCTGACTCGCATTGATCAATCCATTCTGACAAGTTAATGGTTAATTTCTAGGAGGAATAACAGAGAAGCAGCACAGAATTGTAAAGAAAGTTTTACAGAATTGTTGCCTGGGGGGGATGGGTGGTAAAAAATCAGATGATTGACTTTTAGGCTAAGGCCCCATGTTGCTGAAATGCAGCTTTTTTTTGTTGCAGGTTTTGCTGTGGTTTTTTGAGCCAAAGTCAGGGTTGGATTTAATAGAAGGGGCAACAAAAAAAAAGCTGCGTTTCCACAACATGGGGCCTTAGCCTAAAGGAGTTATTCAGTTTCTGCTATTAGATCTGCAGTGGTCCGACACCCAGGAATCTCACATACCAGCTGTGCTGAGACAACTGTGAAGCTCACTCACCGACAAACTGTAGGTACTGCAGCACTGCCCCATAGACGCCAATGGGACAGCTCTGCAGTACAAAAACCCCGCTGCAACAGTTTGTATGGTGAGTGAGCAGCGTGTATGGCTCTGTATAGCTGATCGGCAGGGGTTCTGGGTGTCAGAGCCCTGCAAATCTAATATTGATGGGCTGTCCGAATCTGGAGAAATTCCAGAAAGTCTCCTGGTACATACTGATGGTTATTGGTACTGGTATGTCTATGTGCATGTTTGAGGTAGCCCTGTTCTATGGTGTTCATGAGCAATTCATTCAGCTAGTGGTATTCTGATGTCATACATGTAGTATACAGTGTATGCTTCTGCATCACTTTCTTTTCCAAGATCTAAGTCATTCCCCCCAAAGACTTTACCCTCATCTGCATGTGAATACAATATTGATTTACATGAAAGTGGGGCTCAAAAGCTGAATAACAGAGGCATACACGGAAACTGTAGAATCTCCTCTGTAAGGTACTGGGGTCAGGTTTATAATGTATTTATTCCTGATTGTCCCATTAAATTCCATTTTGGCCAGTTTTTTTTTTTTTTTTTTTTTTGAGTGATTTTCTTGAATTGAGAAAAAATGCCTCCTGCACATGGCATATTAGGACCCTGAGATGTTAGAGCTGTAGGCGCTCCATGTACCACTGCAATACTTCTAACAAGGTGGATTACAATATCCAATAGAATTTAGGTAGACATTCTTCTTACCCTAGTCAGCTTGTCTTGCGCTACATAAAAATAGATTGTGTGGTACCTTGTGTCTAAATTTGGCCGCAAACTTTAAAGGGCTTGTACAGCCCATTTTTCTACAAGTGAAATCTGACCAGTTCCCCTCTGCTCTCTGTCCTGGTTTCTCAACACACGCTGAAAATGACTGCTCAACCAGTCACTGACTTGTCAGTTGTTGCCTTTGTTTCACGAGAGACCAGCATGGATTTGGGGGTCAGTGGGGAATCGTGAGGCGAGTATTACTTTGTTTGCCGCCTTTTTAAAATATATTAAAAGGGGTTGTCTGTATTTTTTTTTTTTTTTTTTTTTTTTTTAAAGATTTCACCAAAATTCTCCATTTTGTTACTGATTTTTCTAGTGACAAATATTTTTACATAAAATTAAACAGCCAACGTTTGGTTTGGTTTCCAAAAAAATAAGCCCATAATATCCTTCCATTTGGACTGAGAATGAAGACTTTGAGTTTTAGGTGTTCTCTTGTTTTTCTTTCCTTTATTCCCCAGCCCTCCTCCTCTCTCCACCCCTCCACTCCCCTTCCGCCCTGACCCCTCCTCTGACAGTTATGCCATATGTCACTTCCTTTGCGGAGGCAGTGTTCATAAACTACACTAGTGATATCTTATGTTTATTATCATACACAGATTCTGTTTTCTGTTTCTGAGTTATTTGTTGTTTTTTTTCTTTATTTTTTTCTCCTCCCCCCTCATTTGCTCATGTCTTGGTTGGCGTTTGGTGGTGTATAACCGTGATTGCATTGCCTTAGCAATAACAATTGGTCGTCTTGGTTACGTTTGTCCTCAAGAGGTGGCCCCCATGCTACAGCAGTTTATAAGACCCTGGTGTGTATTCTTCAATCTTTTTTTAAATTCATTTCTCTTCATGTTTTCTTTACAGTTCACATTTTTAGACTTTTATTTTATTTTTGTTTGTTTTTTTGTCAGTTATTACACGATCCTTTAGTCATCGTCAGACATGTGACTAATCTTGTCCTATATTTTGTCACTTTTTTATTTCTTCCAAGCATTGTCATATACAAGTCTTATCATTTCTGTTGTGGCTAACGACTAATTGATGCATGGGAGCATGGGATAAGATTGTCACATGCTTGCTGTGTTTAGAGCTTGTTTATAAAGTTTACCCATCGCCATTGCCGGTCGGAGGCCGCCATTTTGTTCCGAGTTGGTGTCTACGCTGAGACGTGACTTAGATTTGTGCCTCAGTGGTGTCACTAACATCCATAGGATAGATATCTGTTTTTTTACGAGCAAACGGCCGCCTCCACTGTGTGTGGGCAATAGGTACATGTAAAGGGCATCAATTGAGGTTTTCAGACACGCTGCATGCACATACATCACATGCCAATGTGTTACGTCCTACACTAGATTGGTAACACTGGCACCAACGTATACTGTGTCTCAGTCAATAATCTTATAAAATGTGTCACTGAGTGAAAGTGACAGCATCCATGAAGCTTGATCTTACAGTAGATGTAAGACATTTACAATTGATTTTCCATATGTTTAGCTGTTCCCGATTTCTCCAGTAAAAATCAGATATGTTTTGTAGTGTAGTTTGAGTATTTGCTATACCTTCTTCAGTTCAGGAATGTACCATATTGTGCAGCTCTAAAAAGCATTCTCTTAGATGTTAACGCTCTGCTATCCAGTTTCTTTTCTGGCCTCTTGGATTTCCATGGAATAAGTGAGGTTTGCTATTGTTTGTAGGTGTACTTCATTACGGAATATCCGAGACAATGAGGAGAAGGACTCCGCTTTCCGTGGCATTTGTACGATGATCACGGTTAATCCTGGGGGTGTAGTTCAGGTAAGAATTTTACCATGTTACTAGACACATTACAGGTCCTTCTGTTGGTGTATAGTTTTCTGAAATGGGTTGTCACGTATCTATTTATTTATTTTTTAATAAAAATTTGGGAGCACAATTCTAAATGTTTAATAGTAAAGTGTATAGTTTCAAATTCTAGAAATTTAAAAAAAATGAAGCCTACTAGGTAACCCCTTTGGGAAGGGGTTTTCTGACTTCATTTGCATTTTTATATTGATGATTTATCCACAGGTTTGGTCATCAATATCTGATATTTGGGGTCCAATTCCCAAACCCTGCAGTCATCAGTTGCCCCAACAGCCTCCAGCCAGAGGAAGCTTCTATAGTGGATAGGGAATGGATTCAGTCTGCTCCTACTCAAGGGATGGGAGCGGAGCTGCAGCCCAATCCACCTATAGCAGTGGGGCTGGGGAACTGCAGCTCCGCTCCTATTACTTGAGTAGGAGCAGACTGCATCCATTCCTTTTCCACTGCAGAAGTTTCTACTGCTGAGTCCAGGTGTTGGACCCTCACAGATAAGAGAGAGATGATTAAACCTGGGGATAGGTCCTTAGTATGAAATGTGCATTTAGGGTCCAGAAAACCCATTTTAAGTGTGGACAGCCAGTCACTAATACACCAACAGCTCTAGAACGCCAGAGCTGCTGCATATTACATAGTGGGCCATTCATCTGTTGAAGAATCCATGCATTCATGGTCACTCAAGTTAAAGAAACCTTCAAGTCATTTCCCATAACTTGCTTTCCTAGACGGCATGATGGTGGATCACTGTTGTTATCATGTTAAGCAATGTGCTTTTATTTAATGTTTTTATTTAATACTTGTCTTCATTTTCAGGATTTTATTTTTTTCTGTGATGCTGTTGCATCTTGGATCAATCCAAAGGAAGACCTCCGGGACATGTTTTGTAAGGTAGAGTTAATTCTTGTTGTTTTCAGGTCTTTGATCTATTTGGTTCTTATATTTTTAGGTGTATAACAGGAATCCTGATAAAAGCTTGATATGAGCAGGTTATAGATCTCTCCTTTATGTAAAGTGTTGTTATTTTGCCTATTGAGGAATGGGTGTAATCTTCATTTTGACTGCTTTGATGTCACCCATCTCAGAGTGCCTGCAGTTTAGTAATACCAGGACGAAATGCGCCACCCTGTATGATGCGTAGCCCATGTGAATGTATCAGACATTATATGCTAAACATATAGCCTGAATTTATCTAAATCTATTTCAGTTCACAAACATAGATGACCTGCTTTTCAACTGGTGCGTGATCTAAGTTGTAGCTCTAGGAGGGACCGATGAAGCAATTCCATGGCCAAAAGGCCGCTGGACTCCAGTGTTACAAATGATAGCTGGAAGGCTCGGTTTAGAATTTTGTTTTGGGAACCTCAACTTTAAAGGGAGTCTGTCAGCAGGAAAATCGATATTAAACTGACAGTACATTGTGCATTGCAGCTCCATTTTCATGAAAATCACTGAGTTTTGTACTTATGCAGATTAGCTGTAAAGGGCTTTAGGGGGGTTTCTTTTCCTGCTGGGTCTTTGCTCTTCGCTCTAGATAACCGCCCCTAACTGCAGACTACGTGGGAGATGTCACTCAAGTAGTGGGGTACAAAGCTGGGCAGCGGTTATAGAGCAGAGCATAAAGCCCCTTTTCAGCTAATTTGCAGAAGAAGAAATTGCTGATTTTCATGAAAACGGATCTGCAATGCAGAATAAGAAAGGCATCTTTGGAAAGTGTAGAAGCCGCCCTACAAGGTGCTGTCATTGGTTTTATACCGATTTTTTTTCCTGCTGTGAACTCCCTTTCAGTTATATCTCTAGTGTAAACCATAAATGGATCCATGGGACTTGTTGGTCTGGGGTCATTCTCTATTACAGAAATTGACAGTGCTGACTGGAGTTAATGCACTAATCCTAATTAATGGGGGGCATTGTGTATTAAAGGGGGATTTCCAATATTATTTTTATTTATTTTTTATAAATAGATGACCGATCTTTAAGCTATTAGACCACCACACGCTGGCCGATCAGATGCTCAGTGTAGTGTTCATGTGCTCTTTATTGTTTACCAGGCACAGCTTTGTACTTTCAGTAGGTTCTGAGTTTGGGATTAGTTTCATTCCATTCAAAGGAATGTGAATGAGCTGCTGACATACTGGGCGTAGACACTGTTAAAGATACAGAGCAGTATAAGGGGACGTAATGCTCACTGGGTCCCCGCCAACCCTTCCAGTAGCAGATCAGTGATAGTGTGTAGGAGTCTGACCCCCACAATCTAGTATTGATTTCTTATTCTAGCGATGGGCCATAATTTTTGAAGTGTGGAATAACTTCGGTTTAATAGCTTAGCCTTGGAAGATTTAGTGACATTTCTAGTGTACATATATTTATTACTCAGTTGATACTTGGCTGTGACTGCAGAATTCTCTTCCTGTGATTCCTTGGTGGGATCCGGATGTCTTCCATCATCTTCACTGCATATCATTTTTATTTATTTTTTTTGTAGATTCTTCATGGATTTAAAAACCAAGTAGGGGAAGAAAATTGGAGACGTTTCTCAGACCAGTTTCCGCCTCCCCTTAAAGAACGTCTTGCAGCTTACTATGGAGTCTAACCTAGATGTGATCTAGCTGCAGTCTCAACATTAGGGGTAAGTAGCAAAGGAAATAATTCTAATCCTACTGGCATTGGATCGATTCTTGGTGATTTCTGACTAAGGCACAGATTTTGCTGTGTTTGTGTGTTTTTTTTTTTGTTTTTTTTTTTTTTTTTTTTTTTTTGGGGGGGGGGGTTTCTCCCTCCCAAAGCCAGTAGTGGAGACTATAAGAGCTTCCTTATAGATTTCCCTTTCCTTTCGAAGCCACTCTTGGCTTTGGTACAAAGTAAAATGCAGCAAAATCTGCAACAACAAAAAAAAACGTGTGGCCTCAGCCTAAAAGGTGTTTATGCTATGCATATACCACACTCATTGGTATAAATCTATTAAGACTGGTGTTCTGGGTGTAAGTCTTAATGAAGTTCCCGACTCACTCCCGTGCATCAGAATGGAAATTTACACCAGTCAGCAACTTCTGTAGATGTAGATACAACCTTACACTAGTCATCTTGGGGTGTGTTATAGTCTTTGTCACACTGAGGGTGGGTTCACACCTGCGCTTCAGTCCGTCCGTTGCCAATCCAGTGAAAATCTCGGTGAACGGGATTGGCATCGGATACAGACCGGTCAGCGACGCATTGGTTAAAAACCCATTCATTTGAATGGGTTTTTAAAGCAATGCGCGGGTGTCCGATTGCACCCTCTGTGCTGCAAAGCCGTTTTTTTTCATCGGACACGAAGTCCTGCGTGTCCGACTTTGTTTCCGACGAAAAAAAAAGGATTCGCAGCGCAGAGGGTCCAATCGGACACCTGCGCATTGCTTTAAAAACCCATTCAAATGAATGGGTTTTTCACCAATGCGTCGCTGACCGGTCTGTATCCGATGCCAATCCCGTTCGCCGAGATTTTCACTGGATTGGCAACAGACGGACTGAAGCGCAGGTGTGAACCCACCCTGAGGTGTCCCGTACCCAGCTCACCTTGCTGTCCACCCTGCTTTGGCCTCCTGCATAAAAAGTGGAGAGTGAGAAGCAGAACCAACAGTGTGGCACAAAAAGGGCCCTACACCAAAGATATGCCACATATATACCCATCTGTGCCAAATAACTGGCATAGATGGGTTAATAAATTCTCCCCATTCTGTCATTTGTTTTAGTGGTGTCTCCTGAATACTTAGATTTTATAATGTTAACTTTGTTTCTTTATTTCCTATAGGTCCTTCAGTCTGGGAGACAGCGGGGGAGCCTCTGCACCCAGGGAAAAGCTACCCTATTGTAGGGGGGAAGGGCAAACCAGTAGGGAACACAGTACAATCCCAAAGCCTACTGGGAGGGGCGGGAGGGAGGTGTTGCCGTCACTGTATTAAGTCGATGTCGGGAAACGTTTAAACGTCTGGAGCCTATGTGGGTGGAAACATGTCTCCTTAACAATTCTGCACTGGATGTGAAGAAGCAAATTCTAATCGCCAAACAGCACATTCTGGTATACGGGGAATTGTACTTTTATAGAAGTACCTTAAAATTGGACTCTAGAGGGGGTGGAGTAGTAAGAGGAAACTAATTTTTGCACACTTCAAGAGGAAATCTTCAGAATAGGGTTCTAGCAGTAAACTGCATCTATTTTAAAGCAAAGGGTTGCCTAACTATCCCACTAATGGGAGTTCTGTGTTTGCATGTTAATGAAGACATAACTAGATGAAGTTGGCGGAGTTAAACACAGCTTGCTTTGTGTGTTAAGTGCAGGTAATTGCAATTGCACTTCAGATGCCTGTGACGCAAGTTAAGATCTGCATAAATTGACATCCACCAAAATGCCAAATTTAGTTTGTTTTTTTGTTTTTTTTTAGGATTATTTATTTTTTTTTTCTTTCAGGAGAGGGAGTAACTAGTAAAAAAAAATAAAAAAAAAAATAATAAAATAATAAAAAAAAAAAATAAACTCCTTATTTTTAGTTTACTATAAATCTTTAATATAAGTATATATTTTTTTAAGAGTCACTCCTTTGCTGAATGTTAATTTGCAGGGTTTTTGGCAACAAAACCAGAAATCTTAAAGGCATTTTGTTTGAATTATGAGATCGCGAAGTGCTTTGCACCATAGTGCAGTGTCACAAGGATTTTTTTTCCTTGTTTAGGGGTCTGCAGTCCAGGATTCTTTATAGTGGTTAAACAAAAAAATAATACATTTTAGTGAGTTAAGTAGCATGCTTGTATCACACATTAAGATAGGCCAACACGTACCCCATATGCGCCAGGAATTTTTTTTTTTTTTTTTTTGTTTACAGGTGAAATATGCATTAATTGTCTGTTTTTAGGTTACTTAGATATAATTTAAGGATATCTACATTTTAAGTGCTGCGGAGAACGGTTAGACTTTAGCCCTTAACCTATCAATAGGGCCTGCCACACTGTATTGCAAGCCTATCTGATGGATAGAGGTCTAAAATAAAAATTAAAAAAAATAAAATTAAATAAGTGATATTTCCAGCATCTGTCAAGTTGATGATAAAAAAAAAAAAAAAAAATGTATTGTATCACAATGTGGAAGCTGATCTACCTTGTTGCCTCTGTGCTGTCAGTGTGGTGTGCTTTTTGCATGGTTAAATACTAGTGATAACTACAAGTTCTGTGGAGTAAGATCAGTCTAAGAGGATGCATATGTGTTAGGTGGCGCATTATGAAAACTGTAGACATCAAGGTAATTGCTATAATTCACTAGTGATTTTCACTTTAATGTATTACCCCCTTTTTTTTTTTTTTCTTTTTCTTTTTTTTTTTTAAAGCATGATCATATACCATTACGTTCATAAAAAGCAGAGTATCTGCTCTATCTCTATTTGGCGCATGTTGGTGGCCCTTTGTACCCTAAGCAGATACATTGGGGTGCAAATTAATTATCATCAGAGTGAAAGATGGGTTCTGGTTCCCCCTTTACTTTCTCCCCATTTCATTTTGTTCAGCTTTTTTGTTGCTTTTCTTCACTTGTATTCCTGTGAATAAACCCTTATTAATTTAACCTTTTATTTTTCTTTCCATGTGTATTTTCTTACGTACTGTGAATGTGAAAATTTTAACTGGCACTCTCATTGAAGGTGTCCGTGTAAAAGTGCAAGTCTATTAATTCAGATTGCCTCAGTGGTATCCCATGATGATAAAGAAATCTCCTTTTTAGAGACAATTTTTTTTCTTTTTTTTTTTCTTTTAACTCTGCAGGTCAGAGTTATAGCGGCTCTCCATTTTCTTCAAGCAGATGTTAAAGCTTGCAAACAATGTTAAGCCATAACCATTTTTTCTATCTTTGTTCAATTCGTTTTGCGAATGAAACATTTGTAATCGATTTTTGTAAATCAAGAATTCCCTAATTTGCATGGTTTTATTTTAAATAGTTGAGGTGATAACTATTGCACTAAACATTTACATGGTAACAGGAGACAAAAGGACTTAAAATATTAAGAAGCAATGTAGATGAATGATCCAAGGAAGTATAGAATGCTGCTGCATAGGGATACACGGCCCAGTCCTGATTTTTATTTTTTATTTTAATCTCCTTTATGAAGGACCATGCCAAAAATTAAAGAACACTAAACTTTATAATAAATAAAATTCTGCAAGTAAATTAGGTTTTTCATACCCCCTTGCTTCGCTCCACTGGCATTCTGCATCATTTTGTGCATGTTTCTGAAACAGTTTAGTTGAAATCTGCAGAGAACAAAGGGGTTAATATTGTACTGATCTGCTCTCTCTCTCTCTCTATCTGGGGAGGGGGCATTGACAGGGGGTGATACTTGGCCAAGGGGGTAGGTTTAATGGCCTTTTTGCCCTAGTGCCAACAGAGCACAGCAGGGAGGCCCCTGCTCCAGCCAGTTCTCTTACTGCCTGTCACAGTGTAGTGAGGAAGGGGGACATGGATGAACTCTTGGGAGACACAGAAAATTTTATTTGTATACTACTTAGTTTTAATTGTATAATATAACAATGAGATAAAGGCAAGGAAGAAAAGGAATGAAGGGCTGGAATATTTTTCTGTGTTTAGCGTTTCTTCAGGTGAAAGTGTCACAAATGTTCTTTATTTTTGCATTTAATGAATCTCAATGATTTTTTTTTTTTTTTTTAAATGTTTTGGCTATTAGAAAACTAATACTTTAAATATAGTAAAAAAAAAAAAATTTAAAAAAAAGCTGAATATTGACTGTTTATGAAACTGGACTTTTCACCTCATGGGTTATTTGACTTGGGAGCAGCATTCAAGGGGAAAATAGATTTGCATGGATTTTTTTAAGGCATCTAAGATGCTCTTATGAAATGCTACAAATTTTCTAGAACTAACAAAAACAAATGAACTTGTACAAAAAAAAAAAATTGCAGGCCAGCAATCAGATATCCCTGTGTGACTATTACATTGTCTGTCTCCTGGAAACTGAGAATGAGATAATAAAACCATTCAAATGCAAAAATTCTATTTTTTAGAGTAATAACGGGTTATGCCATGGGTATTTTTGGTGGTATTTTTTTCAAAATTATCTTGCAAAAAGCCATTTTTGACACTGTAATATCAAACTATCCGCTTTAATGGTCACAGGAGACAGGGTTGCCTTTTTTTAGTTTCTCATCAATAGTTCCTTGATTCTTGCATCATGGGATATATAAGACGTCTTACTATTGTGGTCTCGTCTTGACAGTTTTTGAATGTCAATGGAATGTTTATAGAATTGTGGGTCTTTTGTCTTGTTACATTCCAGTGTTTCTGCCTCTTGGCATGCTAAAAGCACGGCTTACAATGTCTGTCTCTCACACTGAATAAAGTGCTGTTAGAGTGCTAAACTACAGAAATAGCCGCTGCTATGTGATGTAGATTCTCTACTTGAATATTTTTATGTTGTAGGAACCTCAGGAGGTCTGTGTTTACTGTTTTTATATCTACCTTCTTTCCTGTTTGAGCTTCCCTATTTAGAAGGATTCTAACCATGATCAAAAAAATAAAAGGAATACTGCCCATCAACCTAAGTTGGTAACAGAAAGCCCAGCTCTTATTTATCCACACAAATATAAGGTCACTCGCTCTATAACTAAAACAGGTTGGGTTCACTTAGAAGCTGGTTTGATGGTGAATATTTACTGAACGGGTGTCAAATGACTTTCAGCACTTCCGGGTAATGTCCATTGCAGGGTTTGGGTTTTTCTTTTCAAAAACGGTTTTAAACATTTTGAGTTCCATGGGAACAGCATGTGATATACAGTAATAGAACGGCACTGCCATAAATGACTACCCAACACATGTTTAATTGATATTTAAGATGACTGGTAACAGTCAGATCCCATACTTGGACGCTAGCGTTTGGTGCCTGGGTGTTGGCTATCCAGAAATGTGCACTGCCTAAACTATAGGACACAATTTACACATAATGAGCTGTGGGAAGGGACGGTAAGTTGTTGAACGATACTCAATGTAGGGGGTTTTCTGGGAAATATTGATGATTTATCTTTAGGGTTGGTCTTCAGTATCAGATAAATGGGGGTCTGACGCCCATCACCCCCAATGATCAGGTGACTTTAGTGCTGTGGAACCAGATAGTATGCCGCACATTGTGTAGTGAGTACAATTACCAGTCATTGCAACTACACAATGCCACTGTGTCTGATTTAGGGAATAACTGGTTGGGATGATCTGCCTGAATAATAGGCTTGGCAGTGTAAGGCTGGTTTCACAGTACCAAGGATTTAGTCTATGCAATGCACTTACTGCCCTGTGCACTATGCTGGGAGATTGACAACTAGATTATCTTTGATGCTCGGAATTCCTGTTTCTCTATTATACTGTCACATAGTGATTACATTACAGGTTAGTGTATAGCAGAGCTGCAGGGACTCCTAGCATCATGGATAACTATAATGCTAGCAGACTGGAAATTCCACGTGGCCATGGACTAAATATCAGTAGTGTGAAACCAGCCTTAATGTCAAGCAAAAAAAATCCATTTAAAGTGTCAGACTGAAGAAATCTCATGTCTTTTCCATTTTTTTTTTTTTTCCTCTCTTAAATCTCACCCAGAGACTCTTTCCTAAAGAGGGTGTTTATATGCAATAGCTATAAATGGAAGAGAATGCATGAAAAGTGTGTGTTCATTTGTGTTGTTCACATCCTTTGCCACGCGCTTTATCATTGCCATTTTGGAAAGTATTTTTTGTCATTTTCAAATGTTTTGTGAAAAATGCCTGTACATGAAGCAAGTTTGACTAACTACTTGTCCTTTGTTGGCTGCCCTCTCTAAACTAGTCTATATGGGTGTCAAGACTGCTAGTCTCTTGTCACGTTTCTGATGGGGAGTCACTAAGTGTCAGTCAGAACTAAAGTGTGGTTAGATAATGAACCTGTGCTTTCCTAGTAATAGTATTGTAAACCTCCTTAACCCAATTTTTTTTTTTTTTTTTTTTTGGGCAAAGAGCCAGACCCTCCCACTTTGAGTAGCCATTAATCGCGTATATGTATTTTACTCTTAAACAGAAAGCAGGTGGTTCGGAAGCATTGTCCAGGTGCCCTCTGGAGGTATTTTCTGCCGTTTAATGAATGTGACAAATCTCGAAATTTAAAAGAATGTTTGAATGTCCTCTCTAGAAACCTAGTCTTTCTCAGGGTCCCGAGGACACGTTTGAGGACCACTCTCCATAGGGGCTACTTTAAAGCACTATGTTTGGAATCGATAGCCATCAGTAATCTAATCGTAACACTGTGACTAAGAACAGTACAAACAGCCATGTGATAAAACAATCAAAGTTATATTTTTCTAAAGCAATATGCACATACATAAAGAAAGGGAATGGCACTTCCACAATCCTTTTTGATATGGGCACATAATATGGTTGCATCTTTCTGCTGGCAACTTAGGTTGAGTGCATTACTGAAATAAAAGCTTTATATCTGATTGTTTCCTTTACCCTAGAAGATGTTAACTTTTACACTTATATCCTCATGCAGTCTAATACAGGCTCGTGTAACCTGTGGCTCTCCAGCATTGGACTCGAGACCTTCAATAGCTGGATCGCCAGTGTTGACAGGGGGACCTATTTGGAGATAAAGTTCAATATTTGGAGAGCCACAAGTTTCTTACCTCCGGTCTAATAAACTAAGCGATATTTCTCAAGTTTGCCTCTGCTTATTGAACTACACTTTAAATAAATGAAAAAAAAAACAAACTTATGGTTTTAGTTTTTGATAAGCTGCTGAATTTTAAACGTTTTTGGGGCCACCAAATATTTTGGATCATGCAGAGAATATATATATTGTACTGTAGTAATTTTGTATTTACATTTGTATGATGTGATAATAGATGTGAATGTTAATCACTGCTTGGCTGTGTTAATAAAGTTGTTTAATTACATTGTGTTTTATTTATTTATTTTTTTATTGTTTTGGCGGTGCCTAAAATAGAATACAGAACTGTGCACAAGTTATAGGCGGGGTATGGAGAAAATGCTGCAAAGTAAGAATGCTTTCAAAAAGTACACTTAATTGGCAAATTATTTTAACAAAACGAAGTGAACAAATAAGAGGAATCTAAATCACATCAATAAGCAGAAGTCGTGGTCGTGATGATATGGCCCCCACAGAGCCCTGATCTCAACATCATCCAGTCTGTCTGGGGTTACATGAAGAGACAGAAGGATTTGAGCAAGTCTACATCCACAGAAGATGCTTCAAAAACTGTCTGCAGGTGTACATAGAAGAATTGGTGGAAGGCTGAGGGTGGTCACAAAAAATATTGATGGGATTTAAAGTTCTTTTGTTTAACTGACAAATAATGAAGTGAAACTATTAACACTTCTATTTTGAAAACATTCTTGCTTTGCAATGTTTTTTGTTTTTGTTTTTTCCCCTCTGCACTGTCTAAAACTTTCACACTACTGTGTGTCAACTAGTGACTTTCATGGTTTCCCCACCTTTTCAGACTCTGGGCACCCAAAGGGAGGGGGGTAGAAAAAAAAAAAATTCATTTAGCAAAATTTATAGTGCCCTATAATATACAAGTGTAAAGGGAAACTCAGTCAGTTCATGTTGCCCAAACCATGAGCAACACAAAATCCTCTAATAGCACTCAAAAATAAATGCATTTAAACCATACCTCGTTTCATTAATCTAATGGTGCTGT
The DNA here is from genome assembly GCA_947044405.1 of Leptodactylus fallax. Lineage (NCBI taxonomy): Eukaryota > Metazoa > Chordata > Amphibia > Anura > Leptodactylidae > Leptodactylus > Leptodactylus fallax. The sequence goes on along the minus strand of CAMRHE010000071.1, from coordinate 6,883,679 downwards.
ACATATGGCAGGGTTTACATATACAGTAGGGAAACAAAAAGTATTTAGCCACCAATTGTGCAAGTTCTCCCACTTAAAAAGATGAGGCCGGCCTGTAATTGTCATCATAGGTAGACCTCAACTATAAGAGGCAAAATGAGAAACCAAATCCAGAAAATCACATTGTCTGATTTTTTAAGAATTTATTTGCAAATTATGGTGGAAAATAAGTATTTGGTCACCTACAAACAAGCAAGATTTCTGGTTCTCACAGACCTGTAACAACTTCTTTAAGAGGCTCCTCTGTCCTCCACTCATTACCTGTAGTAATGGCTCCTGTTTGACATTGTTATCAGTATAAAAGACACCTGTCCACAACCTCAAACAGTCACACTCCAAACTCCACTATGGTGAAGACCAAAGAGCTGTGGAAGGACACCAGAAACAAAATTGTAGACCTGCACCAGGCTGGGAAGACTGAATCTGGAATAGGCAAGCAGCTTGGTGTGAAGAAATCAACTGTGGGAGCAATAATTAGAAAATGGAAGACATACAAGACCACTGATAATCTCCCTCGATCAGGGGCGCCACGCAAGATCTCACCCCGTGGGGTCAAAATGATCACAAGAACGGTGAGCAAAAAACCCAGAACCACACGGGGGGACCTAATGAATGACCTGCAGAAAGCTGGGACTAACGTAACAAAGGCTACCATCAGTAACACACTACGCCGCCAGGGACTCAGATCCTGCAGTGCCAGACGTGTCCCCCTGCTTAAGCCAGTACATATCCGGGCCCGTCTGAAGTTTGCTAGAGAGCATTTGGATGTTCCAGAAGAGTATTGGGAGAATGTCATATGGTCAGAAAAAACCAAAGTAGAACTGTTTGGTAGAAACTCAACTCATCATGTTTGGAGGAGAGTGAATGCTGAGTTGCATCCAAAGAACACCATACCTACTGTGAAGCATGGGGGTGGTAACATCATGCTGTGGGGCTCTTTCTCTGCAAAGGGACCAGGACGACTGATCCGTGTACATGAAAGAATGAATGGGGCCATGTATCGTGAGATTATGAGTGCAAACCTCCTTCCATCAGCAAGGGCATTGAAGATGAAACGTGGCTGAGTCTTTCAGCATGACCATGATCCCAAGCACACCGCCAGGGCAATGAAGGAGTGGCTTCGTAAGAAGCATTTCAAGGTCCTGGAGTGGCCTAGCCAGTCTACAGATCTCAAACCCATAGAAAACCTTTGGAGGGAGTTGAAAGTCCGTGTTGCCCAGCGACAGCCCCAAAACATCACTGCTCTAGAGGAGATCTGCATGGAGGAATGGGCCAACATACCAGCAACAGTGTGTGCCAACCTTGTGAAGACTTACAGAAAACATCTGACCTCTGTCATTGCCAACAAAGGATATATAACAAAGTATTGAGATGAACTTTTGTTATTGACCAAATACTTATTTTCCACCATAATTTGCAAATAAATTCTTTAAAAATCAGACAATGTGATTTTCTGGATTTGTTTTCTCATTTTGTCTCTCCTAGTTGAGGTCTACCTATGATGACAATTACAGGCCGGTCTCATCTTAAGTGGGAGAATTTACACAATTGGTGGCTGACTAAATACTTTTTTTTCCCCATTGTATCTAAACAAATGTACTCTAATGTGGTGGGGGAGGTGATAGACTCCCTTTAAGGCTACATGCAGTCGACCATGTGCTTTGTCAGTGCTAGCCATTTTTTTTTTTTCCCTTCATGAGTAGCACACTAGCCCATTCATTTTTATGGTTGCATACAGTACAGTCCAAAAGTTTGGACACACCTTCTCATTCCAAGAGTTTTCTGTATTTTCATGACTATAAAACATTGTAGATTCACACTGAAGGCATCAAAACTATGAATTAACACATGTGGAATTATATACTTAACAAAAAAGTGTGAAACAACTGAAAATATGTCTTATATTCTAGGTCCGTGATGGCGAACCTATGGCACGCGTGCCAGAGAGGGCATGCAGAGCCCTCTCAGTTGGCACGCGCGCCGTCACCATATCTCACTAACGGGGAATCCGGTCCAGGATTCCCCATTAGTGAGCGATCGCTTCTTTCAGCTGTATGTGCAAATGCACATACAGCTGAAAGCTGTCAGTGTAAGCTGCGGTCAGCAGGACCGCTGCTTATACAGTACATGCTAAATGCTGTACTCTGAAAGGACCTTCTGACGTCATAAGGTCACATGACAGGATAGGCGTGTCTTTGCTTGTAAGAAGCTCCTTCCACATGAAGAAAAGTATCACGAGCAGTGGAGGAACATGCAGAGATGTGGGGTGCAGGGTGTAGTGTGGGGAGGAGAGATGTGGGGCTCGGGGTGTAGTGTGGGGGGTGAGATGTGGGGTGCAGGGTGTAGTGTGGGGGTTAGAGATGTGGGGTGCAGTATGTAGGGTGTAGTGTGGGGGTTAGAGATGTGGGGTGCAGGGTGGGGGGAGAGATGTAGTGTGGGGGGTAGAGATGCAGAGTGTAGTGTGGGGGAGGAGAGATGTGGGGTGCAGTATGTAGGGTGCAGGTGTAGTGTGGGGGTTAGAGATGTGGGGTGCAGGGTGTAGTGTGGGGGGAGAGATGTGGGGTGCAGTGTGGGGGAGAGATGCAGAGTGTAGTGTGGGGGAGGAGAGATGTGGGGTGCAGTATGTAGGGTGCAGGTGTAGTGTGGGGGTTAGAGATGTGGGGTGCAGGGTGTAGTGTGGGGGAGAGATGTAGGGTGCAGGGTGTAGTGTGGGGGGAGAGATGTAGGGTGCAGGGTGTAGTGTGGGGGGAGAGATGTGGGGTGCAGGGTGTAGTGTGGGGGGAGAGATGTGGGGTGCAGGGTGTAGTGTGGGGGGAGAGATGTGGGGTGCAGGGTGTAGTGTGGGGGGAGAGATGTGGGGTGCAGGGTGTAGTGTGGGGGGAGAGATGTGGGGTGCAGGGTGTAGTGTGGGGGGAGAGATGTGGGGTGCAGGGTGTAGTGTGGGGGGAGAGATGTGGGGTGCAGGGTGTAGTGTGGGGGGAGATGTGGGGTGCAGGGTGTAGTGTGGGGGGAGAGATGTAGGGTGCAGGGTGTAGTGTGGGGAGGAGAGATGTGGGGCTCGGGGTGTAGTGTGGGGGGAGAGATGTGGGGCGCAGGGTGTAGTGTGGGGGTTAGAGATGTGGGGTGCAAGGTGTAGTGTGGGGGTTAGAGATGTGGGGTGCAGTATGTAGGGTGTAGTGTGGGGGTTAGATGTGGGGTGCAGTATGTAGGGTGTACAGTCATGGCCAAAAGTTTTGAGAATGATACAAATATTAATTTTTACAAAGTCTACTGCTTCAGTTTTTCTAATGGCAATTTGCATATACTCCAGAATGTTATAAAGAGTGATCAGCTTAACAGCAATTACTTGCAAAGTCAATATTTGCCTAGAAAATGAACTTTATCCCCCAAAACACATTTCAACATCATTGCAGCCCTGCCTTAAAAGGACCACCTAACATCGTTTCAGTGATTGCTCCATTAACACAGGTGTGGGTGTTGATGAGGACAGGGCTGGAGATCAATCTGTCATGATTAAGTAAGAATGACACCACTGGAAACTTTAAAAGGAGGCTGGTGCTTGCCATCATTGTTTCTCTTCTGTTAACCATGGTTATCTCTAAAGAAACACGTGCAGTCATCATTGCACTGCACAAAAATGGCCTAACTGGGAAGAGTATTGCAGCTAGAAAGATTGCACCTCAGTCAACAATCTATCGCATCATCAAGAACTTCAAGGAGAGAGGTTCCATTGGTGCCAAAAAGGCTCCAGGGCGCCCAAGAAAGACCAGCAAGCGGCAGGACCGTCTCTTAAAAGTGTTTCAGCTGCGGGATCGGGCTACCAGCAGTGCAGAGCTTGCTGAGGAATGGCAGCAGGCAGGTGTGAGTGCATCTGCACGCACTGTGAGGCGGAGACTCTTGGAGCAAGGCCTGGTCTCAAGGAGGGCAGCAAAGAAGCCACTTCTCTCCAGAAAAAACATCAGGGACAGACTGATATTCTGCAAAAGGTACAGGGAATGGACTGCTGAGGACTGGGGTAAAGTCATTTTCTCTGATGAATCCCCTTTTCGATTGTTTGGAACATCTGGAAAACAGCTTATTCGGAGAAGAAGAGGTGAGCGCTACCACCAGTCTTGTCTCATGCCAACTGTAAAGCATCCTGAAACCATTCATGTGTGGGGTTGCTTCTCAGCCAAGGGAATGGGCTCTCTCACAGTCTTGCCTAAAAACACAGCCATGAATAAAGAATGGTACCAGAATGTCCTCCAAGAGCAACTTCTCCCAACCGTCCAAGAGCAGTTTGGCGCTCAACAATGCCTTTTCCAGCATGATGGAGCACCTTGCCATAAAGCAAAGGTGATAACTAAATGGCTCAGGGAACAAAACATAGAGATTTTGGGTCCATGGCCTGGAAACTCCCCAGATCTTAATCCCATTGAGAACTTGTGGTCAATCATCAAGAGACGGGTGGACAAACAAAAACCAACAAATTCAGACAAAATTAAAGCATTGATTCTGCAAGAATGGACTGCTATCAGTCAGGATTTGGTCCAGAAGTTGATTGAGAGCATGCCAGGGAGAATTGCAGAGGTCCTGAAGAAGAAGGGTCAACACTGCAAATATTGACTTGCTGCATTAACTCATTCTAACTGTCAATATAAGCTTCTGTTACTCATAATATGAATGCAATTATATTTCTGTATGTGATAAAAACATCTGACAAACACACATAAAAACCAGAGGGCAGCAGATCATGTGAAAATATAATATTTGTGTCATTCTCAAAACTTTTGGCCATGACTGTAGTTTGGAGGTTAGAGATGTGGGGTGCAGTATGTAGGGTGTAGTGTGGGGGTTAGAGATGTGGGGTGCAGGGTGTAGTGTGGGGGGAGAGATGTAGGGTGTAGTGTGTGGGGTAGAGATGTGGGGTGCAGTGTGGGGGAGAGATGCAGAGTGTAGTGTGGGAGAGGAGAGATGTGGGGTGCAGTATGTAGGGTGCAGGTGTAGTGTGGGGGTTAGAGATGTGGGGTGCAGGGTGTAGTGTGGGGGAGAGATGTAAGGTGCAGGGTGTAGTGTGGGGGGAGAGATGTAGGGTGCAGGGTGTAGTGTGGGGGGAGAGATGTAGGGTGTAGTGTGGGGGGAGATGCAGAGTGTAGTGTGGGGGATAGAGATGTGGGGTGTAGTGTGGGGGGTAGAGATGTGGGGGTGCAGTGTGTAGTGTGGGGGAGAAATGCAGAGTGTAGTGTGGGGGAGGAGAGATGTGGGGTGCAGTATGTAGGGTGCAGGGTGTAGTGGGGGGGTAGAGATGCAGGGTGTAGAGATGCAGGGTGTAGTGTGGGGGTAGAGATGCAGAGTGTAGTGGGGGGTAGAGATGCAGGGTGTATTGTGGGGTGCAGAGATGCAGGGTGTATTGTGGGGTGCAGAGATGCAGGGTGTAGTGGGGGATACAGGGTGTAGTGTGGGGGGAGAGATGCAGAGTGTAGTGTGGGGGGGAGAGATGTGGGATGTAGGCTGCTTGCAAGAGGGAGGAATTGGGGTGCAGGCTGCTTGCGAGCAAGAGGGGGGATGCTGGGGAGGCAGGTTAATTTAAGGTGAAATTGCCATGTTGGCACTTTGCAATAATTTAGTGGGCTTTGGGTTGCAGTTTGGGCACTCGGTCTCTAAAAGGTTCGCCATCACTGTTCTAGGTTCTTCAAAGTAGCCACCTTTTGCTTTGATTACTGCTTTGCACACTCTTGGCATTCTCTTGATGAGCTTCAAGAGGTAGTCACCTGAAATGGTCTTCCAACAGTCTTGAAGGAGTTCCCAGAGATGCTTAGCACTTGTTGGCCCTTTTGCCTTCACTCTGTGGTCCAGCTCACCCCAAATCATCTCGATTGGGTTCATGTCTGGTGACTGTGGAGGCCAGGTCATCTGGCGTAGCACCCCATCACTCTCCTTCTTGGTCAAATATCCCTTACACAGTCTGGAGGTGTGTTTGGGGTCATTGTCCTGTTGAAAAATAAATGATGGTCCAACTAAACGCAAACCGGATGGAATAGCATGCCGCTGCAAGATGCTGTGGTAACCATGCTGGTTCAGTATTCCTTCAGTTTTGAATAAATCCCCAACAGTGTCACCAGCAAAGCACCCCCACACCATCACACCTCCTTCTCCATGCTTCACGGTGGGAACCAGGCATGTAGAGTCCATTCGTTCACCTTTTCTGCGTCGCACAAAGACACGGTGGTTGGAACCAAAGATCTCAAATTTGGACTCATCAGACCAAAGCACAGATTTCCACAGGTCTAATGTCCATTCCTTGTGTTCTTTAGCCCAAACAAGTCTCTTCTGCTTGTTGCCTGTCCTTAGCAGTGGTTTCCTAGCAGCTATTTTACCATGAAGGCCTGCTGCACACAGTCTCCTCTTAACAGTTGTTTGTAGAGATGTGTCTGCTGCTAGAACTCTGTGTGGCATTGACCTGGTCTCTAATCTGAGCTGCTGTTAACCTGCGATTTCTGAGGCTGGTGACTCGGATGAACTTATCCTCTGCAGCAGAGATGACTCTTGGTTTTCCTTTCCTGGGGCGGTCCTCATGTGAGCCAGTTTCTTTGTAGCGCTTGATGGTTTTGGCCACTGCACTTGGGGACACTTTCAAAGTTTTCCCAATTTTTCGGACTGACTGACCTTCATTTCCTAAAGTAATGATGGCCACTTGTTTTTCTTTACTTAGCTGCTTTTTTCTTGCCATAATACAAATTCTAACACTCCATTCAGTAGGACTATCAGCTGTGTATCCACCTGACTTCTGAACAACACAACTGATGGTCCCAACCCCATTTATAAGGCAAGAAATCCCACTTATTAAACCTGACAGGGCACACCTGTGAAGTGAAAACCATTTCAGGTGACTACCTCTTGAAGCTCATCAAGAGAATGCCAAGAGTGTGCAAAGCAGTAATCAAAGCAAAAGGTGGCTACTTTGAAGAACCTAGAATATAAGACATATTTTCAGTTGTTCACAAAAACAACCTGTTCATGGTCAGTGGCACAATGCAAACCTGGTTTTATGACATCACTGAATCAAGCTGACTTTTGTCGAGACTCCAGGCCACTGAAAGTGGCCTTCCTGAAGTGGCCTGTGATGTACAAGAGTGAACAACATGGCAGCCCATTCCAATTCTGTTACAGTATTACGCTGCATCTGCATATTATCTGAAAGTTCAACATGACAAGGCACAAAGGTTGTTTATATTTGCACTTGAAAAAGGGGAGTCCTTCCCCGAAACGCGTTGTGCCTTCTGTACCCTAATAAAGAAACCTTCATTCAGAAAAGTGACCTAAGATCTTCCTTTACAAGAGTGCAGACAGTCCATATCTTGGGGAACATATACCCCCTTCTTTATTGCATATTTTCAGTTGTTTCACACTTTTTTGTTAAGTATATAATTCCACATGTGTTAATTCATAGTTTTGATGCCTTCAGAGTGAATCTACAATTTTTATAGTCATGAAAATACAGAAAACTCTTGGAATGAGAAGGTGTCTCCAAACTTTTGGTCTGTACTGTACATACACTATGTATCATCACGGGCATGTGTATGTGGCAGTAAGCCCGGGGCAAAACTTAGGACAGGTCCTATATTTGTCTGTTTTATGGCCTGGGCTCACCGAGAAGTGAATGGGCTGTGGTGATGCAACTGTTATCCATGTGCCATCCATGGTGTTCAATCACGGCCCGACTATGTAGCCTAAAGTACAATAAGCAAAAAGTTACTTAATGATGGAACTACTACAGTGGGATGGAGTTACAGTCTATAAGGGAAGAGAAAGGTATATGAAGGTGGAAGCTGTATTGTATTGGCACAGCATTACTGTAGATTATAGGCCTTCATGAGAAAACAGGGTTTCAGGAAGCATTTGGTGATTTGGACATGGGGGACATCCTGGTGTGTTGGGATAGGGATCTCCAGAGTTTGGGAGATGCACAGGAGGTGTGTTAGGTGTGCGAAGAGCAGATAAGAGGAAAGTGAAGATGGTGTTCTGAGGATTGGAGATGTGTGGGGCAGATTAGGTCAGAGATGTATGGAGGGGACAGCTGACTGTTTTGTATGTCAAAGTTAATATGATTTGTGCTGTACAATTTCCAAGAAAATCTAATTTACAAACAAGCTGAGAATAGGAGATGTGCCCATGGTGGGGCTTGTTCCTGTCCTGCATGACAGATCTCTTACAGTACACAGATTGGGAAGAGATCTGTCCATCAAGACACACACGGCAGAGAGAAGACACATAGCGGACTTATCTTCCCTTGCCCAGACTCCTGTCCTCATTCTGGCTCGTTCTTGAAACTCTTCTCTCTATGACTTGCTGTAGAGTCTCAGAATAAAGAATTCCCTGGAAGTCTTGAAGGATCCTGTTGAGATTTCAATCTGCCTATGGTTTGGGTAGCCTGAATGTGAAGTCTGGTTTCCTTTGATCCTATATCAACCTTACTGTGAACAGCACTGCCACATGCACTGCGAACAACCTGCCTATTGGTATCCTAGTATCTCCTGTACACGTTTTAGTTCCCCATTTGAAAAGCAGAAGACAGAAATTTGCTGCCTCAAGATCCTCTGATAAGGCTGTGTAGCAAGATTTTGTTCCTCGATAGTAAGTGCTACTTCCTAATTGTGTCTCATAGTAACTTGTGCTTCTTTTCAGTCCCAACAAATGTTTAGTTTTGTGCTCAGGACAGAATTTACCTATTTTCAGTGGGGAAGCAGAAAACTTTTTACATTTTTTCACGTAAAAAGAAAGAAAAAAGAAACCTCAAAGGATGAAAATGGATTGGCAGATCATTGACTAAGTGACACTTGGACAATGGTGGCATTCTTGACTTTTACCATGTTTCAGCTCTATCTTTGACTTTGGGACAGCAGGGACACTAAAGTGGACTCACTCAGGTGGGACTGACCACAGTGGACTCTGTGGGAATAAGCAAGTGTGAGCCACTTGTGAGCACCTGATGTTACAAATGCGACCACTGAACATCAAAGTGGACCCTATGAAACAGTTTATCCTTATGTAAAAGGAGCCTCTTTCAAATATTTTCTAAACTTTTTTTTTTTTCCCCCATTCCCTAAGTGGTTTGAAACAACAGTCAAAGTAGGTGTCTTCATCAGACCGCTAGAAATTCCCTGGAAGTGCTCTAGTAAGGATAAAGTGATTGTTGTAGTGGTTCCTGGGAAATCTCAAGGTTAAGATCTGTGGAGTCGGATGAGCCTGTGGAGCTCTTCCACCAGGAATACCACTACCGAGCACAGTATAAATAGAAAATATGATAGGAGACTAAATATTGAAGATGTATAAATATCAACTTTAAAAAAAACAAACAAACAAAAAAAAAAACTTAGAGTACCTTTCACGCCCTCATGTACATGAGGTTTTAATGCGTGGGTTTCCTCCGGGTACTCCAGTTTGCTCCCACACTCCAAAGACATACTGATAGGGAATATAGATTGTGAGCACTATATGGGACAGTGACTGTCAATGTCTGTAAAGCGCTGTGGAATATGATGGCGCTATATAAGTAAGCAGAATAAATAATACCACTAGAAAGCCGACTGAATTTAGCGCACTGTCGGCTTTCCCGTTATGTGCCCCGGGGCTGGAGATATTGGTGCCGTTAGTTTCGGCACTGATCTCTGCCCACTGTCAGAAGGGCATTCCTGACAGTCTAGCTGGGGTTTGAGGAGCGCCCCCTCAGCGCACTGTTGGCTTTCTAGCAGTATATAAAACCGCATGTGCATGAGGATGTGAAAGGTCCTCTTTAAGCATAAGTAAATACCTGCAAAATTTTATTGCCATTTTTTTTTATTTTTCTTACCATTATGTGAACAAAAAGATGTGATCTTTCCCTGTTTCAGTTGGAAATATCCCTGTGGATAATAATTTTTTTTTTTATACTTTGCCAGATAAGTAAATAGGAAATAGCCCTTACTGCCTAGTAACGATAGGCAGTAATACTCAGTGTAATACATTGTATAAAGTATAGGCTTATTCACAATTCTGTTTTTCACGGACGTGTGTTGCCCATGTTCTCCACAGACAGTGCATGGTCTTGGTGATGTTAACTTGATATGTCAGAAATTATAATTATGGGAACAGAGAGGTTGCTGGGCAGCATGGGTGCTTGACTGCGGTTCCATTCGGATAGGGGGTCACAGAAGCCAACATTGTTGTGGTCTGTGCGGGTCCCACAGGTCAGACATTCACCAATCAGACACTTAAAGAGGTTGTCTGGGCAAAAAATGTATTTAAAAAAAATAAAAAGTAGGCCGGGGAAGGTGAAATTTTTTTTTTTTTTTTAAATTATACTTGTCCCTGTTGCTCCGGTGTCCTCCCAGCACGGTCCGTTCCTGCTGCTCCGGTGTCTTCTTGAAATGAATTTACTCCAAATTTCTGCACCTTAGTGAGAATCTCCTCTTTCATACATCACATTTCTAGATTTTATAATGCCCAAGATATAACTGTTTGAAGTGACCCTCCCCTCATTTTTCCAGTCTGTCTGGGATTACATGAAGAGACAGAAGGATTGGAGTAAGCCTACATCCACAGAAGATTAAGCGGATTGGAGTTCCATTTATCGGGTCCCCAAGCAGACCTGAAGAACAGAAACCCAAGCGCAGGTGTGAACCTACAGTTACTTTGAAGTATTTTTTTTGCACCTACATAAAACTTTTGCAAAGTACTGTATTTCTAGGAGGAATAACAGAGAAACAACACAGAACAAAGTAATAAGAAAATATGTTGCATAATTATATCATATAGGACTACATTTATTTACTAAAACAGACAAGTTAGGAGAGGTGACAGAATCCAAATGTCAATACATTGGAATGTTTGTAGCCATGTGTAGTGGTGACTGGTCATCTCTGGTTATACAGAATATATATTACAGGTATTTAACAGATATATACTTGTAAATATACATCAGACAGGTTTTACAAGTGCTAACAGATTAACTCATTCACTGCTTCCCATGTCTTTGTTTCACAAGTTTTATTTACTGTTTGCAATAAATACTTCTGTCCAATAGATGGCAGCACTAAAACTTCATATACAGTGGCTTCCCTTGACACTATAACCACCCATGCACATTAGACCAATGTTGGTTGGCTCTACTGACAATCTAATGGGGGTCTTCTTACTTTACTTCACAACAAGGATAGGGCATGATGGGTACTCCTGGCGTCTGGTAGTAGCTTGTCTCCCTCTCCCAGTTCTGTTACCTTACCAGAGCTTCCTTTCTTCCTCCAGTGCTGTCTTTACACCTAACCTACCTCCAGGCAAGTACATTTAGATGTGGGGTATTCATTTGTTGGGACACTAAATGAGGACCTGTCATAACTCACTGTGCGGAAATATCTAGAAGACTAGACACAATCTCTTTTTTATAGCACTTTTTTTAGTTTGATGCATTTTTCTGTGGGGGTCACATTAAGGGGGGTCATTATACAGTGAGGCCATATTAAGGAGTTCATTATACTGTGGAGGTATTTTAAGGGGGACATTATACTGTGGGGGCCATATCAAAAAGAACATTATGCAGTGGCAGCATATTAAGGAGAAATTATAATGCGGGGGTCATTATGGGGTACATTATACAGTTGGGGCCTTGTTAAGAAGAAAATGTATATTATACAGCGGAGGGCTTATTAAGACGGACATTTTACAGTGGGGGCCATATTAAGGAAGAGATCATACTGTGTGGGGACCACAAGGGGGCATGATCCCATATTGGGATCACTAAAGGGGCACTGTACTTTGTGGGGGCTCAAAGGTACATGGAAGGGAAGTGGCAAGTAGGAAGTAGGTGGGGCTTACAATACCTAAAATATGATTTTTTTCCTCTTACAGTCCTTTGAAAGTTGGGAGGTTTGCTGAAAGCATCTTCTATGCAAGGAAATTACATCAAAGTACCTTCAAGATTATGATCATACACTATGGTGCCTACTAAATGCACAGTGTGAGTACCCTCTGGCAGCGGCTTATCTCTCTGAGAACAAAACAATTAGGCAGTTGAGACCCAGAGAGTCGGAAAGCCAAAAAATACACATAACTCTAGGTTCACACTTGCCCTGGGGATTCCGTTCTTCGGGTCCACATGGGGACCTGAAAAACAGAAACCCAGTCCGTTACAAAGCAGTTACCCACGGACCCCATAGACTATAATGGGGTACGCCCGGTTTCCGTCCGAAAAATGCAGATAGAAAAGTCCTGCTTGCAGGACTTTTCTCTCCGCATTTTTCAAGTGGAGTGGGGAATGAAATCCCCGAGCGCTCATTGACATTGAGCGCAGATGTGAACCCAGCCTTAGATGGTTGGTTGTTCCCATTAAAATCATTGGATTCAGCCAATAAGCGCCTAATGTGTACAGCCGTCTATGGAATATCTGGCTCCTTTTGTCTATTTTTACTTGGATCTGGGTTAGGTAAATAAAAGAGAGGACACATCTTTACACCCTTCAAGATTAGGCCTTTGCTCAAGCACACAGTCAGCACTGCAGGGATCTATAAAACGTGTTGGTTTATAACAGTAAAATGTCCATAAGATGACTCCAGTCCCTAGTAACAACCATCTTTGTGATGCGATATAGAACACTGAATTACCTGTGATGAGATTTTTAATCCCTTCTTGATGTGTCAAGGCAGCACGGTGGCTCAGTGGTTAGCACTGCAGCGCTGGTGTCCTGGGTTTGAATCCTGCCAAGGACAACATCTGCAAGGAGTTTGTATGTTCTCCCTGTGTTTGCATGGGAGTCCTTGGTTCGAATCCTGCCAAGGACATCTGCAAGGAGTTTGTATGTTCTCCCTGTGTTTGCATGGGTTTCCTCCCACACTCCAAAGACATACTGATAGGGAATGTAGATTGTGAGCCCTATATGAGACAGTGATTGTAAAGTGCTACGGTATATAAGTAAGCATAATAAATAAATGTGTTCTATTTGGGCATATGTACATCCCAGAGAGTGGTCTCCTGCATAACACCCCTATATTGGGACACCAATGACTCAACCCATCTGTTTATTGCATGGACATCTGAATAACTCCCTATGTAATACCACTTTTTTACTACACGGAAAATGTCTGGCTGAACCTTCTTTGGGATTGCTGAGGGTCATGGCAACCCCCCTAAAGGGAACTTGTCAGCTCCTTTACACCCCTGAAGCCACTATCAGTACCTTTATGCAAATGAGGTCCTTCAAGTCAAGGGGGTAAAGATTTAATGGAAGAATTCAAGCTTGCATGCCCAACCTGCCCCTTGACTTGAAGGGGAATTTACATACAGAATAAACGTTATTTTTCTGTGTATTGAGACAATGGACTGTCTTTATAAAGTGGCACCATGGTGGTTTGGGGGGTGCAAAGAAGTTGACAGGTTCCTTTAAACCATAGGCTAGCAGTGGCATGTCACATGATCGGTGGTTTTGCAGGAAACGGACTGGATGGGTGTCAGTCTTTGCAGCTACTTGTTGTGACCTCTTCTGTCCATTTGACTAAGTTTAGCCTTCTTGACCATCCTCAGAGATATATCAGAACACAGCAGCCAAAAAGTGTCCAGTATCTGAGCCTACTGTACAGCTAACATTGCAGGTGCAGCAAGCAATTGTTCATTACCTCTTAGGTTATATTTGCTTGGGACTTTCTTTGAATTTTTTTTTCAGAATTGTGGCAAAAATGTCTACTATAAATATATGATAAGACACCGCATTGTCTAATCTACAAGTAGACTGTGAGGAAGGGGCTGGAAAACTGCATGGACTGAAGGCAGGGAAACTTTAAACATAAGGCAAATGGTGAATCTGGGACTGTCCCGCTATTCCTGGCGGCAGGCAGAGATTTCAACCCTGTATTCTATTTTTTTGTGTAATATTGGTGGCTGAGGGGATAAGGGACCTTATGTGGGGCTAGTAAAGGGAAATTTTTTTTTTTTTTTCGGGGGGGGGGGGGGGCGGGGGGGAATTAAAAAAAAGTTTGAACAGAGCCCTCAAATCTATTAAAACGACCTTGGGTGAAGGTTGAACAGTCTTATTCAGAACTGGGAAATTTTCGATATTTACCAACATTTTAGTCCAGTAAAAAGGGACATTTAAGCCTTGCCCCAACCAGGAACACTTAATTAGATTGGGGTTTCAGCAAACCTGACATGACACTGCCCCTTTTTAGACCAGGACATGCCTAAATTTGCTGGTATACAGATGCTTTTTCCTGCAGACAATGGCATGGGTGCTTTTATTATCTTCAAATGTTGTTCCAGCTACAGTCCACATCAGGCTGCATCTCCCACCAGAAGTGTTATGTAAACTTTAATGTATTAGAAAACTGTAAAAAAAAAATTTTGTGGGGTGGAATGGAAAAAACTAAATCATACTATTTTCTTGGGATTTACTTTCAACGCCATTCACTGTGTGGTAAAACATGTTAACCCTTTATTCTGTGGGCCAAGGGCTATGAATGTAATCTCAGAAATTTCTGCAACAAATTGGTCATATTTGAATGCACTCTCTGGCTGAAGCCCCACGTAGCAAAACACTGCAAAAAACCACTGCAGAAAAGCCCATGGCAGAAACACATCACATTTTTTTTTCCGCAGCGTTTTTCACTTCGATTTCACAGAGTTTTCCTCTGCGGACTTTCTGCCCCTATTATACCTATATGGAAAATGCCAGCGTTTCCACAGGTATAATTGACAAGCTGTGATTTTCAAAAACGCAAGTGCTGATTGTTTTCTACAATGTGTAGATGGGATTAGCCAGAATCCCATGTACTTTGCAGGTACTGTAAAATACAGTGCTTTTTTAATGCAGAGTTTCCGCTGTGCAAAAACGATGTGTTTTTGCAACGTGGGGCTTCAGCCAGGGTGTAAATACCAGGGTAGCAGCGGTAGCGGCTTCCACAGGGCCCAGGACATTAAGGGACCGGGAGTCCTGTGGCAGCCACTACTGCGAACCCCACAAACACTGCTATCATTATACTCTGGGGTCTTTTCAGACCCCTGAGTATAACAAACAGGAGCCCAGGGGAGGTGAGGGAACATAAAAAAAAAACGTTTCTTACCTCTCCTGTGCTCTGCAGGCTTCGGGCCTGTTTGGTAACGTCCCAGACGTCAGCCAACGTCATTATGCGTCGCGATTCCGGCCCGGCTCACACGAGATCTGGTCCAACATTGAAGATGGTCGAAGTAGCGCACCGGAGCCAGGAAGAGGTAAGTAGCATTGTTTTTTTATGTTTGTATCCTTCCCTGAGTCTCCGTTCATTATACTCTGGGGTCTGAAAAGACCCCAGAGTATAATAATCGTTCATGGGTGGTCCACAATGGGGCATAAAACTGTGTGCAGGGGCCACTATGTTGCATGATACTGTGTGCAGGGGCCACTATGGGGCATAATACTGTGTGTAGGGGCCACTATGGGGCATAATACTGTGTGCAGGGGTCACGTCACTATGGGGCATAATACTGTGTGCAGGGGTCACAATGGGGCATAATAGTGTGTGCAGGAGGAATTATGGGGCACAATATTGTGTGCAGGGGGCACTTTGGGGCATAATAGTGTGCGCAGGAATGCAGTTTGTGCGGGGGGGGGGGGAGGGGGGCGGTTCGTGGGGGGGGGGGCCATGTCAAATGTTCGCCTTGGGGCCCAGCCATTCCGAGTTACGCCACTGGCTTCAGCCATCAAGGGGTTTTCCTATCTTAGTAACTTATGCGGATAGAGGATAAATTGCAGATCTTTGGATGCTTGACAGCTGAGTTTCCCCACCAATTATGCGATTGCTTCTTGTTTTGAAGGGAGCGGTGGTCGGACATGCACACCTCACTCTATTCATTTCAATTGGACCACATTCAGGAGGCTCTTGAAATAAGGGGTAACCTTTCAGACTCCCAGAAGAGCAGACAAATGCCCCGGGCTCTAGGCTAGTAGTAATTTTATATGTGACTTGGCCTCACGTCATGAGAAACGGTGCGTGGCAATGCCCAAAAGGGGGCATGTCGATGTCTAGTGGAGGGACTCACCCATATAGGGCATGGCTTTGTCCAGAAATTTTCGCAGTTCCCACACCCTCCATTCTCCTGGACATTACTGCAGAAATGGTGCCAAGTATGAAGTGCGGCCTGCGGTTATCACTGGTGGTCCCACTGGAATAAATGGAGGAGGGGCACGCTTGTCAGACCATCAACAAGGAGCAAAACACCCCCTTCTTGTGATCGTTGGGGCTTCCACTCCTGCAACTTATCCCCTATCGTATTTATAGGATATGGAGTAGTAAATGATGGAAAACCCCTTGAAGCCGCAATCCTGCTCACAGGCTGCCATGAAGTCAGATCTGCTCACGTCCACACAAGTCTGCTTTTCCTGTTCACTGTCTAAGCAATATTTTTGCACACTGTTCCATTTTCAATAAAGCTTATTAAAGACAAAAAAAACAAGTTTTAGCATATCCATGTTCTTTCACGACTTGGCCGCTAGCCGGCGCACTACTATGATTCCCACCCTTTGCCGGCTACGCATGCGTGCTCTGTGTTCCAGGAGGAGGAGAGGAGGGGGAGGAGGCGATAGCTGTGGGATTCCGTCTGGTTCCGTAGGCTGGAGGAGAGCCGAGGAAAGACACTACTACATCGGGCCGGGGGACCGGCGGACTGTGGGCCGCATTGGAGACAATACACTGGACCGGGGACCCCCGTTATCCTCTAGCAAGATGGTCATGGCTTATTTCCTGGATAATTTCTGGGTGAGCATTGATTTGCGCTCGCTTCCTGCCCGGTGTCCGGCCTCCCTTCCCTGCGGGCAGCCACTGCTTGTACCTGGGGATGTGTGTGACAGGAGGAGCTGTACTATTCTATATGATGGGCATGGATGGTGCCCCTGAGGGGGTGCAGCTGGCATGTACAGGGGATTATTAGTACATGGGCGTCATGTATGTGTATGGTATGTGACATGTTTATTGTATGATATGTGACGTGTATTATACAATATGTGTACTGTGTATATTGTAGGATATGTGACATGTATTGTGTGTGTGTTGTATCATGTGTGATATGTGACGCATGTACTGTGTGTATTGTATCATGTGTTATATGTGATATGTGTACTGTGTGTATTATATCTTGTGATATGTGACGTGTACTGTGTGTATTGTAGGATATGTGACGTACTGTGTGTATCATGTGTGACATGTGTACTGTGTGTATTGTATCGTGTTATATGTGATATACGTACTGTGTGTATTATATTGTGTGATGTGACGTGTACTGTGTGTATCGTATCATGTGTGATATGTGATATGCGTACTGTGTGTATCGTATCGTGTGATATGGGACATGCGTACTGTATGTATCGTATCGTGTGATATGGGACATGCGTACTGTGTGTATCGGTATATGGCTCGTGTGATATGGGACATGCGTACTGTGTGTATCGTATCTGTGTGATGTGTGTGTATCGTATCATGTGTGATATGGGACATGCGTACTGTGTGTATCGTATCATGTGTGATATGGGACATGCGTACTGTGTGTATCGTATCATGTGTGATAAGGGACATGCGTACTGTGTGTATCGTATCATGTGTGATATGTGACATGCGTACTGTGTGTATCGTATCGTGTGTGATATGTGACATGCGTACTGTGTGTATCGTATCATGTGTGATATGGGACATGCGTACTGTGTGTATCGTATGTGTATCGTATCATGTGTGATAAGGGACATGCGTACTGTGTGTATCGTATCATGTGTGATATGTGACATGCGTACTGTGTGTATGTGTGATATGGGACATGCGTACTGTGTGTATCGTATCGTGTGATATGGGACATGCGTACTGTGTGTATCGTATCATGTGTGATATGGGCATCGTGTGTATCGTGTGTGATATGTGACATGCGTACTGTGTGTATCGTATCATGTGTGATATGTGACATGCGTACTGTGTGTATCGTATCGTGTGATATGGGACGTGCGTACTGTGTGTATCGTATCGTGTGATATGTGACATGCGTACTGTGTGTATCGTATCATGTGTGATATGTGACATGCGTACTGTGTGTATCGTATCGTGTGATATGTGACATGCGTACTGTGTGTATCGTATCGTGTGATATGGGACATGCGTACTGTGTGTATCGTATCAGTGTGATATGGGACATGCGTACTGTGTGTATCGTATCATGTGTGATATGGGACATGCGTACTGTGTATCGTATCATGTGTGATTGTGCTGCGTACTGTGTGTATCGTATCATGTGTGATAAGGGACATGCGTACTGTGTGTATCGTATCATGTGTGATATGGGACATGCGTACTGTGTGTATCATGTGTGATATGTGCATGCGTCTGTGTGATCGTATCTGTGTGAGTGCATGCGTACTGTGTGTATCGTATCATGTGTGATATGTGACATGCGTACTGTGTGTATCGTATCATGTGTGATATGGGACATGCGTACTGTGTGTATCGTATCATGTGTGATATGGGACATGCGTACTGTGTGTATCGTATCATGTGTGATATGGGACATGCGTACTGTGTGTATCGTATCATGTGTGATAAGGGACATGCGTACTGTGTGTATCGTATCATGTGTGATATGTGACATGCGTACTGTGTGTATCGTATCATGTGTGATATGTGACATGCGTACTGTGTGTATCGTATCATGTGTGATATGTGACATGCGTACTGTGTGTATCGTATCATGTGTGATATGGGACATGCGTACTGTGTGTATCGTATCATGTGTGATATGTGACATGCGTACTGTGTGTATCGTATCATGTGTGATATGGGACATGCGTACTGTGTGTATCGTATCATGTGTGATATGTGACATGCGTACTGTTTGTATCGTATCCTGTGGGACGTGTGCAGTGTGTATTGTATCGTGTGATGTGACGTGTATTGTATCATGTGTGATATGTGACATGTATTGTATCATGTGTGATGTGTCATGCGTACTGCGTGTATTGTAGAATGTGACGTGTGTATTGTATCATGTGTGATATGTGACGTGTGCTGTGTATTGTATCGTGTGATGTGCGACGTGTACTGTGTGCATTGTATCGTGTATGACGTGTACTGTGTGCATTGTATCGTGTGACGTGTACTGTGTGCATTGTATCATGTATGACGTGTACTGTGTGTATTGTACATTGTATCGTGTATGATCTGTGACGTGTATTGTATTTTATATCGTGTATGATGTGATGTGCACTGTCTTGTATCATATGACGTGTACTGTATCATGTAATGTGTGACATGTGTACTGTATACTGTATCAGTGGTGAATCATCTGTATACATATACTGTGTCTCCCCGATGACTGTGCCATCACCATATATTACTGAATCAGTTCCTTATGGCGATTTTACTCTGTTTTGTTTTGGTCATTTGTGTTGACAGATCTGCCCGCCATATTGTCACTTTTATACAAGTGCCACTTTACCATTAAGTCCAGGGCAACTGCAACATGGCTGTAGTAAAATCCAGTCTTGTTGGATACCTGGTCACAGGTCACACATGATTTTGTGACTTACCTGTGACCTGTGTGTGATCTGGTTATAGCGCTACAGTAGTGCTGCAACAGGGCAGGCAATGACGTGCCGTCTATACACGTGACTGCTGCAGCCAATCACTGAGCTTAGCGGTGATGCTTACATGTATGACACAAGACTGATGGGATCTGTGATTGGCTGTAGCTGTCTTGTCGATACGTATATGATGTCATCAGTGCAGGACAAGGCAACAAAACCGTCAGCGATCACTGGAGCTCAGTGCTGGGTCACTGCACCGCCCGTCCACTAGCAGCTCCCGTCACCCAAAGGCTGCAAGAACAGCTGGTCTGTGTGGGGTCTGGGTGTCAGTCCCTGACAGATCACATACCGATGACCTAAACTGTGGTCATTATGAAAATTCGATTCGGGGCCTTATAGTCAGTCCCTTTAATGAAATTGTGTCCAATTTCTTAGTTACTAAGCTATGGCCATCTGTGTGGAAATCCTTGACTGGACTATTCGTGCCATGGACTGAGTACCACAATGCCAGTGAGCTGCTGCGTAAAGCTGCAACAGACTGTAACATTCATGTGATGTGAAGCTTTTGTGCTGTATAAAATTAGACTAAGGCTACACTCGTGCTTTCTGTAGGGTGAGTTGCTTTCCATAGGTATATACTGAGTTGCGTGTATACCCTATTCTCAGGAAATTTATAAGAAAGGTGTGGCTACAAAAGTTTCTGGCATATTGTGCAACTGAAATTAGAGCAAGAAGTCATTGTATAGCGGCAGCCTTACTAATATGAGTGTCATGCCAAAGTTGTGTGACAGTCTCAGGCTAGGTTCACACTAGTGTTGGATTTCCGTCCTTCGGGGTCTGCATGGGGACTCGCAGAAACCTTGGACCCCATAGACTGTAATGGGACCCGCCAGATTTCCGCCAGTTTTATGCTGCAATAGGTGGGCAGAAGAATCCTGCTTGCAGGACTTTTCTCTCCGCTGATTTAAGCAGAATCCTGGACGGAGACAAGGAAACGCTAGTGTGGACCTCGGGTCATGTGCATGCAACACTATGTATTCCTATGGACACTGCATACATGTTGTAATCCTAGCCTTAGGGCTATGAAGAAACCAGAACTGTATGAGTTGCATATATATGGAATTATTACATGATGACCATGGAGGGAGAAGGTGTGGACCTTGACATTATTGCTGCCTACAGTCTGCACAGTGGTTACTGAGTGTGGTAGATATCGTAAAAACCAGCATATAATAATAAAGGTTACCTGTGTTTACAGCACTACTGCAATGGGACCAGCTATTGCCTCCAGATCTGCAAAACTGAATTGACAGGAGCCCTGTACATTACTATGGTGCTGTAGTCGTCATTGGGGTTTATTATGATTGGGGGGACTTTAAATGGTACTCCTGGCAGTGACCAACTTTTGGCCAGTGATCGGATGGGATCAGTGGTAGTCTGGGGCTGCTTCCTATTCTTAAGATGATGGCGCAGCGTTGCTTGTCGTAGTATCATCTCACTCCAGAGACAGGAGGACAGGCCAGTAGTCTATGTTTGGTCTTTGTCACTCCAGAGTGAAGATGAGTCCAAAGGGTTACAGCTCTCCTTACAAGCACCATGGTCTTATCCTAAGATATAAGGCTAGGTTCACACCTGCGCCTGGGGATTTCGTTCCCCATTCCGCTTTAAAAATGCAGAGAGAAAAGTCCTGCAAGCCGCGCTTTTCTCTCCGCATGGGGTCCGCGCGTTTCTGAAGGTAATGGCTGTTTTAAGCGGATTAGGTTTCCGTTTGGGGGCACGAACGCAGGTGTGAACCTAGCGTAACAGGTATACTGTGGACTGTGTGTGTCGGGGGGGCCACAGTGCTTTATAGTAGCAGCAAAATGCATAACGCTTAACAAATCTCATCCATGTGCTGTACAAAAAATTGTCCATTTACCTATGTTGGATTTACTAGCGTTATAGTTAGCTGTGACGCTAGGAGTCCCTCTCTCCCCGTGAAATACTGTCCTGTACTGCGTTTCATGGCTGAGACTCTGTTGGGTGAATAAGCCCTAAGGTTGTCTGCCCTGTTTCTGATGTATGTGACATGTTTTAAGGGGGTTGTCGGGATCTTTAATATTGATGACCTGTCTGTAGCGGTCCTCAGTATCTGATGAAGATCTGACTCCCAGCACCTGCTGATCAGCTGATGAAAGCAGCTCTATGGGTTCTTCTTCGTCCTCTGATGTCACATTCACCGGTCATGGCCTTTTTTTTCAGCTTCCGTTCAAGTAAATGGTTATGAGATTCAGAGTCATGTACTGCCACTACACAATGTATGGCGCTGTGCTTGGTATAGAAAGAAGAGTTATCGCTCATCCGATCGCATTGGCCCCTGGAATCAGCTGATTGGCAGGGGTGATGGGAGTCGGAGCCCATTGATCTGGTATTGGTCATCTATCTAAAGGATAGGTGATGAATATGTAAGTCATAGGCCTGTGCACTGACCAGCTGTATATGGATCTGTACTGGCTCTTTCAGACTCTTGTATACCATTATTATCTCATAGAATAAATGAACTGATGGGACATGTCACAGTTTGTTAGAATGAAATCTGTGATATAGAGGCAGTAGAGGGCTCATGTACCACTATGGCTGCCCTATGCAAAACTGACGCATAATATGGCAGTGTGCATGAAGGACAGGCATGATCGGGCCAAGAAATATGGTCTGTGAGCCACACTCTTATTTCTGGCTGACCGCGGCTTGTGTGAATTGTAATTCACAAATCACTGCGATGCTGCGAGTTCTGAGTGTGAAAGGGCCCTTAAAGGGGTTTCCCCATTTCAACAAGTTATGTCCCCTATTCATAGGATAGAGGATAACTTGCAGATATCTTGGTGGGCTTCAACTGCTCAGACCCCCATTGATCTCGGCATGGAGAATAGAGGAGTTTTGTCTTGCTGAGCACCTCACTTTGGATATTTCCGGCACTCCCATGAAAGTGAATGGAGCAGTGTACACATCGGCTCTACCACTACTCCATTAGGGAGACTAAAGTTCCCCATTCTCCTGATCAGTGGGGGTCCAACTGCTCAGACCCCGTCAATCTACATGTTATCCCTCCTCCCTTCTTTTAAAGGGTATACAACACATTAGTCCGCTCAATGTGCTAGACGTCTTAGTACACAAATCCACAAAAGAGTACAGTGCAGAGCTTACAAATCCCCATTCACATGCGGCAGGAGAGATCAGAGAGGATTGTAGGGTATGCGGCAAAATCCACATGTAAGACTTACAGAGATTGCGAGTGATTTCTGTCTGGGCACAAAAATTTGTGAATAAAGTGAACTCTCACTAAGACTATGCTCAGGCAGCCTGAAATATACTGTGAATACTACAAGGATGGCCATTATTGCCCCTGGTGCAGGCATTTATATGGTACGCTATACCACAGTGATAGGAGGGTTGTTGTCCTTGCTAGAAGGCATCTAAGTGGCAATAGATATTTACACACTGAATGTTTGCTATGTGGGGACCAAACCCGGCCGTCACATGGGAAGCCCCAATAAAATGAAATAGCTGCCCTGAGCACAGAAGACTGTGCTGCCTGGGTTGTACATAGTCACTTTGGCGGTGACAGCATTTTCATGAGTATCTTGCAATTGCTGTGTACAAGGAAGTTGGTTGTGAAACCAGTTTTGCAATATGTTTGGTATACATGTCATATATGCATTTCTTAAGCAGGAATCCTTACTATGTAGTGGTTCTAGAAAACAATCTGCATTAAAGGGGTATTCCCATAAAGGTCCTTTTATACCTAAAGATATTTCTGAATGATCGCTGATGGGCTGCAGAATCTTCCGATCATCGCTTGTTCTGCTCCAGCCTCATGGCACAGAGGGATACAGTGGACAGTGCTAAAGCCTTCGTTCCCCTGGCATATACTTCCATTGTCTATCGGCAGCAGAGCCCTTATTAGACAGATCAATTTTCAGGCTGAGTGTTAAATTTTCCTTTCTAAAAGGGCCGTCATAAGTGATAACTTGCTGATTGGTGGGGGGCTGACTGATGGGACCCCCCATAGATCCCAAGAAGGGAATGACAGGTCCAGCATGTAGGCTGCTGCTCCATTCTTTCTGTATAGGACTGCTGGAATTAGCTGTACATAGAGAATGAATGAAGTAGAAGCGTTCATACGTCACTTTCTGCTTTATTCAGATTCAGGGGAAATGGCCCCTCATTCTCATGATAGGTGTGAGTCCCAGTGGTCGCACACCACCCGATCAGCATGTTATCCCTAGTTAGTCTAAATATGGGAGATTCACTTTATCACTATATACTGTAGTTTAATTCATTTGCCTCTTGTGCTTGGTATGTTTCTGTATTCATAGGGAACATAGTGATATATATCTTCATGGATACAGTGCTGTATATTCTGGATGAAGGAAAACAGGTACTTGTACGTAATAGATTCATAGGAGACCAGTTGAAAGTGCAGAACTGCTTTTATATTACATTAACCCTGCTTATTTGCTTTGTGATAAGCTTATATGTTGGGATGGCTGGGATGGATGTCATACAGTGGGTCTTTTCCCCATAGATGTGCATGACCAGGATCTCTACCACTGACTCCATTACTGACAGTGTGAAAACTGCTCTAAATAGCTCAGAATTCTAAAGACATTTTTCAGGATTATATTACTGATGGCCTGTCCTTAGTAAAGGTCGTCAATGTCAGATCGGCGGGGGTTTAACTTGTGGCACCCCCACTGGTCAGCTTTTTGTAGGCACTGTGACCTTTGGGGGACATGCTGCAGCCTCTACATTGTTTATATTGCTTCGTACACCTGCATGATACAGTCTTCCTACACCGTACACCTGTACTCCGTACACCTGCATGATACAGTCTTCCTACACCGTACACCTGTACTCCGTACACCTGCACGAGACGGTCTTCCTACACCGTACACCTGCACGATACAGTCTTCCTACACCGTACACCTGCACGATACAGTCTTCCTACACCGTACACCTGCACAATACAGTCTTCCTACACCATACACCTGCACGATACAGTCTTCCTACACCGTACACCTGCACGATACAGTCTTACTACACCGTACACCTGTACTCCGTACACCTGCACGATACAGTCTTACTACACCGTACACCTGCACGATACAGTCTTACTACACCGTACACCTGTACTCCGTACACCTGCACGATACAGTCTTACTACACCGTACACCTGCACGATACAGTCTTACTACACCGTACACCTGCACGATACAGTCTTACTACACCGTACACCTGTACTCCGTACACCTGCACGATACAGTCTTCCTACACCGTACACCTGCACGATACAGTCTTCCTACACCGTACACCTGCACGATACAGTCTTACTACACCGTACACCTGCAGATACAGTCTTCCTACACCGTACACCTGCACGATACAGTCTTACTACACCGTACACCTGTACTCCGTACACCTGCACGATACAGTCTTCCTACACCGTACACCTGCACGATACAGTCTTACTACACCGTACACCTGTACTCCGTACACCTGCACGATACAGTCTTACTACACCGTACACCTGCACGATACAGTCTTACTACACCGTACACCTGTACTCCGTACACCTGCACGATACAGTCTTACTACACCGTACACCTGCAAGATACAGTCTTACTACGCCATACACCTGCACGATACAGTCTTCCTACGCCGTACACCTGCACGATAGTCTTACTACGCCGTACACCTGCACGATACAGTCTTCCTACGCCGTACACCTACACGATACAGTCTTCCTACACCGTACACTTGTACTCCGTACACCTGCACGGTACAGTCTTACTACACCGTACACCTGCACGATACAGTCTTACTACACCGTACACCTATACTCCGTACACCTGCACGATACAGTCTTACTACGCCATACACCTGCACGATACAGTCTTCCTACGCCGTACACCTGCACGATACAGTCTTACTACGCCGTACACCTGCACGATACAGTCTTACTACGCCATACACCTGCACGATACAGTCTTCCTACGCCGTACACCTGCACGATACAGTCTTCCTACGCCGTACACCTACACGATACAGTCTTCCTACACCGTACACTTGTACTCCGTACACCTGCACGGTACAGGGTCTTTTCACATTGCCTCATTTACAACTGTTTAGCAGATCCATTTAATGGATACCCATCTGTTTACATAGAGATCAGTGTAAGAAAACGGATCAGTACCTGTCTATTTTTTCTGACAGACACAAAAGTATGGGAGTCAGTAGTAGATTTTTTTCTTCAGTTTTTTTTTTTTAGCTAGAGGGAAAAAAAAAAAAAAAAAAGCGACATGACTTATCTTCAGGCAGATTCTGCCATGAAAAACCCATTGAAATCAGTGGGAGGTGGAAAATATGCAGCACGGTTTTTTGACGCAGTTTTGCAAAAACCGCACCTAAAACCGCTAGCGTTTTTTCAGAATGAAGTTTCCAGGTCCATTCAGTGTACTGGAGCAAAAAAAATGCGACAAAAAATTAAAAAAATGCATCATGTGAAAAAAAAAACAGTTCAGTTCTGAAGCAAATTTTTTCAGCATGCAAAAAACTCCGTGTGAACATACCCTAAGATGTGTAAGCCTCTTTAACCGGTTAGTAAGAGAGTACGTTAGAAGAATGGCTGGACTCGTATCTGTCCATATTACATGGTGTGGGGCTCGGCTTGTTTCTTGGCATAGGCGACGTATAATCTCTCCCTTTTTTACAACAATTATCCTGGTTGTGTCCTAAAATGCTCCTAATAATGTCATGATGCAGATTTATTGTTATTACTTGATTCGTCTTGCTTGTAAGGGTTCTCTAAAGATCTCATTAACCCCTTCCCAACACATGAAGTAACAAGTCCTGGAGAATAGCCTGTTTTCATGTAATGCCACAGACACTATGCCCTACGTCAGTAGCTGCTCCTGGCTGTAAATAACAGCAGGCATCCTGCTAATGGCTGGATCGAAGAGAAAGGGGGTTCCCTTTGTCACCATATATGCTTGCTGATGGGTTTTTGTGGCAGTGGTGGTCCCAATAAACTCTGATGCTATCCATTTCACAAGCCTGGCCTTGGCCACGCTGCTTCATCTGTGTTAGGTACCTGCTAACCTTAGCCATGTTGCAGGTTTATGGATTATTGTATGGGTAGAAGAGCTTTTACATGGTGAATAAAGTGAGTTCACTGTGTGCACTTGTGTCTGATGTCACGATTGAACTATGTGCCCTGGCAAAGCCCCCTGATCTTATTTACTGACGTTCTGCCATTGAGTGGTGGGATAAGGTTACAGGTTATGCTTGTACCAAACACTTTTTTTTCCCCAGTTAGAGCCCCCTGAACAAAAGTCTTTGTTTTACAAGAAGTGAAGGAATGTAGCATTGTTTCCCCCTCCATTCTCTGAATAGAGCACATATACAGTATATATACCACCATCTAAAGGCTTTCTGATCTCACTACTGCTCTATAGTCCACATCCAATTCTGCAGTGATGAAAGCTGAATAAAATTTCCACCACCCGGAAGATGAGCAGATGGCGCTCAGTAGCCGATGTCCTCCATGCCCAGAATTGCTGTATGTGAACATCTTGTTGCTCGACTTCCCTCTATGCCGGCCACATGATTGTAATATCACGCTGAAAGATATTAGAACTTGCCAGACCAGTTGAAGGACCAGTCGCAGAGACCTGCATCGTTCTCAACTAAAATGGTGTCTGGAGTTTGGTATTTCTAAAGGTTTTTAATCCACAGTGGGCGCAGGGACTGGCAGCCAGAACTGTGGCGGGGCATCAGCGTTTGCCACCAGTGCTTCTGAAATTTCAGGGATGACTACTTGCAGGTAGGGACTTGTGAAAACAGGTGCCCCTCGGTGCAAGACAGAGGTGAAAAATGGACTTTTTTGACGACTGTTTTGTACATCAGAATGCAGCAAAAACGCATCACTTTGCTGGTTCTGTAAAAGGCAGTGTTTTTTTTTTTTTTAAATGTGTTTCTGCAATGTGGGGCCATAACCTAAAGGATTTTTTTCAGACTTTAATTCATGTCTTATTCTTAGTATATAGGTCATGAATTGCAGATCAGCAGGAGGTCCAACACCTGGGACCCCTGCAGGTTCGCTGTTTGAGGCAGTGAGGAAACTCCTTTCGCTTCACAGGCCATGTGATGTCACATTCATCAGCCACATGGGCTTTTCCATGGCAAGCTCAGTCAGATTCAAGTGAAACGACTTAGAATAGGTCATAAGCCTAGAAAACCGCCTTAAGGCTATGTGTCTGCGGAAGAGACAGACCTGGAGGCCGTCAGTGATAAAGTTGTCCTTCACGATACAGACAGTTGTGTGAATTACGGCATGCAATAGTTTGGGTCTGTGTACATGGGCAGCACATGAACTAAAAATACAGCCATCTGAATAAGGTCCAATTGTGGCCTTATTGTGGTTCCTCCTGAACTTATTGAAGGGCTGTCTTGATGGGATAGCGGTTGGTCCATGTTATGTGCTAGGACGTTCGCTGGATTATTATAGTGGGGACTGGAAATTACACATGAATTATAATGAAAAAAAGAAAGCTCCGTGCCTAATGTCAGCCTCTCTGGACATTGTCTGCGGCATGTAGATGAGACTCCTACTTCTCTGATGCCGGATTACACTGTGGATTTTCCTTTGGTAAGTCTGCGGCTAATACACTGTCTGTGTAGGTGACCTTACTAGGCCAGATTTCACAGCCAAGACCTTTGGAAACCTTGATTTGTGCCCATTTTAGGTTAGATTTGGTCACAAATCCAGGACAAAAGGCCCGCCTGGGGGACTGTTCCATCCTAATCCTAATGGATACCTCCTGGGCATCCTTATAGTCAGTGTTATCAGTCTGGCTCCAGTCCATTGTTGTCTGTCATTTCGCAGATCTGTCCATTCTGTATTTTTCTGTCCCTGTGACGGAACAAAAAAAGGTATGGAATACTACAAATGTGAATCTAGCCTTACCACTCCATCATGATTTACTTTGCAAGCGGCCACATGGTGAATGACATGGGTGATAAACCTTATATATCTATACCAATGCCTGCAACAACCTGACCAATAAGGGTGTGTTCAAAATCGCCTCAAAATCCACCTGAAAAAATGCCTCCCATTCATTTTAATGGGAGTCAGTAGCGGTTTTTTTAACTCTAGCGGAAAAAAAAAAGCAACATGACCTATCTTCCTGAGGATTCTGCCCGCGGTGTCCGCGGCTCAATACTCCATTCATCTGGGCCTAATCAGGAGCGGGATGCCGCGACGGAATACTGATGCACTGCATAGGCATCCTGTCGTGGCAGACCGCGGGGAAAATTCCTGTGGCAGAAAATGACTTTCATTTTCCACCGTGTGAACACAACCTAATAATAATGGTGGCATCTACAATAAATTTCCAGGCCTAGAGAAGCTGTAAATCTACAGCCTTGCATTTCTATAACATAGCAAGGAGCAGTAAGATATAGAAAGATGAAAACATGGATGTGGTTGGACTGTGTGCTTATAGTGGGAACCCTACAGCTTTATCCCAGTAACTACAGCATATGGTGTCTGGACGATTCCCTTGGGTCTTGTAGATCCCAAGACAGTCCCTATTCTTGGAAAAATAATTACCGGTACCTTGTAACAGCTTCCGCTTATAAAATAACTGAGTGCTCTGCTTTCTGGCTGGTAAGCGAAATGTACTGACTGGGACCGATTTCTAACCTGCATTCAGATGGAGCAGTAGCGTCGACGGTAACAAGGCTACATGCACACAAACATTGTAAAAAAAGGTCTTAGACTGATGACTATTGTTCTGTGGACCAGAATGATATGGCGCAGATTGGGTTAAAACAAGAAAACAAGTATTTCTTACCTCATTGATCCCTCACTGCCACAATTCTGCCACTTACCAAGTCCCCGACTGGTTGAGATCGGGCCAGAGGGGAAACCTGGTAACTATTGTAACAGCAACAATAGGGAATCAGTCAGCCAAGTAATGCTTATTTCTGCTCCTTTTCTGTAAAAAATATATATCAAATCCTACTGGACAACCCTTTAAGGGACGGCTGTATGGGATGTACACGCAGCAGATTACCTGGCAGCCATTCCACTGTGCGGTACAATAGTGGCAAAGCGGAGGAGATTTAACCAAATAGCCACATGCTGTGCCAAACATGTAGAGTGCACATTGTCATGTGGTGCGGATTTTATTGATGCAACATATGTTTATGATGATGGTTTTCACCATCATGGTCCCATCGATGCAGTTCCTGCCTCTGGGACCCTCACTTGCCTCCAGAATGGTGGTCTCCTGACCCCTGTTTTGACTAATGTGGTAGCCACCTGCATGCCCTCAATATCCACCTGCTTCTGTAGGATTTGGGAGAGGTGTACTATTTATTTACCCTGGAAGATTGTGACAATAGACTGGAATAGTTTGCATTGTTGAACGTGTAAATAGGGGTTGTATTGTTGGGCCAACAAAAAGGTTAAACCTCCTAAAGTGGAGTATTATTGCTCTTACTGATTATTGTGTATTGATACTTGGTGGTAGTATGATTAGAAAACCAAGGTGAATGAGACATGTACGTACGCTCAAAGCACAGTATGAGGCGGGAATGACAAAAGCAAGTATTAGTCCACATCTTCTGTGAAACAAGAAGTAACGGGACGTCCTGACATGAGGGGATACCTGACACTGGTTTACAGTATATAGAGGATATGTAGGACTTTGCCTTGGCTTCATGAAGGTGTCTCAGACAAGTAACCGTTGTGTAGCTGTCTCCAGTCCTCTAATCCTTGTGTCTTCTTCCTGAGTTCATCAGCCATTCTCTTGCAAGGTGTGACTGTCTCTTCTCAGTACAATAGCTGAGTATTGTTATGGCTTCCTATTATCAGCGCCCCCTGGCACATGTGCCTATTATATTGGGGGACTATATTGTATGCAGTTTCCTATTATCTCCTACAGGACTTTCAGCAGGAGAGATTGAAACTGTAGACAGAGTATAGACTGCCACATACAATGGTTTGTAACTTGTCTGGAGACTCAGAGACACCTTCTGTGACTTGTTATCAGGCTGTGTGGGAGCCATGACTTCTTCATAAGGTGTTGTCAAGTATCAGCAAATAAATGTATGTATAATGAAAAGTTAGGCTGGGTTCACGTCTGCGTCTCCGTTGGAAATTCCGTTGGAGAAACCGTCTAAAATCGTCAGAGAAAAAAGTCCGGCACACAGGCCTTTTTTTCTCTGCCACTTTCAGTTTGGAAACTGCGATCACCCGGCAGACCCCATTATAGACCCTATTATTTGTATAATTGTATAATTTGTCATTTTATGTACAGAAACATTTATTGCTGAAACTAGACAGGCCCTTTAAGATCTGAACCTCCTGTGCTTCTACTGAACTGAACTTAGATCACTGGGGGGTCTATCTGAAACTGGATGTACGCTTTGGATATATGGGTGTACGACGGGTAGGAGAACACAGCCTGAGCATACATATGGAGTCTCCTGAGTGGCAGCAGTGTGTACATGTTACAGATGTCATATCCATTGCTTCTAGTCGCTGGTCTGTATGGCCCTATTATTCTTGGAATGACAAGTGATCTACTTGTATCAAATCTCAATGTAAGTTGTGTTAATAGATTGTCTATATCATTCTTGGACAGATCTTACTCTGTTTTAGGCACAAGCAGTGACATGCTGAGGAGGCACTACAAGACCCAGCTCACACAGCTCTTATTGTTACACATTTGCACTTTACCCTCAAAACTTGCATCAGATACAAGAGGTGTTTCTACCTCTCTTCCCTGTTGTACCTGTGTTGAATACTGCAAACACTATACAGCCATGATGTATGTCAAAGAATGCCCCCCACTAATAGTAGCAGCGGGGCCCCCTTCTCTTGTAGCAGCAGAGAGTCTCTCCCCACTGTCTTCTTCCAGTAGTAATATAACACAAGGACCCATGCACATGACCGTAATTTTATCCACAATTGTGGATCAACGTGTGGACCTCTACTTTTCTATGGGCCCATACATACATCCGCATTTTTGTCCTATATTTGTCCGCATTTGGCACAGACCAGTGTAGGGAATCATACAAGATCCGTGATTGCGGATGACATACTGATGCAATGCAGACATGTTATATGTGCAGATTGCTGATCAGTATTTGCTGTCATGTAACTTACAGCAATATCCCCATTCCTCAATACTAATAGCAGCACACTCTCTCCTCTTTTCTCAATAGTAGTAGCAGGATTCCACCCCATACACACACACACACACACACTTCCCCATTAGTTTTAATAGTAGAAGGTTCCCCACTGTGTAGCCCTACCTATCTCTGCTAGTAGCAGCAGTAGTATCTGGCGACCACTTTGCCTCCAGTAGTAGCAGAAGCATGGTCACTCCAACCTCTTCTCCAGTATTAGCAGCAGCAGGGTCCTCCCTAAGAAGTAGTAGTAGGAGTAACTGTAGCATGCACTTATATTTTTCTTTAGTTACATACTTTATCACTGCCTACGAGATCTTTTGGGGAAAAAAGACATGTCACTGACACAGTTTCTTTTACACTATCTGCAAAAAGACTTGTATGTTCCCATACACTTGTATAGGCAGTCTGCGCCCCAAATATAGACAGGAATATAGGACCTGTTTCATATTTTGTTGATGGTGTCTATGGTCCGCACACTGATCTGTAAAATGGACGTGTGTATGGGGCCATAGGAACGAATAGGTATATTATCCATAATTACGGACAATATACTGAAAATGGCAATGGTCAGGTTTTTGGGGCCTCAGGCTAGGTTCTTTTGTAGAACAAAATACTATGCAGTATACTGCTGCTATATAGTGGTGTAGCCATAATGGCTCCTACACACAGCTGTAATGCAGGTCAGTTTTAGAGCCATGTATTTAGGGCCTGGAATGGTGTCCCTTCATGTGTAATCTAGAAAGCATTTCCCAAAAAAGCTTCTTGTGCTGGAATCCTTTCCTCTTTTTGCAGACTAAAAATGGAGTGTAGAGTGAATCTCCTCATACTAGTGTGAGCAGGGTCCTAGGGTGCTTGTCCTTGAAGGGTGCTTATAGGTCACGCAGCCTATATGTCCCTGCCTAGCCGATTCCCACCTTATAAATGGTTAACCTCACAGGATCTGGGCGGCAGAGCTCTAGATGACAGATTAACCTTCATGACCTCATTTGTCGTTGGCATTCATTATTTTTCCTTTCCTTTTGGTATAAAGTGCTTTAAGGATATCAAATGTACAAGTTCCCTGGAGTTTCTTACGTATTAATTTGTAGCATGTTCTTTCCCTGTGACTAGCCAGTCTCCTGCGTCTTAATTATAGAGGTACACCTTAAAGGACAAGGAACGCCTTAGTTTTGACAGCTAGTATGAATGTAGGGTGTATGACACATTTATTACCGGTGTGACAGTCTTGTGTGGACAGCCTCACCTTATAGACACTGCAGAGAATTTATCAAATTCTGGACATCAGTTTTCTGGCGTAAAATATAAAGCACCGTAGTAGTAAAAATTGTGACTTTTATCATTGTTCTTTGTAAAAAGTTGGCCAAGAAGAGACATACCAGCGGGTTTGTCCGTTTATAGTCTGTTTTTCACAGTTGATCACAAGGAAACAAGGATAAAAACAACAACTTTCAGTCGTTGTGAGCGACTGCTGAAAACTGATTCTATTCGGGCAGGAAAAATGGACGGACGTATCCAGCTTATTTAGGAAACTGTTTTTTACCACTAATAGAAAAACAAAAAAAAAAACGTTTTATTTTTTTTTTTTCTTTATCAAACACAGACGAGTTTGCTGTCGTTCATTCCGCTTAGGCCATGTTTACATCTACCCAGAGGACTTTTTCCCTCCACAGTTTTAAAACAACGGACAGCCGACAGCTCCCATTATAGTCAATGGGGTCCACTGGCCTCCTTGTGTAACTGTTTTTTTTTTGTTTTTGTTTTTTTTTTTGCGGTTCTCTGATGAATCCGTACAACAGGTAGGCAACGTTAGTGTGAACCTAGCATAAGTCAGTATTATTATGCTTAAACCAGAAACAGAACCTACCAGGAGAAAGTGTAATGAAAAGATTTACAGCAGCGGCAGCATGGAGGACATTATACAGCAGTACTGAGTGAGAGAAAACTTCCTAGAGCATTCAGCAGCGTTTTTGTGTGTCTCTGCTTCCCTCTCTCTTCCCTCCCCTCTCACCTTAGACTTCAATGAGCAGATTGTAGCCTGATGTTTCAGTGAAGTCCCTTCTCTGGATACAGATACAGAAATAAGCGATAAAGAGAGGTGGAGGAGGAGGAAAAAAGACTGAGGAGTGGAAAAAGGGGTATTTTTCTCTAATAATATATATATTGCGGAGCACTCCTGTATTACCTCACAGGATATGATGCCGTATCAGACTAACTTTATATGTCCAGGCACCATCTCCACGTTAAAGGACACGACTGGTGACGGCTCATATAGCTTTATATACAGTACAGACCAAAAGTTTGAACACACCTTCTCATTCCAAGAGTTTTCTGTATTTTCATGACTATAAAAATTGTAGATTCACACTGAAGGCATCAAAACTATGAATTAACACATGTGGAATTATATACTTAACAAAAAAGTGTGAAACAACTGAAAATATGTCTTATATTCTAGGTTCTTCAATGTAGCCACCTTTTTCTTTGATTAGTGCTTTGCACACTCTTGGCATTCTCTTGATGAGCTTCAAGAGGTAGTCACCTGAAATGGTCTTCCAACAGTCTTGAAGGAGTTCCCAGAGATGCTTAGCACTTGTTGGCCCTTTTGCCTTCACTCTGCGGTCCAGCTCACCCCAAACCATCTCGATTGGATTCAGGTCTGGTGACTGTGGAGGCCAGGTCATCTGGCGTAGCACCCCATCACTCTCCTTCTTGGTCAAATATCCCTTACACAGTCTGGAGGTGTGTTTGGGGTCATTGTCCTGATGAAAAATAAATGATGGTCCAACTAAACCCAAACCGGATGGAATAGCATGCCGCTGCAAGATGCTGTGGTAACCATGCTGGTTCAGTATTCCTTCAATTTGGAATAAATTCCCAACAGTGTCACCAGCAAAGCACCCCCACACCATCACACCTCCTCCTCCATGCTTCACGGTGGGAACCAGGCATGTAGAGTCCATTCGTTCACCTTATTCTCCGCAGCAGAGGTGACTCTTGGTCTTCCTTTCCTGGGGCGGTCCTCATGTGAGCCAGTTTCTTTGTAGCGCTTGATGGTTTTGGCCACTGCACTTGGGGACACTTTCAAAGTTTTCCCAATTTTTCGGACTGACTGACCTTCATTTCTTAAAGTAATGATGGCCACTCGTTTTTCTTTACTTAGCTGCTTTTTTCTTGCCATAATACAAATTCTAACACTCCATTCAGTAGGACTATCAGCTGTGTATCCACCTGACTTCTGAACAACACAACTGATGGTCCCAACCCCATTTATAAGGCAAGAAATCCCACTTATTAAACCTGACAGGGCACACCTGTGAAGTGAAAACCATTTCAGGTGACTACCTCTTGAAGCTCATCAAGAGAATGCCAAGAGTGTGCAAAGCAGTAATCAAAGCAAAAGGTGGCTACTTTGAAGAACCTAGAATATAAGACCTATTTTCAGTTGTTTCACACTTTTTTGTTAAGTATATAATTCCACATGTGTTAATTCATAGTTTTGATGCCTTCAGTGTGAATCTACAATTTTTATAGTCATGAAAATACAGAAAACTCTTGGAATGAGAAGGTGTGTCCAAACTTTTGGTCTGTACTGTATGTGTAATGACAGTAACCTCTATTACAAAATTGTCTGACCATTGTACAAACAATGCTACTTCTGTTGCCGCCCCTGCTATCTCTTGTGTCACCCCCTCTACCTCATAGATTGTAAGCTCTTGCGAGCAGGGCCCTCAGTCCCAGTGTGTGAATTGAATATTTCTTTGTAATGTATCTTTTTGTCAGTACTTGAACCCTACAAATTGTACAGTGCTGCGGAATATGTTGGTGCTATATAAATAAAAATTATTATTATTAGCGTTATACAGTCCGTATTCTGATCTGTCACAATCTATCTGGTTGCATTAGTTTTCTGTTTGCATTGTTTTTCCATTAAAAAGTCAACGGAGTGGGTCTTCTGTTTTTATTTCAAAATTGCAGCCTATTGTGACAGATACAAGTGGAAAGTGCTGTCTTTGTATCCATCAGTCTGGCGATTTTATTGTCAGTAGTTCGAATCTTCTGACGGATCAAAACAACGGACATGACAACACTAAACCAGCTTTGTGTAAAGCAGCCATTGTTTTAGGTGGAGGTATACTTGTAGTATCAGATACTCTTTGTACTCTAGTCTGTGGCCTGCTAAGGGTGTGTTCACATCTGTTGTTTTGCTCCGTTGTTGGGTTGACTTGACTGTCAGGTAACAACAGATACTGAGGGACACCATTGACTATAATGGGGACTCTCAGGTATCCGTTATTTTATCACTAGTATTACAGAATGAAAGTCAGGCTTGCAGGACTTTTTTCGTGTGTGATTTCAGATGGACTCTGCACCAGACGGACGCCAATGCAGATGTGAAAGTAGCTTAAGATGGACAAGTTTGTCGCTTATCACTTGTTCACTTTGGTTAGATTCTAACGTGTGACTTTTAACGTGTCTGGTTTTGTGGCACATTTTGAAGTCACAGTTGGAGTACATCACAACGTAAACTTATGCAGACTTAGTCATGATACATACCTATCATATACACATAAAGTGGGGGCTGTGTTTCAAATGGTATATACTGGCTGAAATAGAAATATACCACTGGTCTGCTTCATGGAGAATTTAGATCCACTGTGTTTATACCATTGTGTATTGGGTATTTTGGATTTTGTGATGTTCACTCCTTTTGTTCTCAAAGGAGGGAAAGTGCAGTCATAGGTGTCTGCTAGTGGTTTACTCCCCATCGTGAACACTTGCACACTCAGCTCAGCCCAACCCATGGTGCACATGTATGGTGTATTGAAAGCTTTACTCGAGTCTTTGGTATGACTAGTTCTTGAGCTCATTATAAGATCAGCATCTCTTCACATCCCTGAATAGACTGAGATGCATCCCAAGGACTAAGCCTTATAATCTTGTAATCCATCTTCACATCATAGTTGGAGAGAATAACCTGTCTGGATGTTAGTTCTGTGTTTTTAAGGCTCCATGCATGGATAGCCCACTGACCACAATTCTTTTCTATTACCACATGTACATGACCATGTTTTTCACAGAGCTCAGGACAGGTCCTGGTCCTGTTCATTTTGTGCTCTGGGCTCTTTCTTTGAGTGGTTACCATCTGTTCTGTTTATAGTCTCCTACAGGGTACACATACGTGGGTTGTCTTATATCACATACATTGCATGGTCACTTTATTAGAGACCTTTCCTTTTCATTATTAGAGCTTCCCTGTATGGAAATTATACATGGAGTGCTGCATAAAATCAGCTGTACCATTTTCCTTGGATTAGTTTGTGTGAATCCACATAAGAATGGAAAAATTAGGCAATCTTGACAAGATCATGGTTATTAATAATGGACTAGCCAGGGCCAATATTTCTGAAACTCCCAGCCATGTGGAATGTTCTCGGACGGTTGTTGAGAGTATCGTGAAAATGGTATGACCGAGAGAAAACATTAAGCGAAAAGGAATCCTGTGGATATAAACAGCCCATGGATGAAAGAGATCGTATGAGGATGTCAGGAATCATTCTGATGTACAGGCGGCACACAGTCAAGTAAACTACAGCCGAATACAACACCGGTATCCAAGTAATGTGTCCGAATACACAACTCGTTCCTTAGCACAGATGGGCTACATCACTAGACGACTCGGTAAGAATTCCATTTCTGTCTCAGGAAAACCTGGTCAGATGAATCCAGTTTTCTGTTCCACCATGCTGAGACAAAAATCTGAGTTTAGTTCGAGCAACATGAATTGGTGAACCGTTCTAGTTAGATGCCAACACTTCAGGTTGGTGGAGGTGGAGTAATGTTGTAGGAAATGGTTTCTTGGCACACCTTGAATGAGTCGCAGAGATTTCTGAAACAAATCTGCCATGTGTGAATTTATCATAGAAGATAGAAAACCTATTGTATTGTACCAGGGGCACAGATGCTTGGAGTGTCCGAGCTCTCTCGTAAGTCCTCATCATGGACAGGGCTGTATTTTGGCTATGTACCAGCTCTGAGTAATACAGCACCCGTAGACTTCTGTGTAGCCTTGTTGTACCTCCATATGAGCCACTGAGGGTTTTTTTGTGTTTGATTAGGCATGAGCTGGAGTAAAAAAAATGGTGGCATTCTCTATTGGATGCTGTATTTCAGTCCACATCTGAATTCACAATGACTGAAGCTCCTTATTTCTACATACAACTCATGTTGGTCTCGCAATGTCACAATATCTTTTCGTTTTGTATTGTATTACTTTTAGTAGGAGCATAAAGATTTAGCTAAGGCTATGTGCACACCTGAAGTGTCCATTGCTGATTCTCTCGTAGTTAATGGGGAAAATAAAGCACAGCATGCAGCACCATTTTTGCGGTCAACGCGATAAACATGTTGGTGGAACCTGTTCATTTGTATGGGTATGATTTGCATAGGTTCTGGATCAGACACACCAGTAAAATATTTCTTTATAATGTATCTTTTTTGTCTGTACTTGAACCCTACAAATTGTACAGTGCTGCGGAATATGTTGGCGCTATATAAATAAAATGTATTATTATTAACTATATAAAACTGTTACACAAGAGACGTATATACGGTATGTGGCTTTTATCAACATTCCACCCATCAATGCTAACCACTGTTTTAATGGATTATCCAGTTTTATTTTTCATTTTTTGTTTTTTTTTATTGAGCCCTAAGTTCAGGAAAGGTCATCAAAAGATCATCAGTGGGGTCCCTCTCCCAGGACCACCACTACTTGATGGGGCAGTAGTACTCATACAAGTGCCATGACCACTTCACTGTCTACAAAGCACACTGTCTGTTTCATAGTGGTTGTGCTATGTAATTACATCCTCGTCCCATAGAAGTGAATGGGGAGAGGCTGTAATTACATCACATGGCCACTATGAAAGAAATGGCGTGCAACGTAAACAGAGAAGGGGTCACTGCACCTGCACAAGCATGCGGCTCATTCCAACAGCTGATCTGTCAGGGTCCCAGGTGTCAGGCCCCCATTAACCTTTAATGACCTATCCTGAGAATGAGTCATCAAGAACAAAACAGAACTGGACAACCCCAATAAGTAGGTTTATGGTTAGAAATGTGGAGATAAAGGATGTTCTGTTTGCTATACTTGCTTGTGGAGTGGCTGTTTTGACTGAGTTGCTGTTAACAAGATAGAGATATGCTTTACAGCAGTCATTTGAACTTATAGAAACCTGTTGTTTGAGATGACTCATTGGTTTCTATAGGCGGTGTGGTGTGGGCATGCTCTCTGACCTGGTCAGAGGTCATTCTGAAGGGCAGGGGAAGAGGTGAACTGTGACCATCACCTATTGTGAATGTCATAGTGTGTTAGGTTGAATCGCATCTCTATCAACTTGCTGCTTTTCTGCTTCATTAAGCAAAATGGACGCAAATGGAGATCAACAGTAACAACTAGTCTGTCCATAGGGGGAGCAGTTTAGTTGTTTAAAAACAAAGACGAAATAAAGGCCGGTGAGTCCGCCCAAGGTGGCTGATGATTGGGCAAAAGCGACTGTTCATGTCAGATACTGACATTTTCAGCTGAGGTGAGTTCACACTACTGTTGGATGTCCGTTCTGATAGGGTGCGTTAAAAAACCAAAAAAAAAAAAAAACGGACAATAATGGTCACTGATCTTAATGTGTCTGTTTTTTTTAAAATGATCCATTTAATGGACACATTAGCACCAGTTAATGTCAATTGTTATACTGTTTGTGTTTTTTTGTTTTTTTTTGTTCCACTTTCTGAGCATACACAGAAAAAAAAACGGACAGAAATAACGCCGACCGTCCATTACCATCCGTGACATGTCCATTAGTCATAGACCTTAAAATAAAAAAAAAAAAAAAAACGGACAGTTCACATCGCCATAAATCCATTATTTTGAACAGAGTCAGGCTGGGTTCACATCTGTGTTCGGTGACCATTTGGGGATTCCGTCCCTTTTTCCGCTTGAAAAATTTTTCAGGCATAAACTGGGTTTCCACAGGCAACCACTTTTTAAGCGTATTGGGTTTCCGTTTTTCAGATCCCGAAGAATGGAAACCCCAACACAGGTGTGAACCTAGCCTCAAACATCCTTCCAAACTGAAAACTATCGATGTCCATAGATAACAACAAGTAAAGTAACCATAAAGCCACGATAGGTTGTTTAGAGACGACTATCCATTCCCTGTGCAGGACTTTGGTTTTCGTTCTATGACTATTAGTCTGTCCCTGCCTTAACCCATTACATGCTGGGTGATGAGAACGACCGCTCCCGTCTGTACCCCTCATAGCTTTGATCCTGGATTTTTCTATTATAGTTGCTATGGCACTTTATGTAAGAATTGGTGTCATAATCTATTTTGAGCCACATTTGGTAACTTCAGGTGTAAATTCCCTTTGACGTCAGTAAGGAGCTATGCCAGCAGCTTCAGCACTATGTGTGACAGTGCGGGTGCACGTAGGGTGAGAAGGAGCGATTGCTGGAGCTTTGATGGAAAAATAGTCTCATTGTAATAAAGTGACTACATTACAGAAGGACAGAAATGTCTGAAAAATCTTTACAATTTAATTTGAATATTTTTTTTACATGTGTTATATCTTCTATGTATGAATTTATATGGGAATGTGTTTTGTAGTGCTGTTTATGTGATCAGTAGTTTGTGTCGACATGGAAGCATTGGTTCAGCTTAGGCAGTGAGATATGTGATAACATGGTGTTATTAAAGGTTATATCAGGAGTCACCAGAACCTAGCATATAAACCCAGCCTCGCAGATAGATAGGTTAGGGTCACCTGAATCAGACAATCATTTCTGCTTGGTGCCTCCATTTCTAAGATACTGCCTTTTTTTTTTTTTTCAATATACAAAAGAGCTATGTGGAGGGCGTTGCTGTTGCTCCAAAGGGGTAATTTGGTCATTTGCATATTGACAAAAATGCGGCCAGAAAACAGTTAGATTAGGGTCATCTGACCCTAAATATCTGCAAAGCTGGTCAGTATGCTAGGTTCTGGTGACAGACTCCCTTTAATATTAATGACCTATTCTAATAGGCCGTCCACATCAAATTGGTGGGGGTCCAAAATCTGACGCCCTGATGGATCAACTCTGCTACCATGCATGGCCGCTACAGAAATGTGCGGCGTTGTGCTAGTAAACAATGAAAACGTGCAAAAAAATGTAAAATATGAAAAGAATATACTGTTCACTATTTGTTTTCAGTGTGTGTGCCTATGGGCATATATCATTGGTCCCATTGGCTGTCACAACATGGAAATATAGATCATGTCAATACCCTCATTCACTCTCATAGTTTTTAAAGTGACCAAAGCCTAAGACTAATATATGTATACACACCGCTGTGATACATCACACTGTACCCATTCTAATACACCGACAAACCGTTCAATGTGTGTAGACTCTGCGTGCCTTTATACTTCTCTAGGACAGTCTTTTGACATATATTTGGGCACTATACATGGACCTCTCTTTCTTCGGCTGTATTAGAAATTATAGTTGACTACATTTTCCAATACAAGGAAAATTGACCAAAAACCTGTAGCGCGCTATGTACAGCACATTTTTTCCAGGGGTAGTCATTCCATATGGCATATGTCTGGATTACATGTCTGCGTTTTAGACAAGGATAGTCTTTGCTAATGTAATGACAGATAATCTGACGTGTAAAATAAATAGTGTCATCGGACAGGTATGTTGTAGTGTGAACAGAGTAGTCGCCAAGTCTGATCCGTATCACAGTATAATAGTATATAGTCATGTGTAGTCAGAAACAGTCCATGTATACCAGGATCATACATCACATAAGTAGGTAAACCAAGCAGCGCACCAGGGCTGTGGAGTCGGGGGAAAAGTTACCGACTTCGGCTTCAATATAAAATGATTATCATATTATACAGTTATTAATATTGTGTAATTACATGTATAGTTTATTACAGATTTACTTTCATAGGAGTTCAGTCCCTGGATTTATAAAGACAACCTTTCATGTCCCCTACGATGTGACACAAAATATACTGCTACAAAGCTGATGGGGGGCGCTGAATTCAGTGCACTCTTAGGTTTGCAGGTATGTGCCCCTACATAGTAGGTGAGGGTGGATAAAGACACAGGTCCATCAGGTCCAACCTATAGCCCTACGGTGTTGGCAAAAAAACCCATGACGCTTATGCCAGTTGCCATGTCAGGGGAAAAATTCCTTCCCGACTCCAATCTGACAATCCATGTAAAACCCTGGATCAACTTGTGTTTACCAAAAATCTAAAACCTATAACCCTTAATATTTTTCCATTCTAGAAAGACATCCAGACCCCTCTTGAACTTGTACAATGAATCCTCCATCACATCCTGTGGTATGGAGCTCTATAGTCTCACTGCTCTTACAGTAAAGAGTCCCTGTCTATGATACTGGTAAAATGTCCTCTCCTCTAGGGGTAGAAGATGTTACTGTCACTGGCCTAGGAGTAAAATGGAGGTGCCAGAGATAGCCGTGGTCTTATTTTCAGCTTTTTAGTAGCATTCAGTTTTCAGCTGATATCACAGCACTGTCAAAGGAGTTGGTGTCGCAGCTCAGCGCCATTGCTGGGCGGTGAGGAACGACGATACACTACTTCAGACTTTGTACTGTAAAGGGGGGTTGTTCCTAAACACCCAGGTACGACGCTGAACTGTGAGGCCGGCCCCTTTGACAATGTAGTGATATTGGTTACCCGAACTAACGTCTGCAATATCTCTGGCACCGAGGCACGTACCTGCAAAACTAACAGTACCCCTAAATCGGCAACTGTGCAGCAGAATATAATATGTCACATCGTAGAGGACACCTTTAATGAATTTGAGCATCTTCCCTGCGTCTGACCATGGCTGTCAGCCATTTATGGTCTGGCTACTGACTCCACAGCCCTGCAGGCTACATTGGCTGCATGTCCACAGGCCATATTCCTAGATCTTGCTGAAGTTTCAGACGCTGTGTAGTGGGAAGTATTGTTTTCTGGCAGTATGAGACTAGTTGCTGGCACATTACAGAGCTGGATTATGTTGTGCCTAAGCGCTTCTTCCTGCCGCATAATCTGCCATTAATTAGTTTTTCTCTGAGCACCAGCACTAAAAAGGCTCCAAAATTCTAGGAAGTCCCAGATAGATGCTAATGCTTCAAGAATGTAGCCCGCTCTGCACTACATAATGGCTTGTGTAATGCATAAAAGCAGAGTGCAGAATGGCCGAGCATCCTACTAAATTAATCATGGGTCTGCCCGGAAATTACAGCTGCCGGTACTGTGGCGATGGGCTGATCCCCAGCAGATCCTAAACTCTGACTACAATTGTCCGCCATGGTTTGTGCCACAAGTCTGGATACGTGCACTTATGGTGTTTGTAGATTTGCAGCCGCATACATTGACATGATGTGGGTTTACAATCTAAGCCACAGAATTTTTTTTCCCACATCTTTTAGATGACTTCTCGGAAATTCTAATCCACTTCACTGCAGATTTTCGGCCTATATTTCCATATGGTTATTCTGAGGTGTATTTTCCACATGTGAACATACCTGTAGAGTTTTTGTTCTTAGAGAAAAGCTTTGTCACAGCTGTAGCCATGAAATTCTGTAATGTTATCTAATTTCTTTTTTTTTTTCAGTGTATTTTTTTGTTAGAAGGGTTCACTAAAAATAAGCTGACTACATCATATCCCACCAAAACTGCAGTCAGCCACAAGTGTCCATTTCTCTTCCTGTGCCACCAAGGGTGTAATGGAGCATTATGTACTTACTGTGTATAGGCAGTCTATGGAGCGTTATGTACTTACTGTGTATAGGCAGTCTATGGAGCGTTATGTACTTACTGTGTATAGGCAGTCTATGGAGCGTTATGTACTTAATGTGTATAGGCAGTCTATGGAGCGTTATGTACTTACTGTGTATAGGCAGTCTATGGAGCGTTATGTACTTAATGTGTATAGGCAGTCTATGGAGCGTTATGTACTTAATGTGTATAGGCAGTCTATGGAGCGTTATGTACTTACTGTGTATAGGCAGTCTATGGAGCGTTATGTACTTACTGTGATAGGCAGTCTATGGAGCGTTATGTACTTAATGTGTATAGGCAGTCTATGGAGCGTTATGTCTTACTGTGTATAGGCAGTCTATGGAGCGTTATGTACTTACTGTGTATAGGCAGTCTATGGAGCATTATGTACTTACTGTGTATAGGCAGTCTATGGAGCGTTATGTACTTACTGTGAATAGGCAGTCTATGGAGCGTTGTGTACTTACTGTGTATAGGCAGTCTATGGAGCGTTATGTACTTACTGTGTATAGGCAGTCTATGGAGCATTATGTA
The DNA here is from genome assembly GCA_947044405.1 of Leptodactylus fallax. Lineage (NCBI taxonomy): Eukaryota > Metazoa > Chordata > Amphibia > Anura > Leptodactylidae > Leptodactylus > Leptodactylus fallax. The sequence continues at coordinate 6,839,482 of CAMRHE010000071.1, read as the reverse complement.
TGTACTGTGTATAGGCAGTCTATGGAGCGTTGTGTACTTACTGTGTATAGGCAGTCTATGGAGAATTATGTACTTACTGTCAATAGGCAGTCTATGGAGCGTTGTGTACTTACTGTGAATAGGCAGTCTATGGAGCGTTATGTACTTACTGTGAATAGGCAGTCTATGGAGCGTTATGTACTTACTGTGAATAGGCAGTCTATGGAGCGTTATGTACTTACTGTGAATAGGCAGTCTATGGAGCGTTATGTACTTACTGTGAATAGGCAGTCTATGGAGCATTATGTACTTACTGTGTATAGGCAGTCTATGGAGCGTTATGTACTTACTGTGTATAGGCAGTCTATGGAGCGTTATGTACTTACTGTGTATAGGCAGTCTATGGAGCGTTATGTACTTACTGTGAATAGGCAGTCTATGGAGCGTTATGTACTTACTGTCAATAGGCAGTCTATGGAGCATTATGTATGTACTGTGAATAGGCAGTCTATGGAGCGTTATGTACTTACTGTGAATAGGCAGTCTATGGAGCGTTATGTACTTACTGTCAATAGGCAGTCTATGGAGCGTTGTGTACTTACTGTGAATAGGCAGTCTATGGAGAATTATGTACTTACTGTGAATAGGCAGTCTATGGAGCATTATGTACTTATTGTGAATAGGCAGTCTATGGAGCATTATGTACTTACTGTGTATAGGCAGTCTATGGAGCATTATGTATGTACTGTGTATAAGCAGTCTATGGAGCGTTATGTACTTACTGTGAATAGGCAGTCTATGGAGCGTTATGTACTTACTGTGTATAGGCAGTCTATGGAGCGTTATGTACTTACTGTGTATAGGCAGTCTATGGAGCATTATGTACTTACTGTGAATAGGCAGTCTATGGAGCGTTATGTACTTACTGTCAATAGGCAGTCTATGGAGCATTATGTATGTACTGTGAATAGGCAGTCTATGGAGCGTTATGTACTTAATGTGAATAGGCAGTCTATGGAGCGTTATGTACTTACTGTCAATAGGCAGTCTATGGAGCGTTGTGTACTTACTGTGAATAGGCAGTCTATGGAGAATTATGTACTTACTGTGAATAGGCAGTCTATGGAGCATTATGTACTTATTGTGAATAGGCAGTCTATGGAGCATTATGTACTTACTGTGTATAGGCAGTCTATGGAGCATTATGTATGTACTGTGTATAGGCAGTCTATGGAGCGTTGTGTACTTACTGTGAATAGGCAGTCTATGGAGAATTATGTACTTACTGTGAATAGGCAGTCTATGGAGCATTATGTACTTACTGTGTATAGGCAGTCTATGGAGCATTATGTACTTACTGTGTATAGGCAGTATGGAGCATTATGTATGTACGGTGAATGGCCTGTCTATGGAGCATTAAGTACTTGCATAGTTTGGCAACACAGTCCATTTATTATGTGGTACTGTAGCTGCTTTTCAGGATGGAGTACTAGTACTCTAGGGGTACATCTTAAGAAGCTATGCTATATTTATTTATTTACCTTATATAGCACCATCATATTCCGCAGCGCTTTACAGACATTGTCAGTCATTGCTCACAACCTAAATTCCCTATCAGTATGGGGTGGAATCTGGAGTACACAGAAACCCACCGAAACACGGGGAGAACATACAAACTCCTTGCAGATGTTGTCCTTAGCCAGATGTTAACCACTAAGCCATAGGATAAGGGGATAGCTTTCAGATTAGAGGCGGTCCGACTGCTTAGGCTGCCACCGATCAGGAGAATTTTTTATTTTTTTCCACCTTTGTGAATGGAGCAGTGGTTGGGACTGACATGCCCTGCTCTATTCATTTCAATGGGAGCATCGGAGTTAGCTGAGTTCTGTGCTTTGGGTACAACATCCCGTACCCTGAAGAGGCGCACAGACAGTAATGAATAATGGAGTGTGACTGCTGTGCTTCACTATTCGTGTACCAGCTCCTCTTTTCAGCAGTTCTCGTTTTTCATTAAGTGATGGAGGTCTTGAAATGATCTCTTACTATGCCAGAATTCCTTTGCCGGGTATTTCAGTCATATGTCATTTTTATAAATCACTACCAATTCTGTAAAATTATAAAGACGTGACCGCCGTACCCATAACTGTAAGAGGTTCTCCATATACTTATCATTGCACATAGTAACTATTTAGTCCTTTCAATAAGGCTGGATCAACTTTTGTTTCTGTGACATTAAGATCACAAATGTGCTGACAGTCACACCTAATGTTAGTATATGTGGTCACACATAAAATCCAGTCTGGTCACATTGAAACCACATTCATTATCATTAGGAGCAATGTAGCAGTACATATTGGAGACGTATGTCCCTCTACTACCGGTATATGTCACCTAAGCCTAATACTTTAATCACTTTCTAATATATATGTAGTGACAATAATGTATGTGCCGAGAACAACATATATTAGAAAAATAAGGTAGGCGTAATGTCTCGAAGGTCTAAGATCCTGCTACCGATCACTGTGCTTGTAAGGAGTAATATAGTGCAAGGTGTCGGTATCTACTGAGACGTTTGCTTATTCATTCTGTGGCCAGCGTTGTTACAGATGCTGAGTGGTAGATAAACGTGCCAAAGACTAACCGTAGTCATATTTGGCCCGGTGTGACATGATTGTGCCAGATGACTGTATTGTGATTACAGATGGGGAACCCAATGTACAATGCTGGGAATTGTAGTTACACAACTAGCAAAGCACAAGGTAGGGAATCCGCCATCTCACAGGTGTCCTTATAACATTACGCTCACCGCACCGCCACACTTAACTGTAACTCTGGTTCCTAGTTACACAACCCAATGCCAAGTCTTGAATTCCTGGCAATATACCAGATACAACATATGTGTCATTCATACGGTATAACTTGTCTATGTGCTGATTTTTTGGATCTGGGATTGGTATGGGAAGGCATTGCTTCGTGATTTGCCGTATAGTATGTTTAGGTGCAATGACATGGGCACAGTTGTGTAGATGTTATTGCTATTGTTTGGCTTATATGTATTAATGGGCACAACCAAGGAGTCTTTAGTCTATAGGCTCTTGTGTAGGAACCGTCTGCAGTGAGGAGTGTAGTTTGGATCAGTCCAGTGATGTCATCGTCACCATTATCTCTGGACTTTCAGGCAGGCCTTACATTTAGGGATTTAGGTCTATGAAGGTTATTATCTTGGAAAAGACCATCATGAGATAAAACAACAAATTGATCAGTCACTTGGTCCAATCTGTCCTGTGATCTATGGCCTGGCATTGGCTTGTATTGGTTGGATACAGGTCTGTCAGTCGGAATGAAGACTTTTAACTACAGCATCTAATGACAATCGGACAAATCAATCTTTTTGACAAATCTCTGTCATCAGATGCCATCGTGATCGGTTGTGTCAGGAAAGGCACCGATCAGCAGAAGAAAATAATCTAAGGCTGGAGACGCAGAATTTGTTGCAGAATTTGCTGCGTTTTTTTTTTTTTTTTGTTTCTTCTGAGCTGAAGCTAGGAGTAGTCTACGTCCTTCCTTAATATTTTCCTTTCCTTTTGAATCCTCTCCTGGCTTTGGTGCAAATAAAAATCTCTAAGATATGTTTGACTTATCTGTCTTGATCATCCCTGCCGCCACGCTAGAGCTTGCACCTCGTCATAAAACTTGTCATAAATTAGGCGCATCCTCTGGGGTCAGTGCACTAAGCAGAAATCCACATTAGCTCCTTGCTGGTTTGCTCCCCCAACACACCCCTTTTCAAGAACACACAGAACCTAAAAACAAGCAATTTTGCACAAACATTTTGCCTAGCGCAAATCAATTGTAACTTTTTTCATGACTCATATTTCGATTTTTCTGGCGCATAAACCATGATAAATCAGCCCCAATGTATGTCTTCAGCCTAAATGGACGCTTCCAGTTTCCCCAAATCTATAGAGTGTGGCTAGTTTTAGGGCTACTTTAGATGGCTGGATAAGGACCAGATTACAGCAGCAAGTCCTGTCCTGACCATGGGTCTAGTGACCAGAACTAGCTGCATTGTTCGGACCAGTATTGCAGCTAGTTCAGACCATTAGATCTGCTGTTGGCGTGGAATTTGTGGCTGTGATACGGGCCATATAATATGACGGGATTATAGGCTTGGGGCTGAAAACACAAGACTGTCTCATGTTTGTGGGCAGGATAATAAGGGGTGGTCTTAAAACGGGTCTACATCTAACGTTAGGTTCACATTAGCGTTTGAGTCTCAATATGAGACTCTGTCCCCGATTCCACTTAAAATGTCCTGCAAGGAGGACTTTTCTCTCTGCAGTATTCAGTAGAAACCGGGTGGAAACCCCGGGGACCCTATTATATGGGGTCTGCAGGTTTCCGCATGTAACCGGTTTTTAAGTGGACAGGGTTTCTGTTTTTCGGGTCCCCAAGTGAACCTGAAGGACAGAAGCCTGAACGCTAGTGTAAACCCAGCATTACAAATCTGCTCGTTTTAAGTGACTGCCCTATGTCCTGTCCTGCCCTCGTAAATGCCCTTTTAGTAGAACTTCTTAGTATCCAGATATGGTTAATAAAATTGTCCATTTCAGGCTATTATAGTGTTAATATTACCATTGAAATGTTAGTGCGGCACACATCTGCCAAGTTCTAAGTATGGACATTCGGCAGAATTAGGAAAAAGCTTCAAAAGTTGTTGTGTGGTTTTTTTTTTTTTGGTTTTTTTTTTTTAAGGGTTAAAGGAAACTGCTATTATTTATCATGACACTGACCTCTGCCCTAGTCAGTGGCCAAAATATCCCTCTGCCTAGTGCCAAGTGGGTGGATGGGTGAGTGTGGGATGTGGAGAGGAAGCGGCCCAGGATGAGACTGCTGACTGCCCGCTTGCTTCTGGGTCAGGCTGGAAGTTCTTGGAGTTCAGTCCTTCGCTGCTTAACAGGAAGCCATATCTGGGGAGGGAGGGGGACATTGAAGAGTGAATCCTCCGACCGGGCATTGTGGCTTTCACTTGTAATCTGTGTCTTGGGAAATGCTTGTGTTTCCCTAATAGCGTTGGCTTTTTCTAGGGCCTTGTTTACACTGCTGCACTTCCTCCAGCAGGTAAGAGCTGTGATAATGGTGCTGCGCTGTGGTTTTCCTCAGAAGCAGTTCCAGGAACAGTTCCCAACACTTTTATGAACTTGTGGCTGCTAAGGGTGGAAAACTCACATCCATTTACTGAGTTGCTGCAGTGTTACTGGGATGGCTCCCTCGTGTGCCTCTACCTGTGATCTTTTTATCAAATTTATACTTTGTGTAAAGGCATTTTCTGGGACCTTAAAGGGGTATTTTCATCTCAGCCAAACTTGGCTGGGATTGGAATTACGAAGACACCTGAATGTGGCTGTTGTACGCTGTTTCCATAGCATCCATAGGCGTAAATGAGAGTTCCGGAAACAGTGTAGCCCAGTGAGTGGCGCTGTTTTTGTAACTCCCAAAGTTCTCGAATCCGTGTTCCTCTTTCTGACGTACAATTTCTGCAACTTCTCTTCACTATTGGCGATACGAAAATAGCGCAGAGCAGCGCTGCTAGGCTGTTCTTGTAAGTCCCACCCTAGGGGTCGGGGCTTAGGAGCAGATATTCCCATCTCGGCGTTTTGCCAAAATGGGAATAACCCCTTAAAGGAAGTCTATCACCTCCCCCAAACATATTTAACTGCTTCCACTGCCTTACACTGTGCACTACAGTGATAAAGAACATACCTTTGTTATACAGGTCACTTATGTAGATTGGAGAAAAACAACTTCGAAGTGATATGCAAATGAGACAGTTGGTGCATCGGGGGCGGGCCTTCATCTCCTGGAGCACTGCTCTTGCTGCTCAGCAGGATGAGTGATGTCACTGCAGTGGGAGGATCAACTCTATTTTACCATGTAAAATAATCATAGGGCTATATTGGTATTATTTCTTTATTAATAGTTTAATGCAATGTTTTTTCTTATCCCACAGGGGGAAAAGAATAATGGCTTTGATGTCCTATACCATAACATGAAACATGGGCAGATATCTACGAAGGAGCTGTCTGAATTCATAAGGGAGAGGTATGAGATTCTTATTTTTGGTTATAGGTATACAATACATCCCTGGTTCTTAAATGGATCTTGGTACCGGTTTTGGGGCCACTAAACCACCAGCCAAGGCCACCTGTGAAAATGTTGTGTGACACCATTACATGGTAAAAGAAGGACTAGATTCCTGGCGAGATGGGTTCAGTGGTATTGGTAAGTGGTTATTGGTGCACTGGAAATCCATGAAAATGTAGTACAATGCATCTGAATGGGAAATCTCTGTAGCCAGGTTTGAGAGTGGACTGTAATGACTCTCTATTTCAGGGTTTGTCACAGATTTCACCAGTTGCCATGCAGAGAGAAATCCGCAGGATTCTTTGCATCAAAAACTGTGGCAATATCCCCAGGTAATACCTGCAGATTTAGCCACAGCTTGGCAGAGCATACAATGTGCTGCTGCTCATGTGACGAGGAGGGTCTCTGGTTAATAACGTAATTAATAATTACAGAATCTCTAATTAACAATTCCAGTAAAAGTCCTGCTTCCTAGGCAACACCCAAATAAGTTTACATGACCACATAGCAACACGTGTGGGTCGGTTTCCTTGTGGAGTCTAAGGCTCTGTTCACATCTACTTTGCAGGTTCTGTTAGGAGCCTCCATTTCAGATTCTGCCAAAAAGGGCAGATAAAATAGGGGAGTGTGTTGTGCTGTTTTGTCTGGTAAAATCTGTCAATCCCCATTATAATCATGCGGCCTGTCGGGCACCATTCGTATCCATCATTTGACTCATCAGGCATTTTCACTACTGTTTTTGTTCTGCTCCTATAATGAAGCAGTACAATGGAAATATTAACCAAGATGTGAACAGTTTTCCGGGACTTATATATTGATGATATCCTTAGGATGTTTCATCAGTATGTGATTGGTTGGTGTCCGACATCCAGGACCTTCACCAATTAGCTGTTTGACGAGGGGAGCAGCCACATATATGGAAGGTAGGGAAAAAGCCGAACATGCATACCCCTTCCTAGGTCAGGGATACAGGGCGACTTTTGTTGCCCAACATTAAGATCACAGCTAGTAATAGTTATAGTTGTTCTGTTGAAATTCAGCAGGTTGGGGTTTTTGGTGACTGTCATATCTCGGTTACATTAACCTGCATGCCTCAACACAACCACATTCATTATCTTTAGTTGCAATTTAGCAGGATGTTATTGCGATCTTCATCTTGCACAGCCAAAATCGCCTAAAATACCCATAGATATCCATGCCAATGGCTACTGGTTTATACTTCACTGATGAATTCTAGATAAAAAGGCAGGCAATTATGCCCACTAAGGACATTGTTGCGGCTCTGTCTCATGGTGAGTGTGATCATCAGTCACATAGATCTAGGGGGTGACATCGTGTCAGTCTCTTCTTATTCCTCCTTGTAACTGGAAACAGCCCTGGCTTTGTAATTCCAGCTGTGTCCTATTTATTCCTGTATTATTGCATCTAAACTGTTGGCAATGGACAATGGTTTTGACAGCTGCCAGCACTTGTATTATTTAACTCTTCTCACGTAACTTGTGTACAGTTCTCTATTGTGTAAGTGTCCACTTGTCCATTGGTGTTTGTGTCCATACAACAGTTCAAGGATAGTCATCATAATCTTGTGAGCCCTCAGTAAACACTTAGGTGTAATGTAAAGTGATTTCTAGGGAGTAAGACATTGGTGACCTGTCTTTAGGATACCTGAACATGTTACCTACAGCAATCTGCAAGATCTGTGTATTGCAAAGAGTAAAAACCCATAAGATAAAGTGACATGCTGTGGATATACAATCCTCACTACAGGACAGTTTACATTGCAGATTTTTTCCACATTACATGCTGTGTTTTCGCATATAGACTATTAAATAAGTTGATGTGGTACCTACATAGAGATTGTGAAGAGACACAGCATATAATTCTATACACCATGCTGCAGAAATGGCCAGGGGAGTTTTCTTTTTTTTTTTTTTTTTTTTTTTTTTAATTAATAAAAGGACCTTTTCGTTCCTGACATGTCTATTTTGGTCATTACTTTTCTATTCATTGACATTTCTGGAGCATCTTTTCCTATGTCTCTGCTCTGTTTTGTGCTGTTACTTTTGTTATTCTTCCTAGATATGCAGGTAAAAATTTGACAACTGGGCGTTATCCGTTGGTGGTATGCCTACACATACTAATACCGAGGAAGAAAGTCATATAAATCTGTGTCTGAGGACCAATTAATCTCACCAGACTGTACACCACCTATTATAGTCCTTGAAAAGTATAAGGTTTGGACAGTGAATGCTGACAGATAAATAAGTGTGGTGGTAAAACTTTAAGGGGTTGTCTAGTTCCAGAAAGTAAATGTTATTGCTTTCACAATGAAGAATTATACAATTTTCCCATATACTTTCTGTATCAATTCCTCACAGTTTTCTAGATCTCTGCTTGCTGTCATGCATCTTGCTTACTCCCATTGGATAAAAATCAGTCAATGGACATGTGATGAACACACTGGTGCACAGCTTGTTATAGTCACAGCACAGTAAGGCTTCATACACATGTCCAAGTATGGCGTCTGTTCTGCTTCAGATGAAAGTAGAGCAGATCCTATCTTGCTTTGTTTCATCAGAACCGAATGGATCTGAAGCTCCCAAAGAGGTATGTGTATAACTGAATGTGCTCTGATGTCACTCCAAGTATCATCCAACTGCATTCCACTGCAAAATCGGCTCCAACTTGGATGCACAATCTGTCGTGTGCATAGGGTCTAATCTGACATCTTCCTGGTAACGCGCTGTGCACCGGTGTGTACCTCACATGACCACGGGCCCCGTCCCTCACATGACCACGGGCCCCGTCCCTCACATGACCACGGGCCCCGTCCCTCACATGACCACGGGCCCCGTCCCTCACATGACCACGGGCCCCGTCCCTCACATGACCACGGGCCCCGTCCCTCACATGACCACGGGCCCCGTCCCTCACATGACCACGGGCCCCGTCCCTCACATGACCACGGGCCCCGTCCCTCACATGACCACGGGCCCCGTCCCTCACATGACCACGGACCGATTTTTATCCACGTAAAATAAGCCAAATGAATGGCAGCAAGCAGAGATCTAGAAAACTGTAAGAAATTGATACAGAAAGTATATTGGAAAATTGTACAACTTTTGATGAATCAAACAATAATACTTCGTATTGGTCTGAAACTGGACAATCCCTTTAACTTTTGTTATCTCCTTAAAAAGAATATGTGACCGCAAATTGTTAAAATTATGTAAATGTATAAAAACAGGCAGATTGAACCTGGTATGAGATCAACAAGATTGGAGGGATTTTCCCCTGCTATCAACCATCATTAAAAGAAATATATAGTCACTTAGGACACAGGAAAACTTTACCTGTTCTCCTATTCTGTTCATCTCCACACACTGTATATTTCTATAAAGAACCTGCACGGCCTGTCAGGTCTTGATAAACCTACAGAATTTCACACTTTACGTGTGCCGCTACATCCGTCACTACACCCTGGATATACGGGGAGGGGGTTTAGGTAATATGCTTCTGAGGGACCAGAGCCGCATCGCTGCTGACAGTAACAAGGGCAATGGTATCGCACAGTTTTTCCCTTAAAGGGGTTTCCCCATGAAAGCAAGTTATTCCCTATGGATATAATGCTCAGACCCCCACTGATCAGGAGAACAGGGTGTCCCCCATTGAAATGAATGGAGCGTATTATGAATAGGGGATACTTTGCTTTCATGGGAAAATCCCTTTAATATTCGTTAAGAGGAACAGCATTACACAGAGTTAGAGGAAGCAAGGCTCCACAATTATTGTTCTCCATATTTACAGACTTGTCGGGGAGGTGGCTGCTCCTCTGTAAATACTATACACTGTTGCTATTACTATTTGTTTCTTTTGGAAGCATTTTCTTTTCTTGCTTGGTTTTCTGGTTACTTCAGTGCCAAGTGTGTGTTTAGGTGTAATAAAATTGAGGCGGTACCTAAAAGACCTGCACAGTTTTAGTTTTTATGTACTTGGTTGTGCCAGTAGAGACAGAAAGTTGCAGTCATAGTCGGCCATGATGGAGGTTACGGTGCTGAGTATTTTATTTTATCCGGTCAAGAAAGCACCCCCGCCCTCCACACACACACACACACGGTTCACTGCAGGACTCATTACAGCCACCTGACAAATTGTTAGGATTTTCCGTTCATTATAAGTGTATGAGCATTCAGTCATGGCTTGTCAGAAAATGACTGTAAAGAAGTTATCTCAGAATGACACCCCCCGTCCTTATGTGTCTATAGTGCAAGATCAACTGTTTGAGAATAAAGAGCCTCACTCTCTGCAGGACCAGGTACTCACATGGGTTATGTGGACGGACATTCATTTTAAGGGGTTTCCAGGATTTTGATATTGGCAGGCCCGGCACCACCACTGATCAGCTATTTGAAGAGGCAGAAGCGTTCAAATAAGCGTTGTGGCCTCTTCAACAAACAAAGTGCCATATATTGTATAGGGGCTTTATTTAAAGGGATGGAGCTGCAAACAGGCCACTTGTTGAATGTGATGTCACATAAAGCAGAAGCTGCACTCTCCATCCACTTTGAACAGCTGATCAGTGGGGGTGCCGTTTGATGACACCACCACCAACCTGATTTTGATGATTGACCCTAATGATGGGTCACTGATACTTAAAGGTGTTGTCCTGGAAATACAGAATGGTGGGTGGGGGAAGGTGAAACATTAGAAAAAAAAATCCCATGCAAACACCCGGTGCTCCAGTGTCCCCCACCGTTGTCTGGTCCAGGTATGCTGGGGACAGGTGAGTATGGTATTTTTTATGTTTCACCTTCCCCCACCTCCTGCCCCCATTATGTATTTCCTGGACAACCCCTTTAATTCTCAGAAAGCCTTTGTAATGTTACAATTCCTTTGTGATGCCTTCCCACCAGGGAAAAGAAACTTACATGGTTAACATTCGTATCAGAGGACTTTCCATGTGCTGCATAGACATGCTGGGTCCTGCTGAGGGAAACACACACCTTGTAGCCACTTTTCGCTCCAGATAATTGATAGAGGTCCCAAAGTAGGTACCCCATCAATTAACTCAAGTTGTAATTGGGGGTATTAGAATTATTTTTGTAAACCAGACATCATGCTAATGTTTTTTGTCTGTTTCTTGTAGGTCTGCAATAGAAGAGGCTTACTCCAGATCCATGACAAAGCTTGCCAAGTCTACCAGCAACTGTACACAACTTGGGTATGTGAATTATGCTTTGTTGGGATTTTTTTTAACTACCTGGTTTAAGATCTTTATACATCCATTTAGACAAGACTATGAGTTTGTGTATTTTCTGCGCTTCAGGACCTACGCACCAGTTTGGGATGTCTTCAAAACATCGACAGAAAAACTTGCAACCTGCCATCTAGAGCTTGTCAAAAAATTGCAGGACCTTATTAAAGACCTTCAGAAGTATGGGGAAGAACAGCTGAAGGCACATAAGAAGGTCTGTGTTATGAGAGTGCATGGATTTATATACTGACATTAAGAGTTATTGAAGGCTTAATTCAGACCATTTTCCATTTGTTTACATCTGGCAGACGAAAGAGGAAGTATCTGGAACCTTGGAGGCCGTACAAAACATCCAGAGTATTACACAATCGCTGCAAAAAGCCAAGGAACTATACAACATCAAGTGTGTGGAGCATGAGAAGCTGAAGAAGGAAGGAGCAGCACCGAAAGAGATAGAAAAGGTAATTTCTCCTGGTGGTAATGCAGCTCTCACTACAAGTATGTGGATGATAATGTTAGTGAGGCTTTCCCTGATGTGGATTATATATAGACAATATATAGAGAGTCTGTCACCAGGGTAGCATATTAAACAAGCAACACATTTGGATAGTTCAGGCTCACTAAATGTAACACTTTTCTACCCATGACAATTTGTGCCTCCATTGCTGAGATATTCATTTATTTTATATTTTTTTTTACAGTATGCAAATGAGCTGTCTGGAGCACCGAGGGTGGCTCCAATTCTCTAAACTGCTACACCCCACACTGCCCTTGTTTGAGTGGCCAGGGAATTATGCTGAAATTTGATCTTGCCCTGGGTCCCTTGGCCTGTTTGAGCAGTGTGGGGCGTAGCAGTTTGGAGCAACAAAGCCGCCCTTGGTGCTCCAGACTGCTAATTTGCATATTGTGAAATAAATGCATATTTTGGCAGCAGAGGCATGAATATTCATGGGGAAAAAGGTGCTACGTTCAGGTGAGCCTGACCTATCTAACTGTGTTACTGGTTTAATTTGCTTCACCCTGGTGACAGACTCCCTTTAAGGAACATGTACCTCTAAAATAGGAAATCTTCATTAAAGATCAATCTACTTATTCTAAGTACTCCTGCCTCAGGACTGCATTTCGGTACATTACAGGTTGGCGTCCGTCAGGTGAACTTGTTCGCCTTGAGACAATTCCTTTAAATCTAGATCAGCTGTATGTTTCTTATGGCTTTCTGGGAGACAACTTGTAAGCTACCTTTTAGGCCACAGGCACACGGAAATCTGGGCTTGAAAAATTTCTGGTCCATACACTGGCTCCATTTTCTAACATGAACCCAATCAGGAGACCAGGATTTTTTACATCATAGGGATCTGTGATATTAGAAGTAATATCTAAACTGTACTATACTATACTATATACAGTATGGGACAGTGAAGTTGCAGGCAGGCAGGGTCTCCCAGCATCATAGGTCACTGTGATGCAACTAGTCCTAGTCTCCAGACTGAGCTTTGGTTAGGAATTCCAGACCATATATGGACCAGAAATTTTATCTCAGATTTCCCCATGTGGTCACTTACCTTTTCCCATATATTGTAAAGGGTTTGTTTCACTAAAAATACCCATCTTCACATGCAAGCCAAGCATTCCAACTTCTGACACCCCCAGTAGAGTTGATTTTGCTTGGATAAGATACAGCTAACCTTTCCCTTGAAGCTTTTATGTAATGTAGTAGCTGCTTTTACTGATTGTCGTCTATGTTGATTGTGAATTAACACCTTGAGAGGAGACGACCCAAAGACATCTACATTTATTTATCAATGATTTTTTTCTATTTTCTGAAGAAAAAAAAATAACATTTGCCTATATCTAAAACCTAGTACACCTCTCTTATACTGCTCCTATTTTATTTTATTCAGGTCTTGTACTAATAAGGGTTTTTTTGTTTTTTTTTTTGTTATTTTCTGTCTGACCTCTACCTTGTCTGGTCTTGCTAGTTTGCTTGGCCTTTTCCATTACTCAGGTATTTCCTGTATGGAATATTTACATCGGCTGCCCTAACCCTTCAGCATGTGCACTGAGGCCATAGAAATATTCATGAGAGATTTCCCCAGAAGGGTTTACCCAACGCACGACTCGTTTTTCTGTCTCCACCCATGTGAAACATTAAAGTTGTGAATTCGTAGTCACGCCCGACTCGTGCACATTTCTGCTGACCGTTGTATAAAGAATTTGTTTTTACTAGAGGCAGGGTTATAAAATACTTTGAGTTTTTGTTTTGTATTTATTATACCTAATCTGCCTGATACTTTTAGATCAAATGTCAGTTAGGATCTGTGGAAAGCTGGGTGGTATCCCCTTTGTGCTCGGTAATGATTTCTGCTCCTGTAACAGTGCAGAAGAAATGGATAGAATAGGATGTTAGGGGTTCACATGAGGGATTATTATTTTTAAGGAATTGTGCCAAGATAACATCCACAGGATAGGAGATAAGCTTCTGCTCAGTGGGGTTCTGTATTCCTCTGTCTAAATAGAGCAGTGGTCACACACTCAGGCTGCTGCTCCATTCATCTTTATGGGACTGCTGAAGAGAAGCTGCGTACAGTGCTCTCCATCTTTGTCAGTCTCATAGAGTTTTGAATGGAACGTCGGACGTGGTGCCCGACCACAGCTCAGATGGGGGTACAAAGGACTCCAATTTTCTTGATTGGTGGCCGTCAGTTGGATCCCCACTGATCAGACAGCTATGACCTATCCTGTTGGTAGGTAATAAATTGTAATCTCAGCACAACTGTTTTAAAGGGAATCCGCCACTAGAAAATTGCCTATTTTTATTGCAATTTTTTTTTATGCTAAATGTATTTTTAAAGAATTTTTTCTTTTTTATTGCAATTTTTTATTTTTTTTTGTTTGCATTTTCTAGAAAAATAAAAAGTGTCCACTAAGCCTAGTAATAGCCTGCCACTGGCCAATTCTGCAGGAGTTTCTTCTGCGGCAGTCAGCTCTTTTACATCACAGACATTATTACAATAGTATATAACACTTCTATACATAACACCACTGAGCCATTGTTGCATCCACTTCTGACAATAGAAGATGTCACAGCTCATCTCCTGTACAGAACATGTCTAGAAAGCTCTCCCATAGGCCTCAATGAGTTGGCTCCAGACTGCTTATGGTGATGAGACTGCTCTAAAGCAGATCACTAAATATTGTTAATAGAGCAGAGGAGAAGCTCAGGCAAGATGGCCGCCCCCATAATCCTGTACAGAAAATAGAATAAAATAATCTACAATCAGAAAATAACAGATTAGTAAAAAAAAAAAAAAAAGTGATGGATTTCTTTCTGGTTTTAATAAATAATAAAAAAAAAAAAAAAAATTGGCAATACATTCCCGTTAAGGCCTTGTATATTGTATGGTGAAATTGTAATGTGACAGAGAAGGCTATAGCATTTAATATTATATATGCTATGTTACATTATACATTTTATTATACATGCTATGTTACATTATAAATTTTATAGTTTTGCATTTATGTTTAATTTACTTTAGGCTGCAATAAAATCCAAAAAAGCCACAGAGAGCTACAAGGCCTGTGTGGAGAAATATGCTGCTGTCAAATCGGACTTTGAACAGAAGATGGCAGAGACTGCTCAGGTGAGAATATACAGCACCCAAACCACATATTAGAGAAGTATATAAAGCTGTGAAGATGAACGATCATTTTCTTCTGGAGTTTCCTTCACAACTTTGTGGAAATGTGTGTTCTTCAAATAGAGATCACAGTCCCGCCAACTACATTATTTCTGCTGTGAAAAAAAAAACTAAATAATAATAATATGACGCACTTCATTTTTATACCTTATTGTTGTACATGGAATATTTGTTATATTTTAATGTTAAGCTTTGTCCTGGACGCAATATGGAGGCACATTACCTGTGATCCAATACCAAGGACCTATGGGCGCTTTGTATGCTGCCATATGATGCCTTCATACCAGTGTTTCTCAACCTTTTTAAGCGAAAATGTGTGAGAAAATGTCCCAACAAATTAGCAATCACTTAGAAATATATAAATCTCTATCTCAAAATAAGGGCTTTGTAATGGCCCCCTCAGTATCCCCACATGTAATATAATGGCACCTCACATGTAATCTAATGGCCCACCACAGCACCCCCAAATGTAAGATAATGGCCCTCTCCATCACCCCCACATGTAAGATAATGGCTTCCACAGCACCCCACATGTAATATAATGGTCCCCTACAGGGCTCCCACACACAATGATCAAGGAGTGAGTGGTAGGCAGTATTCATTATTTACCACTGTGCTCCATGCTTTCTCTCTGGAGCGAGTGTTAAGCTGTGTTCAGTACTTACTACCCTGCTCATTACTTCCACCAATTGCTGACACCACAGCAAGCCCCAGAACATAGAGGAAGTAAGGAGCAGGGTAGTGAGTACTAAATGCAACTTACCACTCGCTCCCCAAGGGACCCGGTAAGTACAGTGAGTACCTCCATGAGTACAGCTGGAAGCAATCTTTGCACATGCAAAGTAAGAATGGTTCCCACAGCATCCTTGGTGGGAGGGTTATTTGGGAGAGACAATGCTGCTCACCACAGCTCTTACCCCTGGGAGAAGCAATGCTTTATACAACAGCACAATACAGTATCCATTGTTGTGAGGCAATAGGGTCCTATAAAAGTTTGCATCAGTAGTGTTACCACTCCATACAAAGCTGCCATACGCTCATGTATACACTGTTTGGCATTTTAGAATGCAGAATTAATAAGTGTATAATATAATAATTCATCATTTTATTTTGAAGTCGCAGTCAGTAACTTTTTTTTGTGGCTTTAGCTTTAAAAATGTGGCATCTGGCTTTAGCTTTAAAAATGACATCTTTCCAAACTCAAATAGTCACTAATGTTTTAATAACGAAGACGCTTTGGAATATGTTCTAACAGTGAAAAATGCTTCTTTCTCCACTTTTCATCATTATCATACTCTCTTCCTCCTCCAAAATTGACATGTATTCTGAAATCTCTTTTGAATCCATTGTGATCTCCTAAGATGAACTATCAGCTCACTGTTCTATCAAATTACATGTGCCCATAAAAGTCTATGGGGAGGGGAGGGCAGAGCCTAGTGAAGATAAGTGTAGGTTCACAGACATGTTGCTGCTGATAATAGCTTTTTATCTCACCCCAGAGCTCTATTCTTTATAATGTCCTTCATGCTGCTACTTAGTGAGTGAGTGAGAGTTAGGGAGCAGAATCTCCAGTATTTTCCATGTGCGGTGTAAGGGAGATATCCTGGCAGCTAGTGTCTACCCACATTGTCTGAGCCTTTATCCGCAAACTGCAATTATCTGACCCCAGAACACATAACAGGAGATAACCACTCTGAAAGTAATAGATAACTCAGCCCCCCTCCCCTCCAGAGAGCATTTGTCCTGGATCAGATAACAGGCTGGGTGCCTTGATAGCGATCTGTAGACAATGGGAGGAATAATTTCACGTAGCAGGCAAATGAAGCAGCATTGCTAAAGCAATATATTTAGGAAAAATCTTGAATTTACATAAGCTGGCAATATAGGTAAGGATCCTTAAGATGGGAATACCCTTTTAAAACATGATGTTTAGATGTGGTTTTTGCTGTAATTTTTATGATACATGATGCTTATTTTGTGAAGGTAACTGAATAAAAGTGGGGGCAGCTTACTTGGATGATTTTCCCAACGTATTAGTTTTGTGTTACCAGCATTATGCAGCAAAAATAACCATGCATCAGTCTCATGCAGGGTCACACAGTAGTACATGGTTTCCTGTTCATTGCTATTCTTACATAAACCCTCTGTCTATTACATTATAATGATGTGCTGTAATGTACCCCCACTCCCCCAGCACCAGCCCTGCAGAGCTTCTGTCCGTTTACATCTGGCTTCCTGACTGTTGACATTCCTGCAGAGAATTTGCTGCAAAGACCAGTCTAAACTGAGGACGTACACCAGTACTCCTTGTTTTATGGCGTCTGATGTTACTTTTTATTTTTTTAATTTAAACTGCAATGATTTACAATTTGTTACTGGGGCACGCTAAGTACAAGAGTGATGCAGTCTTCTATAATTTTTTTGCCCTGTGTTATAGATCAAATGGTTGCTGTTAATGTATGAAATACTTGTCATTGCTCTTAGCTACAATGCAGAACATTGTGAAGTGACCACAATCTGCTATGAGAAGCTTCCAAGAAGTCTTTGTGCATTAGGAGGAGGACTGGTTTGTGTAGTAGAAATGCATATGACACTTTAAGGCTTGCAACTTTTGAAGCGCTACTAATTGAATTTTAAGGAGTTGTCCCATTAAGGACACTTATCTTCTATCCACAGGAAAGCTGATAAATGTCAGATTGCTGGTGGTCCTCCAGCGATCAAGAGAACAGGCAACCGAAATTCCCCCATGCCTCCTCTTTGTGAACGGGGGCCAGTGTACTTGTGTGACCTACACTGCATTCACTACTATGGGGCTACCAGGCAACACATTGGCGCTCAAATCAAATGGACCAGGCATTGGGGCATTCAGTACCCTGTTCTCCTGATCACTGGGGAACCCAATAGTTGGACCCCCAGTGATCTGATACTTAACTCCTATCCCCAGAAAACTGGCACACAAGACATAAAAAGACACAATTTTATTTGCTTAAATAGTTTTTTTTGCGACTTTTTGTTTCCTGCACCTCCTTCGTTACATTCCTGAAAAGAGGGAGTGGTGAAGGGGGAGGCAGGGGATATCCACTCCACCAGCTTTATTATCAGACACAAGAAATCTTAGGTAAATGATGCTGGAGATCTACGCCAGCTTATAGCATCTCCCGGCATGTACACCACCTCCACCGGCGATGCAATTAATAAATCTGCCCCAATGTAGTCGTTTAGGCTGCAACTGAAGCTCTATAGTAAATATCAATTAGCAGCGCTACACAAAATCGCAGTGTAGCCCAGGCCTAATGGTCCAGCTCTTACTGTACTTTAATAAGTCATTATTGTTACTGGTTTTGCTCTTCCAAATAATATGTAATGCATAAGCTCATCACATTGACATATTGTATAATACATGAGCTACCAATCTAGAGTGCCCTATAAAAGGGCTTCAATCCTAACAAAATCATATGTTAAATGGCTCAGACTGCTGTAAATTACTTAAAAGGAGTCTGTCAGGTGGAATTCACAGCCCAAACCTGTGAAGTATTTTATAGAACAGCTGGAGAGCCTGAAAACTGTCGACTTCTTATGGCCCAGGAAAAAGTCATTTTATTGGATACGCTAATTATCTGTAGGAGCCCTCTAGAGCACCCCAGGGGAAAATTTAAGGAGGTTTTGTGGCAAAATAGTAAAAAAACCTCCATAAGAGGAGTAATCCCATTTTAGACATTTAAGATGTATCTACACAATGGCTGATAGATGTTAGTCTAACATCTGGGACCTGCACCTATGTCTAGTATGGTGGTTCCCTGATTTTTTTTTTTTGCTGAGGTGACCCAAAGCTCTCGACATTCACAGAAGTAGTGACGGAAACAGCCCAACTAACTTGTCTTGGCTAACTCATTATATAAGGGAATAGATAGAGCCTCGCTCATACATGGCCACCTTACCTTGCAGTCTCCGCCTGGGCGCACCTCACCAAGTGTGACAAGGGTTTGGGACCATTGTCCTCAAGATAAGTGCTGGTCCCATCTATCAGACCTTTATGGCATGTCCTAAATGCTTTATGACAACCCAAAAAGTAAGGCAGTATTTGCTAATTTGGAGGCACAATGGCTTCCTTACACATTGCATTTGTCCATCCCTGTAGTATCGCTCCTTGTCCGTCACATTCTTTTCATGGCTGGAAAGGATATAGTGTACATAAGAGGCATTGGAGTTTCTTATTGGCAGTAGGTAGTGACATTACGGCCCACCTCAGATGAGCCAGCCTCATACTGTCAGATGTCTATGCTCTTCACCCCATCTGTGTAAAAACTGCTCACCTTTGTTCCTGCAGACCAGGGAGCAGACTCTTACTAGTGAAGATGTGATGAATTAATTTTATTGTAGGGTGTAAAATTACATATATATAATTTTTTTTTTAACCAGTTTGGGACTGGTTTCACATGTTACACAGATCACGGGTAAGGCGTGACTGGGATGAAGCCAAAAACTGCCAACATGGAGATTGCTGCTGTTTTTAACTGACTGCAGCTAAAAGCATTTTCAGCTTTAATGGCCTCCTGGTGCGCTGATGTTTCATTGTAGAATCACATGAAAAATAGACATTACTGTAAAAGGGGAAAAAAAAAAAAAATTTCCACGAAAACATGATTAGAAGTCCATCAGCTTGTGGCGATGATGTCACTACATTTGGGAACTACCTCCGTGTCGGTTTCCTGGTATGATAATAGTAAGCACTCTCTAGAGGGTTACAGGATCATTACACTAATAACCTACTAGTCTATGGAGAGTTTTAGATTTCCCAGACTATAGGCATGGGTTCGCAGTCCATGACTGTAAGCAGTAACCTGTAGCTTGACGCCTGATTTCAATTTTGGAGTAGGCTGTGGCGCTAAAGGCTCGGCTCGTGTCTGTGATGGTGTTTTCATTTATTTATTTTTTGTCCTTTATATAGAGAGCAAAATAAATATAGTGCCCATAACTTGTGGGTTGCATGATGGACACAAGTCATGGGACAGATCCACTTTACAATAACTCAGGGCTGTGGAGTTGGAGTTAGGGCCAGTTTTGGGTAGAGTTGGAAAAAGTTATCTGCTCTGACTCTGACTTCTAAATAAATTGATTATTTTGTATTATTTTATACAGTTATTAATATTTTATAATTAGATTGTTGCATATTTTCATAGGAATGCAATCACTGGCTTTTTTTGTGAATTAGAATTTACTGCTTCTTCCTGAACAAGGCTGTCAGCCATTTATGGAGGAGTCAATGTCAGGCTATGGAAAAATAGAGAATTTGGAGTTGGTGGATTGACCTTCCGGCTCCTCAGCCCTTCTATAATGGGGTCAGTTGGGTTTCCGTCATTGTGTCCATTATTTTAGCTACACAGATAACATAGCATGCTGTGCTTTTTTTGCTGGGGTTTATGACTGAAGCTCCAAACCAGACTCTGAGACAGATGTGAACCTAGCCAAAGAATGTTTTTGGACTCTGAATACTTTACAACAGTTATGTTCGGCAGTTCTCATTTACACCATGCCCTGAGAAATCGTTTCTATGCTGCCAAGGTAGAGGCTTTGTGGTTGTGTAAGATGTGTGATACTGCGAGGAGTGAGAGTGGATTTACTGTATAGTATGTAATAATAAGAGGCTTTCACCAAATGTAAACTTAGTAGGCCCCACTGTAATGTTAGCCGGATGTCATATCTCTGATTTTGACGGCTATTTTGCATGTCCCCACAATTCTTAGGATCAGCAGGAAGGAATGTTACTCATTAACCGAGGACGGTGCCGAGCAGTGATCTCTTGTGAGATATCGCGCTAGTTAATATGCTCTATTATAATCTTCCTAAGTTAATCAGTCCCGCACATCTAAATTCTGGCTTCTGTGCAGGAGTCAGGCTAGTTCTTATGGTTGTCATTTACTTCTTTAACCCTCTAATGACTTCAGGGCTGTTTGCCATCCACAGTATAATGTTAGGTACCACATTATCTGATGGCCTCCGTTGGCTATAATGGGGTCCATGTTCATCATTTTACCACACATGCCGCGCTATTCGTTTTGGCCCTTTGTATGGAGTGTATAACCAAGGCTCCTAATGCAACCTCCAACACAAATGTGAACATAGGCTTACACCGGTCACCCATGAAACTTCATTCGTTCTTGGATAAACCTTTAGGACTAAGAGCATCTGAGAAAAAGTTTATCGGTTTGTGATATATTTTAGAATGGATTTTTTTATTTTATTCCTTAGCATCCCTAAATATTTGTTCTTTCCATGGCGTCTACATTTTTCCCTTTTCTATTATACTATTCTATTTTTCCTCTTTTCAATTCTATTTTCTTCCCTTTTTTATTGTGCTATGTTTTCTTTTTGTGTTCTACTATTCTACATTTTTTCCCTAATATTTTTTTTTTTCTATTGTGCTATTCTACTATTTTCCCTTTTGTATTCACCTAATAATCTTCCAGTAGATGACCCTCTGTTTTTCCTATGTATTACATTGCCAAATTTAAAATTGCTATAAATCCTGCGAACAAAAGTCCCTCATTTTAATTTGTCATATCTTCCTTCTATAGTTTATATTTTTATTGACTGCTGTCCAGCCCCATTTTTTTTTTTTTTTAAATGCTATAAAATAAAAAGAGCAATACCTGCCTTGCAATTTCCCATTGCTCCGACACTGGTACTTCTCTGGTCTCCTGTCATTCACTGATTTCTGGGCTCTTGTGATGATGTGCCATGTCACGATGTGACCACTGTAGCAATTCACCGGCTGTGGGGTTGAAGTGTTGACAGCACTGAGGTCATTGCAGCAACCAGTGCTTAGCCGCAGGGATTATGTGCTGTTTCGGAATGTCATCGCTGCAGCATTGTGGGCAGAAACCTTTAGCGGACTAAAGAAGCATCATCACAGGAGATCGATAAGGTGAGTATTATCGCTCCTTCTGTTACTTAACAGACTTGTTAGACGCTGGTAAAACAATTATGGGGCTGGTCAACCCCTTTAAGGCCACAATCATACTGACTGGTTTGTGGCAGATTTATCAGTACCAAGTTACAATAGTGGTAGTAAATCTGCATTTATTTCAGGGGATAACATTAAAGTTTATCTTCATGGCATGACGTCACAAATAAGATACCGTCTAGAAACTAAACCACAGGTAACCTGCACAAAGTTGTAGATCAGTGGTTTTCTCAGACCCTACAGCTGTGAAACTACAACTCCCACTAGTCCCAGAAGGCCATGCTGAGAGTTGTTGTTTTTTGTTTTTGTTTTTTTTGCATCAGCTGGAGAGTCATAGTTTGGAGATCACTGGTGTGGATTGTGAAGTATAAATTTCCAAATCTGTTTTTAAAGAGAATTGTCTTTACATTTCAGTAAATTGTAGATACTTGGTGGAAGGCTGCCCAGGTCTGTAAAACACTTGAGTTTTGGAAGAGGTGATGTGTATCTATGCTTTTGGCAGCAGTGACGTGAACAGGTTGTTATTAGTAACCGGTGCCTGGCACCTGCTCAGCCATGCCATCTGGATTAATGCAAAACGCCACACCCCTGTGTACACTTAATTTCCTATTTAAAATGCCAAAAGAGGTCAACTTGTTCTACCACAAGCTTGGACAATTTGCTGTTTAAGCAGTTATAGACTGGTTGCTGCTTTAGTCCTGGAATTTTTAGTCTAATAGGAGCAGATCTACAGGTCACCTCTTTGGTTGTTCATCAGAAATTCCATTCGTAGGCAACTTAATTAAATCTGAATAGTCTGAATTCCAATATATTCTAAACAAGAGCTGTTCTAGGAGCCCTGATAGATAGCCGCCATTGATGTAACCCTGCTTACTGTCTGTAAGGCTTTATTGCAAACTAGAACTTATTTATCTGGCCTCCCACAATTTGTTCGCGGTTGGTCCTAAGCCTATTGATCTATAGCTTCATGGGAAAAGATTCAGCTTGCCTTGTAATGACTCTAAGCTTAGGCGTTCACTAGGCTGGGGGGATCCTCCCCATTCATTTATGTTGAGGACTCAGCCAAACATGCATAGGTTATGAACAGGAAGAGGTGAGAAAACTTCTGCCAGACATGTCTGGCAGCATCTTGTCTCACCAAGAACGTAAGCATCAGTCATATATAACCAGAAAATTACTTTTAGTCCAGCTCTTTGTATCATTTAATAGGCGCTGAGTCTGGCACAGTTGGATTTTTTTTTCTCTAGCCTCTACTGTTCCTGAGCAATAAATGCAGTTAGTTTTGGTGTCTGATTTGCTATTTAGGCTCTGTACTGTCAGGAGGGGGTGTCCAGCAGGAGCAGGCAATGAGTTTTCGAGGAATTTAGAATCAATGGCCTATCTTTAAGGATCTGAACTTTAGTATCGATGTCCAGCTACTACACAGAAAACCTCTCTAAAGTTCCTACCACTAGAAGTCTCCCTTGTAGCTAATTTGCAGTTCACTCCCTGTTGTCAGGGAAGGTTTGTCCATAGATACCATCCAAAAGCAAGATGTCTTCACAGTAAGTGAAGAGGGAGGTTCTGTTACATCTTCACACAGTGAATGGAGAGGGGAGGGGTTGATTCTCTTCATAGACTCCATACACAGGTCTGCAGACTGCTTGCTCTGTGTAAAGGACTGAGACACATGACACGTAAGGCCCTGAAGACTCACCTATTCAGGAAGGCCCCCAAAAAAAAAAAAAAAAACTATTCTCCCCCCCCCCCCTCTTTTTCCCCCCTCCCCCCCTCCCTTTTTTTTTCTTTTCCTCTCCCCCATAATTTTACCCCCCGGGGGGCGCGGGCCCTTAACTCTTTCTCCCTGGTTGGTTATTTTTTTTTTTTTTTTTTTTTTTTTTTTTTTTGTAAATTTATAAAACAAAAAAAAGGAAAAAAAGAAAAATTTAATGGTTATTAATAAAAAAAAAAAAAAAAAAATTGGAAAAAAAAAATTAAAAAAAAAAAAAAAATGTTTTTTTTTTTTTTTTAACTTTTTGCTGGTTGTTTTTTTAAAAGGGGGGGGGTGTTTAAAAAAAAAAAGGGGGTTTTTTGGGTGTGGGCCATAATTTTTTTGTTTGTTTTTTTTTCTTTGGGTGGGTGGTTTTTTTCCCGGGTTTTTTTGTTTTGTGTTTTTTTGGGTCTCCTGTTTTTTGCTCTTGGGTTTTTTCTGCGTTTTTTTTTTGTTTTTATATTTTTTTTTAAACTCGTTTTATTGAAAATTGCGTATCAGACAAAGGAAAAGAAATCAAAACAAATACATAACATGTTGCGCACCAAAAAACGAGAATTTCAATGTAAATTCACTCAACGCACCACATCCCACCTCGCCAGGTCCTCGTCCCATCCGGACCATATAACGTAGACTCGGTACAGAAAGAATATAATCAGGACATGCGTAATACTGTATACATCAGTTATCATGTACAAAACATGCAGTCAATAAGTCAAGGGTAACAACAAGGATACACTCCAAAATGAGAGGTCGTGGATACTCCCGGTGTCTCGCACCCCTCACGGCATGAGTAAATTAATGGCAGAGCGCAATGAGGGAGCCGTATATTGGGTTACCGGAGAATTGCACCATGTTCCCCACACCTTATGGAATTTCTGAGGGCACCCTCTCCCTTTATACACAATCTGGTTATAAGGAAGAACAGTATTAACAAGTTTCTTCCACTGAGATACTGATGGGGGTTTCGGAGCCATCCATCGCAGTGCGATAGCTTTCCTAGCATAAAATAAAGACTCCCTCAAAAGGATTCTAACATGGTGTTGCCATATTTCTTCATCTAATACGCCGAAAAGGCATATCTCTGGGGTTAATGGTATAGGTTTAGCCAGAACTTCCGCCAGGAGATCCACGACCCCTTTCCAAAAACATTGTATGATCGGACATTCCCAAATCATATGCCAAAAGTCTGCCTGTGGACAAAGACACCTAAGGCATCCGGGGTTGGGCAGACGTCCCATTTTGTATAGACGGGAAGGTGTCAAGTAACATTGGTGTAGAATATACGTTTGAATCAGTTTGTTGTTAGCTGAAGGTGACACATGTTGAGGAGATTCAAGGATATCTTGAAACATCTCATCTGTGAGAGTTGGGATATTTATGCTCCATCGCGTCAAGGCCGGGGCGTCCAAAGTGGACACCTTGGCCTGTATCAGATGTGCATATAAAGTAGATATCAAACCCCCAGGGCCCTGTGAGCGAAGTATGCAGATAAGCGGATACTCAGATATATTGTCCAATCGATCCGGGAACTGAGAAGAAAGTGCATGTCTAATCTGTAGATATCTAAAGAACTGCGTTCTAGGGATGCCATAGGAGGAGCTTAGCGAGTCAAACGTTTTAAAAACCCCTTGTATGTACAGGTCACTAAGAGAGGACACGCCATACTGCGACCAGGCCCGGGCGCCAGGCAGGGCAAATAACGTCGGCAGACCAGAGTTGTGCCAAAGCGGGGTCTCCGCAGGTATATCAGAATAAGTGGACACCTTTTTCGCCTGACGCCAGACCTGTCCCGCCAGGGCATGGATGGGCAACAATTTCCCCCTAAACAAGGCCGGGTGTTCCAACACCGGCCACAGATTATGCAGACCCAGGTGGTGAGCCAGATGTGCCTCGGACCTCGGTAGGGGATCAGATGAGAGCCACTTCCTAATAAAACGGAGCTGTCCTGCCAGGTAGTAAAGAAACAGATCAGGGAGTGATGTGCCCCCGAGCTGCTTTGGTCGTTGTAGAGATGACAACCTAAGCTTAGATCTAGAGTTTCCCCATATAAAGGAGATAATGAGGGAGTCCATTTGTTTAAAAAATCTAAGGGGCACGGACACAGCAGAATGGCTTATAGCATATAGACATTTGGGTAGTACTATCATTTTAACTAGGTTGATTCTACCAGCCACCGACAAAGGCAGTGTAGCCCAAAGATTAAACTTAACCCTAAAGTGCGAGATGAGCGGAAAGATGTTCTGTTCCAAAAAACACCTATGGTCCCTAGATATAAAGATGCCCAGATATTTGCAGGTTGAGACTGTAGTCAATCCACATACCACATTCCCCTCAGCTACACTTGACGCACGGCCAATATGCATGTATGAGGACTTAGTCCAATTGGTCCGTAGGCCAGAATAATTACCAAATTCGTCAATTATAGCCATGGCTCTGGGCAGAGACCGGGAGGGGTCGCTCATAAACAGGAGTAAGTCATCGGCATATAGTGCTGTTCTCTCCTCCCGGGTGCCTATCACTATGCCTTTATATGTGGGGTCATTCCGAAGCAGTATTGCCAAGGGTTCCACCGCCAGAGCAAACAGTAGCGGTGACAATGGACATCCTTGTCTTGTACCCCTACCCAAAGGAAAGTAGGAAGACAACGCGCCATTAATGGACAGCGCCGCTCTAGGGGAACAGTATAGAAGGGAAATCCAGGTAACAAACCCCTCTCCAAATCCGTATCCTCGCAACACCTGCAATAGAAAAGGCCACTCGACAGAGTCGAACGCCTTTGTTGCATCTAAAGAAGCCATCGCCCAGTCATGTGAGGATGATGCCCCAATCTGAGTTATCACCTGAGCCCTTCTAAGATTATCCGATGTGGATTTTCCAGGCATAAAGCCTGTCTGATCCGGATGGACAAGGTCGAGAACAACAGAATTTAGCCTTTTCGCCAACATTTTAGCAAGGAGTTTATAATCTATATTAAGCAGTGATATAGGCCTATATGAGCCACAGTCCAGCGGATCCTTGTCAGGCTTAAGTAACAGGATAATGGTGGCGTCATAAAAGGACTCCGGGAGACTGGGACCCACAAAGGCAGCGTTATAACAGTCAAGCAACACCGGGAGAAGCAGGCCCCCATACTGGGCATAAACCTCCACCGGGATGCCGTCCGGACCCGGCGATTTGCCCCTTGCCATATCTGCCAGGGCACCCGATAGCTCCTCTAGCGTAAAAGGGGAATCTAAAAATTCACGTTGGTCTTCTGACAATGTAGGAAGGGGGATCAAGCCCAAATAGGTGGCAAGCTCTCCGTCAGTGACTCTAAGCTTGGAGAGGTATAACTCACTGTAATACCTATAAAATCTGTCACTAATGGCCAAGCTATTGGACAGTACCTCCCCCGTCTCTGAATGTACTCGTAGTATTGCAGGTGAGGCTGTGTTTTGATGTATCAGTTGAGCTAGAAAGCTGCTCGACTGGTTGCCGAGTTCGTAAAACTTCTGTTTGCTAAAAAACAGAGACCTACGTGCCTTGTCATGCAGTATATGCAGATATTGTCTACCCGTCTGCAACCATTGAGACCTAGCCTCATCAGTTGGATTAGCCACGTATGCGGCTTCGAGCGAGGCACACTGGGTCGCCAAAGTGGTCTCCAACAGCGAGGATTCCCTCTTTACAAAGGAAATGGAGGACTTAATACAACCCCTAAGATATGCCTTCATAGTTTCCCATAAGAGGAGCGGAGAAGTGTTTGGGGAATTAATGGTCAAAAACGTCTGAAGTTGATCAGGTATTCGATCATGTGGTACAAATAGTTTCAACCAAAATGGGTGGATTCGCCAACCCTGTCGTGGCTTAGCAGCCGTACTACTATTTAATTGGACCAACAACGGGGAATGATCAGACACTGCCCTGGGTAAATAGGATATGGTCTGCAACAAAGAATATGCTTTAGTATTTCCAAAAGCATGGTCAATCCTGGACAGAGTATGTCTGTTGGCAGAGTGACAGGAAAAGGTGCGGGCCTCCGGAAACCGGACCCGCCACAAATCCAACCACCCCAATTCACGGATCACTCCGGCCATTGTAGTAGGGCGAGGCAGAGAGGGGGAACCTGGCTCCGCGGAGAACCGATCCAATGCAATATCCATAACTTTGTTAAAGTCACCCAAACATAATGCAATAGCCCCAGGGAATCGGGTCGCAAACTGCGCAGCCTGCTGGAGCACAGCAAGATCAGACGCCGGTGGCAAGTACACACCCAGGATAACATACAGGACAGAGTCAACCCAGGCCTGGACAAAAACGTATCGTCCCTCGGGGTCCCTTACAATGAGGCCTGGCTCCCACCTGAGTCTACGATGCACCAAGATGGACACCCCCCTGGAATAGGAAGTGTGTGTAGAGTGAGCCGCCCACTGAACCCATGGCTTCTGAAGTCGCCTGGAATTGTCTGGAACCAAATGAGTTTCCTGAAGGCATATGAGGTGTGGGTCAGCCCTCCTAATCTGAGAGAAAACCAACGACCTCTTTCGTGGGCTACCCAGGCCCCTCACATTCCAAGATAGTACACTAAAGGACGCCATGGTCGTCTAAGAGTGTAATGTAATCATGGCAATTCAGGACCCCAAAAGTGACCCGCCTATGAGTGTGTAGCGCGTGGCTGAGTGAAACACAAAGTGGTGTGCAGCAACCTAAGAACCATATACAAACGAAATGAACCATTACACCCCTAAAGGGTGTGAGACATACTACTGGCATAAACAAACAATATTTGTTAAATTAACCGTGGCTACAATTAACGGGGGAAGAAGTGCACCCACAGTGGTTGGTATACGGGGCACTGTCTTAAAGGTATGGATAATCACTAGGCTAGGAGATATACTATTCAACAGAGCCAGGTTCACATGAGTAAATGAGATACACCGGCGCCCCGGGGGTCGCCAGCCCAGGTAACTATAAGACTACAGGATACTATAATAACAGAACCGCACTTTTCATAAAACTACTTATGCAATAAACAAGAGCATCCCGTAATACATAAGTCCTTATGTATGGTCCGATCGGACCTCTCACCACACGCCGTCAGGATCATCGTCTCGGAGATCGAGGAAGAAGAGATAGCCAGTCCTCCACATCCCTCGGTGAAGTAAAGAAAAGGGACCTGCCGTCATGGACGACCCGAAGACGTGCTGGGTAAATCATGGAGTATTGTATAGCCTTTTCTCTCAACCGCCTCTTAACGGCCACGAAGGATGCTCGGGTCTTCTGGAGAGCCGCCGAGAAATCTGGAAACATGGCCACTGCTGCTCCGTTGTACTTAAGCTCGCCGGCCTGGCGCGCAGCCCGCAACGCCGTATCCCGATCCGTGCTGTTAATCAGACGGGCCAACAAGGGTCGAGGAGGTGCGCCCTGAGGCGGCGGTTTAGCCGGAACCCTATGGGCCCGTTCCACTGCAAATATTGGTGAGAAGTGAGCCTCCAGCAGGACATTTTTCAGCCACCCCTCCACAAAGGCCCGAGGATCTTCACCCTCCGCCCGCTCCGGCAGGCCCAGGATACGGAGGTTGTTTCGTCGCAATCTATTCTCCAAGTCATCCGCACGCTGGGTCCACAAACTTGCAGCTCTCTCCAGCTCCTGGAGTTTGTCAGGAAGTGGGTTAACAGTGTCCTCTACCTGAGAGACCCGATCCTCCACCTCACACACCCTGCCTCGCAAGGTCTGAAAGTCCTGACGGAGCAGGCCCAGGTCGATTTTTACCTCCTCAATTTTCCCGGTCAGCGAGGAAGTGCCGGCATGGATCGCCTCCAGTAGCTGTCCAGTAACTTGCTTTAAAGTGGGCTCGGGGTCCTCCTCTGGAAGGGCAGGAGAGGCTGCCTCAAGCGATGGTGATGTAGAAGAGGATGCTGCCCTGGAGAACCCCCTCAGGCGATCAGAGACAGAGGTTGATTGCGGGCGACTCATTTTAGAGAGTCGGCGGCCGCTCTTCCTGCGTTCCGTACGGGTGGATATGTTGGCAGAGGAGGAGGTGTGATTGTAGCAAGACCTGGCCGGCCCCAGAGGATTATAGACAAGGTCTCTGGCTAATAGCAGTTGCACAGTAGGAGCCTCTATGTCAGGCCACCAGGGCCAATAAGCCAGCCGAGGACAGACAGTAACTCAACAGTCCAATAGTATCGATGGCAACAGACTCTGGATTATAAGCGATGTCTCCAAGAGAGAGCCGTCAGCAGAGTAATGAAATAAATAGATTGCCAGGAGGAACTAAGAGGGAACGGATGGCAACTCAGCGATCCAATAGTGCCGATAGCAACAGTCACTGGATTATAAGTAAGGCCTCCAAGAAGGCCAGTAGCGAAGTGATGGAGTAGATAGATTGCCAGGAGGAACTAGAGGAGGACAGATGGTAACTCAACAGTCCAATAGCACATACAGCAACCGTCACTGGATTATAAGTAAAGCCTTCCAGAGAAGCAGTCAGCAGGACGATAAATCGTACAGAGGCACACACCTTCAATGGGTCAGAGACAGTTGATGGCTGCCACAGATATTGCCTTGCACTACTGCCCAGAGGAGCCAGGGGATGGTCCTATCGTGCCCAGCAGCAAGCAGGAGAGAGGAATGCCGGCTCCCAAACTTCCAGGCAGGGAACCATAGAAGGAACCGTCAGAGATAGGCTCAGCTCGCCAGGAACGCCAGACTCAGCGCCCCCTCATCAGCAGATGGCCAAACCGGTCAGGGTTAAAATGGCCGCCCGCCACGTGGAGAGAGGGGAGACCGCCGTCCGGGTGCCAGCAGGACCAGCGGCCCCAGCGGTGCCTGCACAGCCCAGGCCGGCCCACGAGCGCAGCCCCAGAACGGCAGCTCCACCCCAGCTCCAGGCCACAGCAGCGCGGGACAGAGCGGCTCCGGCAGCGGCGGTGGGAGTGTATGGCCGCCGGCCACGTGTAGCGATCACCGACTACTACCCAACGGAGAAGGACACCGGCAGAACGGGAGCTCTGGAACCAGGAGGAGGGCCTCAGAAGTGCGTTCCAGCGGACAGCGAACCCGGGCACCGGTAAGCAAGGATGGATTTCAGGATGGATGAGCGGCTCTAGCCGGAGCTCCGCTCACATGCGACCGTCCATGTCGCCCCCCCCCCCCCCCCCCCGCCCCCACCACACATTTATTTAAAATAAAATAAAAAATAAAAAAAAAAAAAATAAAAAAAAAAAAAAAAAGGAGGGGGGGGGGGGGGGGCCCATTAATACACACACAAAACCCCAACAACAAAAAAAAAAAAAAAAAAAACAAAAGGGGAAAAAAAAAGAAAAAAAAAAGAAAAAAAAAGAAAAAGAGAGGAGGAAAAAAAAATAAAAAAAAAAAAAAAAAAAAAAAAAAAAAAGTTATATTTTTGAGTGGTTTTGTTCTTGGGGCTCTGTTCTTCTTTTAATTTATATGAAAACCCTAAGGATAAGGACAAAAACAATCCTCTTTTTTTTTCTTTTCTCCCAAATAAAAAGCGAAAGGAGGGAAAAAAAAAAAAGATAGAAAACAAAAATAACTTTTGATCCCTGTAGAGGGGAGATGAACCCACATATTTGTATGATGTTTGTGGTGTTGTACTGTTTTAGTGTTTTATTTTATTTTTTTGTTTTGTTTTTGGAGAAGGGCATTTGATTTTGGGCTTTTTTGGGCCCCCCCCCTTTTTGGGCCCCTTTTGGGGGCCGCGGGGGGTTTCCCCGCCGCCCCCCGCCCCCAAGGGGGGCCCCCGCCCTCCCCCCGCCGGGTGCCGCTTTTATTTTTGCTGATGTCGACACAGTTTGTGTCTCACCCATCACGTTTCCTGCAGACTTTTTCCTGTTTGCGTGGCTTGGATACATGTATTTATCTTTAATATTCTCTACACTTTTCATAGGTGTTGCCGAGTTTGCAGTAGTTAATGCATCAGATTCCAATGTGAATTATGTCAGTATTTACCCTGACAATGCAGATACTGTTTTTCTCCATAGGAGATGTCTTAGGCAGGTGTAGGCTTGTCTCCCGAAGTAGAAATGATAGTATTGGCTTCATGAGGATATAGTGAAGATACTGCTTCCTTTCAGACATGCCATTAGTTTTGGACTGAGCTATATATTTGCCTTCAGTGTAATAACTTATACATTAGAGACTTGGATCAAGGAGAGCAGCTAGGAAATGCTGATGCACAGATCTATCATATGTATTAATGCAGACTGCAAGCATCTTAAGATACCATTTATTTCTTATAGGACTCTTATTTATATGCCTTTCAGGAAAAGGATCCAGAGCACTTGCAGGACTTATGATCGCCCTTGGGATCTTGTTTGCATATAGAATAAAAGTGCTTTTCTCTGCACTTGCACAGATCTTTTAGATCCATACCTGGTGCTAGTAGCCATGAACAGTCTGACAGACTCCCTTTTAAAGGGATATTTTGTTTCAGATGTTTATGGCGCATTCACAGGATATATCATAAATGGTTGATCGCTGCAAGTCCAAGAGGTGGGATCTACAGCTATCTATAGAACAGGGGTCTCCAACCCTCGTGGTGAGGCAGTCAGTAAATGTTTGCACACAACCCCCCCCCCCCCCTCACATGTTGGAGAGCTACAAAAACCAAGCCATTTGGACAGGCATGTAAAAAATGCTGCAGAATAAGAATGACTTAAAGTAATACTATTAACACTTCTATTTTTTATCAATTAAAAAAAATGAAGTGAATGAGGAAAAGAGAAATCTAAATCACATCAATATTTGGTGTGACCTTTGCCCTTTGGAGGAGGAGTCCTGGAAGTGATGATACGGCCCCCACAGAGCCCTGATCTCAGCATCATCCAGTCTGTCTGGGATTACATAGAGACAGAAGGATTGGAGCAAGCCTACATCCACAGAAGATCTGTGCTTAGTTCTCCAAGATGTCTGGAACAACTTCCCTGCCGAGATCCTTCAAAAACTGTCTGCAAGTGCACCTAGAAGAATTGATGGAAGGCAAAGGGGCAAAGATCACACCAAATATTAAACTATTAACACTTCTACCTTTTAAAGCGTTGTGTTACTCTGCAGCATTTTTTTTAACACCTTCCTAAAACTTTTGCCTGGTACTGTACATGCATACAAATATATATATCTATATCTATCTGTGACATACACACATACAATATATACTCTTGGAGCCTGTGTTTTCATCTGTGCTGGAATCCGTTGGAGACTCTGTAGCAGAAACAGCTGAAAATTGGTGGAGAGAAAAGTCTTGCATGAAGGACTTTCCTCTCCAACGCTTTCAATTTGAAAATGGTGGACCCCACTGTAGTCAATGGAGTCCGCTGGGGCTCCGTGTGTAACCGCTGTTTTAGTGGTCCGGCTTACGGGTTCCCTGGCAGACCTGACTGATGGAGAGAACAACACTAGTGTGAACCTCGCCTCAATGAGTAATTGAAAAATAAATTCTATAGGCTTCCTGTGTAAAGTCTTGTTGGCAAAAAATCGAATAGTTGTCCTTATCTGCCCGATTCTTTCCTGTGCCGGTCCGATTCTGAGTAGTATCAGTAAGCGCAGACGTTCATTAGCCTGTAGTTTTTTGAGCTATTATGACTGGTATGAACATGAACGCACTCGGCACAGTAATGCAGAGTCAGATTAAGGTGCGGGGACTGTATTTTGCTGCAGATCTATAGTTACAGTGCTGCGGAATATGTCGGCGCTATATAAATAAAATTTATTATTATTATTATTAGTTACATAGTTAATAATGTTGAAAAAAGATGCAAGTCCATCATGTCCAACCTATAATCCTCCAATGTTGATCCAGAGGAAGGCAAATCCCTCCATGAGGCGGATGTCAATTATCCTATATTAGGGGAACAATTTCTTACCAACTCCAAATATACCAATCCGAATAAACCCTTGGATCATTCTCTCATCTCCAAAAACCTAGCTCCTGTAACCTGTAGTTGTAAGAGCTATGGTAGCTAAATCTATGAGGAAATCCATGTTACATGTGCTCAGAGTTTTGGTGCAGGTGTCTGTCCCACCTTGGTGCAGGTTTTCAGCGTTGCATTGAAATTCAACCAAAAAAAAAAAAACAAAACCAAAAAAACTGCTGTGTCTGAGCATGGCCTTAGACAGTACATTTTGCTGTTATAAATGTAATAGTTTATAATGTCAGCTTTTTACAATGTGATGATAAAGCAAGGAAATGCAGAGTCTAATAACAGTCAGTAGTGGAAATGTTTTATGTGAAGGTCCTGTTTAGATGGTGATATGGGGGCTTGGAGGGAAGAATACCAGGACAGGCGTATGGCAGGCGATGTTTGCCAGTCTACTGGTAAGGTTGTGTGCGCGTCTGGTGCCAAACAACCCAAATAGTCTGTTTCAGGTTTCTATAATAAATAGGAGTGATTATGAATCAGGTTAAAACTTGGTAAGAATTTAGTGTGTAGATCATGTGCTCCCTCTAGTGGCTGCAGTTCATAATGCAGTCATTGGAACTTGTGCATGGTCCGTTGATGTTTCCTTCCAGTTATATAGAAAATCGATTATGCATGAATCTGCGCTTTTTAATAGCAGATGGGATTGGCCACATTACTCATTGGTGATGCCATAATGTATGGCTTTTAACTACTGATCATGTATAGGTATGACATATTGTCTCTAGCATTCTGTTAGCTATAGGTTCACACTTGCCCAGGGCTCTCTGTCATAAGGGTCTCCTGGCGAAGAGCCCGTCCGCTAATACATCGGTTACTTGTGAACACCATTTTTTGTTTCTACCTTAAGAACCCAACAACCCTGTCTTCACGATTTTATAATTTATATTAAAATTGGGAGAAATAACAGGGAAGATATGATGAATAATTGTCAGCAGATCCCATTGACTGTGCCCTGAAATGTACGGTCACCGGTGTGACATGATCTACTATATACTGTGTACTGTGGGGTTTGTGGTTGATCTTTTTTATTATTTTTGTTCACCTGGACTGTGTAATGTGTGGTGAGCTCTGCCACCTAGTGGAAAAATCTTCTTTTTTTTTTTTTTTTTTTTTTTTTTTTTTATATACTGTATATCTAAGAGACACACACCTAACTTTCCATTTGGTCTGCGCATTTGATGGCTTAATCGCTAAAATGACCAGTCCTTGCTCATTTCATGATTTTTTATTTTAGTGTTGAGTTAATTTCATCAGTTTTATTAGCGTCTCATGTCTTTTTGACTAATTTATTGCTTAAAAATCATGTTGTTCATGTTATTTATCACGCCTGCTCATTTTGTCTGCCAGTCCTTTCCTCTGCTGAGCTGTGCCTGTATTATTAAGTAGCTCTGGCCAGAATTAAAATCTGCAGCATTCAGGGACTGGTGTAGGTTTCTGGTATAACGTGCACCAGTTTCTGGCGAAAGTTATAGGAAAATTGTCCAGCCGAAGCATCTCTACCCACTTTTGCAAAATGTGGCGTATGGGGTGCAGAACCAACACTGCGGTGCATCACTGGCACATAAAAGACTGTGTGCCAAAGAGGCTCTCACACTCACCTATGCCAGGTAACTCGCGCAGATGGGTTAGTAAATTTCCTAGGTTATGTTGGTGGTATTAAAATGATGAATGGCAACAGCTGCTGTAATATTCTACCTTCTTAGATTGTGACTGTCCATACATATCCCCTGCAGTGGCTGCTTAAGGGGAGTCTGTCATCAGAATCCAGCATATCAACCTATCTGTGCAGATAGAAAGGTTAGGTCACTTGAATCAGTGTTTTCCCCTTGAGAATTGTTGCCTCCATTGCTAAGATATCACCATTTTTTGTCAATATGCAAATGAGTTCTTTGAAGCAGTGAGGGTGTCATTGCTCCATAGAGGTAAGCTGCAACACCCTCATTGTCCCAAAGACCTGATTTGCATATTGACAAAAACTGTGCTTTCTCTGCAATGGAGGCAGCGAGTCACAAGGGGAAAACTTTGATTCAGGTGACCCTAACCTATCTATGCGCAGGGCCGGGGTCTGGTGACAGACTCTCTTTAAGTGAATGGCCAACAATGTAGTAACTCACCAACTTGTCTTTTAGTTCAGGAATTACATTACCAAAAGTGCACATGAATAACTTTCCCATGAAACGTAGATGTCGTACCTCGGACATGTTTATCGACAACCATCTTATTAGAATAATTTTTTTCCTTTGTCAGGTTGGGGCGGAGCTTACTGTTTATAGTCTATTTAATAAACCGTACATACTATGAATGCAGTTGTGTAGAATTTGCGTATAGGATAAGTCAGGTAGTTCTTATTTACTTAGTTTTTGTGGTTCTCATTTTTCAGAAATTTCAGGACATTGAAGAGGCACATCTCATTCGAGTGAAGGAGATCATCGGCTGTTTTTCCCATTCTGTTAGCGAGGTCCATATTCAGATAGGCCAGGTAAGTTCACTATGACAGTTGTTATTTATGTGGATGACAGTAATATAGTGGATCGTACATGTATATTTATGAATCTTAAAGTGTACCGAAACTTTCTAACAACTTTTGACATGTTATAATGACCTATCAGAAGTTTTGATTGATAGGGGTCCGGGTTCAAAGACCTCCATCAGTCGCTAAAATGAAGGGGCAGAAGTGATTATCCGAGTGCTCTGTCCGATTGACTTTGTTGGGCTCGCCTTAGAGCGATGACAGCTGAAGGGGCACAACGCTCAGCAGAGCACTTCTGCCACTACATTTTAGTGATGGAGTCTGTCAGATTTATAGCGTTGAAACATAATAAACTGCAATTCAACAGTATCTTCGTGTCTTATATTAGCGATCTGAGGAACACCTGTTTGAAGAGGACCTTTCACCTCCTCCGCCAACTATATCTCTTTACATCTTTTAATAGGCTGCTCCTCTCATTCCAGTGGAAGAGTGAAGAAATTAGGCGATACCTTTTAGAGGCTAACTGAGTATATTTATAAGTAAGCTTTCAGAAGCACAAGCTTCCTTCATCAGACATGGTGTTCTACAAGAACTGAAAATTCACAGATTTTTATACACATGGTCTTCAAAGGATTTTAGAGTCCTTAAAAAGGTATCGCCTGATTTCTTCACTCTTCCACTACTTTCAATGGCTAACACGGTACAACATTATACTCCTCTCATTCCAGCACAAAGACCATTAAGCTAAGCATATGGGCTTGTTGATAATTTGCACATAAGCACACTCATGCAAATAGTCTCAAGGTTCATGGATGCAAAATGGAGAAATTCATCTTTGCAAATTAGTTTTGTGGAGCACTAAGGGCAGGGATTCACTCGAACAACATCTATCATGGAGTATCCCCACCCAGCACCGCCCATGACTGATATCTCTCGTGCATCAGTGCTACCTTATCTGAAATTCCATGCATGTGCGGATTGTCCAAGGTTCAGCACATGCACAGAACAGCCTGGCTCCATGCTGGATTTCATGAGCTGTGCTGCACATGTACCAGTGAATGGCGAGTGTAGATTTTGGATCAGGTGGCATTGATACATAAGGAAAGCTTTTGAAGCGATGATAATCAGCGAGATATGGAGCTTGGGCAAGTGAATCCCTGCCCTTTGTTCTCCACAAAAATAATTTGTTTGTAAATTAAGAGATTAATTTTCCGCTTGTAAGTCGCTGCCTCTGTTACCAATATATATTGCCTTTATGATCAGTAGGCAGATGAGCTCTTTGGAGCAACAAGGGTGTTGTCATTGCCTCAAAGAGGTAAGTGGCAAAGTCCTCTTTGCTCATATGAACTAATTTGCATATTGAGAAAAACAGCGATATCTTGGCAACAGAGGCACGGATTCACAAGAGAATTTTTTTGTTGATTTGTGCCCCCATGCCACTTTACTAAAAAGTTGGCATAACTGAGGATAGTGAGAGCGGTTTCCAATGGCCCATAGATTTACTGTAGTTTGTGCAAGACAGGTGGTGAATATTACAGCTCAAACCAGCTAGGGGTCGGCATAGATTTTAGTTTCTGGCGCATGGATGGCAGGAGAGCCACTGCAGCCCAGTGAAGATCATGACTGGCATAAGAAAAAACACCCTCCTTGATAGATCCCCACAGTGTTCTTAAAGAAGATGTTCCAGAATTGTTATACTAGAAGGAATACAGTTATTTCCTTGACATCACCACACTCTGGGAAAATCAACAAGGCCTGGTGGGAATCACTGAAAAACTAACTAAATAGTGCAATGGCATAACAAGGGCCTGATAAAGTTACGTTGATGGCAGATCTATTTTTTGCCTTATTGAAAATCTTAAAATTCATCCATATTAAATAATATTGAAATTGATTCCCATCTTGACAGCATTTTTCGGAGATAGGAATAACCCTTTAGTCTCCTTTTAGACATCATTTACTTTGCTGCTTTACTGTCTCACACTGCAGGTTTTCCGTTGGAAAATACTGTGTGTGCATGTAGCCTTAAAGTCACCGAGCTTTTCATGACTACTACCATTGTTTGTCTATGGGGATTACATGGCTATGTGCCTGATTCTGCAGCAGGTCTGACTGAAACACCAGAACTCAATAATTAAAGGCAACAGTGCATGCATGGATCACAGACAACGCTGCTGAGTAACTTGTTTGTATGAATAAAGCCTTACTGGTGCCACACTATTATATAGATCATATATATATATATATATATAAACAATATTTTGATCCCTTTCTAGATTAATAACCATTCATGCACATTACACACTAATTAATATATATATATATATATATATATATATATATATATATATATATATTGTACAGTACAGACCAAAAGTTTGGACACACCTTCTCATTCCAAGAGTTTTCTGTGTTTTCATGACTATAAAAATTGTAGATTCACACTGAAGGCATCAAAACTATGAATTAACACATGTGGAATTATATACTTAACAAAAAAGTGTGAAACAACTGAAAATATGTCTTATATTCTAGGTTCTTCAAAGTAGCCACCTTTTGCTTTGATTACTGCTTTGCACACTCTTGGCATTCTCTTGATGAGCTTCAAGAGGTAGTCACCTGAAATGGTTTTCACTTCACAGGTGTGCCCTGTCAGGTTTAATAAGTGGGATTTCTTGCCTTATAAATGGGGTTGGGACCATCAGTTGTGGTGTTCAGAAGTCAGGTGGATACACAGCTGATAGTCCTACTGAATGGAGTGTTAGAATTTGTATTATGGCAAGAAAAAAGCAGCTAAGTAAAGAAAAACGAGTGGCCATCATTACTTTAAGAAATGAAGGTCAGTCAGTCGGAAAAATTGGGAAAACTTTGAAAGTGTCCCCAAGTGCAGTGGCCAAAACCATCAAGCGCTACAAAGAAACTGGCTCACATGAGGACCGCCCCAGGAAAGGAAGACCAAGAGTCACCTCTGCTGCGGAGGATAAGTTCATCCGAGTCACCAGCCTCAGAAATGGCAGGTTAACAGCAGCTCAGATTAGAGACCAGGTCAATGCCACACACAGTTCTAGCAGCAGACACATCTCTACAACAACTGTTAAGAGGAGACTGTGTGCAGCAGGCCTTCATGGTAAAATAGCTGCTAGGAAACCACTGCTAAGGACAGGCAACAAGCAGAAGAGACTTGTTTGGGCTAAAGAACACAAGGAATGGACATTAGACCTGTGGAAATCTGTGCTTTGGTCTGATGAGTCCAAATTTGAGATCTTTGGTTCCAACCACTGTGTCTTTGTGCGACGCAGAAAAGGTGAACGAATGGACTCTACATGCCTGGTTCCCATCGGGAAGCATGGAGGAGGAGGTGTGATGGTGTGGGGGTGCTTCGCTGGTGACACTGTTGGAGATTTATTCAAAATTGAAGGAATACTGAACCAGCATGGTTACCACAGCATCTTGCAGCGGCATGCTATTCCATCTGGTTTGCGTTTAGTTGGACCATCATTTATTTTTCAACAGGAAAATGACGCCAAACACACCTCCAGACTTTGTAAGGGCTATTTGACCAAGAAGGAGAGTGATGGGGTGCTACGCCAGATGACCTGGCCTCCACAGTCACCAGACCTGAACCCAATCGAGATGGTTTGGGGTGAGCTGGACCGCAGAGTGAAGGCAAAAGGTCCAACAAGTGCTAAGCATCTCTGGGAACTCCTTCAAGACTGTTGGAAGACCATTTCAGGTGACTACCTCTTGAAGCTCATCAAGAGAATGCCAAGAGTTTGCAAAGCAGTAATCAAAGCAAAAGGTGGCTACTTTGAAGAACCTAGAATATAAGACATATTTTCAGTTGTTTCACACTTTTTTGTTAAGTATATAATTCCACATGTGTTAATTCATAGTTTTGATGCCTTCAGTGTGAATCTACAATTTTTATAGTCATGAAAATACAGAAAACTCTTGGAATGAGAAGGTGTGTCCAAACTTTTGGTCTGTACTGTGTGTATATATATATATATAGATAGATAGATAGATAGATAGATAGATAGATAGATAGATAGATATCTAAATATAGATATATATATATAGATAGATATATTATGCTCCCTGTCTAGATTAATAACCATTCGTACACATTATGCATTATAATGTACTATTATTTATAGATTATGCTTCCTATCTGGATTCATAACCATTCATTTTACTTTTATTAATTGATTTCCAGGTTCATGAAGACTTCATAAACAACATGGAAAACATCACCGTGGACAGTTTACTGGAGAAGTTTGCAGAATCTAAAGGCACGGGGAAAGAGAGACCCGGTGAGTGCGTCTTCCTGGCACCTGCATGTACATGAGCGGATGATTCCTGGCCGGTATATGTGTGTGACAGGTCATGTTGTGCTGAGTGAGATGCCGTGTGTCATTGTTGTTTGTCATTCCCATGTGGGTTCAGAGACTGGTGAATGTCGTGCCTGATTTATTTGGGAATCGGCACATTGTTCCCCCCTCCCCTGAAGCGTCAATGTTTAGCTGATGGGAGCCTGTTCTGCATGCCCAGTCAGCCTACTGCTATTAGGAGAGACACGCAAGTCTTCCACAGCTTCTCCCACCGCCTGCCCTCACCTTATAAACTACATTGTAAAAGTTTGAAGGAGCAGTCAGACTTTATACCAATGAAAAGCTTTCATGAGCGTTTTAAAAGTTTATTATCAATTACTATTAACCATTGACATATGACTCCAAACTAGTCCGTGCATCCATGTCTGGTATGTATAGCGTTTAGGTTCACTCATGCTGGTTCCTTAGGCACTTACAGATACTAAAGTCAATGTCTTGGGAAGCTAATAAAGGGGTTATATAAGGAGTTATGCTAGTTTGTAATCTGCTTTGTCTATTAATTCCTCACCATTTACATGACTTCTAACTGCTTGGTGTCTTGGCTAATCCAGATTGTTAGTGCACACAGATACTTGTTTGTGTGTTTAGCTCAGAGAAGATTTCTCCGCTGGATGCCATGCATTGTATCCTACAGCCTCGGGATGTAAGCAGTCATGGTTTCATTCACTCAGAGCAAACAGAAATCTTGAAAATGTTGAGGAATGTTATAACCTCATTTATACTGTTTGTGTACGTATTTTATTGTTTTTATATGTATTCCTTCACACATAGCCGTATGAGGGCTTGTTTTCTGCAGGACAAATTGTACTTCCTATTAGCGCCATTTAGTATTTCATAAGCTATACTGAGAAGTGAGAAAAAAATTGGAAAGGGGTGGAATTGGGGAAAAATCTAGTTGCACCATTTTCTTACAGGTTTCCAACCTTCACTGTGTGATTAAAAATGACCGATTATTTCATTCTGCTATCAGTGTGATCACAGCAATACCAAATTTATATAGTTTTTATGTTCTGATAACTTTAAGCTTTTTGTTAATTTTTTTTTTTTTTTTTTTTTGGTGGGGCATAGACTGAAATGTCAACTTGTGTATTTTTTTCCATTGTGACAAGGATAAATACTGTTATATTTTGATGTAAAAGGAATTCTTAGATGTGGAGACACCTAATTTTTTACTTTGTAAAATAGGGAAAGGAGTGAATTTAATTTTTATTTTTGTTTTTTGTTTAGTTTGTTTTTTTTTTTTCAACATGCATTTTTTAGTCTTCTAGATGCTTTGAATCTTAGGGGAGGATTGATTGCTCATATAATATACTGCAAAACTTAGGTATTGCAGTGTATTGTCTGTATATTGCAACTCTATTACACATTGTCTTTGGCATAGTGTAATGGTAGAGCATCGATGACTGGCCTGGAAGCCTTCAATAACTCCCAGCTGACAGCTCCTAGCTGTCATGACACCTTGCCATTTGTGTTTCAGATGCTGCCACGCTGGCAGCATCCAGGCACTGGACAGCTCAGATGCCACTGTTATCATTTACTAGGTGGCTTACAGCTGTGTTTGGTGCAGGCACCGGATTATTAGTCAAAGACTTCAAAATAAAGTGTTATGGGGGTTTTACAGGACTTTGATATTATTGGCCTATCCTTATGGTAGTCTGTCACTATCCAATCTCTGGGAACCCGATTCCCACCACCCCCATTGATCAGCTGATTGAAGAGGCCGCTGTGCTCTGGTTAGAGGTAAGTAGCCTTCACTGTTTACATGGCACAGTTTTTTTCATTTTATAGTGGCTGTGCCTGGCATGGCACCTCAGTCCGGGTAATGCAGCTGTAAAGATGTGCAGAACCCGGCACAACTGAGGTAAAATGCAGGGCACTGTGCCTGGTAGACAATGAAGGAGATGTGATGCAGAATAGAAAGAAACTCTGTAATATTGCATGCTTATTGAAGGATATACTTATTATCAGATATCTCCATTTGCCCAAAGGGAATTGTTAACCAATAAGCTCATGGGCTTATGAGAAATTGGGAGGAGTTTTTTTTTTTTTTTTTTTTAAGAAAATTGGGAACCAGCATATTCTGCATGTCTTAAAGGGAGTCTGTCACCAGAACCGAGCCCTGCAGATGGAAAGGAC
Source organism: Leptodactylus fallax (assembly GCA_947044405.1). NCBI lineage: Eukaryota > Metazoa > Chordata > Amphibia > Anura > Leptodactylidae > Leptodactylus > Leptodactylus fallax. The sequence continues at coordinate 6,796,770 of CAMRHE010000071.1, read as the reverse complement.
AGGGCCGCCTGAATGGAATGGTGTTTTCCCCTTGTGAATTGCATCCTCCATTTCTGTTAGTATGAAAATGAGCTCTTTGGAGCAATGAGTGTTTCTGGTTACCTCTTTGGTAAAATGACAACACCCTCATTGCTCCAAAGAGCTCATCTACATAGTGACAAAAACAGCGACCTCTCAGCGATGAAGTCACCTGATTCACAATGTAGGTGTCGCCACTGAGGCCAGTGATTGGTTGCAGCGGGCATGTGAATGATGTATTTGTCCTGTAGGGACTTGCAGAGACTGCTAAACCAGAGGGAAATTTAAAGGGGCTTTCCAGACGTATCAATTAATGACCTTCTTCAATTGAATATTGGAGGGGTCTAACTTCTGGGAGCCTGGACAGCCAGCTGTTTGAGTGAGGATGACCCCTTTACATTTTTCAGACTGTGTCGTCGTCGGTGTTACAGGACACCTATAAGGAATATGTATACGGTTGTATTATTGAGCACCGCAGTTATTACCGAGACCACTCTGAAGTGGGTCAACATAAGGAACATGTAGTATTGTTTGTAGTATAGGGTGTGCGTGTCTGTGAAAGGTTTGCATGTTCGCTCCTCAGTTTACATGGGAATGCAGGTGTATTGTTTGTCCATACGGCATTATAAATCCATCATCGCGCTGGATCTGGAAAGCTTGTATAAAAACCCTGAAAAATAGCTCGATTGTGTACTCCCAGGCCTGACCTTTCCTGACCCAGCTTTACCATAGCAGAGCTAAGAGCAGTCATTTGTTTTGACAGCAGAATTAATTGAGGCTAAAACATTAGAAATTCCGCTTGTATCAAGCTGTTCATTAGGATTTGCTCTCTGGCTTTAGTGCTGTCAGAAAAATAAAATGTCCCCCTCTGATTAAATAGCAGAATGATGGCCGGTCCACTGAATTTCCAGAGAGAGGTTGAATAAACTTTCTACTGCGGAAACGATTGCGAAGTGACACGCTGCAGGAGGGGGGTCACGATGTGCACTGATATCCAGCTGGGCTGTCAACTGGCACCATGCCAGGCACGCAAAGCCTTGCCACTCACTGTGGCATGGGAAGCGCATAGAGGAGATGTGAAAAGAGCCTCTCAATCTCTCCGTGCAGAATCCTGTTAGAAAATAATGTTTTATTTTCCTCCCTGTATTGAACAGACTGAACAAACCTAACTTTATAGCAGCTCTGCCATAGAGAGTGCTTTGTGCGCACTGTATGGACTAAGGGCTGAAATTCTCACTACGTGCAAGCAGATAGGAGTTCTCATTGTTGATGTAGGTCATTGGTGCGGTCACATATCTTCTAAAAAATCTGCAATATATGTGTAAAATCAGTATGGACAGCACTGTTATGCAGATATACCACCAGGCATAACCATAAGGTGTTAAGGACCAACATAAATCCTTATATGAAAATACAACTTTCCATCACCGCATCCCATCCCATGACCCTCTTCAGTTATATGTGTACTGTACTTTCCGCAGTGCAGCTTCCTGCCGCCTTTTGATCAGACTCCATCTTGAGTTTTAGCTTTATCCCAGCTTTCTCATCTTCTGTGCTTGGCCATTAGTCTCTTGAGGCTTCAGCGCATAAGGAAGCTAGAGACAGTACCATCTCTGCCTGTTCTGTATTCTCCTAAATAAAGTGAGCTGCTTAGAAGATCTTTATTGCTGCTGACTGACCATGACCTTCAGCCATTTATAAAGAAGTCGAAGCAGGAGTTGCATTCGGGCTATGGATAAATAGAGGAGACTAAGTCAGTGGCTTGACCTACCAACTCCACAGCCATGAATATAACTGTGAGAAAGGAGCCTGTTTAATCATCAATGGAAACCGTGTTTCCTCCTGCTGAGACTGTGTGGTATAGTCCATGCATCTTCATCAGGACACCTAGATCTCTATAGACGCCAATAGAAAAGCATGTCACAGAAGCCTAAATCGCCCTGTTAATGTGCAATGGTACCTGCCTGATATATCGGGATAGAAGTAGCAAGAATAAGAACAAATGAAAGATTGACACATGAAATAACATAATGGGAAACATTTGTTAGTTACCCTTAAGCATAATATGTGAACTATATCTTTGTGTACAAACTTGTGACCATCTTATAAGCAGAGCTGTAGAATACATTTATAAGAAACCTCTGGTTATGTAACTTCTAGTAGATACAGTGGGGAAAAAAAAAGTATTTAGTCAGCCACCAATTGTGCAAGTTCTCCCACTTAAAAAGATGAGGCCGACCTGTAATTGTCATCATAGGTAGACCTCAACTATGAGAGACAAAATGAGAAAACATATCTAGAAAATCACATTGTCTGATTTTTTTAAGAATTTATTTGCAAATTATGGTGGAAAATAAGTATTTGGTCACCTACAAACAAGCAAGATTTCTGGCTCTCACAGACCTGTAACTTCTTCTTTAAGAGGCTCCTCTGTCCTCCACTCATTACCTGTAGTAATGGCTCCTGTTTGACATTGTTATCAGTATAAAAGACACCTGTCCACAACCTCAAACAGTCACACTCCAAACTCCACTATGGTGAAGACCAAAGAGATGTGGAAGGACACCAGAAACAAAATTGTAGACCTGCACCAGGCTGGGAAGACTGAATCTGCAATAGGCAAGCAGCTTGGTGTGAAGAAATCAACTGTGGGAGCAATAATTAGAAAATGGAAGACATACAAGACCTCTGATAATCTCCCTCCATCAGGGGCTCCAGCAAGATCTCACCCCGTGGGGTCAAAATGATCTCAAGAACGGTGAGCAGAAATCCCAGAACCACATGGGGGGACCTAGTGAATGACCTGCAGAAAGCTGGGACTAACGTAACAAAGGCTACCATCAGTAACACACTACGCCGCCAAGGACTCAGATCCTGCAGTGCCAGACGTGTCCCCCTGCTTAAGCCAGTACATATCCGGGCCCGTCTGAAGTTTGCTAGAGAGCATTTGGATGTTCCAGAAGAGTATTGGGAGAATGTCATATGGTCAGATGAAACCAAAGTAGAACTGTTTGGTAGAAACACAACTCGTCAGGTTTGGAGGAGAGTGAATGCTGAGTTACATCCAAAGAACACCATACCTACTGTGAAGCATGGGGGTGGTAACATCATGCTTTGGGGCTGTTTCTCTGCAAAGGGACCAGGACGACTGATCCGTGTACATGAAAGAATGAATGGGGCCATGTATCGTGAGATTGAGTGCAAACCTCCTTCCATCAGCAAGGACATTGAAGATGAAACATGGCTGGGTCTTTCAGCATGACAATGATCCCAAGCACACCGCCAGGGCAATGAAGGAGTGGCTTCGTAAGAAGCATTTCAAGGTCCTGGAGTGGCCTAGCCAGTCTCCAGATCTCAACCCCATAGAAAACCTTTGGAGGGAATTGAAAGTCCGTGTTGCCCAGCGACAGCCCCAAAACATCACTGCTCTAGAGGAGATCTGCATGGAGGAATGGGCCAACATACCAGCAACAGTGTGTGCCAACCTTGTGAAGACTTACAGAAAACGTTTGACCTCTGTTATTGCCAACAAAGGATATATAACAAAGTATTGAGATGAACTTTTGTTATTGACCAAATACTTATTTTCCACCATAATTTGCAAATAAATTCTTTAATAATCAGACAATGTGATTTTCTGGATTTGTTTTCTAATTTTGTCTCTCATAGTTGAGGCCTACCTATGATGACAATTACAGGCCGGCCTCATCTTTTTAAGTGGAAGAACTTGCACAATTGGTGGCTGACTAAATACTTTTTTCCCCACTGTATCCGAGTGACAAACCTGTCTTCTTCATTCCTTATTGCTTTTTATCTGTAATTTAGTGTAATGTGTTAAAGTCCCAATATTACACCATTGTGACCTGCAAATGAATGTGCACTAGGGGGCGATGAAGGCACATGTGTGACACCTGCATTAACGTGTATATGAAACACTGAAAATATGGTGTACCTCTCTGGTCCACAGTGATCTGTTGACTTAGCATCTTTCCCTACCTTACAAAAATGTACAATACTTTGACACACTAAAATGTCAGGGCTACTAAGGCAGGACGTCTGGTTGAGAGTGGAGATGTTATATGGTATAGTGTATGTGCTTGCAATTTTGATTGATTAAATATTTTTTTATCTTTCCTTGTAATACATATTGACTGTAGAGAAAGTGTTTTAATTAAAATTGTGGGGGTTTTTTCTTTTTTTTTTTATTTCCTATAGGTCCCATTGAATTTGAGGAATGCAATGCAGCTGTTGCTGTAGAAGGTGAGGGCTACTATATAATATTGTCGTACAGCTGAATGTGTCCTTCATTGCTTATGAATTAAAGTGGAACTCATTTCTGTTAGTTAAGTCCACGATTTTACATTTCAGGGGTGAAGCAGAAAAAAAGAAAGCCTTTTGGTCTACCAAGTAAAATGAGAAAGAAGGATGATACCGAGTCTGTGTAAGTATTTAATACTGTAACCTGAACATATATAAGTAAAAGTCGGCTATAGCACATATGTCTTCCTAATCTGCTAATCTGATGTACTAGACTATATAGCATCATTTATCACCTGTAGATCTACTTGCTGGTTCATCACTATTCAGAGTCTGCCCACATAAGCGTTGGAGTATTTTATGTTGGGCATTACAGGATGGCAGATTGGAAATATCTAATGCTTTGGCTCAGTACCATGGCACACTGCAGTGTATAGGCTCCAGACACTGAAATGTGTTATGGTTCATTTTCTTCCTAAATGCATAATTAAGCAACTTTCTAATTGGTCATTAAAATATCCTAGCATCTTGCTATTGTAGAATCTGAGCCACTCCTTCAGTTAGATGATTGTCCTGCTGCTTCCTATGTAGTTATGTGGCTTTGCAAGCTCTCTTTGCTCCACCTGTCCCTTCCTCTCAGTGTCAGATATAGCAGCATGGAGATAGAGGAGGTTATCTATGACAGGTCAGGAGAAGAGATCCCCTTGAGCTGGTGAAGGGGAAGGCAGTAGAGGAATGACACTGCTGATACTTGAGAGCTAATAAGGGCTGCGGTATCCTGTACCCACACCTCACATCTGTCATGTATTACTGAGACGGATGCCTCCATGTGAGAGTCTGAAACTACGAGCAGGTTGTAAACTGCATCTCAGAAGAAGGAATTGAGATTGCAGAAAATTAATTCAACTTTCTCATCATTTAAGGTTATATTCACATGTAGGAATTCAGCCCAAATTCAGAGCATTGGAGACCTCCCATTTGACAGTACACAAGGATCTGTAGCTACAATGAATGACACAGAAATCTTTGGAATGGGTGGGGGTAGGAGAGGGGAGCTTAAACACTGCAGAACCAGTCTGAGTATACTCACCTCAATGTTATAAGAATTATAAATAATAATAGTCCTTTAATAGTCCCACAGTGGGGAAATTCAGTGTGTTACAGCAGCAAAGATAAAGAATAACTGTGCTTGCTTTATGGCTGATGTTCCAGAGTTAACCACTATCACTATCCACTATGTAGTTCTCATGGCTGCTTTATGTCCAATGTGAAACAGCTCTCTATTATCCAGTATGCGTACAGAACACCTCCCAATACTACACAGCAGTACATACTAGCTGGAGTCATTGCTGGGTAGAGATGATGTAATTCATAGCTATTGAAATGTAAGGGCGTGGAGGACAGTATTGTAGTATGTGAAAAAGGACCATATAGCCCCAGATTCCATAATAACCCGTATATTCTCTTAACTACAGGGAGAATGCTGACGCGGATTCAATTGTAAGTAAACTGATAGTTTTTATTTTTCCTTAAATAATGCTATTTCTTGCGTACATAACCCTGAATTGCATGACTCGTACTATTGCAGATTGTGACCATACATTGCAGATGTACTTTATCCACTAGAGGCCAGGCTTGACCTTCTTTCAGAGCACTGGGGAATTTTTGTACTTCCGTACAATGTGTTCATCCATTATTAAAGTAGGCAGCCTGATTCCTTTTGAAAGGGTTAACTTTTGCATTGTGCTTTATATTCTTTTATCTGGTAAATTACTGATTTATATTATTCATTACCTAATGTCTGGTAATTCTGTTACAAATGCAAGGGTAAGTTTTTTTTGTCAGCGATTTTCAATTTTCACTACTATTTACATGGTGAGACAGGAAGGCACTATTATCTGTGTATGTAAAACTTGCAGGGAGAGACAGAAATTCAGTAATATTTGCCTATATCATTTTCAGGGAGAGACAGGTAGTCGATACTATCTGTGCCTACATTGTTTACAGGTTTAGAGGCTGTTATATCTTTGTTATTTACAAGGAGAGAAAGGAAGGCAGTACTATCTGTGCCTGTAAGAGAAAGAGATATGGAGGCAGTAACATCTGCCTAAGTCATTTACAGGGAGAGATAGGAAGGTAATGCTATCTGTGCCTATATCTTTTGTAGGGAGAGACCGAAATGCAGTTATATCTGCCAACATTCTTTGCAGAAAACAGGGGCAGTGCTATGTCTTTTACATTAAGAGATAGGACAGTAGTATTATTTGTGCCTATATCATATGCAAAAAGAGACAGTACTAAATGTGCCAGAACACTATTTACTGGGCAAACATGGAGGCAGCATTATCTGTGCCTGTATGATTTTTCAGGCAAAAGTATGTACTGCTCCTCCTAGGAAAGTTAACACTGTGGCAGTCTACTGATTGGATGCCAGAGTAGTCACTCGGGGAGGGGGCTAGGGAGTGTTCAGTGCAAAGGATCCTGTAAAACTTGTGATCATAGCACCAGGGGGATTAAAACTTGGATTGCATGACCATCCATCACCAAAGGTGTGTGTAACATCGCTTTCCTTCCAATTTACCAAATCACCGTTTTCACCAAGTTAGCACTGTCAGCAGTTTACTGGGGTCAAAACTGCTGCCATGCTTGGCACCATCAGAATTTGTCTACACTGTGCTGTGGTATTATATTCGCATACCCTGTGCAGTATATTTGGATACCTAGTGCTGTATTATTATATTCATTATACGCCTTGCAGCGCTGGAGTCCTGGGTTCGAATCCAGCCAAGGACATCATCTGCAAGTAGTTTGTATGTTCTCCCCGTGTATGCTTGGGTTTCCACTCGGTACTCCGGTTTACTCCCACAATCCAAAGATATCCTGATAGGGGATTTAGATTGTGTGCCCTACTTGGGACAGTGTTTGCAATATCTCTGTTAAGCTCTGCAGAATATGATGGCGCTATATAAGTAAGCTTAAATAAATACATATAAATCCTGAGGATCCTGGAGTCCAGCAGTTGGCTAGTCACACAGATGTCAGCATTATACTATTAACCTATAGATGTGTACTGTGTTATCTCAGGTATGAAATTCCTTTCTTCTGAGAGTGTGCAGGGGTAAGGGCGTGTGCAGTGACCTTGATAAGACAAGACTGCTTGGTCATGGTATTCGGGTGTTGTCCAAGAGTACAATTGTGTGTACGTGTTTACTGCCTATGGGACTTCTGTGGTGGGGAAAAAACCTAGCACGCACTGTAAATAAGCTTTGGTTTTTAGTATTGAGCCAAGCTGAGTTTTATGAAGTATAGCTTGTGGTTAGTACTTGCTGGTGTATAATGTGATGTTTTTGTGAAGTCCTGATATTGCTATTAGATCCTAGATCTTTAGCATGTCTTATTTTGTATTAGGTTCCATTCTCTTATGCAGTCAGTCTTTCTCTCTCATACTGTCTTTGTAGCATCTTTTGCTGCTGGCCACAAAAATGGGCAGATTCATCTGTGTTTAAGAGCCGTCATATTTGAGAATGGATAGGACACTTAGGGGACTTCTAATGGGGAAGAAATTTAGGGTCAGAGTAGGTTAAAAAGATAAAAAAGTGGTGCACACCTCAATGACTCCCGACTGCTTCCTTTCTGGTGTTTAATGGATCCCTCTTGGTCTCCTATCCTCTATCCTCAGCCAGTGTTAGGCTGAGTGGGCATCTTCTGGCATTTGTTTTGTTTCAAGGCAAATCTAGAAAGTAGAGAAGAGATCCGCAGAAGTGCTAGATCTATTTTTTTTTTCTTTCTCTAAACTCACGCTTAGCCCTTTGGGATTCCCTTTAAAGTAATAAACCCTTTTTGCAATAAACCTGACCTGTCAGTCCAACTTCTGCAGGCCCGCTTCCTTAAAACACCCAGGAAACATCTGTTCTTACCTGGGAATCTGAGGCCAGCCATATATTATTCATAGTAGTGCAATATTTGGGGTGCTGAAGGGGGTCAGCGGAGTTTTCTTCCTCTCTTGAATTTTAATTTTTTGAAAGGGGCATAGTGAAATGTGGTAGCATTTTCATAGGTTTGACAATATTCAAATGTGGCCTAGCGCTTGTGTTTCTTTTTTCCCAGTCTTTAATATTAGAAATTTATCATGGACAGTGCATTATTTATAGCGGAGTCTGTCCCCAGACTTGTATAAAAGGTTGCTTTTGGTGTTAAAAGAGAAATCTAAATCCCATCAATATTTGGTGTGACACCCTTTGGTGGAGAAGCCTTGGAAGTGATGATATGGCCCCCACAGAGCCCTGATCTAATCATCATCCAGTCTGGGGTTACATGAAGAGACAGAAGGATTGGAGCAAGCCTACATCCACAGTAGATCTGTGCTTAGTTCTCCAAGATGTCTGGAACATCCTCCCTGCTGAGTTCCTTCAAAAACTGTCTACGAGTGTACCTAGAAGAATTGATGGAAGGCAAAGGGCAAAGGTCACACCAAATATCGATGGGATTTAGATTTCTCTTTTGTTCATTCACTTCCGCTTGTTCATTGACAAAAATAAACTATTAACTCTTCTGTTTTTGAAAGTATTCTTACTTTGCAGCATTTTCCCAAACCTAAGACTTTTGCACACCACTGTAGATTCCCTAATTTATAGAGTTTTTGATCTTCTCATTTAACCTTTACTTTGCTATCACAGTATTTGCACCTACCGGAATAAAGAATAAAGTCAACATGTCAGTTATACAGTAAACCGTGAAAAAAAAAACTTTACAATGATGAAATTATTTCCCTACCCAAAGAGAATGAATTAAAATGTAATCTTTTTCATGAGACTGCGCCGATAATCATAGAGTAGTTCTGTTTCCAATAGTATCATCAGTAGAATATCATTCTATATTCCCCCTTGTCGGTACATATTGGGTATTTTTTCATATGGCATTATAAAGCAACACGCGATGATGAAGGAGAATATAAGTAACACAGCTTTGCAAAACACCCAATACTTTCAATTCCTGCACGGAAGACTGATACGTTTCCAGTTCAATGTGCCTTATAAATTATTAACCCCAAGTACCAAAACAAGCAAGTCAGAAAGTAAACATTGTAAGTCAAACCGAATTAGAAGCTGCTTCACTGCTTTAACCTTGCAGCTATCGAGAATCCGCTCTTTATTAGGAATGTGACTATTATGAGCCAGAGAAAGCTCCGAGGAATTTCACTCTTCACCTAATGCATTTACAAGCGCACTCGAAAGGTTGATACACAGATTATACATGCGAGCGCTCTGTCACCGCAGCTTGCCTATTGTACGGGAAGCAAAAGCATAGGCAGAGGAAGCATCAATGCAGTATTCACTTTCTGTGTCTAGGATGGTAATTTTACACAAGGCAAAATCAGAATAGAATGAAAAAAAAAAGTAAGTTGCACTTCTGACTTTAGGGGTACTATGAAAGGGAGTCTGCCTGGTCCAAAATGCCACTCAAATCAATTATAGTGCCCTACAGGAGTCTTTAATAGGGACAGAAACATACACTTGTATTGATGAAGCCATACAGAAATAATCCTCTGTTATGGATATGCAGATTAGCGTGCAAGTGCAACATGGGCGGACCCGATTATCCTAAAGACACCTGCAAATGCTCCAGCTCTCTCCTCTCAGTCCCACCAATTCAGCTGTGAATGAGCTTTTCAGCCGCTGCAGTCTGGTAATATCTGTCAGATCAGGCTCCTCCGCAGGGCACTTGCAGTATGATTTATGCATGTACAGATGATTATCTATACATTGATTCATAGGCTTGTGGCCACAAAGGTTTGCTTCTAGTAAAGGCCCCTACATAGCACTGCTGTTGGTGTGGGGGTATTTTGGATATGGTAGTACTCATTTAAGGCTAGGAAGATAGGGTTTCTATAATTGCTGCACAATTTTTTTTTCTGGTACTTTTGAAAGAATCTGCAACAAAGCCTTTTGGGAACACCAGAAAATAGACAGATACCCATTCTACATAGTGAATAATGAATATACTATAGTTACATCCAGTACCTGACTGGTGATGTCCTCTGACATTGTTCACTTTGCCGTTTTCTCCTCCAGACCTCTATGACTGTTTTGTGGCTTGTCTCTATCCTATCCTGCAGCAGCTGTCATTGCTCCTCTCCCCCCACAGTATCTTTGTGCTCCTGCTCAGTCATAATTCCCCTTTGTACCCCCAAAGCAATAAGCCCCTTGAGTCCCCACAAGTTAATAGTGCCCCCTTTGTGCCATCACAGGGTAGTAGTTCTTTTATATGCCACCTTCAAGGTAATAATACCCTTAAGTGCCCTCCCCCACAAATTAGTAGCTCTCCTGCAAGGTAATAGAGTCCTCATGGATAATATTGCCCCCCTGTGTCTTCATGGACGGTAATATTGTGAAAGTAGGTGGCATGACTGTATGAAGGAGAACAGATTTATTATGCTATGTGCTTCAACCTCAGACCAAGGGATTCATCTGTCGTCATGCCTGATGAAGAGCTCAGTGTCAGGTCCAATAATAAATATAAAGTACTCCATCTACTGTGTTACCATAGACTACCTTTTCAGAACTTTGTGTGTAAAGGAACACAAGTATTTTCTCTACTTGGTCTACATGGGTATTTCAGTGAATAGAAGTACATAAAGATATGTGCGGCCAGATGGTGAGTAAGGCTTATTTTCCAGGAACCTGATCCAACTGTCATGCATTTGGCTACCTAAAACAATGGTATGGTGTTCTGTCTTTGGCAAAATCACAAGCTGCTACTGGTCATAATGTTCCACTGTGGACATGCCAGAAGAATGCTTGTGCCAAAATATGCACCTCTCTGTGCCAATGTCCACACTGAGGGCTGAACACATCTGCAATTACCTACAATAACCCGAGCATGAGAGTTTTCTACCAAAAATGCAGTGTTCATGTTGGACTTGGGACATATGCTGGTTTTCTGGTGGATTGCAAATTTCTTATAACTTTTCACTTTAGGTTTCTGAATTGGAATAGACATGGCTCATACCTAGGAGGTCTTATTCCTGAAGATCCTTTCTTCTGACTGCTGTGCCCACCATTGCACTATTAGGACCTAATATGATTCACTTATTGTATGTAGGTGACATATCACCATGCTGGATTATTAAGTCTGGTTTACATTTTTACAGAACCACCCTGCTGTTGATGAAGAAGGATACAGTATAAAGCCGGAGGAAAACCAGAATTATATCCTTTTCAGCATGTACTGTGTACTCTCTGGTCGTTTACCTGTGGTTATTGCTCCAATGGGCTTTAGGATCTTTACCATCATGGTCATCATGAATAGATAGCTGCTATGTCGGCTTGCTGTTCTCTCTGGTGGAATCTGGCCCCCTCATTACATTTACTTGTGTGACCAGCAAGTTTTGCCAGATGTGACTTCCCTACGATTCTGACTCCTTCATAAATGGCTGACAGCGATGGTCAGACAGAAGCCGTAAAGATCCTGTAATTCATTAAAAAGCCAATAATTGAATTCCTATGGAAGTAAATATGTAACAAACTATACATCTAATTCATTATATAATATTAATTATATAGTGTAACTAAAAATAATCAGTTTATTTTAAAGCTGGAGTTGATAACTTTTTTCCTACTATACCCAAAATTGGTTCCAACTCCACAGCCCTACTGCCATGGGTCCAGCTTTACTTTAAAAAGGGGGTTGTCCGGGTTTGGCATGGTTAGGGGGGAGGTGAGTGGTTGCCAGAGACTTCTAGCATAGTGTACAGAAATGGTACTATAGTAAAAGACATAAAGCTATCTTTTGATGTGATGTCTGAGGTTCTTTCATCCGAATCACACAGGTCAGTGCAGAAATGGAAGTGCAGATCTTGCGTTTGCCATGCATTCAACAGAACTTTTTCATTGTGTTGCTCGTGGTAGAGGAGCATACGTAGATATATACATTGTCATAGTACAGGATATTCTTTGTGACAAGACAACCCAGGGAGAAATTGTTTTTTTTTTTTTTTTTTTCCCCACCAGTTTTAAACTGAAGTGCACTATGGAGTGCCCACTGTAATGCAACGGTAGGTTCTAGGATCGCGGGACACACAGAGGTAACACTCCAGAAAGTTCAGAGAAAACAAAGTGACTTTACTAACATGGCAAAAGAAGTACAGCAAAGAATAACTAGCACTAACTCCTTGGTGTGTGTCTTAGAGAGAGAGCCAAATTAACCCTTCTGATCCAAAATAAACCCTCTCCTACACATCCACTAACCACCACCCACTTTCTTGTCACTTTTGCAAAATTCCAAGAGAAGCACAAAATGGCAGAAATGTGATTAACGCTAAAATTTTCCATAAAACTGGCGTAAATTCCTTCCTCTTTAATTTTGTCAAAGTGATTTTCATTCACCCCATAAACAGGAAGGTTACAGCAGGGTGAGATAAAAGGAACCAGACAGCCACTAAGGAATTATGGAATGTATCATTACTTTCTTACAGCAGATGATTTTTAGGCTGTGTTCACATGTATGTCACATGTCCCAATGTATGTTACTGCACAGAAATCTGTGGCTATGATTTCTGCAGTGGATGTGCTGTCCGTCTCAGTCAGTGGGGCTAATCCTTGGCTTTTCTGTATTAAATCTGCAGAAATAAGTAGTATTCTACATCAGTCCTCAGTGGAAATTGATGGGATATCAGACAATCGTTTTGACTACATGTCCTCTGTTACTATAGACCTTTCATAAATATAGTCGCTAATTCTTTAACAACTTCACACATACCAAAGAAAATCACTTTTACTCATCAAGTGACTCCGACGCAGACGAAGATGGACCTAAGAAGTTTCACGTGGAGATCAAACCTGTACAGCCAAACAATGGACCTCACCACAATATGGCTTCTCTTGATGAGCTGAAAATGTCCATTGGGAATATCTCCCTCTCTCCGGCACCTTCAGTGAGTCATTTTCTTTTTCTCTTTTTATATTTTAGACTGCACCTTATGTAGTGAAACATCATCAGTCATGAGTACTAATACAAAATAGAGGTGACAAATGGAGTTAAAGTGGGAAGTATTTTTGCAAACCATCATTTTGGCCTTTAGGGTTTTCCTATTAAGATGTAATAACGGGGGTGGGGGGGATTACTAACATAATCTCCATTTAAGGGGGAAAGCTCCTGGCATACTTCCATGATCTAGGGCTGTGACGCATCCCGCTAAGTCACCCAAAAGGCCCTATTTTATCATGTGGCTGTGTAAAACTATATTTTGTTCACCAACTACCATCTGAAATTTTTTATTTGGACAAAAATATTTAAAAAAATATATAAATATTGAATATTATTATAAAAATGTTTCTTTTTCTTTTTTTTTTTTCCTCTATAATACAACAGCGGCAAAGTCCGGTGAGTACAGACTAAAACATTACTGCACAAGTGTGTTTTTTTTTTTTTTTTGTTTGTTTGTTTGTTTTTTTTCTTATGTTAGTATAGGTCCTAATAAAGCCATATTCAGAATCTGCACATAGTTTACTGTGGTAGGTCTATTATGCTATATTTATTACATTGTTTTCAGTATTATCAGCATTTTTTAATATTTTAGCATTTTTTTTTTATTAATATAATGATAGCCCATCTTCTCATGTCCTCGATGAATAGATTAAAACATATTTATTGCTAGTAGTATCCAGTTAGGTTGCTGTTTCCATCTTCTAACCTGTACTAGGAAAATGAAGGCTACGGCCTCTATGAGAAGCATGTATAGGTTCTGTTTGCACTGGAACCTTCATATTTTCATTCTTATTTGTAGGCACAAATGACAAGAAATACATCAAGTAAGTTATATTTATCTTTTCTTTCATCTTAAATATTTTTTTCATCTTTGAGTAAGCTTACATTTCTTTTCTCTTTCTCATATTTAGGTGAAGAGATGACCAAGCTGAAAATGCCGGGATCAATGGAGTAAGTTATTAGAAAGCCATTTATATGACAAAACCATGCTGAATAATTTGTAACTAGGAAAAGTATACCTCCTAAAATGATAAAACACTCACGGTTCTGTAGCTCTGTAGCCTGTCATGAACTTCTCCATAGAGCTAAACCATGTACTAGATCAGTGATTCTCAACTTGGGGTATGTGTACCCCGGGGGTACATCGTGCAATCTCAAGAGGTACACACTGTGGTACAGAACTAGTCCTCTGGAAGTGGCAGACTTAGAGAGTACTCAGGTTCTGAGGCTCCTGGGCTAGTGCCACCCAAACCACCTACCATCTTCAAATACTCAGGTACAATGGCTGCCAAGGTGTCTGAAGACTTTGGCTCAAGGGCACGGGTCTCCTCTACAGCAGCGAGTAGTCTGTGCTGAATAGACAGATGGCTTCGGATCTATGATCTGTGAATAGCTGGTCGGAAGCTAAAAGACCCTTTTAGTGTGTACCTGCCACAAGTGCCCCCATAATCAAAAAGATTTTCCTGGAGCGCCACTCCCACTTGAGATTTGTCACATGATGGACTTCACAGGGTCCATTGTGGGTACACAATTGGAACTTTTTTCACAAGAGGTACTTGGCATGAAAAGGTTGAGAAACAGAGTACTAGATAATGCTATTTAATTCATATATTAATATTTGTATCTGCTTTTAACATGAATTTGAGAATTTCAGTCCTTTAATAAATTCTGTATTTTTTTTAATTTTACAAATGTTTCTATAAAAGAGCAGTTTCATGTCTGCTCCTCAGCAAGAACTGCAGTGTTTTATAACAGCCTGCAGTCTGTCACGCTCTCAGACTTCCGACTGCTCCATATGACTTCTGTCAATAGATTAAGGGGACAAAGGCACAAGACTGAATCTGTTCTTGAAATTCATTGTACTTTTTAACAGAATTGCATTTACTTTATACAGCAGAGTCAACAGTGATCTTCTGGCCTGGGATCCATTGTTTGGCAACTCAGTGGAGTCATCCTCCATAACTTCCTCCAGTTCTACAGGTACTCCTCATATAGTATATTTTATTAGTCATGGCTGCTTCTGTTATTACATATTTTCAGAGAAAAGGTTTTTTTTTTTTTTTCATTATAAGGACTTGTTCATCTTATTTTTTACACCTTTATGTGACAATTTACCTATCAGAATGTGTATTTATATTTTGTAGAAATCAGAATTTACGCATGGATGAATGTGCGTTTAACATGAGACAGTCTCCTGTCCCCAGAATATTGAAATGAGTCTTCTTTGAATTAGACATAATAAAATATATGCAATTCCTCAATGAAACAAATTGTGATGGCAGTTTCACAAGACTGTATTTGTAGGTTGAAGCTCATATTTATATAAGAGGAATTCTAAAAATAAAAAATGCACACAAAAATCCTAGCCAACAATATTCTCATTTCCCTTGATTAAATTTTATATAATTTTGTATTTCATATTACAAATAAAACTGAGAAATATATAACCATCTTCTCTCTGTGTTCCGAGAGATCAGCCCTGTCCTGCCGCGTCCTCCTGAGTAACCGGCTGTAAGACAACTGGCTAGTGCAGGAGCCTCTGTCCTGCTACATTAGTTAAGCCCTGCCCCCTCTGCAGGGCGCCAAACATGGAACAGATTGACCCCTGTGTTTTCTGCTCTCTCTCTACCAGACCGTTTTGTTCCAGAGCATGCAAATTTATCCAGAAGATCCTGCAGATTTACAAACTGGACAAAATTATCTTCTGTTTGTTTTTTGTTTTTTTATTATTTTTTTCTAGGTTTATATACAAGTATAACTGATATGGGAGTAAAGCATCCCATACATATAATGCCACGTTGGCTTCGGAGGCTCTATTCTGAGCCTTTGGCGCCGTGTCTGTCTAAAATCATGGACAAAAAAGTCCTGCAGGCGCGACATTTTGAACCAGCAATGTCAGTGAGAAAACATTAGATACCCAACAGACCCCCTTATTCCACTGGGGTCCCTCAGGATATGTTGTTCACTATTAGATCCATCTTTGTTGTCTAATCTGTTATTTTATTCCTACGATGGAACAGATGAATGGATTAAATAACACAGTTGAGAACTTACCCTTAGATGTATATTGGCCAAACTTGCCACAGGTTCAGTCAACCATGTAATATAGGGACTTTACGACTTGCGTTGGATTTCAATTGCCCAGTCCTTCTGTTCTTTGTGAGAACAATCACTGCAAGAATTGGCTTCTCCCCTTTCTCTGTTTAGGACAGCTTTATCCCCCTTTCCCCTGTTTAGCAGCTTCATCCTCTTTCCACTGTTTAGCAACTTCATCCTCTTTCCCCTGTTTAGCAGCTTTCTCCTCTTCCCCTGTTTAGCAGCTTTCTCCCCCTTTCCCCCTGTTTAGCAGCTTTCTCCCCCTTTCCCCCTGTTTAGCAGCTTTCTCCCCCTTTCCCCCTGTTTAGCAGCTTTCTCCCTCTTTCCCCCTGTTTAGCAGCTTTCTCCCCCTTTCCCCCTGTTTAGCAGCTTTCTCCCCCTTTCCCCCTGTTTAGCAGCTTTCTCCTCCTTTTCCCCTGTTTAGCAGCTTCATCCTCTTTCCCATGTTTAGCAGCTTCATCATCTTTCCCCTGTTTAGCAGCTTTCTCCCCCTTTCCCCCTGGTTAGCAGCTTTCTCCCCCTTTCCCCCTGTTTAGCAGTTTTCTCCCCCTTTCCCCCTGTTTAGCAGCTTTCTCCTCCTTTTCCCCTGTTTAGCAGCTTCATCCTCTTTCCCATGTTTAGCAGCTTCATCATCTTTCCCCTGTTTAGCAGCTTTCTCCCCCTTTCCCCCTGGTTAGCAGCTTTCTCCCCCTTTCCCCCTGTTTAGCAGTTTTCTCCCCCTTTCCCCCTGTTTAGCAGCTTTCTCCTCCTTTTCCCCTGTTTAGCAGCTTCATCCTCTTTCCCATGTTTAGCAGCTTCATCATCTTTCCCCTGTTTAGCAGCTTTCTCCCCCTTTCCCCCTGGTTAGCAGCTTTCTCCCCCTTTCCCCCCTGTTTAGCAGTTTTCTCCCCCTTTCCCCCTGTTTAGCAGCTTTCTCCTCCTTTTCCCCTGTTTAGCAGCTTCATCCTCTTTCCCATGTTTAGCAGCTTCATCATCTTTCCCCTGTTTAGCAGCTTTCTCCCCCTTTCCCCCTGGTTAGCAGCTTTCTCCCCCTTTCCCCCTGTTTAGCAGCTTTCTCCCCATTTCCCCCTGTTTAGCAGCTTTCTCCCCCTTTCCCCCTGTTTAGCAGCTTTCTCCCCCTTTCCCCCTGTTCAGCAGTTTCCTCCCCTTTTCCCTGTTTAGGACACTTATACATACAGTTCAGGTTGAACCAAGCGTACACATCTAAGACTGGCTAGAAAATGATCTAATCCCTATGAAGTTAGACTCTCTCCTTTCGATGCAACAGATTTCAGAAATTGATTTTCCAACCCTTCAGTTTCACTGAAGGCTATCTCACATCTTTTTTTCTAGGAAACTGCTAAGTTCTCATATGTAAGTTGTGTTGTAGAAGACTTCCTGAGCAACATCTTGGTATAAAAAAGGCTGCCCCACATTTTCCATTTTAGGTTCATTGCTTCTAATTCCTATTCATAGAGCGGGTTGAGGATTGTAAGGAGCAAGGTTTCAACTAATGTGACTTCTTGTTTTCTTATCCATCAGAGGAGGTCTGAAGCAACAAAGTTCACTTCTTGACTTGTCACTCTCTAGGTTATGAGCAGGACTGTATACTCATACAATAGGATTTCTAAGGTCATTTGCTTAATGATTGTTTGCCATTTATTACCAAGGGAGTTGTAAGCAGTTTCACTTAAAGCGGTTGTCTGGCAGAGAACATTTATAAACTGGCTCAGAATAGGTTCAGAACATGAGAGGCCATAGTGACCAATCCCCCAGCGCTTCCATTCTAATACATACCATGTCCCTGCTGGTCTCTACTTCCTGGTCCCATTTGCTTAGTCAATCACTGGCAGAGGCTGTGAATGGCTGATCGGGCATATATTGTTTGACAAGACCAGCAGGGACCTGATAAGCATCAGAATGTCAGCAGCATGGCATTGTGGGGTGAGTGATTTTTTTCTAACCCATTGTGAGACAGTTCCTTGCTAGACAACCTCTTTAATATTGCATTTTACCTTCTAAAAATAAAGGACATGTTGGTATCATTTATTTGTGTGATTTGTAAAATGTGAGAACTATCTATCTTCACTGTCTGTATTCCCCCCCATTTTTCTCTAGCTGTGATACAGGACCCTTTTGGGAGTTCCTTTTTTTCTCCCACAGCTTTGTCTGCCAATAGTTTGTCTGAATTCACATTTGACTTCCCAGTATCTGATCCCGGAGATACAACACAGTCTGATTTTGGTGCCAACTTTATACATAATTTTGGCACAATGAAATCTCAGGTAGACAACACGCATCCTCTTTTTCCACATCCTCAAAGGCCACGGGCATCCTTGCACGAAAGCAGCAAGTACTGTACAAGTCGAAAGAAGCTTCAACGATTTCATAGCGCATTTGAGAAAGTTGACAACATGCGTTATTTTTTGTCCGAGAGGACTTTAAGGGGCTATATGCTGGAAGAAAATCTAGGCTTGTCAAATGCCAACTATTGCCTTGATGATGTATTCATTGAAGAGAACTCAAATGCTTCTGAAAAGTCATTAAAGTCGGCAACTCTCGACTGTAGCCCGGCTACAGTTCAGATAAATGATGGTATGACAAGCATGCCGTGTGTGGCTGTATTGTGCCTTGTAGTGCCAAAAAGAGCACTCATTTTTGTGCGTGCGACAAGAAATATGAATGTTTTTACCTGTTCTTTTTTTTTTTTTATCTTTTTGCTGCATCCTTTTTCTTTTTTTTTTTTTTAAGGTGGTTTTTGTATTTTGTGGTCTTCAAACAGCCTGATATGTGGATCATATCTGTATTTTTTTTCAATTGTCACTGTGTTTTGTTTTTTTTGTTTTCTGTATATAGTTTGTGCATTTTATATGTGTAGTAGATTTTTATTGACATGATGTTTGTGTGTGTTTTGTAAACCCTTTTGAAGTGGCTGTTTTGAAGTTGGGTTGCTCTTCCCTGGATTTGCATGTATTTATGTGCATGGTATGGCAAATAGTGAGTTGTATTTTATTTCTTGATGATGATGATGTGCCATTGGTACTAACTTGCTTTTTATGTCTAAAGCGCTGTAACTATAGGGGCAACTTGCTACTTGAGGCCATTTTCTAGATATGAACAATTACAGGTGTGTTCACATGGCAGAATTTCACACGGATTTCGAGGCTGATTCTGCTTTCAAATCTGCATCAAATTCTGCTCTGATTCTGCCTCTCGTTTTTTTTTGTTTTTTTTTCCAATTCAAATATTTTATTGAATTTTCACGAATAAACAAAATAAAACAGACCAGCAATACAAACAATGCGGACCAGAGCCACCAAATGGGACCCCAAGATGGCCACAGTCAGCAAGGCAACATAAACATTAATTAGAAGAAGATGAAAAAGAGTGGAGAGGGGAGGGAAGGGGAGCAGAGAGAGGAGGAGGACGAGAAAGAAAAAAAAAAAAATGGGGGGGAGGGGGTATTGGTCAGACAGGGAGGGTAATGGGAGAGTGAACAGGGTAACACATCATGTGTGGGCCTTGAGGGAGGCCTGGAGGACAACACATGTCAGGGCCACAGTAGACGGACCTGAAGTTCACTATGTAAGGTCAGGTGTAGAAACAAATACAATGGTAGGACAAATGCTAACGGTGGAAGACTATGCTCAGAGACCAGCGTTCAAGCCCGGGAGGGGGGCCCAGAGCCTAGAAGTGCCCGATACTCTGCCGTATGTTGGAATTCCAACCATTAAAACCAAGTTTTGTTAAAGGCTTTACCTGTGTCAGGCAGGAAGGAAGTGAGGTTTTCCATGCGCATAATCTCATTGACCTTCAGAATCCAGAGTGAGAGAGGAGGAGGCTCCACTCACTTCCAGAATTGTGGAATGCAAGCTCAAGTGAAAACTCTGCTTTGGCTTTCCACCATAGGATGCTGGAGGGGTGGAAATAGAAGAGGAATTTGAGGTGGACTTCCGCCTCAAGTTTCTATTTTATTTCTGCCATGTGAACAGATCCTAATTGCCGTCCAGACTAGATATATGGTGATGGATTCTCATGAGATATATGGTGATGGATTCTCATGGTTTCTGTATGCTCTTCTATATTGGCCTTTTTACTACAGTTTGGCGTGGTCATCTCAAAGTGGTTTCCCAGTGTATTGTAGCCCATTAATATTTCTTTTCACTATTTTGAAGGGACATTAAATAATTTTTAAAATTCACATTTTATAATACTTTCATTTCTGTACAGTAAAGAATTTAACACATTTTTCAAGGTTATTTTTGTATTTTTTTGTAACCTTAGTACCATTTTCCACAAAGTAGAAATCTGAGCCTCGTGTCTTATCATATCCTTCAAAAAGATATAAATGGTGTTGCCCCAGTTATTATTTATCCTTTATATACTATCTATTGCTTTACAAAGAACTAGTTAAATAAGTCTCCTTTGGCATCTTTCTCTTAACACATACCTCCAAATATGAAACCACTTTTCATAAGAGAATATTACATGGGTATATATGAAAATTTGTAATATATTTTATTAATGAAAAATGTTTCTTTCTCCACTTATCAGGCTGAGCTTTTTACATGGAAATCTATGGAGAGGAAAGGAAGAGGCTGCTTGAAAAGACACAAATAACGTTCTTCTGGTACTGCTTTATCTTCAGGATAAGACTTTACCTCTGCACAGAATGAAACTATAAAACAATTAACATCTCCTCCTATTCCTCCCCTCACCATAGACTTGTGTGTTTAAGCTCGGTATGGAGAGACAGATTCTATACATATAAATAGTGAAGATAAGGAGAGCAACCTAATACATGCAGAAGGAAACATATTTCTTTAATAAGGTATATTACAAAGTTTTTTATATTCACCGGCACTATTCATTTATGACAAGTTGTTTTATGAATGGGAGGTACACTTTAAGGATCAGCTATATATTGAGTTCATACCACATACAGTAATTCAGAACTGACCTTTTTGTTTTACCAGTGTCACCACCTGCACGCCCCACTACACCACTTTCTGTTGGCACAATAGTACCGCCACCAAGACCGCCATCAAGACCAAAACTTTCTGCTAGCAAGCTTAGCGGCATAAATGAAGTAGTAAGTGTATTTTTATTGACGGTTACTCTTATAACTGTAACGAAGATGGCTGTAAATAGACTTGATTCCTTTTGGTGTCTGATTTTGTTGGTGTAATTTACCCTTATGTGTTTCTTACAAGCCGCGGCCCTTCAGCCCACCAGTTACATCTAACACTAGTCCACCTCCTCCTGCTTCCTTACCTCGTGCTGAAAGCTCATCCTCTATATCCTCGTCCACTTCAATAAGTGCAGCAAATACTCCTACTTTTGGTAAGTACTGTGCACCTCTCTAAGTCATTGCTGCCAATCTGAAAACACGTTGTGCCAACTGGGTGAAATCGCATTCTTGATTCATGCTCTCACATACCCCTGATGTCTCCTTGGCCACTAGGGGTCGCAAGCGCAAGGATCAGAGAAGTCACCCTGTTGGAAGGCATTTTATTATAGCTTTCTCTCATGGGGAATCCCCAATGATCACTGTCACTGAAGCACCCTGAGATCTCTGTTTAATGGGTACTGGTGATGGAGCCTATACAGTGGCATCCATTGCCCATAGCCTAATATAGCCAACATTGAATGGATACTTTTTCTCGACCCTGCAGGATGAAACAGGATAACTGTATAAGCTGTATCTCAGTATATACCTACCAGACAGAGGACATTCTCTTGGCCTCCATTTGACAATAAAAGTCTGTGCATACATTTAGCATGAACCTTGGAAGCTCTCCTGGTGCACATACTAGATGTATGCAAAAAACGAGATGTGAACTGGCCCTTAAACCGAAACACTGCCTGGTTCTGTCATTAGGAGTGTTAACAGGATACCATGGTGTTGACCATGTTGTCTGGTCTGTCAGCATCATATTATAGAGCAGAATTTGCTGAGTAGATTAATGCATAGGTTTAGTGGGAAAAGTTTCAGTAGAGTTTGGAATTCATTAAAATTTCTACTCACTTTGCACTCAGGAGTCCAGTGGGCGGTCCTAGTCAGTGATTGACAACCTCCCCAGTATAAGTGTGCGTGCCGAGATGGCTGTCAATAAAGGATTAGGGAACACCCCCCCCCCCCCCATTGGACTCCTCGGCCCACAATAGGCAGAACTTTTTACTAAATCTCTTATCACTATATGTTAATCTGCTTAAACATTCTACGCTAATAACCTGCTGCCTGTAGATCAGACTGCATAGTCAACGTGACAGGTTCCCTTTAAGAAATCTACTGGCTTGGTAATGTTTTACATTTTTATGTGACCCGATACTTACTCCCTGTTTCTGTTATCATAATTGACTTCTAGGTATATCCCGTGGCCCCAGCCCTGTTACTTTAGGAAGTCAAGACACACTACCTGTTGCTGTGGCGCTTTCTGAATCTGTTAACGCATACTTCAAAGGTGCTGACCCAGCAAAGTAAGTGCCATGGACATCACCGGGTAGTGGGGATGATTTAAACACTGCTGTAATAGAGTCTTAGTGTTACATATGGATCCCAACCAGATTAGTACCAAAATGTTGTAGATACTACACTGTGGGCAATTCTGACACACTTTGCTGGAACAGTAATTCCTATAACCATAGTATGCATACACAGACTGCATCTATAGGTTAAAATGTACCTCCCGCCATCATTAGTGTGTACAATCCTAGCTTCTAATGTATAAGAAAATGAGTAATGTGTGCTGTTTAGTAGCTCCATTCACTTGCAGACTGCACAATCCAAGCATGTCAGTATGAGGCACTATAGGAAGAGACTTACTGTAGCACTTTTATTTTCTCCATGTTGATGTCTGCTGCTGAAACAAATACATATAGATAAAATAGTGTAAATAATCTACCACAACAGGATATATATAGCAAGCTGTTTACTTGTCTGTAGAGGGAACGTGCTAGTTAAAGGGGATGTCCCACTATTGGCATTTATCCCCTATTCATAAGATAAATGTCTGATTGCTGGGGCACCACCACCTGGACCCCATTGATCACAAAATGGAGGTTCAAGGCCTTGTTCCTCCTCACTATGGTTGTGCACTAAGGAGTTTGAGCCCTGACACTTTTTTCAATTGTCTATGAGGCTGACAGAAACAGCTGAACCCTTTCAGACCCATAGACTTTGAATGGGGAGGGGGGCACCTCACAAGCTCACCCACTGCTACATTCAAACTCTTTCTCACTGCAGCCATGCACTGGGGAGGATCAAAGGTCTTAGGTTGACCATTCAAGTGACTAATGGGAGTCTTTTGGATAGGTGGTAAATAACAAATGTAAGAAATTACCTTTAGCACAGTCATGTGATTACAGCAGCATTAGCACTGATTCAAGTAGACAGCCTGTAGCATGTTACCATGTGGGAGGGATGTGACAACAGTCGTGTACTAACTAGTGGAGTGTGGGCAAGTGGTATTTGAACGAACAGGCTGTTGAAAGGGAACCTGTCACATGAAATTTGTAGTCCAATCTATAGGCAGAATGATATAGAACAGAAAGAGCCGAACAGATTGATATATAGGTTTGTGGAAAAAGATTCAGTATAACTTGTCATTATCCATTAAAATTGAAAAGTCAAGAAGGCGGTCCTATCAGTGATTGACAGACTCCCCTCTATGACTATGCATACAAAGATAGCTGTCAATCACTGATAGGACCGCCCCCTTGACTTCTCAACTTAGAAAGTGCAGAGATTTCAATGGATAAATGACAGGTTATACTGAATCTTTATGTATCAGTCTGCTCTGCTTCTTGTGCTCTATAACATGCTGCCTGCAGACTGGACATCATTTTCCATGTGACAGGTCCCCTTTAAGTGACTGGTACAGCTTCACTTTTTCTGGAACATTAGGTATCAGAAATTATGCACCTATTGAACCAGTTATTATTACCACATTAGGATTTTACTGCCCTTTTACAGGTCTGTTCATTTGTCTGTGAGACGTAAAATGGCTTTGACCTTTTTAAGTCTATGCGAGTTCACATGACTGGGTATGGCATTCTCTGTAGCCATAAACAAAAGCCAAGCAGAACAAAAGTTATCACCAGCCCTGATCAGCCATTTTGACATCAAATATTAATTTCGAGATATGAGGATTGGTCCGAACCCCGTATGCTGAGAAAGAATGTAGCAGTATTTGTTCTGGTCAATCATTTCCTTAGTAAAACCACTATTACCGCTATCCATCAATGACAGCCTGAGAATAGACATGCAAAAGAGATCTGATTTTCATTTTATCCATTAGTTCATATGCTTTGAATTGTGCAAATATACACCTTAGGATATTGTATGACAATGACTTGTGTATTTTCCATTATTAAGCCCTTAAAGAGAATGTGCTGCCTCCTCCCAAGTGTAAAACTAATATAAATAATTTATTATCTAGTGCCCATGGATCCTGATGCAAGTATTTTCTTTCTGGCCTCTTGCTGTGCCAGTTGCTAATTGGGTAGGCCTTATAGAAATACCCAGTTGTGTACTTACTATTCATATTTTGGTATTAGATCTTGGGTGACACGGTGGTTAGTGGTTAGCACTGTTGTGAACCTGACCCAGGGCAACATTTGCAAGGATTTTGTATTCTCTCACCGTGCTTGCATGGGTTTCCTCCCACATACCATGAAATATACTATGTTTGTCATTGTGCTCTTTAATGGGTCAATCAAACAGATGCAAATGTTATAAAATAAAAACTTAGAATGCACACTACTGTCTCTAGTCTTGGTTTACAAGCAGCCATTGAGCAGCTTCAGAGGTAACATGCCTTGCTACTGCCATCATGACTTCTGTAATAATGATGATTTTTTTATATAATTTTTTTTTTTCTTCTTCTGCTTTTTTTTTCTCCTTATTACATCACATATTTATTATACATTTTATAGTGTAAAAAAATAGAGATTGCATTTGGGCTAGAGCTTTTCAGGCTTATAGACAAGTGTCTGATTCAGTGCAGATCATTTGGTTATTCATTTCATTCTGCCTGTTCAGTCAGCTACATACATTCATGCAAGCTGTGTAATACATTGTTTTACTTCTAAAGGTTATGTCCCTTTAGCTGATGAAATCGTGATAACCTAGATATCACTGGATAACCATTGGATAGATTTCATATATTCTTTTCCTGTGTTTATTATGCCATTTATTAGTATCCGCGTCCTCTGCTTGACAGTGATGTGACAGGACACATTATTTATGTGCATCCTATTATTTGCTCCAAGTGTTTTCAGCTTACAGAATCCGGTGCTCTTATCAATACCACCTGCGTAGGATGAGAGATTGTTAGAAATGAAGGGCCTTTGGACGGATTTTACAGGTTGTGCTACCTCAAAACAAGCTTAATGTTGGATGGCAACCTGAGGATCACTGGAATAAGAAGCAGAGGGTGTGACTGTGTCTGCAAAGCCCCGGGCAGATTTATTACTGAAACTGTTTTAGACACTTTCTGCAACTTGTTTGGCAATGGGGTGGGACTTAAGATGTGAAATTGGTACTTGAGGTACCTGAAAAGGATGGAGCTTAAGATGTGACACAGTGTGCCAAAAATGTGCCTAAATTTTGGCACATTTTTGGTGGTGGTTGAAAACTGAGCCAAATAATCATGGTATAAACTTAGACAGTCTTAAGATACACCGGATTTATCATTCTCCATTAGACACTTTGATAAATCTAGCACAGTTTCAGTCTATAATAGTGTGTATTTGTGTTGTCTAACTTTTAGACCGTATTAGTTTATCTACCATAACAATGCAGGATGTTTGGGCAGGTGTAATCTGAGCGACAAGTTTACAATGTCCCATATGAAGAAATCAGTGAAAAGGTTAACTGTGTGTTCCTATAGAAGTGCAGGATGGATGTGTCTTCTGGATCACTAGATCCCTATTATTAGGTGTGTAAAGCTAGGAGTTACAGCAACATCCCTTGTGCCATCTCTGGCTTATCATGGCATGTTATGCCCATTTACGCTGTCATCAGAACCTGCTGATTTTGGAGATACTGGCCATCGTTGAGCGTGTATGGTTTGTCCTATCTTTTCCCTATGGAAGATGTTTGGAGAAAGAAGTATTGGGTTGTTATATAAGGCTTGGCAGCAGCCTGCTTCCCTCATCCCATTCCCAACACATGCGTGTTTGTCTAAGGGTGCAATTCTACAAGGGGTTGAGGGCCTCTTGGGGGTCGAGAGAAAAAGCTGTTGTCCAAACAAGCTTTTGGTCAACAGCTTTGTACAGTATACTACTAGCTATGGAGTGATCTAAACTTCATGGGGCACATTTACTAAGACTAAAAAGCCTAAAAGTTAGACTAGACAGTCTTAAAGGGGTTTTCTGCCCCTCAAATATTTTTTTTTTTACTGATGACCTATAGGATAGGATAGGTCATCAGTTTGTGATCTGTCAGGGTCTGATCCCTGGAGCCTACACAGATCAGCTGTTGCACCAACCTCAGGGTGCCGGAAGCTGCTAGTGCACAGGCAGGACATGCATCTCCTAGTCAAGTAATAGAAGTGATGCAGCAGCCCTGCATAGCGGTGCTTCTGGGAAATTGCAGTGCCATTCATATTCCTTCAATAGGAGCTGCACACACTCCCCATCCACTAGCAGCTTTTACACCCGGAGGCTGTTGCAGCACTTGATCTATGTGGGACCCGCCAGCAGATCACATACTGATTCCAATGGATAAGCCATTAGTATGAAAATAACGATTTGGAGCCAGGAAACGCCTTTAAAATGCTCCAGATTTAGGAAAGTATCTAATGCAGGATGATATATCTGTCATGTTATTAGAGTGCTTAGTCTACCTTTACACCTTATATTAGTTGTCTTAGTTTTAGTTTACACCAGCAAATTTTGCTACGCCCACTTTCCATGAAGACCTCTCTTACGTGTGAAGACAAACCTCTTTTTTGTACAAATCGGAAAATTGGCTAAAGAACTTGATAAATGTAGCCCAAGGTATGTTAGACAGGTTTTTTTTTACACAAATTGCCGCAGACTTGTGCATTTTGCTTAGTAAATCTTCCTCATATGTCTCCCATTGCCTCCCTGGTGGTTTGGTATACTTGCACACAGGACAGTACTGGAGTATCAGAAGGTTTCTGAAGCTTTGCTGGTTTCCATATTTGACTGATCAAGAGTTATGTATCCTGTATCACTGACCATTTTGATGTTGTCTTTAAAACTTTCTGTATAGTGCGAAGGGAGTTGTGTGTTTTTTTTTTTTTGTTTGTTTTTTTTTATTATTATTTAGAAGTAACATCTAAGACAACACGAGTGTTGGTTTTTTCTGACTGTCTTTGTCTGACCCTCTAGGTGCATTGTGAAGATAACTGGGGATATGACTGTGTCGTTTCCAAGTGGGATCATTAAAGTGTTCACAAGCAACCCGTCTCCAGCAGTGCTCTGCTTCAGGCTGAAGAACACCAGCAAACTGGAGCAGATACTACCAAATACACAGCTGCTATACAGGTATGATCCTTGTAAGCATGTCGCTTAGTGCTGCTTGTACACTCCTTCAACTTAATAACCTTGTTTTATCCTCTAGACTACACCCAATGCCTTTATAGCGTGTAGTAGACCGTACCATGTCTGTGTGTGTTACTTGTGTTTAAACATGGAATGAATATACACACACACACAGATATATATATATATATATATATATATATATATATATATATATAGTGTGTGTGTGTATCTATATAGATAGATTATATTGCAGTATAATTCAGTTAACAGAGCGCTATGTGAGTATCTACTTAATGTCCCTTTAAGATGTGTTTTGCTGATAGGGGGCATCCATGAGCTTAGAACCAAGGGGCCACTGACACTGACAAGGTGTGCTCCTATGTTATGCCTCACTAGGCATCTCACAGGGCTCTGCCATAGACCTGAACTAGACTGCAATGTGCATGACAATCCCTGTTAAAGGGGTTATCTCGGGAGTAATAAAACTTATAGGTGTATTGCCTGGACTGGTTAAGCTTTATTACTAATAAACATCTGTCCCCCCGCAGCCCCATTTATTACTTTTGTGGAGGGCAGTAAGTCACACTGACTTTTGGTCACATGACCAATGCCTTTTTAATGAATGGAGCTGCAGCTGAAGTCACTGAGGAGTTGGCGACGTCACAGGGGTGGCAGAGGATCTAGAGTTTCGTTCTTCCCTGCTGCTCTCTGTAACAGTAATAAATTAGGCTGTGATAGACCGGGGAGTGCGTTTAGCAATAATGCTTAACCAGTGCAGGGAATACAGTAGTAAACATTTACTCCCGGGATAACCCTTTAGCTTACTTAGTTTATCAAGCTAAACTTTTTAAATTCATAAAGCCCTTTTCAACCAAAGACAGACAAAATCCTCCCTTGGTGTATCCTTGGATCAACTTCCTACATTATTAGCAGTAACCCCTGGATATTATGTCCAACCCTCCGATTTGTATTATAGTGCTACTGAACTATATGACAGAGAGACAGTCACTGAAGAAAGGTTAAGGTGTCCAAACTGCATTCTACATGTATACTAATCTAATAATATATAAGAGAAAGAAAATGACATCACTCTACTTGTTATAGACTTCATATTAGTGAGTAGATTTTAGTAGGGTCACGTTGCAGATGCAGAGTCACTAGGAGTATGATAGCCCAAAGCAGCCGCATTGTGATCCATCTCTACAGCAGCATTGAACGTCCCTGTGATGAAGTTTGCTTTGTAGGCCTTACATTATGCTAGTGACATTGATTTATTTAGCAAAACATGGTCTCTGTGTAACGTCCTGACCAAATATATCTCTTCCTTATAGCGATCCATCACAAAGTGACAACAACTGCAAAGACTTCTGGATGAATATGCAAGCAGTTACTGCCTACCTCAAGAAGTCTTCTGAGCAGAACCCATCTGCCTCCTATTATAATGTAGACATCCTAAAATACCAGGTAGATAACTATACTAATTCACACTACTATGTGAAAGTTTTAGGCAGGTGTGTAAAAAATGTTGCACAGTAAGAAAGCTTTCAGAAATAGAAGTGTTAATAGGTTGTTTTTGTCAACAAAATGAAGTGAATAGATAAAAGAGAAATCTAAATCCCATCAATATTTGGTGTAACCTTTGCCCTTTGGAGGACGAATCCTGGAAGTGATGATATGACCCCCACAGGGCCCTGATCTCAGCATCATCCAGTCTGTCTGGGATTACATAGACACAGAAGGATTGGAGCAAGCCTACATCCACAGAAGATCTGTGCTCAGTTCTCTAAGATGTCTGCAACCTCCCTGCCGAGTTCCTTCAAAATTGTGTTCTGAAGGCAAAGGGCAGTCACACCAAATATTGATGTGATTTAGATTCCACATTTGTTAATTCACTTCATTCTGTTAATTGACAAAAATAACACCTTTAACACTTCTATTTTTGAAAGCATTCTTACTTTGCTGTATTTTTTGTACACCTAAAAAGTTTGCACAATAGTGTACGTTATAATGTCAATTCACTGTGTGATCCCGATCAGTTCTGAAGTACTTAAAGTGGTTTTGCATGCATATTCTCATATTCTCCTGTCCGATCTGACATCGATTGCGGAGGGATGGCACTGAGTATTTGGCAGGACCATTGCCAGAGCAACTGTCTAAGGCTCAGCAGTTTTGTGCCAAGCACAATATTTGCTGGACATCAGGTTGTTCCTGTGAATGTCCCACCCAGTATGCAGTAACATTTTTTTACACCAGATGTCGGGTTGGATAGAAGAGTATGCCTGCACACCCATCTAAAGGGGTTGACTAGCTTGGAAAAATATCTTTGTTTGCTTTTAAAGTACAGGATATACCACTTACTAATATACATTAAGTAACAAAAGTGTCCCAAGCTCCTGATGGCAGGGCCAAGCCTAACAGCTTGTGTTTGACACAGGAAAGTGGTATATGATCAGATGATGTGTGCAGGGCATTTCACTGGCCAGCCCCCTTCTCTATCTCTGCTTTGGACACAACAGAGAAGGGGGCTTGCTTATAGCTAATGAAATGAGCCAGTCAGACAAACCCCTTAAGACACAGCAAGTAATGTGCCAACACCAGAAACCATCTCCTGTGTCTTGTACAAGCCAGAAGTGGGACTGCTGGGACCCGATCAAGAGATAAGGACACTATTGTTAATTCAAGTCTATTAATAAATTTACATTTTCAATGTAAACACATATAAGAATATTTTTTTGTCATAATGGACAGCCCCAGTAATTCCTAAATGACATATTGGATGGCTATTGGATCAGTTTGTCTGACTAATCCGCCTTGTCTTGTGACTAAATCATATCGACCCACTCACCCATACCAGCTTTCGCGAGCTGTCTATATCCTCTCCAATAAAACTCCTCATAGCTGAAATTTTTATCATCAGCTGACAATTACAAAGATACATAAGCGGCCATGGTGGTATTTGTAATAGCCATTTCATGGATAAAGAATTACAGTATCCAAGTATTCTAGAGGAAAGCAGATCTCATACTGTGACTGACACTTTCTGTCATGCAAATTTGCATTTTCTTGCTTAGAATAGAGTTGTATTCATTGTCACAAGCACAATACAGGGACACGTCGCCAGCAGGTTATTCATAGGACAATAGGAATATTCACTTGTCTCCTTTTAATCTTCATATCCTATTTCCATTTACTTTATGCATAAAACTTAGGTGACAAAAGAGGAACTGATGGTGCCAGGTGCTGCGACAATGTTGTTTGTGTAAGATCCGCGTCCGATTACTGATTATAATTAATTGAGACATTTATATTCATGTGGATTATGTACTGGGCAGGCTGAGCGGAATCTAGCACAAGTCGCACTGATATTTTTGTTATGGCTTCTGTTAATATTCAGCTGATGTAACAGCATAGAATACGGTTTATATAAGGGATGATGAACCATATTAGAAATTATGTACTGACAAGCTAGATATTAACCTCATGTTTGTCCATTTGCCAACTTCAGTAGATCTGTCATAAGGGAAAGAGACTAAAGGTTGACTTATTTAATGTATACTGCCTTTTAGTTTGTACCATGAATTAAGCAAATTCCTCATCCACGGAATAGAGGTTAGTGTCTGATCAGTTGGGGTCAAACCACTGGTCACGTGATCCCAAATTCCCCCATTTAAATGGAGTGATGGTCACTCATGTGCGCTGCTACTCCAATTATCTTTATGGGACTGATGTAGAGTACTATGTTCAACTGTTCACTGAGGGTCCCCATGTTCAGACCTCCTCACTCAGACACTTATCACCTATTGAGTAAGGAAGGATAAATTGAATTCATGGTTCAACCCTATTAATAGTCTAGTATACTGTAGTACAATATTATTGACTCCAACACCATGGGACAGATTGATCCCAGATTACTTGCCATTATTCGCTTAAAATGAAGTTTACTCCTGTTTTGTGAAACATTTGACATGCCATGGATAACTATAAAAGTTTCCTCCTGTGGGAGTCCTTGGACTGGGATCCCTACCAGTCCCTAAAACAAATAGCACAGCACTGTTCACAGTGATTTGCTTTTCTGCAATTTAGCTTGGAGATCTTTGCCTCACTCCTCACCTTGAATTTAAAAGTGTCTCTTCTCGTTCTAGGTATCATCAAATGGGATCCAGTCCACTCCTCTTAACCTCGCAACCTACTGGAAGTGTAATCCTAACACTACTGATGTTAGACTAGATTACAAATATAATCCAGAGTCTATGGCAGTGCCCAGCGCCTTGTCAAACATCCAGGTTATGGTTCCAGTGGATGGAGGCGTCACAAACATGCAGTCTATTCCCACTGCAGTATGGTGAGACAGTTTTTTCATATACAAGCATCTTTTCCTATCTGCATTCACGCTAGTTGCAATGTCTGTTTGACATATGCACCAGGAAAGCTCTTTATGTATATGCAGATTTTATCCATAAGTCCTCATTCACACCACACAGGCCAATACGGTTCCTTTTTGCCTCCATTGGGCTCAGGAAATAAGAGTAATAGCACAGAGTTCTAAGGAAGGTGCTCCTGAATTTCACGCAAACAAGTATTTACTAAAATAGTCATGCAAAGAGAGCTGTGACTTGTTCTCTACTAACTTAGAATAGTGATTCTTGTTTGGAAAACATGTATTTAGGGAGATAAGTTTCCTGACGACAGATATTGGTGGAAAAAACAATAGTGTATGTTGGATTCAACATGCCTTATCCTTTGTTTATATGGGCGATAAGCCATGGTCAGAGGTGCCCGGTAGTGACTTATTCTCCTCTCCCAGTTAAATAAAAATGCAAATTGGCGGTTGAAGGTTGTCCAGATGCGTCTGAATATTCCTGCCAAGAAACTCGATGCAAATCTGCAGAAAATCCTCAGATTTCAGAGCTGCTATATTGAAAGTGGCGCCATCTCTGGTGATCATATATAATAAATCCAAAGCAGAGTGAGTGTGTTGACAATTTTCAAACCTCATATAGCTATTGGTAGAGGAGACTTGACACATCCGCTTTAAATGTATTAAACAGGACTGTTCAGTTCTTTGCTTCATTTAATAGGTGATGCTCCACTGATTCTGGCTCAGTTGGAATTTTTCTCTATCCCCCACCGTTCCTGAGCAATCGGGGTTGTTAGTTTTGGTGCCTGATGTGCAATTTAGACTCTGTACTGTCAGGAGGGTGGTGTCAGGCAAGAGCAGACAAAGGGATGTGATTCAGAGCTCTGGCACTAGCTGCATCTGATTGGAGATCTGAATCACATCCCTTGTCTGCTCCTGCCTGACACTGCTCACCTAACACTACTGAGCCTAAATAGCATATCAGGCATAAAAACAAACAGCACTTATTGCTTGGAAATGGTAAGCTAGAGGAAAAAAAAATATGACTTCACCAGAATCTGTGGAGCAGCAACTATTAACAGATGCTAAAAACTGAAGTTGGTGGGGGTAGCGAAAGGCCCTCATTAAGATGTAGTTACTTAGAGAATCCAGACTCTTTAACAATAGTAGCTCTGCCTTCTCTTTTTCATTGAATTACTTGTATATTATTGGCACTGATAATAAAGTTACTTCTCTTTTAGGAATGCAGAGCAAATGAAAGCCTTTTGGAAAATATCAGTGATTTCAGAAAAGTCAGAAAATGGAGGTGAGTACTAAATTCTGTAGTGACTGATACGCCGCTGTGAGTTTTTGTGCCAGAATTACAATTTTTTTTAAATTATACGTCTTGCACACCACTTTCCTCAAAGAGGATGGGGCTGGGAGCGCGGCGAGGGCAAGGCCATTGGCCCTGTAAAATTTATCATCACTTACACCAGTTTTCTGGCATATATGATGCCATAATTCTAAACCAGTTTTCTGGCATATATGATGCCATAATTCTACACCAGTTAATTATACATATAATTTTTATTTTTATGTAATAAAGGATATGTTTTATTGGCACAACCTCATGTCTCACTGTACTCTCCTTTTTCCTTCCCATCATTATATACAGAAATCTACACCATCAAGGAGCTGGCGCAGATTTCTGTTTATGGGCATGGATCCTAGAGAATGCACCTAATTTAAAGGGGTTGTTCGGGAAACCCACCCCCCCCCCCCTCCTTTTTTTTTTTATTTTTTTATTTAAATGATGAGGCCGGGAATGTTAAAAAAAACAAGCAAACAAAAAAAAAACCTATACTCACCTGTCCCTCGTTCTCCTGTGTCTCCCAGTGCTGCTGCTCCAGTGTTTTCTTTCAACAGAAGTCTCTGCCACTCGTGATCACTGAGGTCACTCAGTGGTGTAAGGAAAGGGACACGGTAACATCGCAGTGCGGCGGAGACTTCCGCCAAAACAAGACAGCGGAGCAGCAGAACCAGACCGCTCTGGGAGACATCTGGGTCAGGTGAGTATGTTTTTTTTTTTTTTTTTTTGTTTGTTTGTTTTTTATACTTTTTTTCACTTTCCCTAGCTTCATATAAAAAAGGGGTTATTCCAGACAACCCCTTTAATGATGAGGCGTGAGCCTTGTTATTAATTAGATGCAAACTCAGGCAGGGGTAGTCGAGATAAGTCAGTCCCAAAGTGTCATATAACAGATGCAAGCAGATGACTGGTACTATGTTCATTACCCATTAGCTAAAGGTTATAACTTTTCATTCCCATGCTTGTATAGGTTCAGGATCACTCAGGGCAAAATTTGATGTATCAGAGGGACCTAGTAACCCTAGCACGCTGGTTGTACAGTTCATGAGTGATGGCAGCACCTTGTCTGGAGTGGACATTGAGCTTGTAGGAACAGGCTACCGCCTCTCTTTAGTGAAGAAGAGGTTTGGCACAGGTACGGTTCTCAGTAATTTTGTGAGCAAAAGTGAATGACACTTTATAAGTGAGAGTTTACATATCTTTCCAGCTAAGTCAATTGTTTACCACATTCTATAAAATACCGTCTTGGCCGTAAGTGTTGGCACCCATGAAATTTTTCCAAAAAAATGAAGTAAATAAAAAAGGAAATAAATACGTGTATAACAAAACATGTGTAACTGCAGTCATTTTCTGGGAGAAATACTTCATTTTCTGGAAAAATTTCAGGGGTGCCAACACTTATGGCCATGACTGTATACTTGGTTGTCCCAGATGTATAAGTCTGCGATTGGTTTCTGCTTACATTGAAATTTCCCATAAATGGGTATTCCTATCTATGACTTTTATAGCATATCTACAGTATATGGCATAAATGTCCTATGGTTGTGTGTCCCACCTGGACTCCTTTCTCAGCTATTTTCAGAAGTACTACAGAAGCGATGGGAGAGATGAGCACAGGAATGGCCTACTCTCCACACATTGTAGTTGTGAGTCAGGGATTGGGGCACACTATTGTTGAGATAGATATGAGTCCCCAAATGTAAGACTAACCGCTTATGGTATATGGGCTTTTGTCTGTTATCCACAGGACTTCACTGTCTGACCTCCATTCACTGTCTGTGGGACTGATGGAAATTGTCAAGTGCTGTAGTTTGCCATCTCTGTAAACCCATAGACTGAATGGAGTGGCACCATGCATTCTCAACTGCCACTCCTTTACAAATTTCTGAAAATTGCTATTCTGCAATAACCCAGCAATTGGACATTTATTGCCATTGAATAGACAATAAATGTCCAATGTAGGGCTTGAGATAAGGTCCCTATATTCCTCCAAGATCTGCCCACCAGAGGATGAAGGACAGCCCGCTGTTCTTGCTTATCTTTCGATATCATGCCAATGACATCACAGTGCACATGGAAGCACAGTACACACTACTAGCACACACAGTGTTTCTCGTTGTATTCACTGGGGGACACAGCACCATGGGTATAGACCTGGTCACTAGGAGACAAGACACTAGGGAAAAGAAAGCTGTTGGCTCCGCCTCCAGGCTATACCCTGCTACAGCACTGTGCATGAATCAGTTTGAAACCTAGTGTCATAGGAGGCAGACACGACCTGACTCAGGTCTTCTGTCTTGCATTGTTTTTATTTTTACCTTTCTTTCAGGTGCAGGGGGTAGTCAGCGTGTACGCCACACTAGTCATACCCTCCTGCGGGCGCAGCGCTCTGCAAAAGAGCAGCCTCGCCGGTCACCCAGTCCCCACTCACCATTCGCCGCACCCCGAAAGTGGCCGGAGTACCGGTGACCCCACTCCCACGTGCGAGGTCCTACCGAGGGGGTGACCCTGCGGCGCCTGAAGACGCCAGACTGGTGAGTATGAGAAGAATAGAAGGCAGGTGAGTATGAAAGTTACCTCAGCCCCTCTCCATCTCCCCTTCAGGCCCTCTCCACCTCCCCTCAGGCCCCACTCAGCCCCTTAATGCCATTTCCCAGGGGGACAATAGCATGGGTCCTGTTTAGGGGGGGCATCACAGGGTTCCCCTGAACTGGGCCTTAAATCTTAGTAAATAAGCCCCCTCTTTTTCTGGGGCGTTTTTGGGTTTTCTGGTCGCTCCTACCGAGCGGCCCCCCGTCGGGGGGCACCCGGTTCCCCCCCCCCCCCCCCCCCCCGCTCGTGTGGGGACCCCCTTTCCTGGTCCCCCGGTACCTTTTCCCAGGCCTCCGCGGAACCTCCGGAGTTCGCGGTCGCGCCGCCGACGGTGCCTCGCGGTCGGCCGCGTTGTACGCGAGTCCGAGGCCTGGCCGGGAACTAGACCGCAACGGGCCCGTCCCTTTCCCGGGCTTTTCTGGTACCCAGACTCCGCCTAGGGCCTTCCATTGGCCAGGGGGCTGTCCTGGCAAGCCATCCAGCCTGCCCAGTAGCTACTGAGCCTGTATTTACCAGGGGAAGAGCTTTGCTCTCCTCATATTCTTAATTTATTTATTTATTGGCTTATTTATTTATTTATTGGCTTGCTGGGACTGCAGGGATTCTTACTCTCCTCCCAGTTCCCTGGGAGACATTGCACCTGCGGAACCCTTGCTGCAGCAGTTTGTGAGCGGCCATCTTTTGCAGTCTGGTAGGCTAACCCCCTGGGTTACCCCTAATTTTCTTGGGCTCCCTCTCTCACCCTCCGGCCCCTCTGGTTGCGTCATGTTTTTGTATGTGCACCTGCTGTATCAAAAACAGTTGCCATGCAGACAGCCCGAGCCCATGTGCTCTCTCTGCCTTCCGCCTCCTGGCCCCTCTCCGGTTCTTCCATCCCCCGGATTGGGCGGCCTCCCTAACCTTGGCCATGGTGTCCTTACCAGACTTAACTAGTCAGTGCTGGAAACTTGGAATGGCTGCTTTCCCAGATCGCTGCTCAGTCGGCTGCTTCTTGGGATCTCCCTGGACACCCTCATAGTTCCCTTCGCAGCTCCAGGAGCCTCAAAAGGACCAGGAAGTCTTCCTACGGTTCACGGTCCGCCACCCCTTCCTCTGGGTACTCCCCAGATAGGAACTCAGCTCACGGCTCCACTCCGACAGGCGGATACCTCCCTCCCTCTGCTCGGTCTACTTAACTGGGGACGCCTCTGACTCCGACTCGGAGCTTCAGCTAGGCTCATCTATATCTGCTGCTACGCGGGAGTCATCTATGCGATAGAGACCCTACAGATCTCTGAGGACCCGGACTCATCCTCTCAAGTGGACATCTCTTTCTGCCACTGGATGTTTGATATCATCTTGAGGGCACAGTGACTTCTCCCTGGACCATCCTCTGTCTTCGACTAGGAAATCGGACATCCCTTCCTTTGACCTGTGTGTCTCTAAGTGGAAGGTGAGCTCGGGCAGTTCTGCCAGGCTATGCTGTGACACATGTCTCTAGCTCTCCCTGGCTGGCAATGATGAACATCCGAGGTAAGGGAAGCAGGTTGCTCCAGTGGTGCAATCGGTTAGCGCACGGTACTTATATATCAGTAACTAGTGAGCGCAAGCTGGCCTGTCTTGACATTTTGTCAGCGAGCCACCCCATGTGTCCCTTCCTATCACTAAGAGCCTCCCACGGTGGATCCCATGATAGCTAAGCTCTCCAAGGCTTCTAGTCTGCCTTCAGCGGATTTTGCCTACCTCATTGATCCCTCGGAGTGAGATCGGATCGCATCTGTTGTATTGTTTGCAATGCAGAACTGATACATTGCATTGCCCTAAATGCTGGCTATTGTATTGCTGCAAGAAGGTGGCTTCCCTCACCAGGGTGGCCTTCGTAGTGGCTGGTTTCTCCCTGCGGCTCTCCTTCGCTGCCTCTTGGGTCATCAAGGCCTTCTTTTCCTGGGCCAAACAGCTTCAGTCAAACCTCCCTGATGCAGTTTCCCTCCAGCCGCTCATCTCTGAGATCCTGAATGCTTCCCAATAACTAGAGATGCCTCCCAAATCTGCTAAGGCGGCCGCCAATGCAGTGATTATCTGCCATACCGTTGGGATCCGTTGTGGAATACTGGGCGGAGGAATAGATTCTTCCTCCCTCAGAGGCGTCCTATGTGTCAGCCATTCTCCTGCTCCAGAAAGCTTCTTTCAAGTCCAGGCCTCCCTGGCGGTTCTGCACCAGGTCGTCCAGGTCTTCCTCTTCCTAGCCTCCTCGGCATGAAGTTTTTTCCCCTCTCTGGGCATCTCAAATGGCGGGACGTCTGGAGCCTGGGCCTGAGAGGCGGTGTCGTCCGGCTACTCCAGTTTTCGCTGGAGTCTCTTTGCTTCGCTATGTCGGACAATCCAGGCTGTCTCCAATCTCCAGCGGCAGGGAGTCAGCGTCCCTGTTCCCGTTTCAGAGTGTATCCTGGGTTACTATTCCTATCTGTTCTCCATTCGCCTAGAAGGGCGGCTTCCTCTGTCCCATCATGGACCTGAAAGGGCTCCACAGGTTCTTCCATACCTGCAGGCTCCGTTGTAGTCTATGCAGTCTGTGGTGGCATCCCTGGAGATGGGCGAATTCTTCGTCCATCTACATCATCGCGCTGTGACGTCAGCGGTTTCTTCGTTTTGCTGTGGATCCTTGACCTTTCCAGTTGTCTCTCTCCCCTTCAGGCTGGCCTCTGCCACCGGGGTTTTTTTTCCCTCAGTGATGGCGTCTCTCATGGCCATCCTCTGCGTCAGAGGTGCTGCCGTGTTTCCAGACTTTGACGACCTCCTGGTGAAGCCCCTCCAGGTCAGACAATCTGACCAGCTTGTGGTTCACCTTGGTTGTTCTTCGCCGGTTCTGCTGGCTCATCAATGAGGATGTCTCGTGTCCTCTAAGCACATGGAATCCGGGACATGATCCTCTGCTCGCTCCAGGGTGTGATTCTCCCTCCAGAGGCCAAGATCCTGAGTGTCCCACCTTCGGAGGTACTCTCCTTGCTGTCTTTGAATCGGCATGTGGGTCCTGCGCACGATCGCCTCAACCTTCTAGGCTGTACCTTTCATTCACTCTGTCGTTCTCTCCT
This sequence comes from Leptodactylus fallax, assembly GCA_947044405.1. Lineage (NCBI taxonomy): Eukaryota > Metazoa > Chordata > Amphibia > Anura > Leptodactylidae > Leptodactylus > Leptodactylus fallax. The sequence goes on along the minus strand of CAMRHE010000071.1, from coordinate 6,757,547 downwards.
CTTGAAGATTACGGCCTGCTGGGACAAATCTCCGGACAGCCTCATCTGCTTGGTTCTCTTTCCACCTTGGTTCACTGAGAGATTCTTTAGTGTATATTCCTCCCCAGGAATTTCTCAAGGGAAGTTCTTCTTCCCCTCTGTTGGTAGGTGATTCCCACTGCCGCCAATTTCCCCGGCTGGGGAGTGGTCCTCGATGCTTTCATTGTTCAGGGCCTGTGGTCCAGGGCCGATTCCTCCCTCTGGTTCAACCTGCTGGATCCCAGGGCTATCTTATTTGCCCTTACTCCTTGGACTTCTCTTCTCCAAGGACATCTGTCACAGTCCAGACTGACCTCCCCTCCATGGTCACCTACTTGAACCCTCTGCGGGGCACCAGGAGCCGTGCGGCCTTACTAGAAGCCTCACAATTTCTTCCTTGGGTGGAGCGCCTTGTTCCAGCTCTTTCGGTGGTCAACCTTTTTTTTCTGCGTGGACCACTGGGTTGGGTTACAGACTACTTCAGTCGAGAAAATATTGCTCCGGGCGAGGGTCGCTTTATCTGCAGATCTTCTATCCACTGTGCTCCCGCTGTGGTGTGACAAACGTCGACCTTTTTAGCCTCCGCCGGAACCACAAGGTCCCCGGCTAAATTGCCAGGCCTCTGGATCCTCGAGCCATCGCCGCTGGCGCTCTTGTAAATTCGGTTTTTCACTTCATCTTCTCCCTTGGGTCCTCCAGAATCTCAAGACCAAGGGGGTTCAAGCTATCCTGGTGGCACCAGATTGGCCCTGCCGGGTCTGGTATGTGGATCTCATTTTCCTGTTGGCGGATGCTCCTGGCCTCTTCCTCTGCTGGGCCTCCTTCTGTCTCAAGGACTGCTGTTCCACCCCACCTTGACTCAGCTGCGTTCACGGCGTGGCTGTTGAATCTGAGGTTTGAGGCGTCGTGGTTTTTTCGGAGTTTGTTATTCTAACATACTCAAGGCCCGGAAGTTCCAGATAGCTTAGATCTGCCATCAAACGTGGAAGGCTTACGTCCACCGTTGGAAGAGTAACGATTCTCATCGGATCTTCCCCATTCTGGTCTGGATCAGGGTCTTAGTCTTCTTTCCTTTTTAAAGACTTTCCTACAGGAGTGCCACTCTGTGCTCCTTTGGAACCCTTGGATCCGTGGGATCTTAACCTCATCTTTAAGGTGCTTCAGGTTCTGCCCTTCAAGCCTATGATATCCCTTTTTTTTTGCCTTCTGTCCTGGTAGAATGAGTTTCTGGTGGCCATTACCTCCATCCGCAGGGGTCCCTAATTGGCTGCCCCTTTTTTTCGGCAGCCTCCCTTTCTGGTCCTCCACAAGGATAAGGTTTTCCTCTGTCTGCCACAGTCTTTTTTTCTTAGGGTGTTTTTCCTGCTTCCACTTCGAGGACTTGGTCTTGCCCTCTTTCTGCTCGGTCCCCAGGCGTCCATGTGAGTGCTTGCTCTTCCCTGCCCGGTTGTTGCCCGGGCAATTTGCGTGTATACTGTTCCTCACGGATCCTTTCTGTTGTTCGGACGCTTTGCTCATTCTCCCTGAGTGCCCTTGCCAGGGCCTGCCTGCTTCCAGAGCTCCCATCTTCCGATGGCTTTGGTCTGAGATTAGGGAGACCTATCGGTTTAAGAGTAAGGCTCTGCCTTTCCGTGTGACGGCTCTCTCCTCTAGAGCTGTTGGAGTTCCCGGGGCCTCCGGCATCAGGCTTATGCTTCCCAGGTCTGTAAGTATCCCACTGGGCCTCCATCCTCTTTCTCTAAGTTTCTCCAGATCCATTCTGTGGCCTCTTCTGATGCCAATTTGGGTTGTAAGTTTCTGGAAGCGGTTGAGTATTACAGGATTGCATGGCCGTGTTATTCCCACCCTCTGGGACTGCTTTAGGACATCCCATGGTGCTGTGTCCCCCAGTGAAGTAGACGAGAAAGTGGGATTTTTGTACTCACCGTAAAATCCTTTTCTCGTTGTATTCACTGGGGGACACAGACCCCTCCCTTGTTTTTTTCAGTATTCCTGCTCGAACTGTGTTGGTTCCTTTTCGGGTTCAGGCATTGTTGGTGGTTGTTGGTTCCATGTTCCTTTGTGTGTCTCTCTCCTACTGCTATGGTACAGATTCATGCACAGTGCTGTGGCAGGGTATAGCCTGGAGGCGGAGCCAACAGCTTTCTTTTCCCTAGTGTCTTGTCTCCTAGTGACCAGGTCTATACCCATGGTGCTGTGTCCCCCAGTGAATACAACGAGAAAAGGATTTTACGGTGGGTACAAAAATCCCACTTTTTTGGGTGCACTGTGACATCATCAGGTATGCTCAATAGCGTGTGCGCTTGCAAAAGACTTTACATTAAGGACAGTCCTCTGTTTTTGCTTGTCTTTCCAAAAGTCTTTGGCAAACACAGTACACGCTATTGCATATGCCCAATGACGTCCCAGTGCACCCAGAAGCGCTGCTTGTACTAGTAACGTGTACTGCGCTTCCAGATGCACTGGGATGTCCTCAGACGTGTAGTAGTGTGTAATGAGCTTGACGAAGAGTTTCGGAAAGACAAGCAAAGACAGAGGGCTGTCCTTCATCCTCTGATGGGAGGACCTCGGAGGGAAGTATGGGTGGTACTCTGCAGCACATACTGAAGCCCAAACTCCAGATTATACACACCCCTAAAGCTCTTTTGACCTCATTTACATATTTATAAACGTCCAAATTTCTCAGCAAAGAAGCGGAGGTCTGCAATAAAAAAAAAAAAAAAAAAAAAGCAGTTTGGACAGTTGTCTTACAAGTAGAGGCAGGATGGTGAGGAGGAGTGGAGGTGGCCGATCTCGCAGGACATGCATAAAATAATTTTTCAGAACATCTTTTTCTCAGTGTAGTTTGCTGTTTGCAGTAAATGACCATTGTTCTCTGTAAATGTATTATTCTTATAAGCAAACATTTAGTAACTCTTGTTTCTCTTTTTCTTACAGGAAAATACATGGCCGACTGTTGATTTTTAATTTAATGTATTTTTATAAATCATGGGATATAAGGAAACTGCTTTCCTGTTAATTTATCGGAAATCTTCCACATGCTGTTTTAATTATAGATTTATATATATATATATATATATATTTTTAATTTTTGACCTGTTTAGAAGGTATTTCTATATTGCTGCCAACTACAAAGCATAAAAATGCACTTTTTAGGAGTCATTTTGTGGAATATCTTTTGGACATTGTTGTAGCACTGAAGTTTTCTGCAGTCGTGGTTAAAAGTCTGCTGGATAAAAAAAAAAAAAAAAAATTCTGTGTATTTGTATAAAGGCCACATTTTCCTATCTAAATAGCCATTTTATATCAGAAAAGAACGCATTGTTACATTTTGTAACAAATTCTGAATTTGCAGGAGCAATCAGACATACATTTATATAGTGTTTTATATGCATGTAAATAGTCAGTCCAGTATAACTACTCATCTCTCCAACTCTTCAATTCAGGGTATAGTTTCCCCACCATTTGAGGTACCAAGGACAGGTGGTGTCTGGTCGCATCTGACTACTTGGTCCTTTACCAGTTGCTCGTGCCAAGGTCCTGTACCCTTTTTAAATGGGGGAATGGTCAAGCATGCACGCCACCGCTCTGTCCTCAAGCCCACAGTAGTATTGATAGGCAGAAGTTCCAGCAGTTGAACAACTTCTGATCAGACACCTATCGCCTATCCACATTTCGATCTTCGTACAACCTCTTTGAACTGGACCCATGATCCACCTTCAGCAAAGGCTGCCATTTTGTGGATCGGTCTAGTATATGTAACATAATGGCGAAGTTCACTACGACACCACTTTTGGTTTTTTCATACAAAATGGCCGCCTTTATTGTCTTTAGCTGCCACATACATAAAATTCTACTTAGTCCATGTTCCCTCATTGCCTAGAGGGTTGTGCTTTTATAGAGACTGCTGATTTGTATATTACACTTTTAATGTAAATCCTGTTTTACTTCTCATTATATGGTGAATTCTATGAAAGTGCAATTACAGGAAAAAAAAAAAAAGCTGTCAGTACATCGTAGCAGCGGTCTCTCTTTAAGGCAGTGTTCTTTTTATATGCATTAACATCTGTGCCTTTCCCAGTCAGGTTCTATCACCCTTGTTATCTGCGGCTGTACACTGCGGCTGTACACTGCGGCGTTTGACAACCTGTGGCTGTCCAGCTGTTCTGAACCTACAACTATAAGGGCTAGATTATTTTGATGTATGCAAACTTCCAAATACCATGCGCAGACCTCAGTGTGCCCGTTTGCAAGGCTGGTTGTCAAATCCTAGCCACCCAACAGGACTGTTCTATTTTATTACTTTTCTTTAGGAGATAGTGAGCTTGTATATCCGTACACTATATACACCCAAAGATCCACAGGAGTAGTAAATGGTCATGAATTGAGGGGGGCACGGAAACTAGTGATACGTCACACAAAAATGCCTTTGCTGTTTATAAACTGTCACGTATGACTAACAGGCGAGAATATACCACATTTTATTTTGTTTGTGTAAGATAAAGCCTAACATCACTTACAGAGGACTTTTCACCACCTATAGCTTTTTGCACCCTTCAGTAGGCGCCGCTCCATTGATTCTGGTGCAGATGGATTTTCTTCTCCAACCCTCACTGTTCCACTTTAGCAATGATTCTGTTTGTCACTTTACTGTCAAGTGGGTGGGTTTGGGTTGGAGCAGAGACCACCCACCTGACAGTATAGAGCCTAAATAGTATATTGGATACTGAAACTGACAGGATCTATTGCTCTGGAATGGTGGGGGCTAGAGAAAAAAAAAATTCTGTTAAACGTTGCTGGTGGTGAAAGGTCCACTTTAAAACCTGGAGATGTTGTTTGGCTGAATCCTGGAAAGGAATTGTTGGCAGGACTCCAGTGTGATGACCCTGCTGAAGCAGCTTTGCATCTCTAAGCTTTCCTGCCCGTGTGAATGGGGGTCAGTCCTACAGTTCATTGTCCAGGCTTAGGCTATAATACAGTTTACCTGCATATTGATAGGCTATTTGTAAGAACTGTTCAGTTGCCCCTAATTTTCATTAAGATTGCTTGCTTACAACCTGTCTACGTCAGGAGTGAACACGTACATAAAACACTAATAGAATATTTGCAGACATGGTTGAGTCCTTCATTGTTGTGGTATAATGGAGGTTGCACTTCAAGCATTGCAGAAGAGATATTTGTAATGTTTGGACATGTATTAAAAGGTTGTTCTCTTCCAATGTTAGAGGGTTTGTCTGCTTAGGAACACCCATTAATCTGAGTTAATACGTAGATTTGGGGCCTATTGTTAGGGACTTCATCAAATTGCCTGGGTGGAGAATGGCTATAAAGAGCATCTCTAGCTTTGAAGGACAAAATATCTTTGTACATTACATGGCCAGCCCATTGATCTTAGCTGGGCACTGTGAAGTGCGTCCTTCGTCCTGTGGTGGTGCTGCAGAGAACATTTCACGTTTGTAGCCACCCCCCCAGAATCCAGGCTGTGTAAAGTTAGACTAGACAGTATAAAAAAAGCGCCAGATTTGTCATAGCGCCAGATGCTGGATAATAAATTTTGTGCATCTTTAGGCTGCCATATTAATTGGCTTACTATGTGCAGTTAGTTTGTTGCAATTGCGTTGCACATTGCCACCAATTAAATGGGTTGTCCAGAATTTGGAGCCACCTGTAGGGCGGCTGGGAAAGTACAGAATTATATAAAAAACTCACTGGCGCTCCGTTGTCCGCCACCAGAGGTCCTGAGCCATTCAGAGGCCTCAGCAGTTGCTGGAGAGGGAGGTACTGGTGACATCACTCATTTACATCATCAGTTCCTTGCCTGTAGATTTAATACGAATTGGACAGTGCAGCCTTAGTCTACAAATGGGCCATGCTGGATGATAAACCTGGCACACATTTAGACTGTCTACTCTAACTTTACACCACCTATTTAATGTCTTAGTTTACGCCGCATGTTGGATGCATCGGAAAAATGTCTATTCTATTATACTCATTGTGCCAGGAGTGTTTCTGTAAGACAGGCTTGTAGTAGAACTTCTGATAAATGTACCTGTTAACTGGATGCTTTACTGATTATCTAAGACTAAATGCATGAAAAAGAGAAATCCTCCACCTTAGAAATGGACAACTCCGTACAATACTCAATGTTATGTCACTTGAACCACCGCTCTGACTGTATATTCTGCAGATGTCTAACCAAAGTTACACTATAATACCTACAGTACATAAGTTACCGGTAAGATTTCTACTACTAAGCAATAACCAGTGCTTACCTTTATTCATTATTACATGTGTTCTTAGCAATATAACAAGCAATACTTACGTGAAGGGCAATGCATTTATTACTTTACAGTTCGGGAAGCTAATACATGACACTTTTGGTTCGCTCTATTGTAATCTGTTTTTCACTCTGTCCAGTAACTCTCTGGAATAATTATGTTTTTTTTTGGGTTTTTTTGTCTGCAAAAAAAAAAATACAAAGCAGAACTATGTAAACCTAGCCGTATGTATATATTTTAGCACTTTTAATCGTACATAATCAAAAAAAAAATGTATTTGTGGTAAGAGCAGGTTACAATACTGAAGCCATACAGATTTCTGTGGGAATTATCAATAGTGAATGAAATAAACTTTTACTCTACAGGTCGATGCTGGTATCTGCCACATGTTGTGTTTAGCGAGCTGGCTCTTGCTTTTGTACACAGTTCTATCCTCGTAGCTGCCTCTTGTTTAGATGACTTTGTAAACACTGAAAGCTAAAGTCCACCTGAATTTTTATGGAATGTTCTTACTTTTGATTGTAAATTAAAAAAACAAAAAAACAAAACAAGTTTATCTTACAAAAAAAATTCTGTAAATATTTTGTTTTTTTCATAATGTAAATTTTACAAATTATGTTGCATCTGTAATAAACGTGTAATATATGCATAATTTACGAAACGTTCTTCGTCTTGTTCTTTATTTCCTTGAGTAACATTTTATCCAGAACACTTGCACAAAAATTGTCTAAAATAATCGGGTTGATTTATCATGGCTTCTGTGCCAGAAAACTGGCGTATAGGCCATGAAAAAAGTTGCAAAATTTTTGAACAAGGAGGATGCAGCTCAGTTATGATGTGGTGTGCCACCTTGTCATAAACTAGGTGCAAACTGCAGCAGAGCCGGGTTTAAGACTGGCGTGGTACATGCTGGTCTTGATAAATAAGCCCTAATGTTAAAGCTCTTAAGGGATCTCTAAAATTAAAGTTGATGAAGACAAAAGTAGAATATGGTGCCAGCATCATCTTATCATCCAGTATTCTCCCCCGTTCTACAGCCAGAAGTACATGTATTTTTAAAACTTTTTTTTTTGGTACCTGCTTCTCCACCTGTCCAACATGTACCACCTAAAAGAAAAAAAATATCCCTCAGACAGTCCCTTTATTGGATCGGCATTGACTTGTAGAGTAGCTGCTAACCCCTTTTGTGGGTTGGACATTGACTTACACAGCAGTTATAGGAGGCACTAGAGATAAAGTTGTCATTGTTCTGAAGGTTAGCTAATTTGCAGATTTTTCTCTCATTGCATTGCCTGTAAGAATCCGTGCATCAGCTAAATGTCTGGGAGAACTAGTATCTTGTAAGAACAGTGAAGGTAAGAGAGCATGTATTCTAAGAGACCCAGAGTCCAATGATGCTATGAAATGATTGCAATTTCTATCATTGGACACAGGCAAGGACTTCACCTTTTAATATCCACACACCTCCATTGCGGCCTACTTTGCCAATGTGGGAGGATTAGGGCTCCAAAGGAACCTCTGTAGAAATTTTATTTTATGTGCCATAATAGATTTAGAACAGTTGATGTAGACTAAGGTCATATTGGTCTGAGAAACACTATCCACCTAATAGCCGAATTTTTACTGGACAGAACGCAGTATATAATAGTGATCTATGATGCTTTGAATTCCAGCCCGTCTGCAGGTCTACTGTTCTACATCCCAGCATCATTTCAGCACAAGACAGTAAATCCACAGTCTTGCTGTAGTTGAAAATTAAGCTGTCCCAGTGTTTCCTAGACCAAACGTGACCTAAACAGGCCTAATGGCTTCCAGTGTAAAAATAGATGATAAAAATGAAGTGAACAATATAATAATGGATACTGGGTGTCTTTATATAGAGTAATACACTCACTATGTAATCACCAGGGCTGAGCTGGTGAGTGTATTGTAGAGAGATTACTCACTGACCAGCTAGTTTTTGTGGTTTAGGCCAAGAATAAGAGAAAAAATTGCTAGTTTTTAAACTCTGTGCCGCCTTCACCACGTTCCTGAAAAGGGGGTATGGCGACAGCACGTAGAAATCTGACCTAAATTATGGGGGGAAATGTACCCCAACTATGAGTTGGCACAACCTCCGCCTGCCGACTCTGGGGCTATGAAGACTGGCATGAGTAATTAATCATTAATCTGCCCTAGTATCTCGATTTGTGTTTGCTTATTGGACCTGCTGCCTAACAGGCCTCATGGGTTTCACTGCCACGATGCTACTGTATAAGTGGCACTATGTTACATATAGTAAGTACATTACTGATTTTACCTGCTTGGATAATTCCTATCCATATAAAAAAGGCCGCTTTTAGAAAGCGAGTTATATAGAACATAGTTTGCAATAATTTTTTTTCTGGGTGCATGGCAGACTAAGATCAGCGCTGCCAGTTACTTTTATTGGAAAACTACAAAGAATTAAAGCGTGAATGTTCCCCAGAGATCTTATAGACAACACGTCAGAAAAATGTATATATTACAAAGAAAAAAAACACCAGTGCAAAAGGTAAATCATTCCTGTTCACCCAAGACTACACAAATGAGGTATCAAAATGACTAACACAAAATACAGAACTAATGTAAACATCACATGAAACCTCAAAATTGCTAAAAAGTGTCTAGTTATTGAGGCCTTAAGGACCTGGTCATTAATGGGTTATTTAGGACTATTTGGAAAGTTTTAGTGATAACATTGTTTGTTACAAAGTGTGTCTTGATGGGAACCTGCCAGGTATTTTTTTTTCTACCGTATCTGGTCCCATCACATCAAATCAATTTTTTCAAAAATTTACATATCATAAATACTTAAAAAAAATAAATAAATAAATAAATAAAAATCCTGCAGTTTGCCCAGAAACCAAATAAATGATATTCTGATACTTCCTGTTTTCTTTAGATTTCTTTGCAGCAGCAACAGAATCCACCAGTTATAGTAGGTGATTTCACAGCTTATTTACCCCCTCTTTACATAATGACCTCTGTACAGGTCACAGAACATGCCTAGTAAACTCTCCTGTTCTCCTGTAGAAGTCAACAGGTTCTGCTCCAGATCATTGTGTCTATGGCCCATGGTTCAGATTATTTTAGGCTTAATGGCAATATTTGTAACTGCAACATTTTATGCGATTTTTTAAATAGATAATATGGAAAATAAACAACCAAATCACAAAAAAAAATTCTTTAAAAATGTGTTTAATATAAAGACGTGATTTAAACAATAGGTAATTTCCTGGCAACATGTTTCCTTTAAGTATTACTGGTAGAATAATGCGTATAATCAGAAACTGTTCCTCAATTGTACATCACAAAATAAAATCCATTTTTTTCTGAGAGTTAATCTCTATAGACAGGTGATAATATAATAATTTTGTGAACAATGGAGATCTTACCCAAGCAGTCCAGTATTATCTTATTGTACCCGCTGCATGTTTATTTCCATTACTTGTTTTAAATTATTACTGATCCAAATACTGCCATGTGAACAAGACCTATGGTGACACATATTATTCTTCATTTATTTCCATTGTTAAATATTAGAAGTTTGGAGAGAATTGACATGGCTTTCATCAGTTTGACGGCTTCTACGTCTTAGTACACACATTAATGCATTTTCCACCCAGTAGTTTGAAGAGAACATCCATTAATGGTTTATATTGTGTCCGGTGGTTGGAGAGGAGCCGGCTCGTGTACAGTTCATGGATCATGCAGGTAAATGATGATTACTCCTTATCTGACAACCTTTTCAGATGGTGATAACTCTCGCATGCTGCCTTCTAGCAATGATTTATCACCTTATGATGCGTTACATTGATTTTATATGTCACATGTAATGCTCCTGTTTTATACTGTCTAATATAAAGCCAGGCCAGGATGGATCTGTTTTGTAATGAGTACCAATTCTTGTACCCAAGAACTAAAACAGTGCATTTTTTTTTTCCTGAGATACTTGCAGGCTCATAATTGAGGATATGGGCAGATGCATCTCTGAAACAATAGTTCCAGTCAGGCCGCCAGTAGTCGCACGCAACATGACCGCATAACTATTGCTTTCTGTAAATGTGTGTGAATTTACTAACATGGCCTGCTTTTGGCCAGTCGTGACTAGACAAACCACTTTTTTGTTATGCATATGTCCAATTACACCTAGAGAAATTCCCTAGGTAAAACCCAAACATATACATAAATGCACGGTTTGTCCTCCACCTGGCAATCTGGGCTGATAGGTATAATAAAGGGAAAAAGAAGGAATGGGCTTATAGGGTAAGTTAATGTGGACAGCCATGTATGTGTATGTCACTTACCCAGAGAAGAAATATGATGCACTATGTAAAGAAGGCAAGCAGCGTGAGGCTTTGGGCAATATTCTACTGGGAAACTTTGAGTTTTGACATTGATGTGGATGTTACTTTGACCACCACTTACCACCTATCTAAACATTGTAAACCAAAGCCAAGTGCAACCCTTCATGGTAACTGCTTCTTTCAACAGAATACTCCCCACTACACTGCAAAAATTGTTTAAGAATTATTTGAGGAACCTGATGAAGAACTCAATCTCTTCACTTGGCCTCTGAATTCCCCTGATCTCACTCCAATTCAACATCTGTGAGATGGTCTGGAAAGGCTGCATGATCCATGAAGGACATAAAGCATCTTTTGCTAATGTCTTGGTGACAGATACCAGAATACTTTCAGAGGTCTTGTGCTGCAACAGATCAGAGCTGTTTTGGTGGGTTAAGGGGGGCCTACAAAATATTATATCTGGGTATACTTTGAATGGCCAATTTATTAGAGACACCTGCTCTTTCATAATTGGAGCTTTCATTTAGGGAAATTAGATACGTAACCCTAGGGCGCAGCATGAAATTGAGTGAACAAGTTTTTGTGAATGAGATTCAGTGTAACTCCACATTAGAATTGGGAAATAGAGAAATCTGAGCAACTCTGAATGAGGCCTGGTCATCTAGACCAGGATTTCACAAACCATGTCAAGAGAATGCAGAGAATGATGTTATTGAGGAAAAGCATCCAAGGAAGGAGGAGACTATGGACAAAAACAACTCATCGATGATAGGGTTCAGAGTAGGATGTCAAGAATGATTCTGATGATAAGATGGTCAAGTCAAATACAACACTGGTGTCTATCTAACATCTCCGAATTCACAGCTTGTTCCTTCGCACAAAAGGGCTATAACAGCAGACAACCAGTTAGAGCACTATTCCTGTCTACGGAAGAGAGCAGAAATTGGCTCCCTGAGCAGTGGATAAACATCTCTTGATCAGATCCAAGTCCAGATTTATATATACGTGCTAATGGGAAGATCAGAATTTAGTAAGCAGCATGAATAGATGAACCCTACCAGTCAGGTGCTAACAGGTCAGACTGGTGGAGGTGGCAGAACGGTGGAATGTTTGTTTTCTTGGCACACCTTGGGACTTGATACTTGTATTAGATAGCTGTGTATGCCACCACGTATTGTGGTTGTGAAGGCCAAAGGAAGTTCAATAGCCACTGAGGGGTCAGTTAATGTGTGTGTGTGTGTGTGTGTATATATATATATATATATATATATATATATATATACAGTCATATGAAAAAGTTTGGGCACCCCTATTAATCTTAATCATTTTTAGTTCTAAATATTTGGGTGTTTGCAACAGCCATTTCAATTTGATATATCTAATAACTGATGGACACAGTAATATTTCAGGATTGAAATGAGGTTTATTGTACTAACAGAAAATGTGCAATATGCATTAAACCAAAATTTGACCAGTGCAAAAGTATGGGCACCTCAACAGAAAAGTGACATTAATATTTAGTAGATCCTCCTTTTGCAAAAATAACAGCCTGTAGTCGCTTCCTGTAGCTTTTAATCAGTTCCTGGATCCTGGATGAAGGTATTTTTGACCATTCCTCTTTACAAAACAATTCCAGTTCAGTTAAGTTTGATGGTCGCCGAGCATGGACAGCCCGCTTCAAATTATCCCACAGATGTTCAATGATATTCAGGTCTGGGGACTGGGATGGCCATTCCAGAACATTGTAATTGTTCCTCTGCATGAATGCCTGAGTAGATTTGGAGCTGTGTTTTGGATCATTGTCTTGCTGAAATATCCATCCCCAGCGTAACTTCAAATTCGGCACTGATTCTTGTACATTATTCTCTAGAATCTGCTGATACTGAGTTGAATCCATGCGACCCTCAACATTAACAAGATTCCCGGTGCCGGCATTGGCCACACAGCCCCAAAGCTTGATGGAACCTCCACCAAATTTTACTGTGGGTAGCAAGTGTTTTTCTTGGAATGCTGTGTTTTTTTGACGCCATGCATAACGCCTTTTTGTATGACCAAACAACTCAATCTTTGTTTCATCAGTCCACAGGACCTTCTTCTAAAATGAAGCTGGCTTGTCCAAATGTGCTTTTGCATACCTCAGGCGACTCTGTTTGTGGCGTGCTTTCAGAAATGGCTTCTTTCGCATCACTCTCCCATACAGCTTCTCCTTGTGCAAAGTGTGCTGTATTGTTGACCGATGCACAGTGACACCATCTGCAGCAAGATGATGCTGCAGCTCTTTGGAGGTGGTCTGTGGATTGTACTGTTCTCACCATTCTTCTTCTCTGCCTTTCTGATATTTTTCTTTGCCTGCCACTTCTGGGCTTAACAAGAACTGTCCCTGTGGTCTTCCATTTCCTTACTATGTTCCTCACAGTGGAAACTGACAGGTTAAATCTCTGAGACAACTTTTTGTATCCTTCCCCTGAACAACTATGTTGAACAATCTTTGTTTTCAGATCATTTGAGAGTTGTTTTGAGGAGCCCATGATGCCACTCTTCAGAGGAGATTCAAATAGGAGAACAACTTGCAATTGGCCACCTTAAACCTTAAACCTTTTCTCATGATTGGATACACCTGGCTATGAAGTTCAAAGCTCAGTGAGGATACAAAACCAATTTTGTGCTTCAGTAAGTCAGTAAAAAGTAGTTAGGAGTATTCAAATCAATAAAATGATAAGGGTACCCAAATTTTTGCATCGGTCAAATTTTGGTTTAATGCATATTGCACATTTTCTGTTAGTACAATAAACCTCATTTCAATCCTGAAATATTACTGTGTCCATCAGTTATTAGATATATCAAATTGAAATGGCTGTTGCAAACACCCAAATATTTAGAACTAAAAATTATTAAGATTAATAGGGGTGCCCAAACTTTTTCATATGACTGTATATATATATATATATATATATCTCATGAAGCAACAACTTGTTCCTTGGGGGGCATATAAATATAATATGCGGCAGAATATAGTATAAAAGTAGGCTAAGTAGGTAGAGAACGATACAAAGCCAAACGTTAGGCCCATGCCAGTTACCTGTCTTGTGCAGTGCACCCGGCTTTCCTGGGCTACATCCGGTAACAATAGTGCTATGTGATTCATGGGTTGATGCAATGATATGATGTCCAAGGACAGATACAGCATAAGAACAAAGGTAAGTGCTTCTCAGAGACAGACTGTACTTTCAGCCACTGATATCTGGTCACGGAAATATAAAATTCCTTGTGTGTTATTATTTCTGGGGAAAAGCTCATAAACCATAAGGTAAATCATTAATCCATATTCTCACTTTCTTCTGGATCCCAGCAGGTTATTTCTATTGTTGGCAAAATATATTGCTTGGGTAAATGTTAATGATTCCTGAATTCTGTACATTATATTACATAGGATAATGCAGGACTGCCTGTTACATACAATCTTAATAAATGGCCTGACTGGCATAGAGACTGAGAGATTTATGAAGAGGCTGCAACCTCTTCATAACTCTGTCTACCATCCCTGTGCCAGAAGATTTCCATTGTAGCTCACCCCAGAAAACTACCTGAGTGCGGATGCCTTGACCCTCCTCGAACCCTGCCGCGCATCGCTCAGATTTGCAGAATGTGGTGTGCGAAGCACAGATCCCTCTACCCAGTTTTCTGATTTTAGAAGGAATGATGAATTTGCCCCAATTTCTCTAGACTTCATAGAAAACCAGGCATTGATTTATAGGGAGCTACCTTCCATAAGGTGGGGCTAGAGTAGGTTTTCCTTTTTTCTATCAAGGAAAACATACTTAAAGGGAATCTATCACTGCCACCAGCTTCTTTAACCCACTCCCATAGTGCTGTAGATGCTGTTAGCAGAATAAAACTGATACACCTTTCTTATGTTTCAGAGCCCCAGGGATGCGCAGAAAAAGCACTTTGATTATGCATCATCACTAAACACGCCCATCCTGCATTCAGCTCTGGGCAGTGGGAGGATCAAATCACACTGCCCAGTGGGACGAGCTGAATGCAGGATAGACGTGTTTAATGATGATGCCGCAGTGCTCAGTAATAGTAAAAACTCCCCCTGTGCTCCAAGATCCTCATTTGAAAAAAAGAATACAAGTGCTTTTTCTCCGCATCCCTGGGGCTCTGAAACATAAGAAAGATATTGTTTTTATTCTGCTACCAGCATCTACAGCACTATAAATACCGGGGTAGCAGCGGGCGCAGCTGCCACAGGGCCCGGGACATTAGGGGGACCGGCGGGCCCCTGATGTTTTTTTTTAATAGGCAGTTACCTGCTGGAGTAACACCAGCAGGTAACAGGCCCTATTTACTTACCGATCCCTGCTCCTGCTCACGGCCGCCTGCGCTTCCCATTCTGCAGAAGCGAAGGTGGCTGTGAGCAGGAGCGGGGATCAGTAAGTAAGGCCGCGGGCCCGCGAACCCCACAAACACTGCTATCATTATACTCTGGGGTCTTTTCAGACCCCCGAGTATAATGATTGGAGGCCCAAGGGAGTTGAGGGAACATAAAAAACCTCTCCTGTGCTCCAACAGACTTCACTTCTTTGGTGACATCCCAGACGTCACGTGGGCCAGGCCGGTGTCATGTCAAATGTTCGCCTTGGGGCCCAGCCATTCCTAGTTACGCCACTGCCTAACAGTCTGTTATTATTATAGTCTGTTATTAAAGGGGTTATGCCACAAAAATACCTGATCAGTGGGGTCTGATTACTCAGACCCCACTGATCCCCATTCTGTGGAGTGGCGTGGGTCTCAGCGGTCAGACCTCCACTGATCAGGTGTTCATCCTCTAGTGTACAGATGGAGGATCTATACTTTTTCGTGGCATAGCCCTTTTAAAGGAGCTACAACAAGCTGAACATACGACATAAATTTTTTTTTCTCTTTGCTTGTCTATCCTGTGGACTCAGTATAGTAGTATTTATCTAGTGTCAGTGCTGGATCTCAGCCACCCCTTCACACATGAAGGTCATAGTCCTGCAGGTCCTTGGTGTTGAGCCAGAAAGGTCTGAACCACTATCAAGGATATAACAATTATAAACATGTCCTGTCATCACATTAAAACAGCAATTTCCACGTCTAGTGCTTGTTAAATCAATATCATTATTTAGTTTCATAAGAGAATAATTAATGTAAATATGAGAACATTATTCATGCGTCAGACGTAGAAATACACTCACCTATCCGGTGTAGGAAACACTGCCGTTTTTATTGTATACAAAGGCGTAACTTGAAGCTCCTAGGCCTCAATGCTAAATTTATAACTGGGCCCACACCTACCATTTGCCATTTATAATACTAACATCTGGCAGGGCCCCTCAGGCACCAGGGCCCATGTACAATCGCTACTTGGGTGACAATCATAAATCTTCTTAGCCCTACATATTTTGCTGTTGTCACAATCTCCTCCACACAGCTTCCTGTTTCCTGTAGATGTTATTAGTTCTGATACACATGGCTGAACTGTGGGCAGGGATCCATACGTAGGAACAAAGTCTCTTTGATGCATATGGCCTCTACCTGCTCATGTATTATTGCTGATATACAATATCTAATATTTGTGCCCCATAGACCTTGAGGCCATATATTTGCTCTGTACAATGGAGAAGATTGCATAGGTGAACACAATACAGGTTGAGATATAATTTGCTAATATAAAGCAATGGTGGTAAAATCTAGTCTTTAAAGGTGTTGCCCGGGAGTGTAATTTTACTTACATGCACTAGGGTTACATGCTGGCTCCAACCCTGGATCACGTGACCAGAACCAGCCCCCGTTCCCTGGGTTGCTCCACCTGGTTTCACTCCTATAGTTCACCTATGACTATACTATAGTCACAGTAAACCAGCCTGTAACCCCCAGGTCTGGCATCAAGAAAACCCCAGGACATGTAAGCACAATTACACTCCTCAGACAACCCCTTTAAAGGGAGTCTATTGCCAGATACAGCCCTATAACACCAGCCCCACAGATAGTCACTTAAAGCCAGCGGTCTCTCTCTCCCATTTTATCTATATTAAGATATAGTTGTTTGTTTAAATATGTTTGGAGCAACAAGGTTGTCACCTTTGTTTCAAAGTTATGCCTCCCACCACACAGGACCACCCTCGATCTCTCCTTCCTTACTCTGATAGACGACCAGGCAGTGTAGATGAAATCTCACCTTCCCTGATTTCTTGCGCTGCCAGCCTGATAATTGGCGCATGCGCAGTACAGCTTAAAAGCTTTGCAAGTCTGAATCATCTGTGAGGCTGGTTTTCTATGAATGGATCCCTTTAAGATTTACAGTACATGTCTTCCTTATTATCAAAGGAGGTGTACTGCTGATTCATTAATAACTGGTGGCCTGTTTAAGTCTATGATGTTTTGAGTGGGATCACCTGCGGAAACCTTCCTTTGGCTCGGTTGTGTATTCACATATGATCTGATTTCCCCAGCATGTATATCAACATTTTGCATTGTGCAGTTATTTAGTTGTACGTTCTTATGCCAGGTCAACACAATAGCAATACTTGTTCACACTTGATGTAAGAAAACCAGTTATTCCAGCACATTACTAGTGAAGCCGTTTTGCAGATTAGGAAAATATTTAAGTTGTGTGATCATACTTCAGACCTTTCCTCATGCCTTAAGATGATAATATTACCAGTGGGATTTCTGTATCTCATTGCTAATATCAATACAAAAAGTCCCATTGTAACCCAGGCCTTAGCAAGTGATGCAGAACTTTAAATATCGACTCCTTTAACTAAATATAATAAATAGCAGTTCTATATCCTGGTGAAGATTATTTCTGAAGGTCTCATGTACATGCCCTAATATGTCCCTGTTTTGTACCTAGCTGCAATAGGGATCTCACAAAGAGCCTCTACTGTCCTTCACCTCCATACAGAGGGATACGGAAGTTTTTTCTGGCAAATCAGACTTGGCATATTCCATTGGCATTTTTTGGTGGAGAAATCTCTGTACCTACAGTGGCCAAAGAAATTTGTACAGTAGCATACAAAGGCAGTGCGGCTCCATTCTAGGATGTATACTACCTTCCAGGCTCCATCACCACACATATGCTGCTCTATTCTGTATTATACCGCAGAGGAATTTCTTTGACACAGGACTGAGCTTGGTTACAGCTCATAGTAGAAGTCAGTACAATTCCCTGGCATGAAAGACTTCAGGCATCTCATAAGCTGTTTTATATAACAACTTACTCTACCCAGTATTAAAATGATAAATGACATATTGAACCATCCCTTCTGTTCTAGGAAGCTCCGTACAGCTAGTACATGACAGACTCAACAAAGCCTGCAGGTACTAGATGCAGTTCCTAGTACGTGGACACCCTTCCCTTGCAATTGTGAATTTGCCCTTGATACTTGAATGCAAATTGGCTCCACCAAGGTCAGGGCATGTCCAGTGTGTGATATGGTGCACATCTAGCCCTGCTCCTGGTGATGTCTATAGAAAGCTTTTCACAAGTTTCCTGCATGTCTGTTTTTATTGTCCTGTAGAGGATATTTATACCTGTATATGTGTGTTTTCTTTTAGCAAATTGCCATTACCTGGGGTCTAACACTATGCAGCTCAGCTGCATCATAGAAGCAAACTGTAAGCTAATAATAGCAGAGCCTCCATGTATCCGCAAAGGGAAAGTAGTAACAATAACATACAGTATATAGCTACTCCCTATGCTTACAAAACCTTTAAGTATTTTGTGCATTCTTTTTTATTATTGTACAGGATAAAAAAAACATGGATGCTTGCTAAGAAAAACAGTCTCACGTGTGAATTTGGGCTGTGTCTGGTGTTACAGCTTGTCTCTATTACACCAGGGCTAGAATGTGACTTTTTGTAGCACTATTAACTGATTCTAAGTACAGTCCAAATGAATGCATTGTGGACTGCGGCTGTTATTAAAGGGGTTGTCCAGGACTAGGTCATTAGTATCTGATCGGTCGAGGTCTGACACCCAGACCCTGTGCCGATCAGCTGTTTTGTCTACTGGAGTAGCTCCACTCAATTCAAGTGTACGGTGGCGCTGGGGTACTGCAGCCCCTCTCCCATTCACCTGAATAGAAGCAGGGCTGCTTCTAGCAGTATACCTTATAGCAGCTCACCATTCTTAGGGGGCGTTCACACTACCGTTGGTATCCGTCAGTAGTGTCCGTTGCTATTGTCCGTTACAAGATTTTAGCATCGGACACTAGCTGAACCGTCAGAAATCCATTAAAATTTCCATCCATTTTCAATGGGTTTTATATTGTGTCCGTTTGTGTCAGTTTACACCAAATCCGTCAGAAGTCCGTTTTTTTTTTGCGGACAAAAATTCTACATGCAGGACTTTTTGTCCGTTTGAAAAAAAACAGACACCTATCATATCGTATATATCTGTATAAATCTGTTCTTGACGGACAGCAAGTGTCCGTTATTTTATTAACATTGAAGTCTATGGGTAACAGACTTATAACGGACAGTAACTGATAGCCATCAGTTACTGTCCGTTATTTTATGTCCGTTTTTTTTCCTGCGCATGCTCAGAAAGGAGAAACAAACAAAAAAAAAAAACGGACAGTGTTAAAAAATGGACACTAACTGATGATAACGGACACTAACTGATGCTAATATGTCCATTTTTTTTAACTGAACCATTAATTGGATCAGTTAAAAAAACGGACATATTAATATCAGTTAGTGTCCGATATGATAGGTGTCCGTTTTTGTTTTTTTTAACGGACACCTTCATAACGGACTCCAACGGTAGTGTGAACCCTGCCTTAGATTGTAAGCTCTTGCAAGCAGTGCCCTCAATCCCATTGTCTGAATTGACTCTTTGTAATGTATTTTTGTCTGTACTTGAACCCTACAATTTGTAAAGTGCTGAGGAATATGTTGGCGCTATATAAATAAAATGTATTATAATATTATTATTATTATTATGTTATGGTGACACAGTATGAGTTGGCACAGTACACTCTATGGGGCAGATTTATTTAAGGGGTTTTCTCATAAAGAGAAGTCTAAGACCTTTCTGCTCCTCCACATTAAACCTAAACCCAACCAGGCTGAATGTGGATGGGACTCGTGATGGTCAGCACTCCTATTCACTTTAATAGGAGGGCCAGAGATAGGTGAAGTACAACACTCTAAAGCAGAACTTTCTTTGTTGCCCATAGCAACTGATCACAATGTAGCTCTTATTTTTTAGGAGCAGAATACAAAATGAAAGCTGCGTTGTGATTGGTTGCTATGGGCAGCCAAGACATTTTTGTTTTAGACCATTTTAATACATCTGCCCCATTGTACTTTATACAGATACCTATCATACAACAGCTCAACCAGCATATATGTTGGTATAATATATGGAGTATACACTACCTAGTTTACTTTTATATAATAGAGACGCCCTGGGTGGCTGATATGACATCTAGGTGCAGAGTCAGGCCATCCAGTGTCCTTCCTTCCTGGGCCCCGTCTTCTCAATCACACTGCAGGGGCCCCAATAACCATCACCTTGCTGCTGCCTGAGCCCTGCTGCTGTGTGGGCACATATCCCTGGCTCAGAGAGCTGAAACGATCATAGATCAAAGCAAGAGCCAGGCAGCAGACTACTGACATGGCCCCAGGACTGAAGCCATCAGAGGCAAGGGCTAGGCAGCAAGCTACTACTGACAAGAAAGCTATGTTATTGCTATTGTTAGGTAATATTTGTGTACAACTGTATACTGTAGCACTGTGGTCTTGCAGCACTGGAGTCCTGGGTTCAAATCCAGCTAAGGATAACATTTTTAAGGAGTTTGGATGTTCTCACGTGGGTTTCCTCCGGGTACTCCGGTTTCCTCCCACACTCCAAAGACATACTGATAGGGAATTTAGATTTTGAGCCCTATATAGGAAAGTGACTGACAATGTCTGTAAAGCCCTGCGGAATATGATGGCGCTACATAAGTAAGCAAAATAAATAAAAATAAATAAGCCCCCAGAATGAATTTTACAGGTGGGTCCTTGAAACCTCAGTCCAACACTGATTAACGGTAAGAATCAAAGTATCAATGTGGCACTCCCATCTTAAGATCTGCTCTCATTCTTCTCACTGACTTCTTCTGCTTGTGACACTGTGAGTTGTCAAATTAGGGAGTTTTGCTTCAATAAAGTCCCTACCACACATGCTCCATAAAGAAATGAAACAAGCTGTAAATCCGAGGGCCCCACCTAACCTTACAAGACAGGAATTGTCAGTAAGATCTCAGTATGATATAATAGTGAAGCCAGCTGACAAGTATTGGTGACCCAGGACTATTATTTGCAGGAAGCTGTGTGTCAGCTGGCAGATCATAGATCGTACATGTTGTGATGGTGATCCCAGCTTAAGATTTCAGACCCAGTTGCAGCATCTTACTCAGAAGATATGTGGACCTTGGTCTCCTGTCCGAGCAGATGGCTGAGGGATTACTTCCTCAGTGTCCCAAAAAGCCTTGTTGGTATATTGTACCCAAAGTACATAAGACTCTAATCGTCAGCCAGGGTTACTGGAAGCCTACTGCCACCATCTTATTGCTCCATTATGGGAGTATTCACCTGCAACATGTGAAAGAAGCCGCCCCTTGTTATGTCACATAAATAATAATGATGGTCATTTTCGTACAGAGGCGGGGCGGGTTGAAAAGTCAATTGGTGTCTACGAGCTATCCAGACTGGCCGAGTTGAGGAAATCAGGTGGTTTCTTTTTTCCTTGAAATATAGCAATCCAATCCATACGGGCATCCATACCCAGGCACTGGCCTATTCTTAGATTCACAATTAAAGCAGTTGCTTCCTGACCTTCCCTTTAAGGAATAAGAAGTAGACTCAGATCAGGGCACATGTTTAGGTAAATGTGTCCCATTTGGGAACTTTAAGTGTGGGCACTGTGATTTTTGGAGGTTTAATGCACAACAGTGACTTCTTAGGATAAGAGCTTTTTGACCCACGTTGTATGACAGTTCATTAGTTACAAATGTAACTTTGTTGTCTTTGTTATTTTATACCCATGTAAGGGTTTTTATGTTGGTAAACTTATCACACGATTATGTGTGTGCTTCAGGGAGCATTACAAGTAGATTTTGTCAGGAAACGGTCCCCCTGATTAATCGAGCACGTGAGGGATTGTCATTCAGGTAACCCCAGTATCTTGTGTTTTTCAGGCAACGAGTGGTTAAATATCAATCCTGCAGAAGGGTATGGGTATAAGTATTTGTTGCAAGGTGGTTAAATAATACTGATACCATGGGTCCTGTTGGTCTCAATGATAGAAATAGCAGGATGTCTTTATGTAACTCGGTGACTGTTTATATATTCGTATATATATAAATTACAGATCCCTCCGTCACGCCCCACAAGTTTCCAGATTGTTTTTTGACCGATTGTAAATAACTTCTCTACTTAGATTGCATTTTCTTTGGGGTTTTTTTAAGGACTCTAAAATCCTTTGAAGACCATGTGTATAAAAATCTGTGAATTTTCAGTTCTTGTATAACACCATGTCTGATGAAGGAAGCTTGCTCTTCTGAAAGCTTACTTATAAATATACTCAGTTAGCCTCTAAAAGGTATCGCCTGATTTCTTCACTCTTCCACTATATATTCGTATATACAGTATATATATATATATATATATACCTTGTACATGTCATGTGTTGAGTAATGTTTATTGGTTACCTAGGAAATAACGCTGGGGGAGAGACTAAATGTAACACCCCTATGCTGTCTGTGTCATGAGGCTTGAGAAAGTTCAGTAAGCACAAAAAGGCCCATTGCCTACTGGTATCCAACATCCCTCTACCTGTATATGTCACCGTGTTAATAAAGGATGCCAGTCGGACACTGATTATGATAAGCCGGCAACGTCAGTTTGGTAATAGACCGACACCCAAAACCCCCACTGATGGAACTGTTCTCAGAGAATGGAGCTGGACGCATAGCGCCATCCCCTGTGCAGTGATCAGGCCAGGTTACTACAGCTCACCTACTGAGCCAACTGAAGTGAATGGGAGCTGAGCTGCTATGGCCGCTACACAGATAACTGCACTTCCAGCATCAGCCCTTACACTTGTCTTTATACAGACTTTGAACATACGTGTGCTTCAGAAGCATAGCTAGGGGTTCAGCACAGGGGGGCGAACATGTCCAAGTGGGCCCCCAAATTGGACATGTTTGTATACCGATACTATCAGTATACAGTGAGTGTATAGTGCTATATAGCAGCTCTACACAGGGCTCTCCAGGCGATTTAGGTGAAAACAGGGCATTAACATTTAGTGACTTACAGGTGACATCTCTGACTAATCGTTCACATTCCCCATCTCCTTCATCTGGACGGCCATGACCACTTCTTCCAGCCTCTGTAAAGTTTGCAACACAGACATCTTTAGCTCCTCTTACTGATCGCGGTTTTTCCTGTAGCACTTTGCACAGAAAGTTCGCAGAGGTTTCCTCTGTTGAATTTCTGCTTCAATTATATCTATAGGGAAACCGCTGACGTTTCTGTAGGTATAACTGACATGCTGTGATTTCCAAAACTGCGATTTTTTGATGCCGCGTTCCCTCGCTTTTTACTGCAAAGTGGGGATGGGATGGAGGCCCCATGTGGCGAAAACCCACAGAAAAAAACTGTGGCATTTTAGCAAATCCCATCCACACATTGCAGAAAAATATGTGCAGCAGACGCACTGCGATTTCTAAAACCGTTGCGGTTTTGGAAATTGCAGCATGTCAATTATACCTATGGAAACGCTGGCAGTTTCTGTATAGGTGTATTAAAAACAGAAAGTCCACAGGGGAAACCTCTGCGGACCTTCTGTGAAAAGCGCTGCGGGAAAAACCACAGTGTTCCACCGTGGTTTTTCCTGCAGCGCTTTTTTTTTGCTGGAGCCCACTACATGGGGCTTTAGTCTTAATAAAGCCCAAGCGCAACTTTAATTAAATTAATTGCCCCCTCATATTATGCCCCTGATTCCCTCTGACATAAATACTACACCTCTAATGACCCCTTATATCAATGACCACCCTCTTATGTTCATAATACCTCCTAATATAAATGATGCCCCCTAATGGCCCCTTATATAAATAACCTCCCCCCTTGGATTCATAATGCCCCCCAATAACCCTTATATAAATGACCCCCCCATCGTCATAATGCCCCCTAATGAATCCTCCCTTTATAGTTATATTTCCCCCTCCTAACCACCCCTTATACTATTACATACCTTCCAACTTTCAAAGGCCCGAAAGAGGGACGAAATATACGGCGTGCAATGTGCGCCGCGGCAAATTTAGCTCCACCCACTTCTATGTTGACTCCGCCCATTCTCATCTATTTTTCCATGTGCCCCCACACAGTATAATGCTCCTACAGTAACCCTAACATTATATGCCCCCACATTATAATATTCTCCTCCAATTGCCCCACAGTATTAAGTCCCTCTAATCGTGCCCCAGAGGGGCAGCTGTAGGGTGACATTAAACTATGGGGCAACTGGAGGGTGACATTAAACAGTGGGGGTAATTGGAGGGGAACATTAAACTGGGGGCAACTAGAGGCAGACATGTCCCCTTCCAGCTACCCCCCACAGTTTAATGTCCTCCTCCAGTTGCCCCCAGTTTAATGTCACCCTCCATCTGCTCCCCCAGATTAATGTCCCCTTTATCTTCCACCATCTTAATGTTCCCCTTCATCTGTCACCAGCTTAATGCCCCCTTCATCAGCCCCCAGTTTAATGTCCCCCTTTATCTGACACCAATTTAATTGCCTCCCTTCATCTGCCCCCTCCATCTACCACCAGCTTAATGTCCCCCTTTATCTGCCAGCAGTTTAATTGCCCCCTTCATCTGCCTTCAGTTTAACTGGCTCCTACATCTGCCCCTAGTTCTCCCCTCTTGCTCACACATGCTGTGCCTCTGTCTCTTCGATCTCTCTCTGTTCCCAGCTTTCTGTGTAACATCACAGTCTGTCCCGCGGTATCCAGAATAGCTCCGCCCACACAAGAGACTGATCACATGGTCATGACATCATCAAAGGTCCTTTACCCACTAGGATTTAGCATCTACCCTTTACACTACCCTAATAAAGATTGTTAATAGCAAAACACTTCAGGGGCATAGCAGGACAAACTGCAGGCTATGCAGGACCGCGGGGCAGCTGTGTAAAATCGGCACTTCCCCACTGGGAGCTATGCTATTAATATACCCACAAAAAAAAAAAAAGTCATACTCACCTACCTGTGATGCTGATGAATGGAGCCGCCACCGCTTCCTCCCTGTCCACGCACAGGACGTCTGTGTCTGAGCGCAGGCGGCGTGATGTTGTGACGTCATCGCGCCGCCCGTGCTGAGGAGCAGACATCGGTCTGTGGTCTCAGCGTGTTGTAAACTGCAGGCCTGTATTGGCTTTCGGTTTACAATACTGTTAAGTTGCAGGAAGCGTTTTAACCAGATCGGTGTCTGCAGACATCGATCTAGACACCGATCTAGTTAGAAATAAAGGATGTATTAATGGCGGCCCCGGGGTGGGCCCCAAAAAGTCAGTGGGCCCGGGGCAGGCGCCCCCTCTGCTCCCTCGCTAGCTATGCCTCTGGTCTGCTTATAAGCATATGTTTATGTGTTTGAGTCACTGTGGTATTTTTCACACACATGATACCATGTATTTTCTGCACTTTGGTTTTCCCATAGAAGCAGTTTTAGGAACATGTGCCAGAAGCTTTGTTTCATACCCCCAGCAAAATGAATGAGATTTTATTTAATCTCATCCACAATTACAAAAAAAAATGGTGCTGAAAATGCATGTGTTATACAAAAACTCAGCATGTTAATAATAGTTGTGAACCCGCTGCGTTTTCACCATAGACATAATTATATAGGGGATTTGCAAAAATGTAAAAGAAAAGAAAGTTTTTTTTGTTGCATTGTTTCTGCTGCATTTCCACTGCATTTTTTCTGCAGCATATTTTAGCTCAAACTTGCTACATTAGGCCTTATCCCCAGGCTAAACCCCCATGTAGTGAGCTGCAGCCGAAAAAATGCTGTGGAAAAGAAAGAGTTTTCCTCTGTAGACTTTCTGCTTCTATTATACCTATACGGAAAACGTCAGAGATTCCATAGGTGAAATTGGCATGATGTGATTTAAAAACCCGAGAATTTTTGAAATCGCTGCATTTCCGCTGTGGATTTTTTTTTCCTGCAATGTACAGGTACAATGTGCAAGGTAGAGCTCTTTACTTTGGGAGGAATTTATTAAGACTGAAGTTCTGTAAGTCAGCCTTAATGAAGTCCTTGGCTGGCACGAGATGTGGCTTCAGCCTCTTAATAACTCAAACACGCTTCTATGCATCGAATTAAAATCTATGCCAGTCAGGAAGTGGCATAAATTTCAGTTATAAATCATGCCAGCCTCCTTGGTCCCCATTCCATCCCGCTCCACCCGACTGAAAAGTGGTGAGCAGGGCACAAAAGGAACAATGTGGAGCATTTTGGTGTAAGAAAGAGCAGTGCGCCAAAGATGCAACACATGTCCACTGATCTATGTAAAAAAAGGTAAGCTGCTGCGGAATCATTGGTGGCTGTAATGTACAATAGCAATGTAGTGGATGGGATTCAAATAAATCCTATTCACCCACTGTGGATAGAAAACCTACAGTGCAAAATGTCTATGTGATTCACACTGCACACTTGACCAGTATGGCCTTAGCTTAAGGCCCCATGTACACAGACATCGTTGTTTTCAGTATTTTATCCATTATGGATCCATAATTATGGCTAGTATACACTCATTTATTTCTATGGCACCATACACACAGCTGTAGTTTTTACCGGTCACTGTCCAGGGGGGAGAAACCATCTGCAAACTATGGAGTAGGTCTTATTCCTGTCCTTATTTGCAGAACTGACTCACCTCATACAAGTTTTTATGGATCTGTAGTTACAAGATTACATACAGATGCAGTATAGACAGGTTTTCTGATGAAAACTGATCTGTTTTGTGAACAGCAAAATCCACTAAGAACATGTGCATGTTGTCTAAGGCTCAGGCCCCACGTTGCAGAAAAGCAGCTTTTTTTTGTTGCAGATTTTGCGTGTGTTTTTTTTTTTTTTTTTTTTTTGAGCCAAAGCCAAGAATGGCTACAAAAGGAATGGGAAATATATAGGAAGTTCTTATACTTCTACCTTCTGCTTGATCCACTCCTGGCTTTGGCTCAAAAAACAACAGCAAAATCTGCAACAAAAAAAGCTGCGTTTCTGCAACGTGTGACCTCAGCCTAAGGTGAAGGTCCCACGTAGCAAATGCAGCAAAAAAAACAAACACATCACATTTTTTTTACAGCGATTTTCATTTCTTTTTTGCTGAGTTTTTCTCGACGCACTTTCTGCTCTTTTCGCAGGTATAATTGACATGATGCGATTTTTAAAAACGCTGATTTTTTTTTCTACAATGTATCGGATGGGATTAGCCACAAACACATTCACTTTGCAGGTACTGTAAAACGCAGCATTTTTTTCCCGCAGTTTGCGTTTTCGCTTTATCCTAAAGGTGCTTTTAAACCTGTAGGTTTTGAGAGCTGCAACTTTGTGGGGGCATTTATCAAGTCCTATACTTCAGAAGCATGGCACAAAAAGTCACAGAGTAGCATTTGTGACTTTTTGGGCTTATTTGCACAAAACTTTAATGACTTTTTAATCTTTTGTAAAATAGGTGTGAAAGTGGGCATTTGTAGCCTGTCGGGTTGATGTATGTCTTCTCACGCTCAAAAAATAAATATAAACAAATTAGGTATCGTCGTGTCCAAAAATGCCCGTATTATGAAAATATTTATCCCAAATGTTCTACACCATAGCCGTAAAAGAAATCAAAAGAGCCAAATTGCAGTTTTTTTGCCATTTAGCTGCACCAAAAAAGTGAATAAAAAGTGAGCAAAACATCGGACATTCCCCAAAATGATATACCTAAAAATGACACCTTGCGCTGCAAAATGAGACACCATACCTACCTCCATAATGAAATAATTTTTTGCACTTCCCAGCGACATACTGTCCCCTACCGATTATACAGTATGCCATGGTGGGGGCATCATAGATAACTATATTGCTAGGAGTCCCTCTCCCGGCATACTGTTCAGGACACTAAATCTTCAGGGTGAATGCGGGGGTAAATCTCTCACTTGAATTTATGAGAAATTGCAGACACATGATATCACATCATGAAAATTGGATAAAAAGCATTTATCAATCTCCCCTGGCTCATACATGCAGGCTTTGCCACTACTTATACAATATGATACTTGCATGCAGCCTAATGCATTTGTCTCCATTATAAATGATCAATGGTTTATGACAGCTTACACTAGCTTTATTGTAATATCTGCACCAGCCGGGTGACAGGTGAGTCAGGTGCACCTGGCTGTTCTATTGGTCTGTGGGTGGGGAGCACCCTTCACACACCCTGTGCAGCTCCTCTGCTGTGCTCAGGTGTTATTGCTAACCTCTGCTGCAAGGTACAGAGCAGTCTGCTCAGGTAAGAGGGGATTCAGCCCCCACTCTCTCATTAGTTTAATGTTTAGCAGTCAGGTAGCACAGCTATAAGGTACGGTCTGTCCTGAACCAGGAACCTTCTGCTGTTTTATAGGGAAAACAAAATCACTAAACTGACCAAACCTGGCTTAGTATTTCCGGCTGTGCTTGTAACCCTAATCCATGTAAACTACCAACTATATGGTAATGAAGTAACAACCTCTTATTACATATATCATGTATACTCTAATCTTTCACTCACACTAGCGTTACATATCCTCACTATTGGCTTAATTTCTGATATTGTAGTTGGACTTAATAATGCTGTAGCCAGATGTTACATGTAAATGTACTGGAGATGTATATATTCCAATGTTGGGGTATATTATCAAATTTTTCAGCTCTTAGGAATTGGATATATAGGAGAATAATTGCAAATAACACTGCAGTATATAGGGTACGGTAGATGTCACAGAATTATTCACATGGCTTAACTTTTTTGGAAGTGTCAGGAGTCGACGACATAAAAAAAAAAAAAAAATCTCATTTATGATTGGCACAAATACATACTATGTAGACAGCTTAAGATCGGCAGAACACTGTAACATGTTTTGTTTTTTTTCCCCCATTTCTTGGCTTTTTTTAATCTTGGTGTTTTTGTTCACACTTTTTCATTTTTTTAGATGTTCTATAAAACCTCTAAAAAAAAAAAAAAAAAAAAAAAAAATGTCCAATCCAGAGAATGTTGTGTTCTTTTTAAAGAAAAAAAAAACCACTATTAAGAATGCTATGTATGTAATGGTATTCAAAGATTCCTAACCATTGAATAATCTGTAACATTTGGTCACAGCATTTTTCTCCAAAAAAAGTAGCAAAAAATGCCACAAAATGTGTGTAACCAGCCTTATATGCTTTTTATGCAGACGGAGCAGTTCTCGGTGCATTATGTAACACTGCCTTCACATGAGATATGGACTGCATGTTAGCCATATTTCTTCGAGTGAACACTGAGCCAGGACCTGGACTTACAGCATCCTAGTCCTCTATCATGCTAGGAGTCTCTGCTTCTTCTCAGTTGTACTGTCTTGTACTGTAATTGTGTTTTCAGGACAGCAGAGTTGTAGGGAGGTAGGTGCTCCTAGCATCGTAGATGTCTATCACTTCCTGGAAATACAGTCAACATCTGGCTTTATCTCATGGACCAAACCTGCCCGCGTGAAGCAGACTCATTTCCTTATGTTATTTAGTTCTTTTCTCTGAATTCAATAAATAAAAAGAGAGGTTTTTGTAACCCATCATAACACAAATTATTTTTCTAAAATTTGAGAGATATCATTACATTTTTTTTTTTGCAACCAACAGTTAGGAAAATGCAAATAAATTTAAAGCTAAGAAGTGCGTAATGCCTTCCTGCGGACTGTAGCCAAAAGCAAAGAAATCTACATCTATCTAGGCAGGCTCAGGCTGGCCCACAGGTCAGCGGGTAACTCCCACCCCCCAACCTGGGGCCCCTGAATCAGGGTGGGCACCTAGCTCTCTGCATATAGACCAGTGATTCTAATCCTTTTCAAGAGAACTACCCCCTAGTGAAAAAAAGTTCCAACCAAGCACCCCAAAGTAGTGATCAGTTATAAATGTAAGCTGCTGATTGAATCCTCATTTTGTCATGTCAGGTTTGATGAGAGGAATAGCACAGCATGCAGCACTATTCGTCCCATCAAAATGACTGACAACATGGCAGACCCCATTATAAGGCAATAGGATCTGTGGAGGAAGATGGTGTTATTGGACATGGGACCATCATGTGATGAATCCTGCTTCGATGTGAAGAGGGGAGGAAATATTTTTGTGAAACCACATGCCCTCTTGACAAAACCAAACCCTTTTTGTGATGCAGACATGCACTGTGCTGGTTATGCCCCTTTTTCTTGATGTGACAGGAACATAATGTGCCCAAGTTACATATAAAATGACTGAATGAATATTGCCCCCTTAATGCCCCACACATTATAATGACCTCTTATTGCACCCACAAAGTTCCTCCCACAGCATAATGGCTCCCTCAGTGCCCCCCAGACACAGTATAATAATAGCCCCTTTAAGGTAAGATGTCCAGTGTTAAAGTAAGGATGAAGCTGGCACCCATGTGTGGGTGTTTATCCTTATTGAGGGAGAGGGGCCAGTATTCTTCTCTGCTGCAGCAAGTATCCCCAGGGACTGCAGGCCATACCCTGTGGGTTACATGCACCACAGGTGAGAACCTCTGATATAGAAGCATCAGGTGGCTGAGATGACATAAAGGCATAGAGGCAGGGTGACCAGCATCCACCCTTGCTGACCCTGCCTTTCTGACATTGCTCCACACAACAAAATTGACTTCCTGCTCCAGGCATGTTTCGATTCTTTATTTTTCCGTTCACAGAGCCATATAAGGACTTAATGTTTGCGGGAAAAAATTGTAGTTAATTGTAACTTTTTTATATTTCCTTGTACAGGGATGCATAAGGAGTCTTTTTGTGCGGCCAGATATACTTTTTAGTTATACCATTTTGGGGAATGTCTCATGTTTTGATTGCTTTTTATTGCTTTTTATGGGAGGCGAAACGGTAATAAAACTGCGGTTTGGCTCTTTTGACTTTTTTCCCGCTACAGCGTTTGCCATATGGGATAAATATTTTTTGCTTCTAGACTGGGTGTTTTAGGACACGGGAATGTATAATATGTATGTTTGTTTTTATTTACTTTTAAAATCTAGGACAGGGGGGTGATTTGAAAAACTTAATTTTTTTTTTAACTATTTTATGAGGCCCCCCTTGATCTTTCAATAGTTTGCTTCATGCCTTTCCTATATAGCTATTGAGGCTGGTCATAAACCATCCTCTATAGCTATATTACTATGACAGGCCTGAGTGAACTCTGATTGCGGCATTTGCTTTGGATCTCCGCAGTACAATACTGCCCTGCTGCAGAGCGTCCGCCATTTTTAAAGACCATGATAGCACAGAAGATGTCGGGAAGAGCTTAAATATGCAGAATGCTTTTTTTTTTTTTTTTTTTTTTGGATTTCTGCCTTAGATAAGTGATATTGTGGCATAAGACCCTTTCTTGCGCCAAAGATGCACCACATCCTTCTTTTTGTGCCTTGCCAGAAAAACTAGTGTGAGTTATATAGGAAATCTACGCCAGTTCCTGCCTGGCATGGATTTCCATGGGCGTGTGTCTGATTTATTAAGAATCCACAGCATCTTGATAATTCAGGTGCAATTCATACCAGTTGAGGTCTTTAGGAAATGCCAGTCTTAATAAAATTCCCCCATTGTGTGCATCAGAAGAGCAGAGAGAGAGGTCAGTGCTCCACAGGGGAGCACATAACTTCACAATAAAGTTGTCATTAAGTTATTCAATAACATTACACTACACTACACTCAGGCCCATTTTCAAATGGAGGTACAAATTTATTTTTTTTACTGGAGTACTTCTTTAAAGTTCTTATTCAAAACATGCATTTTATTGCTCCATAGCTAATCCAGACAAGGCCCACAGCTTAACCTTATGCTGTTATCTACTATACATGTATGGCATGGATGTTTACACTAAAGATAATGCCTACAGCAGGGATGTGGCTGCAGAGTCCATCATCAAAGACAACTTTAATCATGGACACTTGATCTCTCAGACGCTGTGGTGAGATGAGACCATATCATGTGATAGGTTACTGTTACTTTCACTTTCATTATGGCAGCCCAAACAGCCCCCACACTTTGAGATTGCAGAATCTGTTTAGTTGCCAATGCTATGTTACTATTGAGCCCTGCCTGTGGCAGTACTCAATAGTAATGCAATTGAGTATAAGCAATCTTCAGATTGGTGTTCAAGCACCCTGGGTGGGGCTAAAAAAAAAAAAAGTTAACAATTTTTAAAAAAATATAATTTGAAATAAAAGCGTGTTGAAATATTTTAGCTATACTCCCTTGTAGTATTTTGGAGAATTCACCTATGTACTGTATAAGCCATATGCATGATGTAATTGCAGGCCCACAATCATCCTGTTAACCCTCTGTTATAAAAGAAATGGAGATAAGATCTGAAATTCCACCTTTAGTTTTTTATTGCTATCATTTTTTTAAGTCTCCATTTCTGATAATTTAACTAAACCAACTTTGACATCTGATTTCCAAGCAAATGAGACAGATGAAACCTCCAAGTTAAAGATTACACAACCTTAAGACTTTACTTTAACTGATCTGGAAGAATCAGGTCACAGGGAAAGTGTATTTATGACCAGCTTTGCACTGTCACTTTGGGTTCATTCACACACTGTATTAAAAAACTGTAAGTTCTCAGCAGATATAAGAGCAATATAGTTTATTTCCTTGTATGCTGTAAAGATAATAAGATATCTCATACTATATTGAAATTGTCTTATTGCACTATAAGAAGACGTAAATAGTTTTAGTCCTTTTGGGAATTCCTCACACGAATGGATTGCATTTATCAAGGGTTTTGTTCACATGGACTGGATGTGCTGCAGTTTTCCCCGCCATCTCCCAGTAGCAGCAAAGTGGATATGACCAGGTATCTGTTTAATGAATTATAGAAAGGGGAATACATGTTTGTTCTTCAAGGAGAAAACACGGTATATCTTAATTATGAGTGGTGGTGGTAAAGGAATACAATATATATCTGGACTTTGACACCAAACACAGCCATTTGAACGTAACCATAATCCTGATATGGCCCTCAGTGAAAATGAGTTTGACACCCCTGGCTTATATTGTCTACTTATTTATATTGCATTAAACATGCATGCTTTGACAATTTTGGGTAACATTGAAGTCTGCCAACTTTTATCTCAAATCTATGGTCAGCTTTGGGGAAGACTCCTTGGTTTTTAACTAAATTGTTATCAAACGTGATAGAATAAATCTTCTCCTGCTAATATAAAAGCGAACTGCCTTGGGGTCTACAATGATCTCAACTTTGACCTGAGAGCCCTAAAGGGGTTTTCCCACTATGTGAGGTGATGGCCTATTGTTAGGATTGGTGGTCGTCTAACTGCTTGCTGCTTCATAGAGTTTTCCTGCACAATGGTTCTCCTGACCAACTGTTTTATGTGAGTGCCCTCACCAGAAACTTATAGTATATGGTATATATATATATATATATATATATATATATATATATATGTGGCACCCAAGCTGGCTATGGCTGGGCTGAGGGTGATCTCTGTGCATTGTATTATTTCCTGTTGCTTCATAGCCTGTGTGACATAGCAGGGGGTCCTGAGTCTCACACAACACAGCGCCACCTAGTGAGCCTCACACATGCATTACACCTCCCATAGGTTGAATAGTAACCAAATGTCCAATGGGAGGACATCGCCTGGGAAAGGGGAGGAGTCAGCTGATCACTGGGTCCCCATGGTACACCCCTGCAGGAGGTCCTGCGTGTGGGGTTAGAGTGTGGAGTGTTAGGAGGAGGAGGTGAGGAGATAAGTGTGATGTCCTGTGAAGAAAGCAGTGAGTTTAGTGAGGAATCTCAAGTCCTAGACAGGCCCAGGAAGGTTGGAGAGCTGACATACTCCAGCTATTCAGAAGATCCTGTCTCCTGTCTGCCTAGCCATCGCCCTGAAGGAAGTCAAGCATCATTATCTTGTCAGCATGAGACTGTGGAGAGAACATTCTGGAACACGTGCTCCATAGCAAGTATCACAGGATCCAGGGGCCAAGGCCAGACCTGTGGAATATCCTGCCACCCTGACTATTGCACCCCGAAACTCTGAGCTATCAGGACCACATAACGTGAGTGGGGAATATTATGTACTAGTATCATGGTGGGCATCCTCCTATGTGCCAAATAGGAGCCCAGACGCACCTTAGGGCTGTAACACTGAAGTATAAGGGGCTAGGAACACCTTTCATCAAGTCTACCCTGCACCCCAGGACTTTGCTGTGTCACCAGGCGTACCCCGTTGTTTTGTATTGAAGAAACTGTTTAAGCATTTGTGCCTCCACACCCATGGAAGTAAAAGTTCAACTTTACAACCGTTTCTGTGTCTGACTCTGCACCGACAACATCAGGGCGCCCCAAACACCACCAGTCGGCACAGTATAGGGGAAGCGCCCCGGGGAACAATCACCACCAACATTTGTGCAGCCCCCTCATCACCGGTACCAGTGGTGGTAACGTGGGACAGCACCAGCGCTGCGCCCTCGTGCCCAGAGACCGTGACAAGTCTGCGCTGTTTGCACCCCGCAATCCCAACTGCAGCGTTACCTTCCATCTGGTCACCGCAAGAAAAACTGGCGTCACGAACAGGATACGGGTGTGTGCCATTTTGAGAAAGTTGCCACGAAAAGTGCGCCAAATTGTCTCCAGAGCATCGGTCTTTATTGTGGACTTTGCTAAGATCAAGTTTATTCCCTGAGAGTGCTTGCCACAAGAGGGGGAGCCCTATACCCCTGAAGTAAGCCCTAAAGACTGTCCTCTCAGTGTGTTACAGCCCTGGAAGAGTTAAAACCCCCAGGACTTGTTTGCTGCGCCACATCGCTGTGTAAGAACGCCCACAAAGGGTTAACTGACCTTGCAAAAGTGCGGGAGATTTTTAGCACTGCCCATGAGGCCAGGAGACACATCTGCCGCCATCTTAGCAGAGCCCAGAATGCTGAGCGCAATGCTCCAGCGCACCCATACAAGAAAGTGAAAGGCGAACGTGCCAGCGCCATTTCTGACTCTCCGGTGCCGCATCACCGTCCCTGCTGTGCACCGCTGATCTCTGGTCCATGCTGCAGTTGCTGTCGTGAGTACTGTGCCTCCCTGTCCTTGTCTTCAGTCCTCCCCGGCCCCAGCGAGTGTTTTCCGTGTACAGTGTCCGTGGGGAGTGCCACCATTGAGGGGAGCCCCTCAGCCTGCATCACAGTGACTCTGTTAATAGCTACAGCATTCTTAAAGGGACAGCATTCCAAGTTGTAGTCTCCATTCCCTGCCAGCAAGCAGTTGAGTTTCTTAAGCGGCACCTATTTCAGTCTACCTGCAACACATGACTGAGCAAAGTGACATTGTCCATCTGTTTCTGTGATCCAGCAGTGCCCATGGCGAGCAGCCTACCATTCTCCATGCCATTTTCCCTGGCGCACCTGGCTGCCCCTCAGGGGAGGCCTACCCTCGGGACTTTCGTGAGAGATGCTTCTCTCTTCCTTCTATCCTCTGATACAGACGCAATACATCCTGCTGGCCCTTGGGTGCTGCGCTGGGAGGTCATCCTGGCCTGCCTCTGACAAAAGACCCCTGGGCATTCTGGACAAACTCCGGTACTTTACTCTCTGTCTCCGGTTGCGCTTCTTTTCCCCACTCCTGGTGAGACCCTCGCTTCTTTTCCCTCCGGCTTCGCTGTGGTGCGTGGTCCCGTGTGTGGACTCTGTAAATCTTCTTCCCTTCTGGGGCGGTCCCTTCCCGTCGTTCTGCTTCTCCCCCCCTCCTTTCTCTTCCCCTTCCTCCGGTCTTCGGAGCCCCCGCCCCCTCTCTTGCTCCCTCCCTGGACCCTCACGCTTGCTCCAGTTGTCCTCCCTCCTCTGGGTACCTCCCTGCTCCCCTGCCACTCCCCACTCATACCTTCTCCCTGGTCTCTCCCTCCTGACTCCCGTCCGTCTTCTCTCCCGCCTCTTCTCTCCTGATCCTTTCGTCTCCTCTCCCTGGTCCCCCCGACGTCCGTCTTCGTGAAACCTCCGCGGTGAGAGGCCTCTGTCCTTTGCCTGTTGGCCCCGGCCTCGTGTTTTCTTCCCCCCCCCCCCCCCCGCCCTTCTTCTCCTTTCCCTCTCCCCTCCCCCTCCCCGTGCCTCCCCTCGCTTGGTGGCCTGGTCTCTCCCCTCCAGCGTGTTCCTTGCTTGGACTTGGTGTGTTGATGACACCTCACTGTATCTGTGTGCCCATGGACAGCCCTCCCGCGTTTTGGCCCACTATCCTTGGGACTTACTGCCCGTGTTTGTCCTTTTGGTTTCTTTTTGCTTGTTTTCCTTCTTTCTGTTGATGCCTTCTGCCTCTCTCCTTCCTTCTCCCTCCCCCTTCCCCTTCTTCTCTCCCCCTTCCCCCGGTGATTGGTCTCCTCCTCCCTCCGTCCCTCCCTACCTTGGTGTGTCCTCCCTCCGCTAATCGGACTCGGGCCTTGCCCCCTCTATGGCCCCACTTGTCTGCCCCCCCTTTCCTTTCGCGTGTTCCTTCCCTTTCCCTCCCCTAACCTCCCTTCCCTCTGTCCCTCTCCCTTCCCCTTCTCTCTGTTTCCCCCCCCTTCCCCCCTCTCTTCCCCTCCTGGTGGTTTCTGACCCTCCCCTTGAGCACTCTGGGGTTTCTGTCCGCTTCCCCTTCCCCCCTTGCTTTGGTCCCCCTCTCTTTCTCTGCCCCCCCCGGGCGTCCCTCCTCCCCCTGTCCCCGTTTCCCCTTTCCCGTCTCCCTCCCCCCTTCCTTTCCCCCTCTTTTTTCTTCCCCCTCCCCCCCCCCCCTTTCCCCTTTGGTCCCCTTTCTCCCCTGGACTTCCTGGTCTGGCGTCCCTTGGCCCGTCTGACTGCTTCCCCCACTCTTTTCTTCCTTTCTTTTCCCCCCCTTCCCTTTGGGAGGTGCCTCCCTATTTCCTTGCTCTTCCTCTGTTTTTTTCTCCCCTCCCCCTTCTCCCTTCCGTTTCGTCTTTCGCCGCCTGTTGGCCCTCCGTGCTCCTGTTGACCCCGTTCCTCCTTGGCTGTCTGCCCGGCTCCCCTTCCTGATCCTGCTCCCTCGCCCTCCTCCCGCTTCCTTTTCCTTCCCCTTCCCCCTCCCCTCCCCTCTCTTGTTGCCGTTGTCCCGCTCCCCTTCCGTCTGGCGCCTCCCTTTCCCTTCCTTCTCCCCCCTTCTCCTTCCCCCCCCTTCCCTTCCTCGTCCCGTTTGGGTGCGTGTTGTCCCGGTTCGCCGCTCCCCTCCCCGGGTCTGGGGCCCCCCTTTTCTTTCACTCCTTCTCCTTGTCTGCCTGACGAGGTTTGACTCCTGGCTCCCCCCTTTCTGTGTCACGATACATCCGTTGCCTCTGGCCTGCTCCTGCCCTTGCCTGGCCTCCTCCTTCTTCTCTGTCGTTCGCTGCGTCCCGCTCCTTGCCTCTCGTTGCCTGTGGGACCCCCCGGAGACCGGGGGGTGGGTCCCCTTCTCCTTTCCCCGGTTGCTTTGGTGTCCCTGTGGGAGTCTCTGCCGCTCCCCCTCCGGCCTCCTGTGGAACGTTCCGGAGAGCGTTTTGATTTCTTTCCTCTTCGGAGATCCCCCTGTGGAGGTCTTCGACTTTCCCTTTCCGGAGCCCTGTTTGTCCCGGCCTTCTCTCCCTTGTCCTGTCCGGTGGGCTTCCTCCTCTCCGGAGCCCTTCTTCTCTCTCTGGTCCTTCGGGGTCGCCGCTCCCCTCTCCTTCTTTGTTGTGAGGGTGCTTGTTGGTGCCGTGTCCCGCCTGTGTTCCCGGTCAGATCGGGCCCCTCTCCCTTGCTCGCCTTTTTCCTGCCTGTGGTTGGGTCCCCCTTCCCCCTCCTCTCTGTGGATCTTCTCCTTCCTTGTCTCGTCCTGTCTCTTCCGACTCGGCTGCCTTCTCCGTTTGTCCCCTTCGGTTGTCCTCTCCTCCCCCTGCCGCTTTTCCCTTGTTCCTGGCTGTGTCTTCCGCTGCGGTTGCCCCGCGTTCCCCTCGGGTGGTTTGCGGCCGTGTCCGCTGCTGCGCCCGTCCCTGTTTGGTGGCCTCTTCCTTCCTTTTTCCCCCCCCCTCTCGGTCCCCTTTTCTTTTGGGCGGTCCTTCCTTCCTTCCCTTGGTGTGGTCCCTCCCTCTCCCTCCCTCCTGGGTTGTTGCCCCCCTTGGCTGTGTTCCCTGGGTTCGTGGGCCGGTTCCCTCCCCCTGCGCCCCCTGGTTGGCCCGTGTTGGTTGGAATACCCGGTGGTTTCCTTCTGGGGCCTCGTTCTCTCCTCCTCCTTCCCGTGTTGGATCCTCCTGGGGCGCCCCGTGTCCCCTGTCTGCTGTCCTTGCTCCCCGGTCCCCGCTGCCGTCATCTTTCCCTTCGCGCCCCCCGTTCTGCTTGGCCCTCTCTCCTTTCTTTTCCCCCCTTCGGACCCTTCCTGTTTTTTTCTGCTCTGTTCCTTTCCCTCCCTTCTTCTCTCCCCTCCTCCCCCTGTGTGCCGCTCCTTGGTGGGTTACTTCCTCTTCTGTTTTGTTTTCCTCTCTTTCTTGTTTTCCTGTGTGTTTCGTTTTTTCTTCCTGTTTGTATTTCTTTCCCCCCGTGCCTGCTCCCGCCGGGTTCTTTCCCCTTCGTTGCTTGGTGCTGGTGCCTCCTTCCTTCGGACTGTTTTTGTTTCTCCTCCTGTTCGTCCTTGGTCCGAGCCTCTGCCCATTTGCCTCTGTTGTTTCTTTGGCTGTCTGTGGTCCGCCGGTTCCTGTCTGGTTTTTCTCTCCTTCCCTTCGCTTCTCTGCTTCCGGACTCCGGGTCTTCCCGTTTCTTTTTTTTTCTCTGTTGTGCATTTGCCTTTATTCTTTTTTCGTTTGTTCTTTCCCCTCCCCCCCCCCCGTCGGCCGTGGAGGGGGGTTGTGGCTCCCGGCTCTTGGCTGGCTGGGTATCTCTTCTTGTTTTTTCCTGTTGCTTCTGCCTGTTGCTGCGGGGGTCCTTCTCCCCCCCCCCTGTGAGCCTCCCTCTTCCCTCCCATGGTTTGTCCTGTCCTGGGGCCCCTGGGGGGGGGGTCGCTTCCTGGGTCCCCTGGTCCCCCTCGGGGTCCTCTTGGTTGTGTGGGTGTTGGGGGGGGTGGGGTGTGTGTGTCCTGTGGAGCGTGGTTTGTGCGGTCCGTCCCGGCCCGGGGTTGGAGAGCTGCTCCCCTTTCGATCCTGTCTCCTTCGCCTGCCCCCCTGGGTCCCTTCTTGTCCTGGCTGTGGGAGACTTCTGGCCGTCTCCTGCGTTCCGGATCCGGGCCGGCCGCCTGTGGATTCCTCCCCCTGACTATTCCCCCGACTCTGGCTTCGGCCCTCGTGGTGGGGTTTTGTCTGTTCTGGTGGGCTCCTCCTATGTCCTGGAGCCCGCCCCTTGGGCTGTCCTGGTTGGGGCTGGCCCTTTCCGTCTCCCTCCCCCGACTCTTGTCCCGGCGTCCCTGTTTGGACTGTTTGCTTTTCCTCCCCCCTGGGTAGTTCACTTTCCCGTTTCTGTGTCTGACTCTCCCGCCTCGCGCCCCCCCCCCGGCGGCGGGGGCCCCCCCCGACCAGTGGTGGTAACGTGGGACAGCACCAGCGCTGCCCCCCCGTGCCCAGAGACCGTGACAAGTCTGCGCTGTTTGCACCCCGCAATCCCAACTGCAGCGTTACCTTCCATCTGGTCACCGCATATATATATATATATATGTTATAGCACTCTGTAATGGGCATAGCTCTTTAACGTTTGGCTTTCATTTATTTCATCACGGTATTGCCTTTTTTTTTTTTTTTTTTTTTTTAATATTTAAAACTAGGCTGATACATTTTATTTACTTTCTAATGTTTTTGTTTCTGTTCTCTGTACATGATTATGGGGATTTAAGATGTACAATTCATGGTAAACAAAGTCCCCACCTCTTAGAATTCTATGGTTTTATATATCAGGCAGGACATACTACTGTAAAACATCTGGTTCTCAGAAGGTCTTAACATCAAATGAATACAACCTCAGATGAACAACACACAACAGATTCCACTCTGTTAAAGGGGTTGGCCACTTTCAGACCAATATTAAGAGACCATTGTTATTGTTTGTATAATAAAAAAAAATATACAATTTAATATTTATTAACAAAAATTAAGCCAAAATGGACAAGCCATGAATCAATAGCTTGTGGAAATACCTATAGCAGCAATAACTTGATGTAATGTCTTTCTGTATCTTATCAGTCTCTTAAATTGTTCTGGAGGAATTTTTGGCCACTCTTCTTCACAACGTTGCTTCAGTTCACTGAGATTTATGGGTGTTCTTTTCTACACGGCTCAGTTAAGGTCCTGCCACAACATTTCAATTGGGTTAACGTCTTGACTTTGCTTAATTCTTTGTTTTTTTTCAGACATTCTGTTATAAATTTGCTGGTGATTTTAGGATCATTGTCCGGTTCTATGACTAAGGTTTGGACAAGTTTTAGCTCTGAGATAGGCCTCACATTTGACTCTTGAATACTTTGGTATATAGAGGAGTTCATTTTCGATTCAATGGAGAAGATTTATTAATCTTCTACACCAGTTTTCTGCCGTAAATAAAGCAGCAAATCTAAATGGGGGCACGGTGAGGGCATGCTAGTTGGGGCTATTGGCCCTGCCAATTTTATCATAATTTATGCCAGTTTTAGTGACTGACAATGCAGGCATACAGTCCAATGTAAGTTGCACCTGATTTATGAGGCGATGCAAGCTCCATTGGCGCAGTAGATATGAAGAATAACATTGAGTACACTGGTCTTCATAAATCTCCCAAATAACTGAAAGGTGCCAGGTCCTGTGGCTTCAAAACAAGCCCAAACCCTCACCTCTCCACCACTGTGTCTGACAGTTGGTATAAAGTGTTTTGCTGATATGCTATGTTTTGGTTTTTGCACATGTGGCATTGTACATTATGGACAAGCATCTCCACTTTGGTCTTGTCTGTCCAATGAGCATTGTTCCATAAGTTTCGTGATTTGTTCAGGTGCAATGAATTTATATTCAATCAGTTTTAAGTTTTTTAAAAGTTATATAACAACACATATAAGAAAGATATTGACATGCAATCTGGTTGAGTAACTATAGGTTACAATACATACGTAATGATCAATAGATCGGTATGGGAAGGAACGTTCTCTGCTATCTAGAAGATAGAAAATGTCCTTTGACCAATTTAAAGGAGTTAATGCTAGTATAAGGTAACCTGAGGTGAGATGAACAGTAGAAACAATAACAGTGATGTGATACTACAGAAGTGAATAATAGGGTAAAATAGAAAAGGACAGTTTTACAGCGGTTGGATGTGGGCATTTAAAGTCCATGGAAGCCAATTCTCTTGAAACTTGCTGTCACCAAAGACTCCATGGGAGAGGATCTTCTCGAATTGATATGTCTGCTCCACCATGTTCACCAAATCTCTCTTGGATGGAATAGTCACTGATTTCCAGTTTCGTAGAAGAGCCAATGATGCTGATAATAAGGCATGACCAATTATCACTCTATGAGCTGTCAGGAAGGATTCAATCTGCAGGAACAGTAAGGCTAAGGCTGGGGAAGGGGAAATAGAGAATCCAACCAGGGATGAGATCCATCGGAAGACGTCTTTCCAGTAGGGCCCCACGTGAGGACATGCCCACAGAATATGGAGTAGAGATCCTTTTCCGCCACATCCTCTCCAGCAGGAGTCCGAGACCTGCGGGTACATTCAATGGAGTCGCTCTGGGGTATAGTACCAGTGTAGGAGGATTTTGGTGGTGGTCTCATAGTGGGTCACGCACCTAAAGGTCTTCTTAGTAAAGGCCAAAGCTTTCTGCCATTGTGTGGTCGAGTATGTTTGACGGAGTTGAACTTCCCAGCTGAGCAGTGGAGTGGATTTGATCAAATGGTCTTTGGAACCCATGGTATTGTAGATAGAGCTGAGAATTTTAGTAGAAGGATTCGGAGTTTTGAGGAGGTCTAATAAGGATTTGTTGTAGGTCACTTGCTTATTGTGGTTTGAGGATAGAAAATGTTTAATTCTTAGATAAGGAAAGAGGCAATTAGAGGGCAGTGAAAAGGTAGATTGAAGAGACTGAAAGGAGATTATCGAGTCTGCATTCCATATTTGCGAGATAGAGGTGATACCACGTGCCCTCCAGTTAGATAGGTCCAGGTCAAGAATCGCTTGTTCCAAGAATTCTATCGGAGCCCGTGTGATGTTTAATGTCTGCTGTTTGCCAGTCGCGTAATGAGTGTGTCGCCATTTATCCGTGAGGTGCTGTAAAATTGGGGACGGGAGAAGGGGCGCCACCTACGTCCAGAGCGAATAGATAAGCCAGGATTTGAGGTTATGGTGTGGTATCATGTGGGATTCAATATGTATCCAGGATTTTGAAGTGGTGTTGTGCCACCAGTCCTTTAAAGTAGAGAGATGAGAGGCCACATAGTAATCAAAAATATTTGGTGCTCCCAGACCTCCCGCACCCCGCTTTCGGTATAGGATAGAGGACGGGAGTCTTGGTTTCTTGGAATTCCAGATGAACTTATTGAGTATAGTGTTAATCTTTTGAAGGAATACAGGAGGAGGTGCCACGGGGATAGTTCTAAATAGGTATAGTAATTTCGGAAGCAGCATCATTTGGAATGCAGAAATTCTACCTAACCATGACAGATTATATTTCGCGTAGACCTGAAATTCCTTTTCTAAACCAATCAGTCGAGGTATATAGTTGGCTTTAGACACCTGTGAAATTGAGGGCGTGATCTTGATCCCTAGATAATCCAATTCTGTTGATCTCCAGTCGTAAGGAAAGTTCTTCCTATGAAGCTCCAGAAGTGGCGTGGGAATGTTTAAAGGAAGTATTTGTGTTTTAGACTCATTAATTTTGTAGAAGGAGAGGGCTCCATATTGTTTGAGGGTTTCAACAGCCGCTGGTAAGGAAGTTTCTGGATGAGTTAGGGATAGTATGATGTCATCTGCGTATAGGGAGATGAGAAGAATCGGCCACTTTCACTCCCCGCACTCTCTCGTTCTGTCTCAGGGTCTGTGCTAGGGGTTCAATGGTGAGTATGAATATCAATGGGGAGAGAGGGCATCCCTGTCTTGTTCCGTTTCTGATGGTAAAGCTATCCGAAAGCGTATTGTTTGTAAATACCCTAGCCGATGGAGAAGAGTAGAGATTCGAAATAGCGTTGAGTATGGGGCCGGAGAATCGCAGCTTCTTTAGGACTGAGAAGGCGAATGTCCAGTTGATCCTGTCGAATGCCTTCTCGGCGTCCAGAGCGACCGTGAGTGATGGAATCTTTTTTCGCTCTAGTAGTTCCACTAGATGGAGAACACGTCTGGTGTCTGGAGCTTGACGACCTTTCACAAAGCCCACCTGATCTGTGCCAACTAGGTCTGGGAGGATAGGAGCTAGACGAGATGCCAGTATTTTTGCGTATAATTTAAGGTCCGAATTCAGTAACGAAATTGGTCTGAAGTTTTGTGGGACATTGGCTGTTTTGCCAGGTTTAGGAAGAGTGACAATTAGTGCTTCTAGAGACTCACGTGGAACCGGAGCACCCGATATTGCATGATTAAGGAAGTCCAGAAGAGATGGAGCAAGTGTTTGTTGAAAATATTGTAGGTATTCATTGGAGAAGCCATCTGGTCCTGGGGATTTACCTTTAGGTAAAGACTTTATGTTATTCAGCACCTCCGAGAGAGTGATAGGAGCGTTTAATACCGAGAGGTGGTCGTCTGTTAAATTTGGTAACTTAATGTCGTTTAAGAAATTGGACACCAAGGTGGAGTGATCTGTCGGGAGAGGGGTATGTTCCTGTAAATTGTAGAGTCGTGAGTAGTAATCCTTGAAAGAGTTGGCAATGTCTCTAGGGTCCGTTAAATGTATGCCAGTAGAAGGGTGTTTGATGTATGGGATCCTCGATTTATTTGCTCTGGTTCGTAGTTGTCTTGCTAATAATCTGCCAGCTTTGTTGCTTTGGGAATAAAACCGAGCTTTGGATTTTTTCAGGGCTTTCTCATAATCTTGTAAAAGGAGGAGTCGTAATTGTTGTCTGGCCTGGAAGAGTTGTTCAGAAGTAGCCGAGTTAGGATTAGCTTTGTTCGTTGCTTCCAGGGTACGGAGTGTTGATAACGCAGCCTTAACTTTTTCCTGATGTTCTTGCTTATTTCTATGCGCAATTTTTATAAGGGTACCACGGATGTATGCTTTATGCTCATTCCAAAGAGTATAGGGGTTGTCTGTAGAGGAGGAGTTAGTTTGGAAATAATCTTGGAGGTCTTTTCCTATTATTGGACGGTATGTAGGATGGTTCATGAGAAATGTGTTATTTCTCCATAATCTAGTGACAGAGGATGAGATTTTTTTCTTCTATTGTAAGAGTGATGGCGGCGTGGTCAGGCCAGGTGATCGATTCAATTGTAGATTGTTTCGAACTCTTGAGGATATGGGGGTCTGCCAGGAACATGTCAATGCGGGAATAGGAACTGTGCGTTGC
The DNA here is from genome assembly GCA_947044405.1 of Leptodactylus fallax. Taxonomy (NCBI): domain Eukaryota; kingdom Metazoa; phylum Chordata; class Amphibia; order Anura; family Leptodactylidae; genus Leptodactylus; species Leptodactylus fallax. The sequence goes on along the minus strand of CAMRHE010000071.1, from coordinate 6,713,182 downwards.
TGAGAAATATGTATAATCTCTTTCACCCACATGCTGTGCTCGCCAAATGTCATAGAGATTTTCCTTGAATTGAAATTGATGTAGGCAGGGGGAGTTGTGTCTGCCAATGTTAGTCGAGTCCATAGAGGGGTCCATTATGTGATTAAAGTCTCCACAGATGATTAATGCCCCTTGTTGGATATCTCAGATATGTCTTTGGACTTTGTGGACGAATGCCAAGGTCCTTCGATGTGGAGCATATATGTTGACTATGGTGTAAGGGACGTTGTTAATAAGACCTACAATGATGAGGAATCTGCCTTGGGTGTCTGCCCTTTGTGTCAGTAATGAGAATGCCATTGAATCCCTGAAAGCGACAAGAACTCCGCCTTTCTTCGATCGGTGATGTGCGTGATATATCGTCGGGAAGGAGGGGTGTTTTAGTCTGAAGGCGTCTTTTTGTAGGAGGTGGGTTTCCTGAGCGCAGAATACATCCGCGGACAACGAGACAGCCTCTTTCCATAAATAAGTACGTTTCTGTGGACTGTTTAGGCCTCTAACATTAAGAGATGCCAGTTTGAGCACCATGTTGCCACTTTAGAGTAAAGATATTGGGAGTATAGTGGAGTCAGCAGGGGAAGGGGGTGTAGTATCACAAGAGGTGAAGTTAGTAACCAAAGTATAGGAACGAATATTTCAGAGACAGATACAGGTTCCCTGTATGGTTTTGGAGGGTCTTGTTCAAGGACTAGCCGGATAAGCTGTCGAAACAAGGGGAGATATGCACCCTATAAGTAGAGTGGTAGCCTTCTTGGAACATCATTCAAGGCTTGAAGGAGATTTACGTCTGGTAGCTGGACGAGAAGTAGGATTCTCTGCATCTTGAGGAAGAGATATTGACATCCTCCATGTCGATAACAACGCCTTTCCCTGATTTAAGTCGCGAATGGTAAAGGTGGTCCCGTCTTTAAAAATAAGCAGCTTCACCGGAAACCCCCATCTGTATTGGATTTGATGTCGGCGAAGCGCTGTTGTGACCGGGAGTAGTTCCCTACGGAGGCGGAGGGTCGTAGCTGAGAGATCCGTGTAGAGTTGTATGTCTTGAAATTTGGGAGGCCAGGCTGTTTGTTTGCGAGCGGCGCCTAGTAATTTTTCTTTGACATGGTAGAAGTGGAATCTTGCCAACACATCTCTCGGAACGTCTTCCCCTAGATGTCTGGGGCGAGGGAGTCTGTGTACTCTGTCGATGGTGATTTCTATTGGTGAGAGACCAGGCAGCAAAAGTTTGACATATTCCTGTAGGTAAGGGAGCAACTCAGATGATAGGATGTGTTCTGGTATACCTCTAAATTTTATGTTGTTCCTTCGGGAACGATCTTCCATATCAGCCATTTTCGCCTTAAGGCCCTCAACGTCGTCTGCTATATCATTATGAGCATCGATAACTTTGTTGTGTGACGTAGCTAGGTCGCCCATTTTGGTTTCAATATGCGTTACCTGTTCGTCCAGAGCCTTGACGGATGACTGAATTGGCTGAAGTAGTTGTGACATGTCTGATTGAAGGGAACTACGGAGAGCTAAGAGCATTTCTCTTAGGGTATGTTCAGAAGCCAGGCCATTAGTGGTTTGGAAATTATCAAGGTCTGTCGTTGGGGTCGATGAGGGAGCTTTAGGTGAAGATTGATCTTTGGAATGGTCTAAGTCTCCAGAAAGTTCTATACGAGGTCTTTGTTTAATCGGGCTTGTACTTGGAGATAGTGAGTTATGCGAGGGTGGGTTTTGTTCCGTAATCGATGGATGTGAGGCATTGTATGTTTGCTGTGCCGCTACGCGGATGTCTTCAGGAGTTGGAGGAAGATGCAGAGCCGGCGTGTTTGTGGAGTGTGTGGGAGCCACTTCAAGCATCGGCACCACCATGCTAGGTACTGTGGACATGGGCGATGGGGGTGTGAGCTCTGTATGATCCGAGTGCGTGGTACCCGGCTCTCCATCTCCGCCGCGGTCCCAATCAAAATAATTAGTTAGATTGTTGTCCGGTCGTCTTACGGATTTCCTGCCTTTCACCATAATGGTAAATATAAGTATCCTACAAGTAGCGCTTCGGGGGGAGATATTCCAATTCAGGCTGTTAGTCGCTGAGGGTTGCTAGAGGGTGCACTTAATCCCCAGAGTTAAGTTGCCATTATTTAAGAGGAAGGGTACCGCCGAAGAATCTTTGTAAAGGATACAAACTGCAGCTCGCTGATATTGTAGTTAGGAGGCTACTACTAGGCCCAGTGGCGACCAATGGTATAAGAATTAGAAAATCCTCTGGTCGGTAGTGCGATATCACCGTCCGGCTCTGGGTGTTGAGCCTTTGTAATAAAGGTGAAGGCCTACTTGAGCCCACGTGTCATCGAGCCAGAACAGGTATTGAGGCCCACACCAGCTCCGCGCACTGCGAGACCAGAACAGGGGTGGAGGCCCGCCTCCGGCCCAAGTGCCCCCAGGTAGGAGTGAGGATGCACACCCGTGCAGGGCCCGCTTTTTGCCGACCAGCGGCAGAGGCAGCGCTTCCCTTCTTCCCAGCTGCTGTGCACAGTTCTATCTGTGCGAACTGCACACCGGGTTGGAATGCAGCGGAGGCCCCTCACCAGTCCCGGGTAGGAGTGAGGAATAGAATTACCTCTGTTTGCTGTCGGCGGTCCGGTGTCTCGGAGTCCCTTTGGCTGCGGCCCCAAAATGGCGATCTCCTCCCCGAACGAGCCGCCACCTCTCTGTCCCATGCCGCAGCCGGCACCAACCGGAACCACCGCCGAGCCAGATATCCGCGTCCTCAGGTCGGTAGCATCCACAGAAGCGATGGAAGCGGTGAAGTGGTCGGAGGCCCGCTGTGGGTGAGTCCGTCGGCCGAAAGTGCGGGCAAGATGGCGGGCGCAGAGGAGAGGCAGAGATAGGCCCCAACTCTGGATCCTCGGCAAGGCGGCCGCCGGCACAGTCCAAACACCCAAATTCGTTTGCCTGGGGCACGGGGGAAAGCCCGTGGGTGAATGCAGGTCTGAGGTGAGTGTGATTTTTCAGATAGAAAGTAGATTACAACAGGGTCCAGCAGGAGCTGCTAAATACGCGTCCTGTCGTTACTCTGGCTAGCCAGGTGCAATGAATTTAGAGGCTTTCTCCTGGCAACCCTTCTAAGACATACTTGTTCTGTCTTTTTCTAATTGCGCTGAACATTTAACTTGAGGCCTGTAGAGACTTAAATGTAGCTCTAGGGTTTGTTGGAATTTTTTTGAGCATTGCATTGCCTGACCTTGAGGTAAATCTGCTGGGATATCCACTCCTGGGAAGATTGTCAACTACCTTTAAAAGTTTGCCACTTGTATGTAATCTTTCTTGCTGTAGAATGTTGGACTTCACATGTTTGGAAACAGCCATGTAACAGATCAGATTGATGAGCAGTAACAATTGTTTCTCTAAGATCATTGCTGAGGTCTTTCCTCCTTGGCATTGTATTAACACACGCCTGACTGCTCCAGACCAGCAAGCTGCCAAAACTTGTATAGAGGTGGTCACATTTGCTGATGTAACCATGTAACAATTTTCAAAAAAATATTTGTTCCCAGTTGTTAAGTGTGTTTTCCTGATTGTTTGTACCTTAAATGTAAACTTTGCTTTTGTGGTCAGCACAATGATATTTTGAAATTGATCTATTTTTAAGGATATTCGCAATATTTCAAGATACTTAAGAAGCTTCTGGAATTGTGAGAACTATCAAGAAGTTTCTAGAACTGCCCAGAATTATCTAGAACTTTCTGGGACTGTACAGAATTGTAGGTAGCTGTATAACTACAGTTATATATGGCCACTATAGCCCTTCCTGAGAGACAGGATCTAATTGATTGGGATTGCATAGTAAGTGGGCAATGGCCATCACAGACAAAGGGGAATTGACCTAGACAGACAGGTGTGAATTCAATATCTATTCAGATTCTGATAATGACAGTATTCACACTTCACCCCACATCCATTACAGGAGGAGCTTAGGAATGTAAATGTATATATTGTGTGTTACTCTGGTACCGGGTGATCAATCTTGCTCTGCTGAATCCTCAGTACACTCTAATACTCTTTGAACTTTAATTCTGCATGGTCAAAGGCCATTTTTATCAAGTTTGGAGAGACATCCTTTTTCCTTACAATTCACAGCAACTTAGTCAATTTAGATGGCATCAAGAGGTTGCATACATCCAGCAGACGCATTTTGCTACGTATGTGGCCAGTTTATAAAGACAAGAGCGAAAAAGTACTCTGTGGAAGCATCTGCTAAGATGTGTGAGGCCTACAACGCATACTTCGGCATGCCTGTTGGTGACCAAGACAAACCATGGGCTCCTCATTTCACATGTGAGCACTGCAAGAAAACTCTTGAAGGTAAGTGGATAAATGCTACTCTCTTAAATAGCAGATTAATTGTGTTAATATTGTAAATATTAACATATTAGTGTGACTATTAGTGTGAAATTGACTATTACTATTACTAGTGTAATATTGACTATTAGTGTGAAATAGGCCTAAATCAAATTCTCAATCCAAATATTATTTTGTTTGCTTATAGGTTGGTACAGGGGAGAGAAGAGAGCCATGCATTTTGCTATCCCAAGAATTTGGCGTGAACCGACTGATCACTCAACAAATTGCTACTTCTGCATGGTTGACCCTTTCCGAAAGTCGCACTGGCAAAAATGCACCGCCTGTAACGTATCCTGACATTCCGTCATCTATTGCCCCAGTACCACACTGCCCTGAACTTCCTGTACCAACACCTCCAGACAGAGCTACACCACCTTCAAAAGAAAGCAGAAGGTCAGACATCGAGGAAGACGTTGAAGATCACTGCATAACAGACTACATTAATTTTTGTGTGGACAACACAGTACCCACAAAAGTGGTGAGGTGCTTCTCCAATAACAAACCATGGATTAACTCTGATATAAAAACACTACTTAAGGAGAAAAAGATGGCATTCAGGACAAGAGATAAGGAAGGGTTGAGGGAAGTACAAAAGGAGCTGAGGCATCAAATCAGGCAGGGAAAAGCCAGTTATAAAGAAAAAATGGAAAAGCAAATGGAAAGAAAAGACACAAGGGGGGTCTGGGAGGGGCTTAAGTCAATTTCGGGTCATAAACAGTCTGTCTGCCAGATTGAGGCAGATGTTAATTGGCTTAATGAACTAAACCTATTCTTCAACAGATTTGATCACACACCAGCTCCTCCCACCCCAGCATGTCCTTCAGCTCCCCCCACCACAATGACTTCTCCCCATGCGGCCACTTCCCAACAGACCAGTAAATCCAGAAATCCGTCTTTATCTGGCCACAGTCTGACCTTCACACGGGCCCAGGTGAGGAAGGAGATGAAAAAGATCAAGGCGAGGAAAGCCGCAGGGCCAGATGACATCAGTGCAAGGCTAATTAAGACTTGCGGGGACCAGCTGTGTGGTATAATTACATATATGTATAATATGAGCCTGAGGCAGGAAATAGTCCCTGAATTATGGAAATCTTCTTGTGTGGTACCAGTTCCAAAGAAACCCCACCCTATGGACCTCAACGACTACAGACCTGTAGCACTGACATACCACCTGATGAAGATCTTGGAGAGATTGGTTCTCACACATCTCCGCCCTCTAGTGAGCCCCGCTATGGACCCCCTCCAGTTTGCTTATGGCCGGGCATTGGGGTAGATGATGCCATCATCCATCTTCTGCACAGGGCTCTGTCTCACCTGGAGAAACCAGGGAACACAGTGAGAATAATGTTCTTTGACTTCTCCTGTGCTTTTAACACCATACAGCCCAGGTTATTGAGGGACAAGCTGGGCCTTGCTGGAGTGGACCACCACCTCTCCAACTGGATCCTAGACTACCTCACAAATCGACCTCAATACGTGAGAGCCCAAGACTGTGTGTCAGGTACCGTGATCTGTAATACGGGGGCACCTCAGGGTACGGTTCTCGCCCCTTTCCTCTTCACACTGTACACTGCAGATTTTAGGTGCAACTCATCCAGCTGCTACCTACAGAAGTATTCTGACGACTCTGCAATAGTGGGTCTCATCACAGATGATGATGACAGGGAGTACAGAGAACTGAACCAGGATTTTGTGGACTGGTGCCACCGGAACCACCTGAAGATTAACGCGGGGAAGACCAAGGAGATGGTGGTGGACTTCCGCAAAGGCAGAAGCCCTCCTAAACCAGTGGACATCCTGGGGACGGGCATCGAGATTGTGAACACCTATAAGTACCTGGGTTTGCTCCTTAATAATAAGCTGGACTGGGCAGATCATATGGAGGCTCTGTACAGGAAGGGCCACAGCAGGCTCTACCTGCTTAGGAAACTGAGAGCCTTTGGAATCCGGGGGGCACTTCTTAGAACTTTCTTCAACTCGGTAGTGGCATCAGCCATCTTCTTTGGAGTGGCCTGCTGGGGGAGCAGTATATCAACCAGGGACAGAAATAAACTTGACAAGCTGATTAGAAGGGCCAGCTCTGTCCTGGGGAGCCCACTGGACCCAGTGCAGGTGGTGAGTGACAGAAGGATACTGTCCGTGGTGAGCTCCATGCAGAAGAAGAAGTCCCATCCCATGCATGAGACTGTGATCGCGCTGAGCAGTACTGTCAGTGACCGACTGCTCCACCCTAGGTGTGAGAAGGAGCACTATCGGAAGTCTTTCCTCCCCACCGCGGTTAGGCTGTACAACCAACGCCGACCTAAGCGGAGATCATTACACACAGAGAACTGAAATATCTCTCTGCCTGTTAAATCCCCCCCCCCCCCTCCTCTGCTACGTCCTATCTGTCTGTCTGCTATTAATGTAATGCCTCTCACCTTGGAACATTCCTGTACATGTTGTATTTGTATTTGTATCTGCTTATCTTTGCTGCTGTAACGCACTGAATTTCCCCATTGTGGGACTATTAAAGGACTATTATTATTATTATTATTATTATTGATTTCTCTCCATATGCAGATGAGGAGCGGAAGCCATACTACCCTGACCAAAAAGACCTCAACGATCTGATCAGAGACCTTGGTCTCACCAAGTCCAACGCTGAGCTTCTGACATCAAGGCTCAAGCAATGGAACTTATTAGATGAAAGCGTCCAAGTCACAGATCAGAGGAAGCATCACCAAGTTTTTTCCATCTTCTTCAGTCATAAAATATGGACTGTGCTTCTGCAACAATGTGGCCGGTCTATTCGAGGCTATAGGTATCACCTGTAACCTGAATGAGTGGCGCCTCTTCATAGACAGCTCATGCAAGAGCCTCAAAGCCGTGCTGCTTCACAATGGGAACAAGTATCCATCTCTTCCTGTAGCTCACTCGGTGCACCTGAAAGAGTTATACACCAGTGTCAAGATGTTGCTAGGTGCCTTGAAGTATGATGAGTACGGCTGGGAAGTTATCGGAGATTTCAAAATGGTGTCATTCCTGATGGGCCTCCAAGGTGGTTTTACTAAGTATCCTTGCTTTATTTGCCTTTGGGACAGCCGGGATACTGAAGCACACTACCACAGACGGTACTGGCCTCAGCGGACAGAGTTCACTGTGGGGAAGAACAATGTAAAGTGGGAGCCACTGGTGGACCCACGCAAGGTGCTGATGCCACCACTACACATCAAGTTGGGGCTCATAAAACAATTTGTCAGGGCTCTAGATAAGGAGTCGAGAGCTTTCAATTACCTCCAAGATCTTTTACCTAAGCTGTCTGAAGCAAAGATCAAAGCTGGTGTCTTCGTCGGACCACAAATCAAGAAGATCATAGAGTACAGTGAATTTCCCAAGAAGCTGAATAGGAAGGAGAGAGCAGCTTGGAACAGTTTTGTCGCAGTGGTTCGCGGCTTCCTAGGCAATCATAAAGATGAAAACTATGTACAACTGGTTCAGACTCTGATAAAGAACTATGCTGCAATGGGCTGCAGGATGTCACTCAAAATCCATATCCTTGATGCTCATCTTGATAAGTTCAAAGAGAACATGGGAGCTTATTCAGAGGAGCAAGCGAGCGCTTTCACCAGGACATTATGAACTTTGAACGCCGTTACCAAGGACAATATAACGAAAACATGATGGGCGACTATATTTGGGGATTGATTCGTGAAACTGATTTGCAGTATAGTCGTAAATCTCGGAAAACCGCACACTTCTGAACAGTTTTTGGTAATCTGTGTAAATTTGCAATGCATATAGTGTTCTTAGTCTGACTGTATAAATGAGAAGATGCAAAATTGTCTGTTTCTATAGTAAAAATGCATAATTTTCGTTGCCGTGGTCACAAAAGCAAAGTTTATGATGAATGTAAGCAATTTTTAATTTGTTTTAGACATAAGCAATTGGAATATAACATTTAAAAGCTGGGAACAAACTTTGTGTTACATAGTGTGATCAATTAATCAAGGACATTTGATTAGCAGCACCTGGCTGCTACTTACCCTCTTATCTCCTGTTGAAGCAGTAATGCTACATTCAGGGGACCAAGGTGCAAAATGGCCCTGAAAAACATTTGTTTAATATGGCTGACTTTCACGAGAGGAGTATTGAGTGTATGGAGGGATCTGTGAAAATGGACAAAAATAAGACATGACATATTTTGACTGTCCATTACAAAGGACCATCAAAATAATGGTCATGTGACTAACCCCCATTCACAGACAATGAATTTAATGCTGCCCTGTGACGTCGGTTAAACACAGACGACACATGGCCAATAATTACTGTCGTGTAAATGTATCCTAAGACTGTGCTTAATTTTTCACGCTCTGCTTCTGGATTTTGGACTAGTTTTTGTGATGCAAAAATAATTCCATGTAATTTGTCATGTGTTGTTCATCTGAGGTTGTGTTTATGCAATTTTAAGATCCAATTTTTTTGTTTCCTGTTACATAAGCTACAGACTTCAAAGTAGGTGTACTTTGTTTTTTGCATAACAGTATGCTGTACAGAAGCTAATTATGGACCTGTAAACTGGAGAGGTTCATTGACTTCTGTCGTAGGGTGTTGTGGGCATGCTCTGTGACATGTACAGGGAGGGGATATTGTGAATGGTGAATCTTTCATTATCTATATATATCTATAATTCTGCATGTGATAATAATGAGACGGCTGTTTAAAAGTGATTTATACAGCAAAAGAAGTATTGGGCAGTGAGGGTTTATTCAGAAGACTAGATCACCATTGAAATCGGCCATAAAAAATGGATGAAACAGTCCATTTCTCATGGTCAATGTCATCCGCAGGACACCCATTTTCATAGATGCCTCACTGACTTGAGTCTATTCAGGGATCCATTGAAATGGGCATAAGTAGGACATGTCCTATTTTTTTCACAGACTGCTCACATGGTCTGTCAACAAATAGACATGTAAATAAGACCCCATAAACTCCTTTTGTGATGTGTAATGGTCGTTGGGAGTAAATGGGAATAAACTATTTGCTAGACACCTGGCAGAAGCTTATCTCCCTTGAGAACAATAGGATGGGGCATGAAACTTTAACATGACCTTCTTCCTCCTGATATCATTTGTCGTGGAGAGTCAGGAGGACCATCGTATGCATTAGGTGGTTGGCCGGTTGAACTAAAATCAACAGCTTTGGCTGACGTTATTTTACTGTGTATGGTCAACTTAAGGTTCTTCTAGGTTTAAATTTAAACTAGGACTAGCTCTTTATTCTTCAATGGTAATGTGGGTTTTTGGATTGTATATTACAACTTTAAATTTCTTTCCTTTCGTATTTCCACCAGATAACTTTTCTTTGGAAGAACCTAGCCAAACCATCTTCCTATGGAGACCTCACGCTGCTTCACGCAATGGGCACACAGTTATGCCACGATCAGCAGACTTATATTCTTTATGTATATATTTGGAGGAATGCTTTTCTGTGCAGGATTCCTTTTATCACTCTATGTGTTTCAGGCCTGCAAGGTTGGGATCCAGAACTACTGTGCCACACCTTTTAAAATAGTGGGACCTTCACTAGCTGTGTTGGGACTGGCTTCTATGGTGCTAGCAAAGTCTAGATCAAGGTTGCAGGCCACTAGAAGGCCATTGCCAAATGGAGAAACGGATCCAGACCGCTTATTTCTCTTTGGAGAAAGCCGACAGTTTTTTCAGTGTTTAGTGTTTGGATTTTTGATGGTGACATGTGGAATACTTGTCAGTATTTTAGGGTTCTGGTTACCTGGATGTAAAGAATCTTTCCCAGATCAAAATGTTACTGGCACAAGCTCAAACGCCAGAACCTGCGGACTCCTGTCTCTGCAGATATTGGGACCTGTGATCATTCTCATTGGTTTGGGTTCTCTGGTGATGGGACATTTAAAAAAAAAAACATCGTCGCCAAAGTCAGGATGATCCAGTTAGTGAGGAGGAGCCTCAAGCACCTTCAGATGGCCGATTTCACGTTACTGTTGGTGAGTAGTTTGTTATATTGTGCGTAAATGTGAAAGCCATGGCAGAGCGTTATAATCTTACAGGGCCTAAATAGGCAGCACATGACACTGTGGTTTGGGTCCCCTCAGGCCCTGCATTAGGTACACATTGTATAATTTTTGCCTGTAGTTTTAAATGGGTTGTTCCATGATAACAATTTATTACCTATTCCCATAATAGGCGTCAAGTGTCTGATCGCTGGGGGTCCCACTATGTCCACCTCTTTAATGGAGTGACGGGCACACATCCACGCTGCTACCTTCAGTGTCTTTGGGACTGATGAAGATGGCCAAGCGCTGTACTCCGCTGTCATCAGTACTATGTGAGGTGCATGCGTGACCGTCACTCTGTTACAATGATGAACACAGTACCCTCATTCTCATGAACAGTGTGGATCAGCTAATAGGTTATAAGCTGTTATGGTGGGACAACCCCTTTAATGCATAATATACATGGAAGAAATGCGAGAAATGCAGGTTAGTTTGTAAGGTTGGAATAAAAAGAACTTAAAGGAACCAAAAGTCCTTCTACTTTAGTACTGGAAAACAAAGCATTATGGTGAATTTGTGATTAAAGGGAATGTTCCATGCATTTCGTTCATTAGGTAGATGTAAGTCTGTTGTTTTCCATATATTATCCATCTGTAAGTACGGACAGTATGCAGACTCTTTTATCTCTATGGCCCCATACATGCGTCCATAATTTTACAAATCAGTGTCCAGCCTTTAGAAGTGACCATCAAAACACTATATACTCTATATTTGTACATTTTTGCACATACAAGCGTATTCGATCCTACACATCATTTTGTGCATGTCTTTATAATTGACAGACAGATGCAATACAGACACGTTTTTGCAGATAGTAAAAGCCACTATGATTGTTTGCATGTAGCCTAAATGTTGTAGATATTTATTTTTAAAGAAACGTTCCTGCTTTGGCCATATCGGATGTATACATGTAATTCCTGTGTTGTCTGTATATGTAGTGTCACACTGCATACCTTGAAGCTCCTGAGCCCCTATGCAAAATCTCTAATGTGGTCCCTTCCTACCTTGTGTCATTTACAATAGTGGAATATTTATGTGGCAGAGGGATTGCTACCACTGCACCCCCTATAGCTCCACCCCTGCACAGTGCAGCAGCGGATTGTTCTTTATGGCAGATCCAATGAAGGGGAGTCAAAATGTTGTAGATTTTTAGTCTCTGATGATGAATTTTGATCATATAGTTCATATACAATAAGTCCTCATGTGTACAGAGGCACATGCAGCTCCATACTGCTGAGACAAGGGCATTCCATGTACTGCTGCATTTTGAGGCGGATTCTGCAGCAGAAATTCCTAAACGTTGCGTTTTTGGCTGTGGCAGAAATGCAGCAGAAGAAAATGGAGCTTTTTACAGTCCCAGCAAAGTGGGTGAGATTTTATTTCAAACACAGCTTTTTCAAGAACATGAGCATTTTTGGGAAAACACAGCTTATTAATTTTGCTTGCAGAAATGCTGTGCTTTCCTCATGGACTTACGTAAGGGGAGAAGCAAAAATGAAAAACGTAGCCGAAAAGCAGTGAATACGCAAGTGTCTTTGATATTTTTTTTTTCTGCTGCATTTTCGCTGTGGTTTTATTCCACATTATTTTTTTTAGCTAGGATTTGCCATGTATGTTCTTAGCCTCAAGCTGGAACCACATGTGACAAACAAACAAATCCGGGAAATTCTGCAGTAGTTTCCCTGCAAGTGGCAGTAAAAACCATCCTACATTGGGTCACCTGAAGGTTTCTCTATAAACCCTCAGAAGCTTTTAATGTTTGAGTTGGTTGAATGTCATGGATGATACCTACAAAAAGAATTGAAATTCTGTGAGTTTAAAGCCAGGTTTTACTCAAACCATGTGGATGAACATTGTATAAACCTCATTGACAATGCTGTCAATGTAGATCGCACTAGGTTAGCCACAGGTGAGTTTGCAGTAGCTATCCCACTGTAATCCTTCCCAGTATCCCTAGCCTTACACCTCTGTATAGGACCCGTTCACTAATGATTCTTCTGTCTGTGTGCTGTCCATGAAAAAAAACCTAGACAGATGGACAACACACAAACCCATTATGGTGACACATCTGTGTTTTTTCACAGACATGCAGTATTTTTTTTTTCTTCCTCTTTTCTCTGTTCATCTAAGCTGTACAAGTCTATGGGTCCAGCAAAAAAAAAAAAAAAAAAAAAAAGAGAGAAAAACAAATGAGCAGCACATGGATGTCATCTGAAAAATAAAGATTGGATCGAATGTGGATGGCGCATGAATTAAACACAGAAATACACTAGAAATGCATCTGTTTTTTAATAGCCCGCAAAATGGATCATTTATGTGAAATATGGTTGTGTGCATGAAGCCTAAAAGGGTTGTCCGGGCTTAATTTTTTTTTATAATAAATACATGATCAATACCGATCGTCTTTACGGAGCCGTTTCCTGTGCCCGTCCTGTACACAAACCAGAAGCAGACAGCTGAGGATAGGCCATAAAAATTTAAAGGGGTTCTCCAGGATAAAAAAATATATATATATTAGGCCGGGGAAGGTGGGAAAAAAAAACCCAAACATACTCACCTGTCGCCACTCTCTTGTTTTGCTGGAAGTTTCTGCTGCACTGTGACATCCCGTGTCCCTTTCCTTAGTCCGCTGATTGGCCTCAGCAGTCACGTGACCACTGAGGCCAATCAGCGGCCTAAGGAAAGGACACGGAATGTCACAGGTAGCTAATCAGCGGCCTCTGCAGTTATGTGCAGCGGGGACTTCCACCTGAATAAAAAACACTTGAGCAGCTGGACCGGACTGTGCTGGGAGACACAGGAGCAACGGGGTCAGGTGAGTGTAGTGTTTTTTTGTTTTGTTTTTTTCACCTTCCCCTGCCCTATAAAATAATATATATATATCTCTCCTAGAAAACCCTTTTAAGCAAACTTTTAGCAAAGTTACTCAACTTTGAATGGAGATTTAAACTGTGTAACAGTCTTCTTAAAAGTAGAATTAATATTGGGATATAATAATAATTATTATTAATAATGATTGTTTCATATAATAGATAAAAGAAGAGTCTGAATTTGTCCCTTTGACTCAGATCTCTTTGTGCAACTGTCAGAAAATGTATTCATGACTCCATCTGAACCTTAGCCTTTAGTACCTGGTGTACTAACCTGATAAAAAAAACATAAAACCCCTCCTGTTGCTATAGATTCATAACTACACCCAGCAGCACCTTTGATACCTTCTAATTATTGATGGGTGACTTGCCAGAATTATTCCACACTTTGATGTAATGATACATTATATAGCGGGCTTATTTGTAAACAGAGGAGACGGTGGGCCTTGTTTACCAGGTCTATAGACTACAATATGTCAATGGTCAGTCATTTGATGCAGTAGCAAATGTTGGAAATCGATAATCTTATCAAGTGAAGTCTCTGACAACCTGTTCTTACCTGTCTGTTCTGGATACATCCTGGAAAGTATTTTCCTGGGTTTGCATTACGTGTTGTGCGGCAGGCTGTACTTATTACTCATGTCCACATGTATAGACAGTATCTCTTTGTGGCTGACATTCCAAGCTGTGTTGTATACAGTGTATCTCTGCTTTGACAAATGTTTAGTATAAATATGTGTACTGTACATACATTTGTTCTAGTATTATGGAGAGTATACCTAGAAAGAGTTTGCTCAGGTGTGACAATTTTGCTTTGGTTTTGCACATGTTTCATTGTAGCAACTAGTATTTCTAAAATGATCCAGTTATGGCAGATCAGATCAGGAAAACCTTGAAATACAGCAGGTTTGGATTTCTGCTGACTGTTGTTTCACATGCATTAAGGCTAAGGCCGCATGAAAAGTTGCTGGCCGTTAAGGACGCTCAACCCACAAAATATAACAAAATTGCAATGAAACTTTATTGGGCACAAAAGTTTTTAAAAACATTTAAAAAGAAGAAAGCCTTCTATGGATAGGCAGCAAAAATGTTTACCAAAAATATATATCAAAGACTGTGTCAGATCTAAAGGAATATAGTGTAAGAATGTGCAGGATACTTAAGAGGATATCGAAAAGTGATCTCCATAATGTCCCTACAAAGCTATCCCTATGGAAAAAAGGTACAAAAATACCTGTATGTCCTGTGGATAAGAACAATAAGAAGAAAAACATATATAAGATAATCATATGCAAAAAAGATAAATGCGATTGAACTATGTGAAAATGCTAACCAAAGAGAAAGCAATTATTTGGAGGTCACTATTATATAAAGCATTGCCCCAATGTGCAAATAAACATTACCCACCATATACAGGAGAAAATCTCCTCCTGACTACATAGTACTAGGGACCCACCAAATGAATACACACCACTTGATAACATGCAATATATGGTTGCTCCTTCTTGTAGTCAGCTACAGTATATTCATCTCACCCCACACAGATCACCCCAATTTGGGCTTCCTTAGGGGATAATGACAAATATACTGTGCCTTGAATCAATTTATATGATAAAGCATGGTGTAGTGGCGTCCGTCAGTTTCAGATACGCATGTGCAATTGAAATCTATTGCGCATGCACAATAATAGAAGATCTAGTGAGTTCTCGAAAGATTTCGCAAATGATATCCAATGCGCATGTGCGAAATGTATATGGAATCATGAAGCCTAGAGGGTGTTATGCTCTCAATATTTTAGAGCTTCTAAATGACGCAAGCAAGATATCCATGACTAAATAGCACAACAAAATGAATAAAGAGCTCATATTCAATGGCATACTTTCTCTGCTTACTATAATATAACACACAATACATGGTGTCTCAATGTACACCTTGTCTGAATTAGATTCAAGGGGGTATTTTTAAATGTTTTTAATCTTTTGCGTCCAATAAAGTTTCATTGTAATTTTGATATATTTTGTGGGTTGAGCATCCGTCTCCTGAGTGTCCAATCTCATAAGGATAGGCCATCAATATTGTAGTCCCAGAAAATCCCTTTAATTGTGGGTTGCAACATGACCACATTCAGTATCATTAGTTGCAATTTAGCAGTACAACACTGCAGCCTTAATGTTACATGAAGAAGTCCTAGCCTTATTCCTTATACAGTGGGGAAAAAAAGTATTTAGTCAGCCACCAATTGTGCAAGTTCTCCCACTTAAAAAGATGAGGCCGGCCTGTAATTGTCATCATAGGTAGACCTCAACTATGAGAGACAAAATGAGAAAACAAATCCAGAAAATCACATTGTCTGATTCTTAAAGAATTTATTTGCAAATTATGGTGGAAAATAAGGATTTGGTCACCTACAAACAAGCAAGATTTCTGGCTCTCACAGACCTGTAACTTCTTCTTTAAGAGGCTCCTCTGTCCTCCACTCATTACCTGTAGTAATGGCTCCTGTTTGACATTGTTATCAGTATAAAAGACACCTGTCCACAACCTCAAACAGTCACACTCCAAACTCCACTATGGTAAAGACCAAAGAGCTGTGGAAGGACACCAGAAACAAAATTGTAGACCTGCACCAGGCTGGGAAGACTGAATCTGCAATAGGCAAGCAGCTTGGTGTGAAGAAATCAACTGTGGGAGCAATAATTAGAAAATGGAAGACATACAAGACCACTGATAATCTCCCTCCATCAGGGGCTCCAAGCAAGATCTCACCCCGTGGGGTCAAAATGATCACAAGAACAGTGAGCAAAAATCCCAGAACCACACGGGGGGACCTAGTGAATGACCTGCAGAAAGCTGGGACTAACGTAACAAAGGCTACCATCAGTAACACACTACGCCGCCAGGGACTCAGATCCTGCAGTGCCAGACGTGTCCCCCTGCTTAAGCCAGTACATATCCGGGCCCATCTGAAGTTTGCTAGAGAGCATTTGGATGTTCCAGAAGAGTATTGGGAGAATGTTATATGGTCAGATGAAACCAAAGTAGAACTGTTTGGTAGAAACACAACTCGTCGTGTTTGTAGGAGAGTGAATGCTGAGTTACATCCAAAGAACACCATACCTACTGTGAAGCATGGGGGTGGCAACATCATGCTTTGGGGCTGTTTCTCTGCAAAGGGACCAGGACAACTGATCCGTATACATGAAAAATGAATGGGGCCATGTATCGTGAGATTTTGAGTGCAAACCTCCTTCCATCAGCAAGGGCATTGAAGATGAAACGTGGCTGGGTCTTTCAGCATGACAATGATCCCAAGCACACCGCCAGGGCAACGAAGGAGTTGCTTCGTAAGTAGCATTTCAAGGTCCTGGAGTGGCCTAGCCAGTCTCCAGATCTCAACCCCATAGAAAACCTTTGGAGGGAGTTGAAAGTCCGTTTTGCCCAGCGACAGCCCCAAAACATCACTGCTCTAGAGGAGATCTGCATGGAGGAATGGGCCAACATGCCAGCAACAGTGTGTGCCAACCTTGTGAAGACTTACAGAAAATGTTTGACCTCTGTCATTGCCAACAAAGGATATATAACAAAGTATTGAGATGAACTTTTGTTGTTGACCAAATACTTATTTTCCACCATAATTTGCAAATAAATTCTTTAAAAATCAGACAATGTGATTTTCTAGATATGTTTTCTCATTTTGTCTCTCATAGTTGAGGTCTACCTATGATGACAATTACAGGCCGACCTCATCTTTTTAAGTGGGAGAACTTGCACAATTGGTGGCTGACTAAATACTTTTTTTCCCCACTGTATATGGTTTTTACTAAGTGACTTCTGCTAAAAATAATGCTGGACATTACAAAGAGAATATTTGATATGTTTAAGGATTTGTCCACATGTAGCTGAGATTCTTCGTATAGTGTTTTACTTTACACTTTGGTTTGCCAAGGATTTCACCCCTTGCACCCTTACTCATTTCTGTAACAGAACTGGCATGCTGTAACAAATCCACCATGTTGAAATGTGTCCTTTTTATTGAAGATTTTGACAATCCTGTTTTCAACACCAGAATCCAGTATTTAGCCTTTTCCTGTTCCCTGGAATCATTGTAGTCCAGCTTCCTACTGATATTGTGATGCATCCTTCTAGGGCACAATATCTGTACTTGTTGAAATATTTTATTTTAATATTTTTGGATTTTAAAATAATTTTTTAAACCCAAAGCAAAGTATGCAGAAATCCTATACTTCTGGTGCAGAATATAACTTTTATGTGTGTATATATAGACTTAATAGTACATAACTTATCCATAGACTCTGCGAGATGGATCTATGTATGTATATGTAAAAAAAAAAAAAAAAAAAAAAAAAAACACCTATACTGTTCTTAAAGGGCAAATAACCTATTTTTAATCACCATATATATATATTTTTTTTAGAATTTCTGGTAATGTTTAATTTTTCATGTTATTATCCATATTAAAAAAACAATTGCTAAAAAGCTTGCAAATCCAACTCTTTCCACTACGTATAAAATAGTCTGTCATTTCCTTTTTCCAGGAGATGGATCACTGGCCATAGACACAATGATCTGGAGTAGACTCTATTGACTTGTATGGGAGAGTTTTCTAGACATGCAGTGTAACCTGGGCAGGGGTCATTACACAGAGGGGGGATCAAATAAGCTGTGAAACCACCTATTGTGACTGCTGGATTCTGTGTTTTATCTACATATGTGGTGGCTGCTGCAAAGAAATCTACTACCCCAAACAGGAATTCTCCACCTATTATTTGGCTTAGTGACCAGAGTCAAAATTGCAGAATTTTTAGGATTTTTTTTTTTTTACATTTTTTTTTATATAAAAAAACAAACCTCACCAAAACTTATTAAAAACATGTTTAACTTAAAACTTGATTTTAAAAAATGATGTTTTCTGGTGACACCTTCACTTTAAATATTGCATTGTTATTGATGTATTGTACTTTGACTATCTTTTCTGTAGTATGTAGATGTTCTCTAGGTATTGCTAGCATGTCACTTTCCATAATGAAGGGCTCCTTTCTGAACATTAGAGGGTGAATGAGTTAGTGTCTGCTCGAATGATGCTAAAGTCCTAGATAATGTAGCATAGCAACACTACACACCCTATATATGGATAAGGCTCTGTATTCATATACCTGGTATCCTTGTCCTCATCACATCCTGGAGACTGTAACAATGTGATTGATATTTACTTCATCTGCCATAAAGTGCACATACCATACTAATCTGACTACACAGGAAGCACAGCAAGCGTGTGTCCACAATATGGCCGCCCCCAGGGAAGGTTGTATAAATAAAAAATACATTATTTATAACCTACATACTTACATCTATTTAATAAAACTACAATGAAGTATATTACAT
The DNA here is from genome assembly GCA_947044405.1 of Leptodactylus fallax. Taxonomy (NCBI): domain Eukaryota; kingdom Metazoa; phylum Chordata; class Amphibia; order Anura; family Leptodactylidae; genus Leptodactylus; species Leptodactylus fallax. The sequence continues at coordinate 6,694,408 of CAMRHE010000071.1, read as the reverse complement.
ATTCCCTTTTAAAGGGGTTGTCCAATGTTTGTATAATGAAATTTGTACAATTTTCCAATATACTTTTTGAATCAATTCCTCACAGTTTTCTAGATCTCTGCTTGCTGTCGTACATCCTGCTTACTTCCAGTGGATAGAAATCAGTCCATGGTCATGTGATGAACACACAGGTGCACAGCTCGTTACAGTTACAGCACAGTAATCAGACATCTGCCTGGTAACAAGCCGTGCACCTGTGTGTCAATCACATGACCATTAACCACATATCACATGACCATGGACTGATTTATTTATTTATTTTATTTTTTTAAGTAAGCAATGAGTGACAGCAAGCAGAGATCTATAAATCAGTGAGGAATTGATACAGAAAGTATATTGGAAGCTTATAGAACTTTTCATTATACAAACCATATCACTTACTTGCTTAAACAGGACAACCTCTTTAACCCTATCTGCTCAGGTAAAAGTGGGTGAATTAATCTTTATTATGGTCGGAGCTCTGCTTTTCTCCTACAGACTGCCAACTATTATAAAGATAAACTAAGAATTTAACCACCAGAACTTTGGACCTAAAACTAAAAATTGATAATATGATACACTTGACATTTTTGGCTTGTTTAATAATGTTAATGTTTACTCTACTTTTTGCTCTCTTTTAATAGTGTTTTTTGCTTAACAGGTGATACTGTTATAATATTTCCATCACCACCACCCCCATATTTTGAGGAACCTTTATCACCAGAAGCTGGCTCAGATGGGGAGACTTTACCCAGGAGTGAGAATCCACCCCCCTACAACAGTATCTATAACTTAAGGTAGGGCATAACTGATGGCTATATAACCAATCTGACCTAGTGGAATGGTTTTCAATCTGAGACTCAACAGCTGTTACAGAAGCTCAACTCTATAATAACTATATAGTAGTATAGGTGTATACGATCTATAGATACATATCATTTATTATATACTTTTACTGGTATTTTAGCAATCCTTTTGCTTGTTAATTTAGTTGTATTTTTATGCAGCATTTTAGGCTTTTTTTTTTTTTTTTTTTTTTTTTTTTTTTTTTTTAACCCATCTACCTGGTCTCTGATGAAGAAATTGGGGGAGATTTTTTTTTTTTTTTAAATTCCCTCTGTGCTGGTGGGGAATGCGACTCATTTTGGACAAGGCACACTCTTCCTCATAAATGACCTGCACCATCTGTGGGGCTGAGTGCCTGGACTGTATCTATGCCAGCTCATAGCTGGAGTAGGTGTTCAGCAGTTTTCTTGCTCCCAACAAGCCCTCTCCACTCCCTCCTTTTCGGGAAAGTGGCGTGGGCAGTGCGAAAAGGGTGTCAGAGGGTGTTCGAACATATTTGTAATATACTTATCTAACTTCCCTTTAAGGACGCAGGGTAGTTTGTACATTAATGCCCGGCGACTTTTTTCATGTTTTCCTTCCAAAATTCATAACTTTTTTATTTTTCTGTCAACATAGCTATGTGAGGGCATATTTTTTGTGTGACTAGTTGTACTGTTATTTGCCACCATTTTAGATTAGCTTTTATTTATGTGTTCTTGGGGTGCATTTGAAATAACACACAATTCTATTATCATTTTTTGTATTTTGTTTTTTTTACGGCGTTCACTCTGCATTACAAATGACATGGCAGCTTTGTCCAGCAGGTCATTACGATTACTGCGATACCATATTTAGATTGGTTTTATTATGTTTTACTCATTTTACAATTAAAATGACACCTTTTGAAAATGAATGATTTTCCTGGGGTCACCGTATTCTGACGCCTATAACTTTTTTACTGTTTTGTTGACGGAGATATGTCAGGACTCTTTATTTGCAGGACAAGTTGTACTTTTTATTGGTACCAATGTTTGGTGTGTGTGTGTGACTTTTTCATCACTTTTTATGGCTATTTTTTGGAGAAAGTGAAGTGACCAAAATACGTTAATTTGCGAGTTGCGTTTTTTTGTTTTTTTTTATGGTGTTCACCGTATAGGATAAATAATGCTACAGGTGCATCTCAATAAATTAGAATATCTTTGAACCGTTTATTTCTTTTTAGTAATTAAATTAAAAAAGTGACCTATATTTTCTAAATTCTTTACACACAGAGTGTTCTATTTCAAGTGTTTTATTTCTGTAAATGTTGATTATGGATTACAGGTAATGAAAACCAAAATCTAAGAAAATTAGAATATTGTAAAAAAGTTCAGTATTGTAAATTCAGTGTGTCACCTGCCAAGGTTTTCTAAGCCTTTAAATGGTCCCTCAGTCTGGTTCAGTAGGACACACAATCATGGAAGACGCTGATTATGGATTGTATTACTGAATTTCTGAAATTAATGAACGTTTCCAAAATATTCTAATTTATTGAGATGTACATGTATTTTTGAATAGTGGGGGTTTATACACATCCGGATACCTATCAACATGTTTGTTTTTTGTTTACTTTATGTGGTTTTTAAAATGTGAAGGTGCGTTTTTTTGAACTTTGAATTTTTTGTTTTATTATTTATTTATTTATTTATTTATTTAATTTATTTACATGTCCCACAATGGGACTTGAACCTGGGATCTCAGATCCCCAATGCAATGTACTGCAACACACTGTACTGTTGCTCGGCCTCCCTGGCTGCCATGGCAACCCCTTGGACTGAGGGGGGGGCGTGATCGCTTTGAGTTTTTATCTAGTGATATCTCCATTTTCATTGTAGCTCTACATACTGTATTGAGTACAGGTGTATACAGGACAAGATTCTCCCTGACAATGCTTAGCATTGCCATTGAGAATTTTACAGCCTGTTTCCTATTAAAAGGAAGTTAGATAATAAATGTAGATGGCTAATAAAACTAGATGGGTTAATAAAGGGGGTATTCCCACCTCTAGGATCATATTCAGACTTCTAACTTAACATTGAACATAACTATATTTACATTTGTAGACAATTAAAAGGTAAACATTTTTGCAAATATATTGCGGCCGAGTTATCTTCTCATACATGTAGTGTCCCTGCCTGATAACCTGTCCACAATAAGGAAATCGTGGCTGTTTTTCTGACAATTCCCAGACATAGAGGAAGTTCCTGTATCCACTGGCAACCAATCAAGACAAAAGACTGTCAATAACCATCTTAATGGTGATAATGATTAAGCTCTGATAAATTATTTATTTTTGTAAAAATGTTTAACTTTTAATTGTCTTCAAATCTAAATATGGTTATGTTCATGGGAAACCCCTTTAGGCTAAGGCCTCAGCGCTTTTCATGGAAAATCCACAGAGTTTTCCTCTGCAGACTTTCTGCGGACTTTCCGTAGGTATAATTGACATGGGATTTGCTTTACAAGAAATGTAAAATACTGTGGTTTTTGCTGGAAACACAGCTTTTTTCTGATTGCAGATTTTGCTGCATTATTTTGAGACAAAGCCAGGAGTGGATTGAGCAGAAGGTAGCCGTATAAGATCTTCCTATATATTTCTCATTGCTTTAGTAGTCATTCTTGGCTTTGGCTCAAAAAACCGCAGCAAAATCTGCAACAAAATAAAAGCAACGTAGAGCCTTAGCCTTAAGCTAACTGATGTGTTCTACCCAATACTTTGCTTTATCCATCTTTATCGATCACATCTTAATATGTATTCTCAGTGTTTACAGCTGGTTTCTTAGATTTCAGACCACTATCTAGCTGCACGGGTCTGTGTCCCTGTTCTATACATTTTATATTTTTATTTTCCTTTTTTTCTTTCTGCAGAGCCTATCAGAATGACGGGGGCAGTATTGATGGCCAAGAATGTACAGTATACACAATTCCATTACCAAGTTACTCCAATGAATGTTATTCCAATGTGTATTTTGCATCAGATCCTCCACCGAAGTATGAAGAGAAAGATTCCACTTTACCAGAAGCCTCCACATCATCCACCAATACCTCAAGGGAATCAGCAGAATCTGCCTCTAATCCTGTACCAGAAGACTTATAGGAACTGTGAACTATAATAAGGAGTATAATAAATACCGTGTTGTGTTAATATCATCTATAGCTGCCGTATCCTGGCAGATGTCACATCCTCTTGCTAACGTTCAGTAGTGGATTGTCAGTGTGCAGCCTCATGGGTTATAGTCAGGCAGGCTCTACATGAAACTTATCTTATATTGATCAGTGAAACTCTCATCATACAACCCAAACTAGTTATATGGAGAGGTAATCTGGCACCCATAGACCTTTATGGGACCACACCATACCTCTACAATTTGTATGAAGCTGCCAGTAAAAGATTGTCATACACCATCGGATCCCCTAGAAAATGCTTTTAACAGTCAGTTTCCATAATACGCTGTGTATGGTGTATGAAGCACCACATGGTAGCATACAGAGTGCATAGAGCTCAGGGAAATCTGTGTGCTACCATAAAGCCCTGGTACACATTAACCTGCTGTGTGCATGACGTCTTAAAGTAACACTCCCAGAGAAAGAAAACACCACGTATGTGTCTTCCCCCTCGTATCTACAAACTAGTGTAAGTCCTAAATCATATATGAGAAAATGGATTAAATGGGTTCTGCAAGATTAGACAAACATGGCAGCTTTTTTCCATAAACTGTACCACACATAATCCCAGGTAGTGTCTGGTACTGCAGTTAAGCCACAGTTCACTTCAATGGAGCCAAGATGCAATACCTGACACAACCCATGGATGGGTGTGGCGCTGTTTCTGGGTAAAGCAAGCTGAGCAATCCCATTTTCTTGTGTGTGTAATTTCATGTCCAGTATCTGGACGATGTGCTTGAGGCAGAAAGTAATTTACTAAAAGCCTTAGAAGAAGGGATTATAAATGCTCTGATTTATTTCTGTTCTCTGTCGGCTACACGTCATTTAGGAATCTAATGTATTACTGTGAGCAGATCCTACAATGCTTTCTTCCTATCTTTCTGACGTAAAGTGTCTTTAATAGCTTCCAAATTATATTTGTGAATTACTTTATTAATTTTACCATTTCTATGTTCTTGTGCTGTTATTTATTGAACAAAATGTAACAAATAGATATTTTTTTTTAAAAATGCAACAAAAACTGTTTTAAGTAAAGCAGATCTCTGAATGTATGTTTTATGTTATACATTACTGGGCTGTTATCGTCATTGTCTTGACTTATCATGGGATGCTGGGATTGTAGTCATATATGGTGTTATATAGCAGGCAGTAATTGTCTATATATGATTGTGTTTGACTACAAGGGCCAGCTATTGGGCTGTATGATCAGGTTGGTCTCAAGAATACCAGCAATCTATATTGTCAATTCATTGTGTCAAAGAGGTTGTCCAAGATGCAAAACTCTTTAGGAGAATCATTGGTGTGGAATCCAGAACTTCTCTTCTAGAGAATGATATGGTGAAAGTCAAAAAAGGGTCCTCTGATTGTAAACTGATCAAAGTTTGTGCCAGTGCATGGAACCCCAGCCATTGGATGTAATCGTGAAGAAACCTGATGACAATTATTTACTTCCTCTACAGCTCCATCACAAGGAAAATGTAACATTAGTCAATGGTCTGTCCATCTAATGTGTGCTGGATCCTCCACAGTGATGAAGGCACTTGTCACTCATGGACTGTCCTAGCATGTGAAGTGGGTGTGATTTGTCAAGGGTTAATTCACTCCACTCATTCAATCTTGCACTCACCCTACACTCAGGCTGCAAATTAAGTATAAATCGCACCCCAGATACACGCTGCCACCATCTACTGTTTTGGGGGATAGTAGGAACCTCACTCACATATGCACTTGTCTCTCTAAGGCTGATTTCACACGGCAGTGTTTGTTCAGTGATTGTGAACCAAAATTAGGAGTGGAGACTACACAGAGATCAGGTATAAGAAATATTTGTACCTGTTCTGTGTTTTTAACCCACTTCTAGTTTTGGCACACAATCACTGATCAAAATCACTGAGCAAACACTGACCATGTGAAAGTAGCCTAAGGCTGAGGTCCACATTGCGGAAACGCAGCTTTTTTTTGTTGCAGATTTTGCTGCGTTTTTTTTGAGCCAAAGCCAAGAGTGGCTACAAAAGGAATGGAGAATATATAGGAAGCTCTTATACTTCTCTCTTCTGCTCATGCCATTCAAACCGCAGCAAAATCTGCAACAAAAAAAAAAGCTGCATTTCTGCAATGTGGGGCCTCCGTCTAACAGTCAGACGGTGAGCACACCATTAAAAGGCAATGGGTTGCTAGAGCATACATGAACCACCATTAAATTGAATCGTTTAATACCCAAAAGTTCACTGCTTATATATATTTAAAAAAAAAAGACAAAACAAGCAAAACAGTTTGCAAAATAAAAGGGAGAAAAAAACCTAAACAATATTGTAAGTTTTATGGTCTTTCTGGATCCATGGAGCTTGGAAAATGAGATGGTTGGCTTCAAATGTGTGACAAAATTTTCATGGAATCAACAGTTTCTGTAATGATTGGCCCTGGCTCATATTCAGATATGCCTCCTTTGTTCAGGATTCCCAACTAGTTTAGATGTTTTTTTTGTCAGGGCACCCCCCCCCCCCTCTTCCTAAAGTGGGGGTTGATATTTTTGTTCCTTGCCTGGAAAAGCTTCAGACCTCTGATGTCAGGAAGAAGTTCCTGTGTCTGGCAGTCGTTACCCCTTCTCTTATGCCTATATCTTAGCTGGTAACAGATTTCCGTTAAATCTATAAACCTTTCTTGTGCTACTTCAAAATGGAATTCTGTGTACAGCCCATAGGTGACAAAACCAAACGGGATGCTGTGACCACAGTAATAATCCCACTCCTAGATAGTCTTAAACACTACATCTGTATACACATAAACAATATAATTCACTAATAATACATAGTAGTAAGGATTTTTCATCACAGCGCTCTTTATCAATGTTTTTACAAACAGAATTTCCTAATACAGTATTTGAAAAGGATATTCCATCCAGGATAGATTAAGTTCTTCTTGAAGATGATTCTCTAGGTCAACCATTACCTTTTATGATTTCTGACAGGCAGAGGTGAATGACATGGTGGTTTGTTAAAGGTTAATTGTTTGAGGCAACTCTGTTTTCTCTAGCATTGGTGAATCTTCTTATTTTCCCCAAGTATGAAAACTACAGCAGAGAAAAAGTAGAGAGGCTAACACCATACACTATTGCAAGATAATATATAACGAGTGTAAACAGTTACAAAAAGTAAATAATAAAGGAAGCTTTTGATATTCAAATGTCAGATATGTAATACATTAGGTACATATTTACAGTACAGTAATGTTCCCCAACCCATGTCTCTACGGCTGTTGCATAACTGCAGCTTGCTTCATGCCAATAGCATTTCAGTCTCTCTACTATACAGCCCTGCAATATTTTATCGGCATAAAACAAATAAGAATTCTGTTCTTATTCTTTGATGTCCATCCAATGTTTACTGTGTAAACCTTGTGATAATAAACCTTGAAAGTCACTCATAAACCATAATAGCCGCTGCTCTGAGATCGAGGGGTCAAGGGAATGAATGGGGCTTTTATATACATTGTGTAACTAAAATAGTGTTTTTAACAATGATTTACCTTGTATATGTCCATAATCAGAAATAACCCTTTATTAGTATAATAATGGAGCAGGGAAATCTATGTCTATGTGAAAATAAATTCAATGTAGCTGGCTTGCCACCTGTCATTTGTAAAGTGTCACAGGGAGAATATAGGAACTTGTGCCATGTTCACATAGGGACAAATGTCCATTTAAAAAAAATAATAGTAAGGTCACTCACCTTTACAAGCTCCCCATATTGGAGACAGAAAACACTATCAATGAGCAGGTTCAACTGTGGGAGGATGGGAGGATTTTCTCAGACTAGAAGCCTGAATAATGTTCTTCTTCGCATGCATACTGTACTGGTATATACAGATATACTCTTAGTGCTAGGGAAACCCCAAACACCTGGTCCCCACACACATAATTTGTAAAGCATCACTGACAGTGATACGCAGCCGTAATACTATAATCTTAGTCTAAGGTTGGTGAAAGTATTCAATTACGCCCTAGGTCTGGTGGAGAGTTGGATAGTGTGAATACTATCAAACATCTAAACCCGAATAAACTTTGAATGGACAGGCACAGACCACATTGATCTGTCTTTTAGTAGATTAGTGGACGTCCTTTATGTTTATTTTTTATATTAAGATAATAAAAGTTAAGTTTTATCGTTTGAAACCATTTATTTTCTGTGAGATACCAACATTAACTTATTTTACATGTAAATAATTAAAAATAATTCTTATTCCAAAATTCCAAAATGGCTAACGTTTGGCCAAACGTGCACCTCAAGCACTGATCCAGGCATGGCTAGTCAAATTGTGTGGGATCAAGGAGGGTTGAGGTGTCTGCACTTCGGTCTGACACATTTATCATAACTCACAGTTTTCTGGCATGAGTTACAATGGAAATCTACGCAGTTCCTAACTGGCTATTATTATCCCAACTATTCTGGTGCCGGGACAGCATACAGATGGATAAATCTCTCAGTCCCTGAGCCAGTTGGGCCTATTATTAAGACTGGGGTACAATACACCAATCTTAATTCATTTACCCCACTGAGACAAAAAATCAGCTGAAAATTTTGTTGTGTTTGGCACCATCAGCTGCTTTCAGCAAATCATCATCTGCCCCCTTGTAGGGAAGTTTAGTTTCTAATATTATCTGAGGAATTATTTGTACCAATGATCAGACGACATAATGTCCATCTGAAATCTAATGAGTATCACCAGCTTAAGACCGTGGCCCCAAGTAGTGTAAACACCATGGTTTGGTCACAGTGGAAACGCCGTGGCAAAAACCGCAGTGTTTTACAGTCCCTGCAAAGTGGATGGGATTCTAGTGAATCCCTTCCACACATTGCAGAAAAATATTTGCAGCGGAAATGCTTCGATTTCCACAACCGTTGCGATATCTTACTATAGCTGACAGGTGGGAGCGACAGCTGGCCTCACACAGATCAGCTGTTGGGGGGGCGAGTGGGCCCTGTACTATACAGTGCATGAAGCCAGAGCAGATAGCTCCATGCCCTATATAGTGGTCTGACAATGTTACTGCAGCTCAGCTCTCATTGATGTCAGTTGGAGCTCAGCAGCAGTAATGCCCCCAAGCCGCTATACAGTGTACAGAGTTTTGCCCTGTTGGCATGGTTGGTGTGCAGTTAGCTGCAGTTCAGTTCAGATGTGTTTCAGAGAGCACCTTCAGTTCTCTAGTTAGTCCTAGTTAGGCCAAGACAGGCTGCCCCACACCACTGGGCCACACAGATTGCAGAAAAGAACCTTTACTATACAATGCATGGAGCCACAAGTAGATACATCCATGCACTGTATAGAGGCCAGGTGGTGTTATTACAGCTCAGCTCAGGCCTATTAGTATAAAACTGACAGGTATAGTACACAGCAATAAAGAAGTATTGCAGTGTATTATACCGGAGACTAAGCAATAGCAAGTTCAAGTCACATAGTGAGCCAAAAAAAATAAAAAATGACCATGCTTTCTATGTTAAAAAAGGCTAAAAAATCCTACACATAATTGTTATTATAACAACACAAACTGTAACATCATTGTGGTATATAATCTGCTAAGTGAATACTGTGATATCCGCATGACAGGTAGGCACTCAGAGACATGTTTCAAGTTCAACTGCTGCTTCTGTGACTTTATACATTCTGCATTGTCTTCTTCTGTCAATTGCTAAATATTAATATGAATATCTTAATGTCTCTTATTATAAGTGGGGCATAACCTGTGTTTAGGTTTCACACATATGGAAAATTTCCAGACATTATCTGCTTACACAAAAGTCTGATATAACACTCTGTATATCTGCAGAATATAGGTTTATCAGTTCTATTTAAGCTCCACTGCTCAGACCTTTATACTTTGCTACAAAGTCTCTTCTTTATGTGCAGTAATCATGTGAGCATGGGCTCCTAGGATCTGTCTGAACTTTTACCCCTGCAGACTGCTGAGGATTTCTTTCTAGCCTGGATGGATGAAGAGGCAGCTGGCTTGTCATAATGGAACAGAATAATCCTCGTGTGGATGATTCCCCCATCAATGTATTTTCCCTCCCTCCATATCCAAGCAGTCAATCTGAAGTACGGGTTTCTGAACGGGATAAAGCCGGGGCAACTTTACTGTTTTCAGGAATTTTTATGGGACTGGTTGGAATCACTTTTACGATAATGGGATGGGTTCGATATGAAGAGAGTCAAAGTATCGGGTGGACTAAACTGATTGGTCCTATTCTGCTCTCGGTTGGTGTGACCTTTGTATTGATTTCTGTATGCAGATTTAAGATGATTTTGTGTAAGCTATGTAAGAGACATAATGATACAGTTGTTGAGCCAGAACAACCCCCAACTGGACAGTCTTTTGTCTTCACGGGAATCAATCAGCCAATAACTTTCCATGGTGCTACAGTGCTCCAGTACATTCCTCCTCCCTACACCACCTATGATGCTATAGCAAGAAGTCCAAGTGCTTCATCTCCTGTCCCTAGTAATAGTACTGGAATACTTCATGGGATAGACCCACCAATATTTCCTCCTCAATACTATAGTGTCTTCCCCCTGGAAAATCCAGCATTTGTAGAAGATGAAGAATCTTCACTATCTCCAGTGAACGAGAGGTGTGTACCGTGTCCATTTTGGCACAAACTCGATATTGTGACTTGATTGTTACTTTGTTGCATTGTTTGGTGTTTATATCATGTCTATATTATATAGTTTTTATTTGCAGTTTAACCGTATATTGCAGCAGCTAGGATGCTAAATGACTTTGAGAATATACAGGTTCTGGTTCCTGATTTTGATGATCAAGTGGATGATCATTTGCCACTGAAATCTAAGAGGGAGAGCGATCTAAAGATAGGTCATCAATAAAAATTAACTGGAAAAAAACTTTAATTCAGCAATTCTAAAAATATATTCTACGGGGGAAGGGGGTGATCTGAACTTTAATTTATTTTTTTGTTTCCTTCTTTTTAGCCTCTCCCTTGGGGGCTCGGATATGCGATCAGTAGATTACTTATACAATAGACTACAATACTACTATATTGCAGTCTATGGTAAAATCCCTCTATTACTATTGAGACTGGCCACAGTTAGACCTCAATAGTATCATTGCTATCACCTCTTGGGAGCCATTCATTAAGTGAAAGTCTACTTAACCCCTAAGATGCTGTGGTTGTATCAGACCATAGCACTTGAGAGCGTAAAATGCCTGCAATCAGAGACATTTATCTCCACAGTTATGATGCCCTCCCTGAGTTTATAGTGAGATAATATATTGAAATACAGTTGGGCATAGAAGCCTACAAGTTCCGCATGATATCCTGCAGGACATTTGCCTACAGTTGTTGCAGCTGCGTCTGTATGTCCTGCACACTCATAGGTTACTGAAGCTGGTGTCCCCGCTGTTCTCATAAATACCGAATTTGCAACAAATCTGGTGAATGGGCATGCTAAGCAAGTGTTGTAATTTGGTGGAGACAGACAGCTGGGAAACCCTTGCCATGTGTGCCCGAGCATTATCCTTCTGAAAGATACCAGATACCCTGCCATGAAAGGCAACACATGAGTCCCCAGGATGTCCTGCACATATCTCTGAGCTGTATCACTCATATCACTACAAGGGCTGACTGTAGTACGCAATGGTTCCCCAGATCATCACACCATCAGTTGAGACAGTGCCTTGCTCCACAGCAAAGGCAGTATTGAAGTACTCACCACGAGGCCTCTATATTCAAACCCAACCACCGTCAGATCCCAAACAGCTTTCTCATTCTTGACCCCACTGCAAATGAAAGCAATGGTGTCTGTCTGTCAATCCGTGCTGTGACACCAATTTTCCTTATGCTAAGCTCATGGAAATGGTCCAGGAACTTTTATTGAAGGTGCCACCTGTGTCTGGATGGTTGACAATAAAACTGTGGGAGCTGCTTGTGCTTATTGGTGGATCAAACTATCCTCTCTAAAGCTGAGGCCCCACATTGTGGAAACATAGCTTTATTTATGCAGATTTTGCTGCATTTTTTTGAGCCAAAGCAAAATCTGCAATAAAAAAAAACTGCCTTTCCGCAATGTGGGGCCTCACACACACAAACCACCATAAAGTCCCTTGCAGACGACCGTGTGCACAGTCAGTGTGCTATCAGGGTTTTTCCCGGATAGCACACTGACCCATTCATTTCTATGGGCCTGTACACATGACTTTGAATGACACGGTCACTTGTGCGGGCCGACAGTCCAGGCCGCAAAATATGGAACAGGTCCTATTCCTGTCTGATTTTGCGGCCCTGCTTCTGTGGTTCCTATTCATTTAATGGAAGCATGGCTGGTGCACAGGCGGTACACAGGTGACATCCGCGTGTCCCCCGTACACCGCCCGTGCCTTTAATTCGCGTCCGGCGGTAAGCACACGGTCGTGTGCAACCAGCCTAAGGCCCCATGTTATAAACGCTGTAGAAAAAAATGCTGCGGTTTTCATTGCGTTTTTGTGGCGTTTTTCTCTACGTTTTTTCCTTCTCTTATTAAATCTATAGGGAAAACGTAAGCATTTCTGCAGGTAAAATTGACGGATGGGATTGGCTAGAATCTCATTCACTTTGCTTGTACTGTAAAACGCAGCAGGAAAAATGCTGTTTTTACACAACGTGGGGCCTTAGCCTTGTGGTTTGTGTGTGTGTACTAACCACCGCTCCCAACACCTCCTAACAGCTTAGTCAGAATGGCCCAGATGGTGAGAACTTCATGAAAACGACCAACTACTTCTCTTAGTCCAGTGATGCCCCCTCTCAAAGTCTGCTTTTTTCTATAGGGCAGTGGGGGAAGCACTTTTTGCGCCCTATTTTGGCAAGACCCAGTGTCTCATCCGCCCACACCTGTAACCATTCACATATATGCCTGAGATATAACCGCATTCTGAGCAATCTGAAATTTTTATCTGGGTGTATTATTTTTATTTTTCCAATAAATATATGTGAAGTTGAGTAGCGATGAGGGCAATGGATCATAATTGGCATAATTAGTAAAATAACAATAGCAAGAACTTCATTTTTTTTTATTATTTCTGTGTATATTTAATGTATATAAGTACTTGATATGTATAGGCTGGTATATTATATCTACTGTCTGAACTCTTGTGTACTTTATATACAACATTCCATACAGGAGACAGATACAATATGATAACACTAACAGACTGAGATAGAACTGTAAATTATTAATGTACTGAAGTGGTTTGGGCTTGTAATGATTTATCAAACATTTAGCGCAGTCACAAAATAGATGAACAAAGTCATCTTTATAATATTGATTGCAGAAAATTCAGGACTGGCTAAATAAGGTCACGCTCACATCTGCGTTGGAGTCTCTGTTTGGAGATTTCGTTGCAGTGTGCGTTTAAAAGTCGGCAGATGAAGAAGTGCTGCAAGTCCGACTTTTTCGCTGGCGGTTTCAGTTTAAAACAATGGACACGTGACAGATCCCATTATAATTAATGGAGTCCGTCCCATGGTTCTGGTCCTCTGATGGACCAGAACAATGGCTAGGCCAATTCTAATGTGAACCTAGCGTAAGTTATATGGATAATTCTGCCAATACCGGCATACCAGTGTATTGTCAGCCGATACATCTCAACTAATTAAAGCGTAGAACTAAAAATCTACAGTAGAACAGTACAGCCGATCACCCCAGGTCCTGCTCCTGACACTGTCCAGCAAACTGCTGTAGGAAGCTTCAACCAGTCCAGCATTTCATTGCAGTGGTGGTAGTATTAGGCTAAGATCTGCCTAGCCACAGGATTGCCACAAGAGAATGCCGATGCCTCTGCATCATCAGTCCGTCTCGGCTTTCCTCTATTGATTAGGCCTGGATGAATGGGACCAATCAGCAGAGACTCCCGAGCCACGGAGTCCACAGCAAGATCAAGCAGGACCTTCATTTTTTTTTTAAACAATGGGAGGCAGATTCGGGGCGAAATCTGTCACAGATTCGTGGGCGGAATCCACCCTCAAATCTGTGGCAGATACTTCCATGTGAATATACCCCTAAATGGGTGCCATGTAAGGGATACAGATGGATGGGCAACAAATGGGCAATGGGCAACTTTGTCTTTACTGGAGTATCTACAGAAAACAATTTTACCAGCATAACAGCAACAGTATATATAATACTGGCTAATGCTATTACAATACTAAACTAGTGCTAGGCCTCCTTATAGTCCAATTGAACAACAAAGGATTCTGGAGATAAATGTACCTAGCTTGTGTATACAACAGGTGCAGTGTGACCATCACATGACCATGGACTGTACATCACATGACCATGGACTGTACATCACATGACCATGGACTGTACATCACATGACCAGGGACTGTACATCACATGACCACGGACTAATTTTTATTCACTGGATGTAAGTAGAATGAATGACAGCAAGCAGAGATCTAGAAAACTGTGAGGAATCAATACAGAAAGTATATTGGAAAATTGTACAACTTTTCACTATACACACAATAATATTTATTTGATTAAACTGGACCATCCCTTTAAATTTAAGATCCACTTGACACCAGTGACTTGAGTATCTGGCCAAATCTGATACTCCGCTGCTGGTATACTGCACTGTGAGCATGGGGAGAGTGCTAGCAAAAAGAGAAGTAGCATCTGTCATGTGCAGGTTCTCACCCTGTATGATCCACATCTGGTTTTGGCCTTACAAAACACAAACACGTTCTTACCCTCAGGCTGGGTTCTTGTTGTGTTTGGTGAGATGGTTTGGCCCAGACAAATACAGCTGAATGCCTTTATGCTTTTCAGTATGCCGCAACCCAGTCGGATGAGACCGGAGGATGGGAGTAGTAGTGGCAGATGCTGTGCCACCTAGCAGGCCGAGCACGCTCCCAAATGGCTCCAGTCCCGCTCCTAGGCCGGACAAGGTCAAGGGGGGTCCTGCAGCACTACCGGATGGTGGTGGTAGTAGTTCTTTCCCCCCGGGGCACTTCCAGTTGCAGAGGAATCTCTCCTACCTGAGCCGGTGTGGTGTTGGTCGGAAGAGCCCTGATGGTAATGCAGGCACGACTCAGGAGTCAGCGTTGCAGGTAAACCAGCCTTTTATTTAGGCAACTTGAACCAAAGGACAACAGCAGCTTCCTGATGGGGGTAGTAGTCCTGCAGTGTCCTAACCCCAGCCTTGGTTCTAGGAGGGTGCCCAAAGACAGAATCGGCTCCACAAGATGGCTTCCTCTACTCCACCTCTGTACCTCTCCCAGCTTGCTATACTGGGGATAGAGTTACAGGGAGTCCTGACAGGGAACTGGATACTAGGCCCGAATGCGACTCTCCTGTCAGGGTCCTCTCCTGCTCCTCCGGGCACAACACGAATCAAGTCCAGCCACTTGGAAATCTCCACTTTCTAGCTCTGAGCTGTCTTGAGATGAGCCTGGGGCTGATGTTATCCCTCCTGAGGCTGTGGTAGCGGCGGTTGGCCTTCAGTCCAGCCTGGTGGCAGGTCAGCTCTGCACACCTTGTCTGGCTTGCTGCATACACTGAACTGAATCTCAACCGTCGCCAGGGAGATTATATCTCCTCACAACCCCGCCCAATGGCCTGTGATAGGCCAGGGCTGAACCCAGTCTGGGTTTGAACACTGCAGGGGGAAAAATACAAAGGGAAAGCTGCACATAATTACACTTAACATAGAACAAACTTACAGACATAAAACCCAGAGGCACACACGACAAACACAAAAATGCATTAGCACTCTGCGATGCTGCAAGTACAGTTGAGGCAAACAGAGCAGCTGCATCAGGCCCCCTTACAGAACATCAGGTGACCCCAATGGCCACTTCACTACCCAGATCTGTGGAGCTCAACAGTATGGTGGAGACAGTCCTGCAATGATGTCAGTATAATGTTGTACCGTGTTAGCCATTGAAAGTAGTGGAAGAGTGAAGAAATCAGGCGATACCTTTTAGAGGCTAACTGAGTATATTTATAAGTAAGCTTTCAGGAGTGCTCGCTCCCTTCATCAGACATGGTGTGATACAAGAACTGAAAATTAACAGATTTTTATACACATGGTTTTCAAAGCATTTTAGAGTCCTTAAAAAAAATTGCAATCTAAGTAGAGAAGTTATTTACAACAGGTCAAAAAAAACAGTCTGGAAACTTGTGGTGCGTGACGGAGGGATCAGTAATTCTTGCTGTTATCTGTTTGCTATCAGGAGGTGATTTGTGACCCTCACAGGTCACACATAGTGTGATTTGAAGCTGGCATGAATATTGAGTTCAGTTCATGGTTCAAACATAGTGTGACATGAAGCTGGCATGAATATTAAGTCCAAATTGCAGAGTTTGAAATTTTTGCATAAATTTGTACTCCATTTCTTTTCTTTTCTCCTGTGTCTTAAAATGTCCCATTAAAACCACAACCCGCAAATCTTCAATAGAGTGGTTTTCTCCGGAGAAATGTGCGGCCACTGGGAGATCGGTTCTGCTGTTATTAATGGTGGATCTGTGTGAGTTCATTCGTTGACTGAGTCTCTGCCCTGTTTCCCCCACATAGAGGCCTGTGGTGGGACATTGCACACACATTATGAGGTACACCACATTGGAAGACCTGCAGGAAAATGTCCCCCTAATTCTGTGCACCTGTTGTGACTGTGGGATAGGTACACTGTCAGCGGTGTGGATGTGCTTGCAGGTCATGCACCTTTTATGTAGGCAAGGTGAGGTGCCATTTTCAGTTGGGGGCCTATGTTTGAACCATGAACTGAACTCAATATTCATGCCAGCTTCAAATCACACTATGTGTGACCTGTGAGGGTCACAAATCACCTCCTGATAGCAAACAGATAACAGCAAGAATTACTGATCCCTCCGTCACGCACCACAAGTTTCCAGACTGTTTTTTTTGACCTGTTGTAAATAACTTCTCTACTTAGATTGCAATTTTTTTTAAGGACTCTAAAATGCTTTGAAAACCATGTGTATAAAAATCTGTTAATTTTCAGTTCTTGTATCACACCATGTCTGATGAAGGGAGCGAGTACTCCTGAAAGCTTACTTATAAATATACTCAGTTAGCCTCTAAAAGGTATCGCCTGATTTCTTCACTCTTCCACTGCAATGATGTCATCATCATTTAACCAGTGCTTAGGGAAGGGGGTAGAGCTCATTGTAGGAGAGGATATGTTGTGTCTGAAGGATCTGTGTTGATCATGTGGCACAAGTTGATTGAATTTTTATGTATGGAGGAGAAGAGAGAGGAGACGTGATGAACTCAATGTTTTCTTCTTTTATAGAGTGAGAGCTGATAGCCAGGGAAATGCTGGGAATTATAGTGATCTCTTTATACCACATACCCACAAAGCTTGAAAAAACAGCATGGACATGCTGGGAGTTGTTCTCCACTTTTGTAATTCCCCTATAATGTCTGCTGGAATTCCATAATAAGAGCCTAGACATGTTGGGACTTGTAGTTGTCTCTTCATATACCCACTCCCTATAAAGTCCTCTAATATCCACAACAGACTAGGACTTGTAGTCCCCTATTATACCTCTCCCTGTAATGGACACTGATATAACAATAGTCTAATCATGTTGAGACTTGTAGTTCTGTCTCATTCCCCCTCACTGTAATGTCTGATATCCCCAAGAACAGACTAGACATGCAGAGAGTTGTAGTTCTTTTCTCATATATGGTTGTGTACCCTGATCCTTCTATCACATTTGAGATGTCCTGCAGCATCTGAGGTGTGCATCAGGCTCTGTTCACATCTACAATAGCGATTTCTGTTGTTTTGCATTGATGTTCTATCAGAGAAAATAGTGCAGCCTCCACGATTGGAACCTTGTGAACAGAGCCTTATAAGATCCTGAAGCAGCTGAGATGTGTAATAGGAGGTCAGTAGCATCAGTGGTGTGTATTGTGATGTTCTGCAGCAGCTGAGGTGTGTAATATGAGGTCAGTAGAATCAGTAATAATACATTTATTACCTATACTAGGGTGTGGTACCGAGAATGTTTGTCATTTGATCCCCCCCTGAAGAATAAGAGGCCCCTTTCTCAATTACAATAACATTTACTCTGGTAAGAATCCTTGGTCTCACATCACTTCTTGTTATGAATGGAAATCAGAGAAAATCTGCAATCAAACTATTTTTTTCAATTTTTTATTTTTTTTTTTATAGGAGTGAATAGGTAAAATGGGAAAGGGAGATTTTTTCAGTTTCTTTAGGGGTAAGGTTGAGAAAAGGTTGGTAAGGGTAAGGTTGGTTTTTTTTCGTTTTTTTTGAGGAAGGGAGTTAGAGTTTTTTTTGGGGAAGTGGGGAAGGAATGTCATAAGGGAATATTAGGGGAATATTTTAAGGATTTTTACATTTTTTTAAAGTTTTTTTTCTTTTCATTTTTGTGACAGTTCTTGGCTTGCATTTCACGTTTCGCCTTTTACACTGGCATCTTTTCCAGAGATTCTTGTTTTTTCTTTTTTCTCCAGAATATGCAGATGCTAAAAGGAAAAATATGGAATATCAGTTATTTGATATGTGCTATGTACAGGGGTGCTGTGAATTCTTATGTACTGAACATTGGTGTAATGTGTATAGATGTCCCTCCAGTATGTTCTCTATACTTTAGCTGCTCATCAGTCTCCAAAAATATTATCTGTCGCTTAGGGTTTCTGATCCCTATGTCCGCATTAGCACTGAATTACCATCAATGACATTAATCTGTCAGGTTTCTGATTATTGTGTTCTTTAATATTTACTGGGTCTGTTGGTGCAGAGGATAAGTAAAGTCAACTGCAGGCTCAAGAATCCCACTGAACATAAGTCTGTATAAATATGATGGACCAAAAAGGCGCAGACAGAAAGTGAACAGAACCTAAATGTTCCAATCCCAAATATTGTCAAATACTTAAGAAGTAACAGAACTGAATCTTCTGGCCAAACATTTATATCAAATAGAAACCTGACAAGATTTGTTCGGCTTGACTACACTTATATGATGTTTCCTGCTAATTCTATGAGTATCTTATAACTGGTACCTACCATATGCCAGCGATTAACAGAATGGTGACGGCTCCGGCCACAGTTATTACTGGGAGGTCCTTATTGTTTTTTCCTAGGTCCTCAAGAAGTGGCCGCTCAGGCTCTGTGATGTCAAGCACATCAGGGAGTGTAGGGCGAGCCTGGTATTTTTCTGTAGCCCTTACTGATCCTCTGAGAACTGAAATAAAAAGAAATGTATTTAATAGGTTTAATAATGGCATTTTATGGGGCATTATAATAATAATAATATTAGTAATAATAATAATAGACTCATATTTTCTTGTCATAGATCATAATTACATGCAGATATACTTTTCATGTCAAATTTGATAGAATCTGTGATGGAGCCTCCGATACTAACATATAAAAATAGTGTACACTTACCTGTCACATGGTAGACAATGCTGCTGACTGGCACCCCGGAGCTCAGGCTGGTTGTACACGAGTACAGGCCGGAGCCCTCCATCTGTATCCCTTTGATCACTAGATAGGGATCCTCGGTGACTTTTGGTTCGATATCACCGTGCTAAAAAGAAAATATGAAAATGTTTAGAACCTCAAATGTCTCATTTATTTATACACAGGTTATTTCTATCACTGCCATTATATTATATCATTACTCTCTTTCCATTGTATTTACCTTGAAGAATGTGTTCTGATAGGAGTCCTCCAGCCTGGCATGCCATTCATAGCTACAGTCCAGGATTAGGTCGTCGTCCTCTGTAACTTGGATATTTCTCTCTAGATATAAAGAAAAAGTTATAATTTCAGTCTTTTGGACCCCCGACCTCTGTTACCTACAATGCAGAGGTGTAAGTCCTAGTAACTGGTATATTATACTATATACTTACCTCCACAGCTTATAGCCTCAGCAATATGAGATTTATGGTCTTTGCAGGGAGAGCAGTATAGGCCAGTTTTCAAGTCTGATAAAAGATAAAAGTGTAATATAAGTTCAGGCTTTTTATATTAGAATATATATCATGTGTTGATCTGTATCCCCATTACATGACAGAATACAGGCTGCCACATATAACACATTTTGAAAAGCCACCACAGGACTTTCTTTGGACAGAGTTATATTAATCTAACTCTCCTTCTCGTTCAGAAAGTCAGATTTTCTAGAAAGATCTAAGGAGTATTGGAAGTGTTCTGGATATTGAGTGGGGTATTTAGTGTCCTAAGCTTTTACCAATTATTTACATGAATTTATAGATAGGTATATAAAGGGCTACTTACCAAAGCATCTGTTCCGGGTGCACATGCAGCTGCATCTACCAAAGTATTCTGCCAAAAGAGGAAAAACATTATATAGCAAATAACATCATCTATATAAGAGAATATTGTCACTATACATGTAATGTGAACACATACAATGCAGGTTCTACTGTCAGGCATTGTATGTAATACAGTATATGAGGATTTACTCCAAAAACATCTAACCTGTAGTACATCTAGTATCTATTAGTAGTATTGGGTAGATTGGCTGATTTATTACAAATATTAAAATAATAATAATAATAATAATAATAATAATAATAATAATAAAATATATAGGATAGTACATCCCCTTCACTATATATTACAGTGCTGACATCTATAGCTACAATATTAGGCACAACATATAGCTCATTTGTGCCAGTGTAAAATCTGTAACAGGTCTCCCTGTTTACCATACAAGCTATATAATATGTGTTTTCTCCATTTCTCTTTCCCTGGCAAATCCCCTATCCACAATGTCCTCCCATAATAGCGCCATCCAATGCCGCCTATCTATTAGCACATTCTGTCTGACTATACATTATTAGCCACAATTCTATTTTAATAATGTAATGCACAAATATCTCCATAGTCTAAATAGTGCCAAGTGCAATAAGATCCCAAAATACAGCGACCACTGTGTATTTGCTTACTCCCCATAGTTACATGTAAGTATCAAGTCAGTGGTCGCTCACATGTACCTTCCTTATCCTGTACCAAAGACCAGCAGATTACAGATTCCTGGGACTGGTAGAGGAAATTATTCCCACTTAAAGTGGTAGAAAGCTACATAGACTCCTTATCTTCTTTACAAGGAAAACTATTCTACTTAGCTTGAAGCCCCCAAAGTTCCATCAATACAACACTAGGCCCATACAGTAGACTCTGATCTATCTAAATACAAACAGACATATGCAGCTTGGTGTACCCCAGATCATTGTATGATAATATGGGACCCCTGGGTGCCCTACCATAGAAGCCTTCTACCCCAGTGTGGCACAGGATGAGTGAGCGTATGAATGTGTTTACAGCGTCATTTGCTCTCATAGTGTGTATACATTGATAACCCTTAGCCACAGATGTACTGATTCCTAATCCCTTTCTAGTCCGTATTATGTACTTTCGGTATTATGATGGTTTATATTATTCCCATTGGGATTACTCCCATTTGTTCCGTTCTAAAACGCTGTTGGAGTTTATGTCTTTATACTTGTTTGGCTGAACATATAGTACACATTTAATGCACAAGCACATCAATAATAAGTCCAATATCATGTAGTATAATATATACCTTGATTTTTTGGAGGGCCCCCGGCACAGACAACCTTTTCCTCTACACAGGTCTTGCAGTTGGTGTAGGTTTGTACCATTAATCCTGGGAAAAGCACTTGTGTTAGAGACTTACAATGTTATAGAAAATATATTATATATAAGATGAAGAGTCATATAAAATGTACTTACCACAGTTGTCTGCACCTTAAAGAGGGAAAAGAAAAAATAACAGATTACTGAAAGGTTTTATTCTCAGACTCAACAGTAACCTTTATATCCTCTGTGTCTCTATATTATTATATTAGGGAATTAATGCTCACTCCTGTATTATGGAAGATTTCCAATAACAGAAATCTCGGAGCTGCCCCAGTAGGTTCCAGACCCGCTATAGAGGATGGCAGTGACTAATACAAACATCCATGGCAGCCAATCAGATTCCTGATTTTATGTGTCCAGGATCTGATCAGTGACTATAGGGAGAACCTGTAGTATCTGTCTGTACTAGGATTTCTCCATAAGGCCCTGGGTGTGTATTACATGTATGTAGAATATTATTGTAGCATGCTAGGAAGTAATAATGTACAGAGAAGAACTTACCTTGTTTATTTGGACACCTCCCTAAAACGTGAAGAAAGCAAAATCACTTATTAAAATTACTATATTAATATCGCTTCTTCCTACCAGTAGAATATAAGCAGATACATGAGTGAGGAGAAGGAGCAGAAAAGGCCAGCTCATAGTAAGAATATATGTCATACTTATTTTTGCCTAGGAATACCGGTAAACCTGCTACATTATTGCAGTCATCTAAAATAGCCAAATTCAACTCTATTATTTTACTTTTACATGGAGTTTGGGGTCATATGTGAGGGATATAGACTACTACTGTATACATATACATGATACATAGATAATACTGGGAGTAATGTTGAGAGGTGTAAATGTACATGTTACACTGGAGAATACTAGTCACCAGTACTGATATGAAGACACTTACTATTATTTGAGTCTTGGACAATACTCTTGAGTTTGTCTTTAAGTCGCTGGAATTGAAGTCCAATGATATGAAGAAGTTGGACCTCTAGAATACATGGAGAGAAATATTAATGGCAGATAATACAATCCCCTCATCTATTAGTCTGAGCCCCCAAAACAAAGGTCATGTTTAGTTATTTTTAGTAAAGGAATTTACAGATTTGGAAAATGCTGAATTTACCTTTAAAATCGGTGCCCTCGATGACATCAATAGATTTTTTGTATTCGGACACTATTTCGGTTATTGCATAGGTATCTAGAATGAGAACAACGCAGTTATAACCATTATCTATCTTTCATCATCCACATAATATATATAATAATAATAACTATAAGAATTACCCAGCATCCCGACTTCATCCTCAAGGTAATCCAGAACTTCTTGCTGAGCGGCTTTAGCAAACCGCTGAATTGTCATATAGCCCTCTAGATTTTGATCCACTTGGTTTCTAATGAGGGTCAGAAATTTATTCATGGCCTCTTTCCCTCTGGAGTCGCATTCTATGCAGCAGAGGGATTGGCCGATGAAGAAAGATGTTATTAACATTAAATGCCACATCATGGTCTAGATTGAATTAGACGTTTTTTAGAAAAAATCGCTTCCAATAGCCAATAATTGCTAAGGTCGCAGAGAAATGAACTGTATCCCACGGAGAAGAAAACAGAACTGAGAATTTACAGCCCAGACAATGACTTAGGGAAAAGTGTCTTTATGACATCACAATGTGACATAGGCCATGACCATATAAGGAATATGCAAATGAGGCCAAGTGACACATGAGCTGCTAGAAGACTAGAGGGAAAATGTTATTATGACATCTTCATATAATATATCTAATTGAGGCTCTGGAACACATAACATATTAGTAATTTAAATAGAATATTGCACTTTAAAAATTCTTAAATTAGTTTTTACACAAAGACTAAATATAACTAAAATGCACAGTAACTCTTATTACTATTATAACATTTAACGCTTTACTGGCGCAACATGTCTTAGTATGAATTACTGAGCAGCCCCTACCTCCCCCCCCCCCCCCCCCCCCCCCCCCCCCCCCTTCCCTGTAGTCTACAGTCATGGCCAAAAGTTTTGAGAATGATACAAATATTAATTTTTACAAAGTCTACTGCTTCAGTTTTTCTAATGGCAATTTGCATATACTCCAGAATGTTATAAAGAGTGATCAGCTTAACAGCAATTACTTGCAAAGTCAATATTTGCCTAGAAAATGAACTTTATCCCCAAAACACATTTCAACATCATTGTAGCCCTGCCTTAAAAGGACCACCTAACATCGTTTCAGTGATTGCTCCATTAACACAGGTGTGGGGGTTGATGAGGACAGGGCTGGAGATCAATCTGTCATGATTAAGTAAGAATGACACCACTGGACACTTAAAAGGAGGCTGGTGCTTGCCATCATTGTTTCTCTTCTATTAACCATGGTTATCTCTAAAGAAACACGTGCAGTCATCATTGCACTGCACAAAAATGGCCTAACTGGGAAGAGTATTGCAGATAGAAAGATTGCACCTCAGGCAACAATCTATCGCATCATCAAGAACTTCAAGGAGAGAGGTTCCATTGGTGACAAAAAGGCTCCAGGGCGCCCAAGAAAGACCAGCAAGCGGCAGGACCGTCTCTTAAAAGTGTTTCAGCTGCGGGATCGGGCTACCAGCAGTGCAGAGCTTGCTGAGGAATGGCAGCAGGCAGGTGTGAGTGCATCTGCACGCACTGTGAGGCGGAGACTCTTGGAGCAAGGCCTGGTCTCAAGGAGGGCAGCAAAGAAGCCACTTCTCTCCAGAAAAAACATCAGGGACAGACTGATATTCTGCAAAAGGTACAGGGAGTGGACTGCTGAGGACTGGGGTAAAGTCATTTTCTCTGATGAATCCCCTTTTCGATTGTTTGGAACATCTGGAAAACAGCTTATTCGGAGAAGAAGAGGTGAGCGCTACCACCAGTCTTGTCTCATGCCAACTATAAAGCATCCTGAAACCATTCATGTGTGGGGTTGCTTCTCAGCCAAGGGAATCGGCTCTCTCACAGTCTTGCCTAAAAACACAGCCATGAATAAAGAATGGTACCAGAATGTCCTCCAAGAGCAACTTCTCCCAACCATCCAAGAGCAGTTTGGTGCTCAACAATGCCTTTTCCAGCATGATGGAGCACCTTGCCATAAAGCAAAGGTGATAACTAAATGGCTCAGGGAACAAAACATAGAGATTTTGGGTCCATGGCCTGGAAACTCCCCAGATCTTAATCCCATTGAGAACTTGTGGTCAATCATCAAGAGACGGGTGGACAAACAAAAACCAACAAATTCAGACAAAATTAAAGCATTGATTCTGCAAGAATGGACTGCTATCAGTCAGGATTTGGTCCAGAAGTTGATTGAGAGCATGCCAGGGAGAATTGCAGAGGTCCTGAAGAAGAAGGGTCAACACTGCAAATATTGACTTGCTGCATTAACTCATTCTAACTGTCAATATAAGCTTCTGTTACTCATAATATGAATGCAATTATATTTCTGTATGTGATAAAAACATCTGACAAACACACATAAAAACCAGAGGGCAGCAGATCATGTGAAAATATAATATTGGTGTCATTCTCAAAACTTTTGGCCACGACTGTACTATGGAAAACATTGACGGCAGTGTGATAGATAACTAAACAGATTCATAGTGTAGTCATAGTACAGGGATGATAAATACAGTATAAGGTGGAAAAGAAGATATACAGTGCCTTGTGGAAGTATTCGGCCCCCTTGAACTTTTCAACCTTTTGCCACATTTCAGGCTTCAAAAATAAGGATATAAAATTTGAATTTTTTGGTGAAGAATCAACAACAAGTGGGACACAATTGTGAAGTGGAACGAAATTTATTGGTTATTTTAAACCTTTGTAAAAAATAAAAAACTGAAAAGCAGGGCTTGCAATATTATTCAGCCCCTTTACTTTCAGTGCAGCAAACTCACTCCAGAAGTTCAGTGAGGATCTCTGAATGATCCAATGTTGTCCTAAATGACTGATAATGATAAATATAATCCACCTGTGTGTAATCAAGTCTCCGTATAAATGCACCTGTTCTGTGATAGTCTCAGGGTTCTGTTTAAAGCACAGAGAGCATCATGAAGACCAAGGAACACACCAGGCAGGTCCGTGATACTGTTGTGGAGAAGTTTAAAGCCGGATTTGGATACAAAAAGATTTCCCAAACTTTAAACATCCCAAGGAGCACTGTGCAAGCGATCATATTGAAATGGAAGGAGGAAGGAGTATCAGACCACTGCAAATCTACCAAGACCCGGCTGTCCCTCTAAACTTTCATCTCAAACAAGGAGAAGACTGATCAGAGATGCAGCCAAAGAGGCCCATGATCACTCTGGATGAACTGCAGAGATCTACAGCTGAGGTGGGAGAGTCTGTCCATAGGACAACAATCAGTCGTACACTGCACAAATCGGGCCTTTATGGAAGAGTGGCAAGAAGAAAGCCATTTCTCAAAGATATCCATAAAAAGTCTCGTTTAAAGTTTGCCACAAGCCACCTGGGAGACACATCAAACGTGGAAGAAGGTGCTCTGGTCAGATGAAACCAAAATCGAACTTTTTGGCCACAATGCATAACGATATTTTTGGCGTCAAAGCAACACAGCTCATCACCCTGAACACACCATCCCCACTGTCAAACATGGTGGCGGCAGCATCATGGTTTGGGCCTGCTTTTCTTCAGCAGGGACAGGGAAGATGGTTAAAATTGATGGGAAGATGGATGGAGCCAAATACAGGACCATTCTGGAAGAAAACCTGTTGAAGTCTGCAAAAGACCTGAGACTGGAACAGAGATTTATCTTCCAACAAGACAATGATCCCAAACATAAAGCAAAATCTACAATGGAATGGTTCACAAATAAACGTATCCAGGTGTTAGAATGGCCAAGTCAAAGTCCAGAACTGAATCCAATCGAGAATCTGTGGAAAGAGCTGAAAACTGCTGTTCACAAACGCTCTCCATCCAACCTCACTGAGCTCGAGCTGTTTTCCCTGATAGAGACATACCCCAAGTGACTTGCAGCTGTAATCGCAGCAAAAGGTGGCGCTACAAAGTATTAACTTAAGGGAGCCAAATAATATTGCACGTCCCACTTTTCAGTTTTTTATTTTTTACAAAAGTTTAAAATATCCAATAAATTTCGTTCCACTTCACAATTGTGTCCCACTTGTTGATTTTTCGCCAAAAAATTAAAATTTTATATCCTTATGTTTGAAGCCTGAAATGTGGCAAAAGGTTGAAAAGTTCAAGGGGGCCGAACACTTTCACAAGGCACTGTACATAGTGGAGCAGCTGCTGCCACTATTGCCGGCAACGGCCCCACTATGAATTTGCGCTTCGGTCATTTGAATTTAGCGAAAAAGCTCAGCTATGAATTTTTTTTGGTCACCACTGCCACCAATGTTTTTATTCCTATATTGTGACATTATTATGTCACAGCACAGGGATAAATGCATGTAATTGTGGGGCTGTCACAGTCATTGGAGGTGGTCCCGCTATGATTTGGGCCTTTGTCCATTTGGATTTAGCAGTAAAGCAGGGGCTTCTGCACTACATGAACAAGAGGAGCCTCTTCATAAATCTGTCGTTCCCTCAGGACCTTCATTAAAATAAAATAAATCTTAATAAATTTGCCCAGTGTGATTGGTGGTCAGCAATACAGCAGAAATATTTAGTGTATATGACAATACAGTCATGGCCAAAAGTTTTGAGAATGACACCAATATTATATTTTCACATGATCTGCTGCCCTCTGGTTTTTATGTGTGTTTGTCAGATGTTTTTATCACATACAGAAATATAATTGCATTCATATTATGAGTAACAGAAGCTTATATTGACAGTTAGAATGAGTTAATGCAGCAAGTCAATATTTGCAGTGTTGACCCTTCTTCTTCAGGACCTCTGCAATTCTCCCTGGCATGCTCTCAATCAAAATTCTGGACCAAATCCTGACTGATAGCAGTCCATTCTTGCAGAATCAATGCTTTAATTTTGTCTGAATTTGTTGGTTTTTGTTTGTCCACCCGTCTCTTGATGATTGACCACAAGTTCTCAATGGGATTAAGATCTGGGGAGTTTCCAGGCCATGGACCCAAAATCTCTATGTTTTGTTCCCTGAGCCATTTAGTTATCACCTTTGCTTTATGGCAAGGTGCTCCATCATGCTGGAAAAGGCATTGTTGAGCGCCAAACTGCTCTTGGACGGTTGGGAGAAGTTGCTCTTGGAGGACATTCTGGTACCATTCTTTATTCATGGCTGTGTTTTTAGGCAAGACTGTGAGAGAGCCGATTCCCTTGGCTGAGAAGCAACCCCACACATGAATGGTTTCAGGATGCTTTACAGATGGCATGAGACAAGACTGGTGGTAGCGCTCACCTCTTCTTCTCCGAATAAGCTGTTTTCCAGATGTTCCAAACAATCGAAAAGGGGATTCATCAGAGAAAATGACTTTACCCCAGTCCTCAGCAGTCCACTCCCTGTACCTTTTGCAGAATATCAGTCTGTCCCTGATGTTTTTTCTGGAGAGAAGTGGCTTCTTTGCTGCCCTCCTTGAGACCAGGCCTTGCTCCAAGAGTCTCCGCCTCACAGTGCGTGCAGATGCACTCACACCTGCCTGCTGCCATTCCTCAGCAAGCTCTGCACTGCTGGTAGCCCGATCCCGCAGCTGAAACACTTTTAAGAGACGGTCCTGCCGCTTGCTGGTCTTTCTTGGGCGCCCTGGAGCCTTTTTGTCACCAATGGAACCTCTCTCCTTGAAGTTCTTGATGATGCGATAGATTGTTGACTGAGGTGCAATCTTTCTAGCTGCAATACTCTTCCCAGTTAGGCCATTTTTGTGCAGTGCAATGATGACTGCACGTGTTTCTTTAGAGATAACCATGGTTAACAGAAGAGAAACAATGATGGCAAGCACCAGCCTCCTTTTAAAGTGTCCAGTGGTGTCATTCTTACTTAATCATGACAGATTGATCTCCAGCCCTGTCCTCATCAACACCCACACCTGTGTTAATGGAGCAATCACTGAAACGATGTTAGGTGGTCCTTTTAAGGCAGGGCTGCAATGATGTTGAAATGTGTTTTGGGGGATAAAGTTCATTTTCTAGGCAAATATTGACTTTGCAAGTAATTGCTGTTAAGCTGATCACTCTTTATAACATTCTGGAGTATATGCAAATTGCCATTAGAAAAACTGAAGCAGTAGACTTTGTAAAAATTAATATTTGTATCATTCTCAAAACTTTTGGCCATGACTGTACTGTTTGCAATTGAGTCAATATATTTTGTAGGAGATAAAAAACAGAATGCATTAACTCTATGGCCATGAAAGTGATATAAAAGGAGGGGGACCTACGTGTCCCTTCCCCTTTACTGTTTTGGCGCTATTTATATATGGTACTGACATTACCCCCGTCATGATCTCCATTTTGCATCCGTATTGTTCAGGGCCATTTTAGGCGATGAATGGAAGTCTTTCTAAGGCTCGGACAAAGGACACTATTACTGCCATTGCTACAACTTTCCACTCCCTACCCCTGTGCCCACAACCCCCCGTCCTGGTGTAGTTTATATTGTTAGGTGGTCTGCCCACCTATTGTTATTGTATTAAAAAATTGTTGAACAAAAACAAGCTTAAATAAAGAGAAAATTTTGAAAACTGCGACCCTCAAAGAATTTATCAAAGGGACGTAGTGAGCATTAGTTTTCCAAAAGTAAATACAGAGCAGAGGGCGAAATGTGACTATGTAAGCTGTGCAGAGTGCACCAAATTCCCCACTATTTTCACACTAGCTTCTAGGGTTGAGGGACATTCTGGTGGGCCTGTTCTGGTGTCTTCTGCCTTGTAAAATCTAAGCACAGCTTATACATTTCCCATGCCTTCCATGGCCAGTTCAGTTCTAAATATACGGCAATTTTTTTATTTTTTTTTGTCACATTGTACAAGCTATAATTTTTATAAATTTTCTGTTGATGTAGCCATATAAGGGCTTGTTCTTTGCAGGATGAGATGTACTTTTTAATGATACCATTTTGGGGTGCCCATAACTTACTAAAAATTTCATTAACTCTTTCTGGAAGGGATAAAAAAAAAGTATACTCTGGCATTGCTTTTTAACATTTCAATTTTTTTGCCATTCACCATACAGCATAAGTAACATGTCTTTATTCATAAGTAACAACATCTTTATTCTACAGGTTGAGTCAGTTACAGAAATACTTAAGTTATATTTTTTAATGCATTCCTAATTTTACAGAATAAAAATCCATAAATTCGTTGCCTCGCCATCTTCTGAGAGACATAGCATTTTTATTTTTCTGTTGACAGAGCTAGTTAAGGGTTTATTTTGTGGGATAAGCTGTGCTCCTTATTGATACCATTTTGGGCTATTAATTTTAATTTATTTTTCCCATACTTTCACATATTTTTTAAACTTTTTTTTTTTTTTTTTTTTTTTTTTACACTTTTTCTTTAGGGACTTGAACCAGCTTCTGATTGCTGGCTCAATGTAATACACTGCAAGACACATGTATTGCGATGTATGCAGGCTTGATTAGATATACTGACAGTATTATCAGATCCTGGGCTGCAGTTAATGAATATGTCACCAGGGAAGGGAGAGGATGTGATCAGGGGTGCAACATTTACAACAACCCCTAAATGCTCAGCTCACAGGTGTTGGGTGTCAGATGTGTTACTGCAGACACACACTCTTCTTGGACCTGCTCAGCTACTAATCAGGCACTATGTATATGACATAATAGTACGTGATATTGTAGGAACTCCTTGCCAAACATGACATACTATTATCATTTCTACTAACCATCCTGAATTATGGAAAATAGATCCATTTTTTGTTAAAGTGTACCTCTAGTTACAAACAACTTTTCAGAAATGAATAGTGCATGTGAATATAAGAAACTTTGTAATATATCTTATTAAGGAGATCTGTTTCTTTCACCACTTAAGCTGTTCTCCTGTTCGTTATCTTTTTTTTTAAACTGTAATTTTTATTAAGATATTTTTGAAAATGACATAGATCAAATAAAGAATATTCCACATAACATACAATCCGTCAAGTCTACAAAAATAAAAACAGCAACACAAAGACAAAATTTGGGGAATACACAAGAACAGACAAAGGGAAGGAACAATGAGGAAAGAAACAATGCCGGGGGTCAGATTTCAGAGACCTTGTGTGGCACAGTAGGTATCCCAGTGGGACCAAATTGCTTCAAATGCCTCTACCGTATGGTTAAGGGAAGCAGTCAGATACTCCAGACTGCGGATGTCCTTCAGTCGGGCTATCAATTCTGAGATCGCTGGGGGAAGAGCTTCTCTCCAATGGCGAGCTATAAGCGTTTTAGCCGCAGTACACAAGTAAAGGAATAATTTCGATGTATTTTTACTGAGATCTTTTGGAGGGAGATTCAGCAAATAAACCATGGGATCCAAGGGAACACCCTGGATGAAGAGAATATTAGTCAGCCTCCCAACCTCAAACCAAAAAGGGCGGACCAGGGGGCACTCCCAAAAGATATGGAACAATGTTCCTGGTGTTGCCTGACATCGCCAGCAACTAGAGGGAATAGTGGGGTTAAGAGTATGCAGTAGAGCTGGTGTAACGTCTCTGCCGTTTCGGGTCTCGGCGCCGCCCTCCGCTCGCACGCTGTGGCGAAGGAGGCGTCTTCAGTTTGGTTCTTTGTTTAAGTTTCTTGATGCTCAGTCTGAACATGGTCCTAGTTCCCTTGCTGTGTAAAGCCACACCCGTGTACAGTAATTAGGAACATTTCTCTCTGGACTGCATAGAGTTAATCTCTTCCTGGCCTGTGTCATTGACAGCCTGTGTACCTATCAGCTCTGGGGCTGGTCCCAGACTTTCTATAAACAGGTTGTCAGCCCTTACATGGTCGCCGGTTATTGCACTTGTGTTTGCCAGCTCTCCTTACTATATTCCTTGATACCTTGATACTTTATTCTCTGACCCTTTGGCTTGCCTCTGACTATTCTCTTGGATTTTGACTTTGTACTGCTTTGCTCGTTTGTTACTGACCCCTTGGCTTGCTCACTCTGCTTCTGTGTTGTTTTTGTCTTGTCCTGTTCTCTGTGTCACTTACCCAGTATAGGGCTTGTCTTCTGGTTGTCCTTTTACCATTTAGGGTAACTGAGGCAATAGGAAGGGACAGTGGCTGGGGTAAGATTAGGGCTCACTTGTCTCTGTCCTTCCTCCCAGACCGCTGCAGTAGTGTCAGGGTTGCTACGGTTGGCAAGACCCTTACAGAATAACCGGCCATACATTCTGCCATTGCTTCCCATAGGGTCAGCATGGATCCTATTCAGGGCCTTGCAGCCAAGTTGGAAGGTTTGGTAGGTCTGATAGCTGAGCTTGCTAAAAAGGTGCAGACCCTTACTGATGCCGCTGCAGCATCTCCAGTTGTTTCTGCCCCTTTTAGAGTTAAGATGCTACTCCCCCGACCGTTTTTCAGGGGATTGTGAAAGGTTTGAGACTTTCCGGGAATCCTGTCGCCTGTATTTTCGGATTAATCCACATGCATCCCAGGCCCAAATGGTGGGAGTAGTTATATCCCTCCTACAGGGGGATCCACAAGCTTGGGCCCTTAAACTCCCTCCAGGGGCTGAGGAGTGGACTGACTTTGAAAATTTTTTTTGTCTTTGGGGTCTATATATGCTGAGCCAGACCACATTGGTCTTGCGGAATCGCAACTTCTCACCATGCGGCAGGGCAAACGCTCTGCTGAGGAATATTGCGCAGAATTCCGCAAGTGCAGCATGACTGCAGGTTGGTGTGAGTCAGCTCTAAAGGCCCACTTTAAACAAGGCCTGTGTGACCGTGTTAAGGAGCTCTGGGTTGGTCACCCAGATCCTCCCACTCTTGAGCAGGCCATGACTTTGGCTGTCCGTATTGACCGTAGGATCCGGGAAAATGTTAAAGAGAGAATAGGGTCTGCTTCTTCCAAGTTTTCTGTCTCTCCCTCACTCTCTCCTGAGAAACCTGTAATTTCTCCCATGACTCCTGGTGAGGAACCTATGCAACTGGGAATTATGGATGCCAAGATGCGATGAGAGCATCGTCTCAGGAACAACCTCTGCCTGTACTGTGGTGCTTCCGGTCATTTTATCAGTGACTGCTCGATCAGACCCCGCAGACCATCAGAAAAACTTCAGTGCCTGAGTGGTAATCAGAAGAACCACTCAGGCAACCAGGTATTTGCCAGTAGTAACAATAAGATGTTGTTATCTGTGTCTCTGTCCTCTGGGGACAGATCTGTTTCTGGCCAGGCCTTAGTTGACTCTGGGTCTGCGGCAAACTTTGTCACATTCTAGTTGGTCTCAGCTTTAGGCTTTGAGCTTTTGCCACTTGACACTCCTCTGGCGGTTACTGGGGCGGATTTTGCCCCACTGGCCAGGGGTAAGGTCCCATTCAAGACCCCCTTAATAACGTTGCAAGTTGGTTCTGCTCATTCAGAGCTCATGAGCTTTTTTGTTATGGAGCATCTGTCTTCCGATATTATTTTGGGGCTCCCCTGGTTGAACCTCCATAACCCTATTTTTGATTGGGGTAAAAGGGAGTTGGTAAAATGGGGAGATCAGTGCTCATCCCACTGTATTGTTTTGCACACCTTAAATTGTGTTACTGAGGAGACTGTCTCGGCTGCAAAAGGTGGGAAATGCCAGGTGAATAAAAAATGTTTGCCTGGCCCACCAGTGTCTGTGGTTGTGCACAAAGACCCTGAATTGAAGGCAGAGAAAATACTGGGTCCTACTAAAACTGGTTTATCTGGTGAGGGTCCGGTGGCCCCTCATAAAGGGGGGGGTACTGTAATGTCTCTGCCGTTTCGGGTCTCGGCGCCGCCCTCCGCTCGCACGCTGTGGCGAAGGAGGCGTCTTCAGTTTGGTTCTTTGTTTAAGTTTCTTGATGCTCAGTCTGAACATGGTCCTATTTCCCTTGCTATGTAAAGCCACACCCGTGTAATTAGGAACATTTCTCTCTGGACTGCATAGAGTTAATCTCTTCCTGGCCTGTGTGATTGACAGCCTGTGTACCTATCAGGTCTGGGGCTGGTCCCAGACTTTCTATAAACAGGTTGTCAGCCCTCACATGGTCACCGGTTATTGCACTTGTGTTTGCCAGCTCTCCTTACTATATTCCTTGATACCTTGATACTTTATTCTCTGACCCTTTGGCTTGCCTCTGACTATTCTCTTGGATTTTGACTTTGTACTGCTTTGCTCGTTTGTTACTGACCCCTTGGCTTGCTCACTCTGCTTCTGTGTTGTTTTTGTCTTGTCCTGTTCTATGTGTCACTTACCCAGTATAGGGCTTGTCTTCTGGTTGTCCTTTTACCATTTAGGGTACCTGAGGCAATAGGAAGGGACAGTGGCTGGGGTGAGATTAGGGCTCACTTGTCTCTGTCCTTCCTCCCAGACCGCTGCAGTAGTGTCAGGGTTGCTACGGTTGGCAAGACCCTTACAGCTGGAGTATGATACCAGTGCATGAGTATTTTGTATTGCGTTTCCCTGAACGTTACACAGGAAGAGGATTTAGCTGCTCGGGACCAAATAACCTGCCACTGACTGTGTGAGATGTGCTCGCCCAGGGCTCCAGACCACCGGGTCATATATTTGTGGACCACCGGGGCCTGCCCCCCCTGAGAGGACAAAAGCCCATAAATATTAGAAATCAGGCCTCTAGTAGAGGTGCCCGCCCGACATAGTCGTTCAAAAGCTGAAGGGAGGGAGACCCGGGTGGATCCAAATTGGGAGACAACAAAATGAACTATTTGCTGATAGTGGAGCCACTCTGAGGTAGGCAAGTGCTGTGTAGAGGTGAGGTAATCGAAGGGACTGAGCTCCAAGGACGACGGGTCAACCAAGTCCGCTATGTGGAATAAACCCAGCTTGCTCCAGGGCTTGACCATAGCAGCAGTGAGTCAGCTTGGGAGATGTGGATTATATAAAAAGGAGATCATAGATGAGTGCGAGGAGGCCAATCTAAACAGTTTAGAACAGGTGTTCCAGATAGTCCGCGTAAAGCCGATAGGGCCAAGCAGCGGGGTTGTTCGTTATCTTTAATATGACTGTTGTTTACATTATATTCATCTCTGTATTCAATCTTATGCATAGAGCTCTACGGAGAAGGTAATGGTGAAATAGGTGGTTGCTGCCAGCTGGTTAATTGATGTATTTCCTCATTCTGTGGTCACTGGTAGCCTCTTATCTACAACTTAGCAGTGTTGAAAAAGCACAGAGTAGCAGAGTGTAGCGGCAGTAATTATTTGAGTATCTTTTTTAGCAGCCTCAATCTATCCCTCCCCTCTTCATAGACTAACATACAGAAAGTAGCTCAGCGTGAAAAGTGGAGAATAAAATCTATTTCTTTTATAAGATATATTACAAAGTTTCTTATATTCACCTGTACTATTCATTTGTAGAAATAATAATCTGTAGGTACCCTTTAAATCTACAATCTGCAAATCAAATCCTGTCATTCATGTTGCACAGTAATGCATTACAAACAGGACATACAGTCAGTACTGCTGGAAGTTGTGACTTTGACTAGATGATTATTTTTTACTCTTTGCAGGTCTCCTGTTTCAAGTCAGCATCATGAACATATTCCCGTTGTAGAAAGGCACAGTGGACCACCCCCAATATATGAGGACTTGTATCCTGACCTGAAGTAAAGTACCGTATATCATATACATATAGCGATATAAAAATATTATCCCCTACTATGCTCTATTTCTCTTTTTCATGTAGTAGTGATGTCCATATAGTGAGCCGTAATTCAGAACAACCTGAATGAAACAAACTGAAAATTACATAAGTGTCTGTTCTATTTCACTCCACATGGTCTATTGCTCTTGTATATTATGTCATCTCCAGTGGAAGATCCGGATCTCAATGTTCAAAAACACTATAAGATGTGAAATCTGCGCTGTGATGGATTGATACGGATGATGGACGTTTTCTTCTTGTATGCAGTTGCTTATATCTAGTTCTGTATATGTCATTATGTTCCACATTAAAGGTATTGTCCAGTATATATACAGTATATATATGTATTTAAAGGCAGAGGATGCTTGAAAATAATGAAATAACCAATACTCCACTTGGGGACCCGAAAAACGGAAACGGTTGCCCAAGGAAACCCATGGACCCCATAGACCTTATTGGGATCCGCTGGGTTTCCAACCGAAAAATGCAGAGAAAAAAGTGCATTTTTCAAGCGGATTTGGGGATGGAATCCCCGAATGTACAGCGAGCGCTAGTGTGAATCCAGCCTGAATGGTCCGAAGATTTTCCAAATGTACAGTATATCAATGGACTGTACATAACTTTTTTTTTTTTTTTTTTTTTAGTAGTATAATGTACTGTGTTAGCCATTGAAAGTAGTGGAAGAGTGAAAAAAATCAGGCGATACCTTTTAGAGGCTAACTGAGTATATTTGATGGTAAGCTTTCGGAAGTACTAGCTCCCTTCATCAGACATGGTGTTATACAAGAAACTGAAAATTCACACACTCTTTATATACACACAAGACATGGACCTTCAAAGGATCTTAAAATCCTTTAAAAAAACAAAATGTAATCTAAGTAGAGAAGTTATTTACAACCGATCAAAAAATAAACAATCTGGAAAGATGTGCTGCATGACGGAGGGATCACTAATTCTTGCTATCTGTTTGCTGTCGCATGGTGATTTCTGACCCTCACAGTTCATACATAGTGTGACATGAAACTGGCATGAATATTAAGTCCAAATTGCAAAGTTTGAAATTTTTGCATTAACTTATATTCCCATTCTTTCCTCTCCCTCTGCGTCTTAAAATGTCCCATTAAAACCACAACCCGCAAATCTTCAATAGAGTGGTCTTCTCCGGAGAAATGTGCGCCCACTGGGAGATCTGTTCTGCTGTTATTAATGTTGAATCTGTGTGAGTTCATGCACTGACTGAGTCTCTGCCCCGTTTCCCCCACATAGAGGCCTGTGGTGGGACATTGCACACACATTATGAGATACACCACACTGGAAGACCTGCAGGAAAATGTCCCAAAAGTGACAGTTAACAGAGACAGTTTGCTCACATATAAAGAGACCCAGAATACCGATTGCCAGAGTTGAAAGGAATTTTTTCCCTGACATGGGGCAATTGGTATAAGCCTCATGGTTTTTTTTTTTTACTTCCTCTGAATCAACACTGTCGGGTTATAGGTTGGAGTTGATGGACCTGAGTCTTTATCCACCCTCATCTAATATGTAACTATGTAATTAATAAGAAAAATAGGTATTTCCAATATACAATAATTCTTTCATCTTTCTCTATTCCCACAGTCACCAAATTCAGGGCTTCCATAAACATCAAAGTGTATTCACTGGTGAGACTAGCTGGGCAATACTGGTTTGATTTTTTTTGGCTTTTTTTTATAATTTCTTAATATGTATAATCTCATGTGTCCCTAATTTTTAATAGAGTTCTAGTTAGATGTTATATGCAGACTATAATATGGATTATGTTCTATTTACTGTCTGTTGTATTGGCAGGTCCTGTATAATAATATGTATGTAAAAAATGTAAAGCACTTTGCACAACTTACATAAAGCACTTATATTTTGCTAGTCTGGAATAAAGAACATAAAGATCTTCTGTAGTTTTTATTATCAAAGATTAATACCGGGAAAAGAAAGACTACATACTGTAGTCTGTCTAGACTCTTTTTTTTAGTATTGATATATACATCTATCTCCCAGGCCAGGCATAGCTACAATCACTTAAAGGGGTTATGCTACCTAATATTTATCCTCTATCTATCCATAGGATATTGATCGGTGGAGTCTGACCATTACATTGTTGCTGCCAGTTAAATAGAAACATATGGTAATCAGTTCTGCTTCAGTTATACCTATAGGGAAACCAAATGCAGAAAATAGAAGATATCCAGCAACTAAGCCAGTCTCCAAAATACTTTTTTTTATAAAACTTAACTTTTAATAAATCATAATATAACAAAAACAAAATTGTTTTTACATAAAAATAATTCTGATACTATAGGTATAAGAGCATCTTACGCGTTTCGGGGAATCATCCCCTTAGTCATAGCATGGGGAAACCGCCAGCGTTTCCATAGGTATAATTGACATGCTGTGATTTAAAAAAACACAATGGTTATTGAAATCGCAACGTGTCCACTGTGGATTTTTTTCTGCAATGTGTGGATGGGATTAGCCAGAATCCCATCCACTTTGCAGGTACTGTAAAACGTCAAAATCCCAAAATTGCAGTGTTTACGCTATGTGGGCCCCCGGCCTAAGTCATAGTTTCAGTCTGACATGGTAACTTACACAGGACTGCTGCTTCTCCCTCCATGTAAAGAAGTCCTGTGCTAAATTACTTTACATAGATCTGCTATACATGGAGGAGCTATTTGTGCTGGCCCAGCTTACTTGTTTTTTTTCCAGGGTCACTTTCAGGTCCCTGCCTGGCACATGATCTGATACAGAGACTTGTGTGCCTACCCTTCTTGGCACATTCTCTCTCAACCATTGATCATGATTATAATGTAGTTACATGTTACATATGAGCGCCATCTGGTGGCTTCCTATATATTTCCCATTCCTTTTGTGGCTACTCCTGGGTTTGGCCCAATAAACCGCAGCAAAATCTGCAACAAAAAACGCTGTTTTTCTGCAACATGGGGCCTCAGCCTAAAACTCAGCAAAATTTTTCAGTATTTATACAGTACTTGCAAAAATAATTAACTTTTAATTGTCTACAAATTTCAATATGGTTATGTTCATGGTAAAACCCCTTTAAGGCTGGGGCCCCACATAGTGAAGTGCAGCAAAAAAAAAAAAAGCTGCGGAAAAAACGCGGCGGAAAAGCATGTTTTTCTGCAGCATTTTTAATTGTGATTTTGCAGAGTCTTCTGCGGACTTTCTGCCCCTATGATATTTATACAGAAAACGCCATTGTTTCCATAGGTATAATTGACATGCTGCAATTTTCAAAAACATGAGTGTTTTTGAAAACACACCTTTTCCGCTGCAGATTTTTTTATGCAATGTGTGGATGGGATTATCCAGAATCCCATCCACTTTGCAGGTACTGTAAAACACAGCGTTTTATGCTGCGGCTTTTTTGCTTCTGCCAAAACGCTGCGTTTTTGCAACGTGAGACCCTGGCCTTAGGCTAAGGCCCCACAAAAAGGCAGTGTTTTTGGCTGCTGAGAAAAAAATAAGAGGAAAAAAAATGCCACAATTTACTGTATCAATGAAGTGAAGTTTCATCTCATTCACATATTGTGGAAAAAAAGCTGCAGATGACAGCATATTAGTTTTAGCTCCAGTATCATGACTGTTTTCTCTGTAGATTTAATCGGGGAAGAAAACGCACATAGGAAAACGCAAGAAAAATGTCAACAAAAAATGCTGCGTAAAAAAATACTTTTTTTTTTTTTCAGCTGTGGTGACACTAGTGTTGAGTGACCATTCGGGGACTCTGTCCCCCATTCTGCTTAAAATATATGGAGACTTTTCTCTCCGCTGATTTCAGGCGGAAACCGGGCAGAAACCCAGCGGACCCCATTATAGTCTATGTGGTCCGTGGGTTTCCATGGGTAACCGCTTTTTAAGCGGATAGGGTTTCCATTTTTCGTGTCCCCAAGCAGACCCGAACAATGGAAATCCAAACGCTAGTGTGAACCTAGCTTAAAAAAGTTGGACACAGCAAAAACAAAAAAGAGTACCTATGCAGGTGCTGGCTAATACCCTCACGTCACCCATCAGCTAACTTGCCTAGGAAAAAAGCGAAAATGAAGGCTGGCGACCCTGTGGAGGTTTGTGACCTTTATCTCCGTATAGAGGTCTTTGTGACTTCTTTGCTATGGATATTCGCAGTCACTGGGATCACAGGTTAGTCTCTCATTTCTCTCTCTAGCCTGATACTATGCCATGTTAGCTAATGTATATAGTCATGGTAATTACATCCATATAGGTTTCTGCTATGCATTTTACAAACACATTAAGGATAATTGTGAGCGACCTCCATAACAATACAGAATAATATAAATGACATTGTATGTAATGCATATTTAGTAGCATGTCTCCGGAGAGCGCGCTCACATGGCCTCATTCTGGAGCGTCATTATACATGTGCTCCGGCCGCATAGACTAATTGGCTTGTAGTAAATAAAGTTGTAATTATCCCGTGTAACGGGAATATAAATCAGACCCGCGGGCAGGTTTATTTATATGCAGTTGTGAACAATGCTCTATGTTTAGGAATAAATAAATCAAAGGTAAGTGTGTGAGCGGTCTCAAAATGGAAAGTCGACATCTGCTCTGTGTTATCCTACTCCTTCCCATGACAGATAGTCCGTGGTTCACTGCAAAAGAGGAGAAATAGTATATTTTACATCAAGGTTAAAAAAACATGTATATTATAAAGTGCTCAGTGAGTACATTTAAAAGTAGCTGTAGGTAGCAAACATCTGTAGCAAGATGGTCTGCCTATGGAATGGCAGGGTCTATACATGTTCCTGCTTCATTCATGGACCTTGTATGGTAGCACACGGTTCTCTTATGGAACACCAATAGAAGGACCAGACCTTGTTGGTGCCAAAGGTGGTCTTCTCAAAAGATGCCTTACCTGTCAGAAAGAAAGGTGAATACACAGTGTAATATAGATACATCATCATACACATTGAAAGGACACTTTATTAGAGACACCCTTCTATTAGCACATCGGACCTACTTTGGCCTTCAGAATCACAGTAGTTCATAATGGCATAAACAGGTATCATACATACACACGTGGACAAAATTGTTGGTACCTCTCGTTTAATGAAAGAAAAACCCACAATGGTCACATAAATAACTTGAATCTGACAAAACTGGAATTTTCCAAACTACATGTTGACAAGCCACAAAGCTTGTGGGAGAATGTCCTATGGACAGATGAGACAAAAATTTAAATTTTTGGCAAGGCACATCAGCTCTATGTTCACAGACGGAAAAATGAAGCATATCTTGAAAAGAACACTGTCCCTACTGTGAAACATGGAGGAGGCTCTGTTATGTTCTGGGGCTGCTTTGCTGCATCTGGCACAGGGTGTCTTGAATCTGTGCAGGTACAATGAAATCTCAAGACTATCAAGGGATTCTAGAGAGAAATGTGCTGCCCAGTGTCAGAAAGCTTGGTCTCAGTCGCAGGTCATGGGTCTTGCAACAGGATAATGACCTAAAACACGCAGCTAAAAACACCCAAGAATGGCTAAGAGGAAAACATTGGATTATTCTGAAGTGGCCTTCTATGAGCCCTGACCTAAATCCTGTTGAGCATCTTTGGAAGGAGCTGAAACGTGCCGTCTGGAAAAGGCACCCTTCAAACCCGAGACAACTGCAGCAGTTTGCTCATGAGGAGTGGCCAAAATACCTGTTGAGAGGTGCAGAAGTCTCATTGACAGTTACAGGAATCGTTTGATTGCAGGGATTGCCTCAAAAGGTTGTGCAACAAAATATTAAGTGAAGAGAACCATCATTTCTGTCCAGGCCTGTTTTATGAGTTTTCTTCTTTTAAAAATTCTGTTGAAGCATGGTTGAAAAGCAATGTCTGACTTTCATTTGTTCATTTTCATAGAATTTTTATATATTATTACTTTTGTCAGATTCAAGTTATTTCTGTGACCATTGTGGGTTTTTCTTTCATTAAATGAGGGGTACCAACAATTCTGTCTACGTGTGTAGGTGTCAGAGGATGCAGGTTGTGCCACGCTATTACTCTCCCTCCACCAGCATGATCTGTTGACACCTGACAGGAAGGGGTAATTGATTTATTCTGTGTCTGCCAAACGCCAACCCTCCCATGACCATGGTGCAGCAGAAATTTGGGTCCATCTGACCAGGAGATGTTTTATCTCATTGTTGCTTTCTCTTGCCCACTGGAGCCTTGCCATTCTGGTTCCCTTTAGGTGGCCATGCACATTAGACTGTAGTAAGTGGAAAAGGCTGACTTTGGTCATTTTAATTGACAATCATTTTAAAAATAGTACAAAGAACTGTTTCTGAGAGGTGACCCTTGTCTGCCAAAGAAATATCCGGTGTGTTGGAAATTTATGGTTGTTGGTTGGCTGTGATTGAAAGCGGTAGTGAATTTGGCCGGTTATTTGCCATTTTGTCATTTGGGCAGACTCAGCATTTTTTTCATTACTAACTTGCCCCCCTGATTGGGCAGTTTAATAGTTTCTATTGACGGTGAGACTGTTCATGTGACACAACAAACAATTGCATTACTAAGGCCCCACGTGGCATCCTGTAGCAAAAAAGCAATGCGGGAAAAACCGCGACGGCAACGCATCTTGGTTCCTTTTGACAGAAAGTTTGCAGAGTTTTCCTCTGCGGACTTTCTGCTTCAATTATACCTATGGGGAAACCGCCGACGTTTCTGTAGGTATAATTAACATGCAGCTTTTGGAAATTGACGCGTGTCCGCAGTGCGTATCTCAACACAAAGTGGGGATGGGATTCACTAGAATCCCATCCACTTTGCTGTGAATGTAAAATGCTTCCTTTATTTTTTCACGTGGGCCCTGGCTTAAGGCAGTTTTCTCATAATGGACTCAAAACTCAAAGATATACAGTCATGGCCAAAAGTTTTGAGAATAACACAAATATTATATTTTCACATGATCTGGTTTTTTGTGTGTTTGTCAGATGTTTTTATCACATACAGAAATAGAATTGCATTCATATTATGAGTAACAGAAGCTTATATTGACAGTTAGAATGAGTTAATGCAGCAAGTCAATATTTGCAGTGTTGACCCTTCTTCTTCAGGACCTCTGCAATTCTCCCTGGCATGCTCTCAATCAACTTCTGGACCAAATCCTGACTGATAGCAGTCCATTCTTGCAGAATCAATGCTTTAATTTTGTCTGAATTTGTTGGTTTTTGTTTGTCCACCCGTCTCTTGATGATTGACCACAAGTTCTCAATGGGATTAAGATCTGGGGAGTTTCCAGGCCATGGACCCAAAATCTCTATGTTTTGTTCCCTGAGCCATTTAGTTATCACCTTTGCTTTATGGCAAGGTGCTCCATCATGCTGGAAAAGGCATTGTTGAGCGCCAAACTGCTCTTGGACGGTTGGGAGAAGTTGCTCTTGGAGGACATTCTGGTACCATTCTTTATTCATGGCTGTGTTTTTAGGCAAGACTGTGAGAGAGCCGATTCCCTTGGCTGAGAAGCAACCCCACACATGAATGGTTTCAGGATGCTTTACAGTTGGCATGAGACAAGACTGGTGGTAGCGCTCACCTCTTCTTCTCCGAATAAGCTGTTTTCCAGATGATCCAAGCAATCGAAAAGGGGATTCATCAGAGAAAATGACTTTACCCCAGTCCTCAGCAGTCCACTCCCTGTACCTTTTGCAGAATATCAGTCTGTCCCTGATGTTTTTTCTGGAGAGAAGTGGCTTCTTTGCTGCCCTCCTTGAGACCAGGCCTTGCTCCAAGAGTCTCCGCCTCACAGTGCGTGCAGATGCACTCACACCTGCCTGCTGCCATTCCTCAGCAAGCTCTGCACTGCTGGTAGCCCGATCCCGCAGCTGAAACACTTTTAAGAGATGGTCCTGCCGCTTGCTGGTCTTTCTTGGGCGCCCTGGAGCCTTTTTGGCACCAATGGAACCTCTCTCCTTGAAGTTCTTGATGATGCGATAGATTGTTGACTGAGGTGCAATCTTTCTAGCTTCCCAGTTAAGCCATTTTTGTGCAGTGCAATGATGACTGCACGTGTTTCTTTAGAGATAACCATGGTTAACAGAAGAGAAACAATGATGGCAAGCACCAGCCTCCTTTTAAAGTGTCCAGTGGTGTCATTCTTACTTAATCATGACAGATTGATCTCCAGCCCTGTCCTCATCAACACCCACACCTGTGTTAATGGAGCAATCACTGAAACGATGTTAGGTGGTCCTTTTAAGGCAGGGCTGCAATGATGTTGAAATGTGTTTTGGGGGATAAAGTTCATTTTCTAGGCAAATATTGACTTTGCAAGTAATTGCTGTTAAGCTGATCACTCTTTATAACATTCTGGAGTATATGCAAATTGCCATTAGAAAAACTGAAGCAGTAGACTTTGTAAAAATTAATATTTGTATCATTCTCAAAACTTTTGGCCATGACTGTATATATATATGCATATAGTGCATTTGTTGGTAAGAAATTGTTGACTGCTAGAGAAGTCTCAATGATCAGAGGTGCAATTTGAAGCTTTAGCAACCTATGAGTGTCCAAAATCTACAGGCCCAGCAGCAACATCTGTGGACAAATACTGTATACAGAGGCGTAGCTAGGGGTTCAGCACAGGGGGGCGAACATGTCCAAGTGGGCCCCCCACTTGGACATGTTCGTATACCGATACTATGAGTATACGGTGAGCGTATAGTGGTATATAGCGGCTCTACACAGGGTAAATACAGTGCAGTAACATTTAGTGACTTACCAGTGACGTCTCTGACTAATCCTTCACATTCCCCGTTTCTTTTATCTGGACGGCCATGACCACTTCTTCCAGTCTCTGTAAAGTTTGCAACACAGACATCTTTGGCTCCTCACTTTTCCAGGCACCTGACCCACATTGTCCTCACCTGCACAAAGCCCCCATCCTGCTGCTACCCCCAATTATAAAATATATAATATAACCCCCCATTATGAATAACACCCCTAAGTGCATCTTTAAATTAATAACTTCCCTGTGCACCCCCTTTAAATAGTGTCCCTTATTAATAATGTCCCAGGTATTTCCCAATTGA
Organism: Leptodactylus fallax; assembly: GCA_947044405.1. Taxonomy (NCBI): domain Eukaryota; kingdom Metazoa; phylum Chordata; class Amphibia; order Anura; family Leptodactylidae; genus Leptodactylus; species Leptodactylus fallax. Next base: position 6,649,853 of record CAMRHE010000071.1, on the reverse strand, counting down.
AAAGGGAAAAAAAAAAACAAGGGAAAAAAATTATTGGGGTTCCAATACCCGGGACCCCCAGGATCAGCTGTTTGAATGAACTGTGGTACCTGTGTAAGCGCCGTCACCCCTTCTCTGTGTCATTCTTTTCATAGCGGCCATGTAATGTAACTACAGTCTCATCCTATACACATCTATGTGACAAGGCTGGAATGACATCACACGGACACTATAAACAGACAGCGTGTGATATAAACAGGCGCCATAGCCCCTTCATACAGCTGATCAGTGGGGAATCACTTATCTCTTATTGATGATTTATTCTGAGGATAGACCATCAATAAAAATGAGCTGGAAAACTCCTTAAGGCTAAGGCCCCATGTAGCATCCCGGAGGAAAAAACAGCTGTGGGAAAAACCGCAGCGGCAACGCATCATGGTTTTTCCTGCAGCACTTTGCACAGAAAGTTCACAGAGGTTTCCTCTGCGGACTTTTTGCTTCAATTATATCTATAGGGAAACCGCCACCGTTTCCGTAGGTATAATTGACATGCTGTGATTTCCAAAACTGCGACTGTTTTGGAAATCGCAGCGTTTCCGCTGCGCATATTTTACTGCAAAGTGGGGATGGGATGGAGGCCCCTTGTGGCGAAAAACCCACAGAAAAAAACCGTGGCATTCTAGCAAATCCCATCCACACATTACAGAAAAATATGTGCAGCAGACGCACTGCGATTTCCAAAACAGTTGCGGTTTTGGAAATCGCAGCATGTCAATTATACCTATGAAAACACTGGCGGTTTCCATATAGCTGTATTGAAAACAGAAAGTCCACAGGGGAAACCTCTGCAGACCTTCTGTGAAAAGCACTGCGGGAATAACCACAATGTTACCGCCGCGGTTTTTCCTGCAGCCCGCTACGTGGGGCCTTAGTCTTAATAAAGCCCAAGTGCCACTTTCATTAAATTAATTGCTCCCTTATATTATGCCCCTGATTCCCCCTGACATAAATACTGCACCTCTAATGACCCCTTATATACATGACCACCCCCTTATGTTCAGAATGCCTCCTAATATAAATGATGCCCCCTAATGGCTCCTTATATAAATAACCTCCCCCTTGTATTAATAATACCCTGTATTAACCCTTATATAAAGGACCTACCAATAACCCTTATATAAAGGACCCCCCCATCGTCATAATGCCCCCTAATGAATCCTCCCTTTATAGTTATATTTCCCCCCTCCTATCTACCCCTTATACAGTTCTATTAATATACCCACAAAAAAAATCATACTCACCTGCGATGCTGATGAACGGAGCCGCCGCCGCTTCCTCCCAGTCCACACGCAGGATGTCTGTGTCTGAGCGCGGGCGGCGCGATGTTATGACGTCATAACATCATAACATCGCGCCGCCCGTGCTGAGAAGCAGACATCGGTCTGTGGTCTCAGCGTCTTGTAAACCGCAGGCCTGTATTGGCTTGCGGTTTACAAGACAGTTAAGCACCAGGACGCATTGTAACTAGATCGGTGTCTGCAGACACCGATCTAGTTAGAAATAAAGGCTGTATTAATGGCGGCCCCGGGGTGGGCGCCCAAAAATTCAGTGGGCCCGGGGCAGCCCCCCCTCTGCCCCCCCCCGCTAGCTACACCTCTGACTGTATACCTCCATGCTCAACTGTATCTGATCTTGTACCCAGGCTAGAGGAGGCCCAACAGGGTACTAGAGCCTCTCTTCAATTGTACAGTTTTCCCCAATAAACTTATACTTTCGCTGTAATATTGTAGTCACTTATATATATCATCATTACATTCACACATAGAAAGTTAAATCAATTCAAACATCTGCTACTTGGTGCATTATTTTATCTTATTTTATTTATGCAGTCTGTAATAGAAGTGACAATATTATGCAATGCATTGCATTAGTGATCAGATCCCCTGGGGTTCAAGATCCCTCGGGGTCTAATAAATACAACTCACCTCCTTTCCCTAAAACACATGTAAAAGTAAAAACAATACTGTGAAACACATACATATTAGGTTTCCCTGTGTCCAAAAATGCCTAGTCTACAAACTTATAAAAATATTTTTCCCATATCCCCGAAATACTGACCTATAGAATACAGATGACATGTCATTTTGGCTAAGTGAATGCCATAAAAACAAAGCCTGTAAGAAAGTCGTACAAACACAGTTTTTCTCCAACTCCACCAATTCTGCATTTTTTTCCAGATTTCCAGTACATCATATGGAATAATAAATGGTACCAATACAAAGTACAATTTGTCTTGCAAACATTAAGCCCTCATATGGCTCTTTGAATAGAAAAATAAAAGTTATGGGGTTTGGGCGGGGTGTCAAAAATGAAAATTGAAAAATGGCTGCAGCAGGAAGGAGTTAAAATTATGTTTTCTGGGAGGCAGTTTTAATAAATTAGGAGGCCCTGTTTAAACTTTTTGTAAGTGGGCCCCCCCACATAATTTAAATTCCCCATAACTAGTCCCCTAATAAGGCAAGGCCCCCTGCCCCCTCAACCAACACACACAAAAAAAACTGGGGACACAGAGAAGAAATCCCTAGAACAGTGGGACAGCACTCGAAATGCAGGACTGTCTTACTTGATCCGGGGTGGCTGAGGAGCCCCCCAAACCATAGGGCCCGGTGTGGATGCACGGTTGGCCCTAGGATTAAAGTGGCCCAGTTTTTCTGGTGTAATATATTTACAACTCCAGAAGTAGCATGATGCTAGATTGTAAATCTGAAATGTATTTTACATTAGTAAGCTGTTTTAGTCTGTGTAGTGTCCAACTGAGAGCAGTACAGAAAGGGTTTGTATTTTCTATGTGCTTTTGAGAAACAGGTTTGCACTGCTGTGCATATAGGACATGTATATGTGCCTTTAATAGATCAAACCACTTCAGAATGGGTGCTGAGTTGAGGGTACAACCCAGACAGTGGGAATTCTGGGAAGGGGAAGACAGTGAACCTTCTCTTCCTCTCTGATTAAGAAGGAGGAGGTTGTGGGATAAGAAGCTGTGAGACTGAGCTAGAGCCCAGCATTAGGCTGGACGCCATCAGCCTGTACAGTCCAGTGTCATTCAGCAGTCCGGAGATGGGATTTCTCCCTGCCCAAGTTGTGGACAAGACAAAAGTGTGCCTGATCAGGATATGAGGATAAGAGTTATATGGTCCTTATAGCTATGACCTTGTTTGTGACCTCAAGACAGACAGGGCAACCTTGAGTATCTACTCCCCACAGATGGGAACTTGTAGAGACTTTGTGGACTTTGTAAGGAGTGCTGCACTCTATGTATAGTGAAAGACTGCCCCAGGAAGGAGAGGCAGACTGTCAAAGTGAATACCATCAACCAGCTCAGCCCCTGTCCTCAGTAAAAGAATTGTACCTCCAGAAGCTATTTTACCCTGTTTCCTGTTATTCCTGCACAACCACCAATCCCCATCAGGCACAGGCAGGTTCACAACTATTAGGATTTTCCCCAGGGAAGAACACTACCACCACCTAGTACCTTGCAGTCCCCCTCAGTGCTGCACCAGCCTAGGAGGGGAGCTAGACAATTTGGTCAAGATTCTTGCCACCACAGCAACAACTATTACTCCCACCCTCCTGGCCTCCCCCAACGGGTTTCTGCACCATCTGTGGAATTACCCTGGGTCATTCCCATCTTGGCAAATTACTGCTGAGATGGGGACTAACTGTTCTTGTCCCAACCTCTATGGCCAGGACTTACAGGTATACAGTAGTTGAACAGGGCTGCTCTATGCTTTTTGCATAATTCCCAAAGAGGAGAATGAGAGCTATGGAAACAGTGCAACGCTGTTTCCATAACTTCAGCCAGTAAAACATGCGGTGAGAACCTAAAGGTATAAGTCATTTTGCAGCTAATTTTGTCATGTTTTTGTTACAAAAATAGCACAGTTTTGCAATGAAAACAAAATTCATGGCAGAAACTGCAGCAAAGAATGTGACAAAAGTGACTCAAGAACAAACACCGGATCCAGTTCCAGATTTACATGGACCTTTGGTTGACAGAGGATCCTTTGCTGACAGCTCTGGGATAATAATAATAACCCCAGAGCCCATTTATTTTACCAACCACCTCACAGTTTAGTAGGTAGGTGTCTGCTGAAGTCATGGTAGCTGACATTGACAGCACTACAACATTGGCATTCTTGTTAGGATAGAAAATTTTATTTTGCAAATTTTGCACAGTGACATCAGTTACCATCTCTAGCACATTCCTATTCTCTTTCACAAAATACACTGATCTTATAAATTTGTTTTTCAGTTTATTCTGTTTTTTTGGATGATATTCAAAACATAAACTATGAAAAACAGGAATGTGGAAGTGAAAGAAATAAGAGGCCACTTACATTGTACAACTTTTTTGTTGCAGTCCAATATTTAGTTTGAAACATAATAATTTGCTGTAATATATAAATTGTACACAAGATGGCGGTGTCCAACTTTTGTAACAGTTACATGTAAACTATCACCACCTGGTGGGATAAATGACTAATTGAAGTTAAAATTGGAATTGCTTCAAAAGAGATAAATGACCATTAGTGTTCTATATAGTGATCTGGGGAAAAACAGTTGAGAGCTGACCATGGCGCCATTTTTGCTCTATTCAGTCTGTAATAGAAGTGCCGTCAATATGCAATGCATTAGTGATCAGACGCCCTGGGATTCAAGTAATAATTACACTAAAAAAAAGTAAAAAAAAAAAATCAAATCATTCCCCTAGAACACATATAAAGGTAGAAAAATAAAGTAAAGCACATACATATTAGGTATCCCTGTGTCCGAAAATGCCAAGTCTACAAACATTCTACAAACATTCTACATTTGAAACAAATGTTTACAATACAAAGAACTCGTAGTGGGAAAAAAAAAATCAAAGGAGCCGAATCGCTGTTTTTTCGCATCTCTTTAAAATGTAAATAGAAAGCCTTCAAAGCAATAGACATTCCCCAAAATAGTATAACTAAAAAGTACATCTGTCCCCGCAAAAAAAGATGCCCTATGCATCCCTGTATACGGAAACAGAAAAAAGTTACGAGTGTCAGTGTGGCGACTCCAATTTTTTTTTTGCAAAATTTTGGCTTTTTTTTTAAGGAGCTAAAACGTAAAAAAAACTATATAAATTTAGTATCCCTAGAGTCTTACCGACCCATATAATACAGGTGACATGTCATTTTGGCTGCACAGTGAATGCTGTAAAAATGAAGCCTGTAAGAAAGATGCACGAACGCAGCTTTTCTGTTATTCGACCCCATCCTGAATTTTTCCAGCTTCCCAGTGCAATATATATAATATTAAATGGTACCATTATGTAGTACAATTTATCTAGCAAACATTAGGCCCTCATATGGCTCCCTGTGGTGGGAAGGGGTTAAAAACGACTGACAACTGATGGACCCCATTATGGTCAATGGGGTCAGCGGGGCCCCATGTGTAATTGCTGTTTTAGTGGTCTGCCTCGCCGTTGTTCGGTTCCTCTGACGCACCCAAACAACAGAGAGTCAGCATTAGTGTAAACCTAGTGTCACACGGCTAGAAATGTCTGACAATGGTTGGACTGTCAAGAACTTCCCTGGCCCATAATTCCCCAGATTTGAGCCCAATTGAGCATCTGTGGAACCCCCTCTAACATCATGTTCTATGGATCGTCCCCATGTACCCTCCAGGAAATGTGAGATGCACTATAGTCAGGATGGTTCCAGCTACCAGCCCTCCCAGCCCTTGTAGCTGACGTCCATGCTGGACATGCGACTACTCTGGATGTTAGCTGGTGGTCATAATAATGTGACTCGACTCTGGTCTGTTACTGGTTTAGACTCTGTTCACACATTGTTATGGGGTAAAAAAATAAAAGGAAATGATGGCATGCTGGTTCTGTCATATGATGAACAGCAGAGGTGCTCAACAAACCCCACTGACTTATAATGGGATCTGCTCAGTTCTGCCATGATGTTATTTTAATGTATATAATATATACATACTATATAATATACAGTCACATATTCCAAGTAGTTTATAATCTACTATTGGTAATAACCTCCTCTATTGCTTTTCTGCGCGATCACTATATCATAGGGTGGCCCTGTACAGAATTCCTCAACTTTTTGTTGGTCATGAGCCACTTTTTCAATATGACAAGCGGCAGAATATTAAAGAAGTCTGTTGAACACCAAGTAATATGGCTCTTAGGCGCTGTTCACTTATTCTCTTAACAAATATGTCTGCCATATGTCATAGCTGTACACTGGCATGTTAACCACAATACTTAAAAACCTGTATACTGCACTGTTTACAGTTATTCGTGGTGGCCTGCATTGGGCCAGTTATTCGTGGTATACCAAGCGTGTCTGCTGCACATTCATATACTTTCAAAGTATACTTTTCGAGCTTTCTTAGGGTATATACATACTGAATGTGTTCACATACTGTAACTAGATGTAAACAAAGCCTGAACCTAATGTATGCTGCCCATGTCACTAGTGCACAATAGTAACTGAAGCCGTATGAAAGTGATCCTGAGAGCCCCATGTGGCTCCCAAACCATTTTTTAGGCAACACTACTCTATAGCAATGTTCAGAATGGCAATTCACTAGGTCAACATTAGGGCTAGTTTTCTACCTTAGGCCTTATGCACATGTTGGAATCAAGACTGGAAAAACTGGAGACCTAGACTCCCAGCATCATAGGAGTTAGAGTCATGGAGTCAGAAGTCGGGACCAATTTTGGATGGAGTCGGAGTCAGAAAAAAGTTACAGACAAAATAACTTTCAAAATTACTGTCATAGGAATCAATCACTGGCTTTTTAATTAATTAGAGATTTACTGCTTCTGTCTGACCATGACTGTCATTTATAAAGGAATCGGAGTCGAAGTCGGAGTTGGGCTGTGGTAAAATAGAGGAGTTGGATTCCTCACATCATATATCAGAGTAAGATGTGGAGAGTCTGGGTCTCAGAATGGAGTTTGGATTGAGAAATGCATATGATATATATGGACTGGGTTTTCCAGCCCGATTGCCCTGTGTGCATGGGGTCTTGGGTTGGAGCCTCAGGAGAAATGAGCAGCTTGATACCCTAAATTATGCGAAGAAAAAAAAAAAATTAGGTGTTTTTTGCAGCAGCATACCTGCAGGCATTGTAAAAGTTGAAAGCGATGCAGTTGGATGTCACTCGGAGTAACATCTGTGATGCATTCACGTCTATGGGGCTTCTGGATCCATTCCATTCCTATAACAATGATGATTATAGAGCAGGTCATATTTTGTGTTCTGTGTTATCAGAACGAAATGGATCCAGAATCCCCATTGATGTGAATGCATCATGGATTGCACTTGGATGTCACTTGGTCGTGTCCATGGACTGTTACTGACATGCTGAGTTTGTGCAACCAGCAGAGCAGATTACTTTTCACTGGGGGTTTTAACTGCTAAATGTAGAGATCTGTAGAAATCTCAAATTCACTATGTTGTTACTGTTGCATTGGGTTAGCCTCCATTTAGTTTGTCGCAGCCAACCTTGGCAGCTAACCTTGGCAGCTAACCTGCTGCATTTACTCCCCAAGTTTCACCAGCCCTAGGAAATGTTCACATGGCAGATTCTGCAACAAAATCGGGATCAGATAGCTCCCTGAATCTGCCTCCCATTGTTTTCAATGGGAGGTAGAGATTGAAGCAGGATCCTAAAAAAATAAGCATCATGTTTGATTTTGCCGTGGATTCTGCACCTGATCCTGCAACGTCAGACACTCAGATGACTAGCCCATTTTATCTGGAAAGAGCAGAAAACCAAAGCTTTACTGCCAGCTGGAAAATGAAGAGGGATCTGAAGCAGCCCCTTAGACTTCTAGGGTGAGCTATCTTTGGTTGAGTTATACCACAATGGTCCAGGTATTGGGGCTATAATACGGACGGTAAAATCTGATGTGTCATAGTCTATGTTGTGTATGAAGGGTTAACTTGAACAACTATTTGACAAAGGAAACAGAAGAAAAGAGCAGATCAGAAACACATATGTGCGGTTCTTGAGCATTTTAATTAGAGTAATCACACTTCGCTCCTTTCTTTGAGGATTTATCCTTCCTTCATTACAGCTTTCTTCAATTTTCTACATGAAAGATGACTTTTGCACAGTCAGTGGAGGATGAAATGATCAGTAAGTGCAGTGCAGCCCTCTGTCCGGTGTCTCTGCAGTGTAAATAAACAGATGTAGTAACTGATTTCCAGCTCCGAGCCCTGGCTCCTTCTCCCATCCTTCCATCACTAGCAAGCTCTAGAAACACTTCAGCAGGCTTAGCATTTCCTTCTGCATGGCAGCGTTCTCCTGGCATGCAAACTGGGAGTGACCAGTGGTGAGGGCACCCTGCTGATATAAACTCCTCATCATGCACGGCTATGCTGATCCTTAACCCAATGTTTGCTTGCTAGATAGTCTCTTTAGTCTCTTTGGGATATTTCTGCTGAGTGGTAAAATCTTTCCGTATTCATGTACATGTAGGTCGAGGCTACACTTAGGATTTTTATCACACTACAAAACATCACTGTGAACTCGCTGTCCAAAGGGAATGCATTGAGTAGCTTAAAAAATATCTTCAAAATCGATGGAGTCACGTGAGTAGCTTAGATTTCTAGAGAGATAGTCGCCCTGAAATCGCTGTCTAATTTATTGTAAGAAATTTTTATGTTACTCTATTAAGAAAAATGTATTTCTGAAATCCCAGCATGTAGCAATTTAAAAACATAGGTAGGTAAAAAGCCACAGTGACTAAATGTCTAAGGGTTTGTTCACATAACAGGATTTCATGGCTGAATGCTTGCTGTTTTTTTTTTTTGTTTTGTTTTTAAAAGGCCAGCACACTTTTCCATTCTAAATATAGGATGTATTCACATGACCATTTGTTTTAACGGTCTGTATGACCAATCCATGACATAATAGAATACACTATTTTCCGGGCTGTTTTCATGGATCCCTCAATAGATAAAATCTATGAAGAATCTGTGGAAACGGGTAACCCTCGGGTGTACTTTTTTCACTGCTAAGTGCACAGCATGGTCATGTGAATAAACCCTGAAGACTTAATCTGGCCATACAAATTTTTGTCAGCCAGAATGGCTAATTTCTGCCAACGGTCAGCTGTAAAAATACTGCGATGGCCAATACCAGACGTTAGTCTGCCAAAACTAAATCAACCTTGTCAGATATTTGCAGCCACTTTGGCCAACATTCAGCTGGAAATTTCCAGCGTGGACAATCTGTTTTTGGCAGACTAAATTCTACTGTCAGAATCTACATGGACATGGCCGTGGATCACTTGGTACCGGGCCAGCCTGGTCATCAGGAACCTCTGTATGCTGCTAGGTGTCGGCTGAAGCTCCTATGCTGTGTGTAATACATAGCATAGGAGCATCGGCAGGCACCTGGTACAGGACCTGTTTTAGAGAGTGATCTGCTGGTGTAGCCTAGACCAGCAGGTCACTTTCCACTTACTTGGTTATTAATGCAGCTGCCGGGATCTATTCTTGCACACAAGATGTGTGCGTATTCTATGCTGTTCCCAGAACGTTCACTTTGTTGCCACTGGGGCCAGGGAAAAGAATAGAAGATGCACACATCCTGTGTGTAAGAACAGATCCCTGGAGAGCTGCGTTAGTGACCTGGCAAGTATAATGTAAATAAAGTTACAGTATGTCGGGGACTATTACAGTGTTATTAACTGTGTGTAGGGGGGCACTATAACTGTAATATAATAACTCTAGCACCTTATTACAGTTATGGGGCCACCCCTAGTTAATAACAGCCCCCCCCCACACACAGGTAATATTATGAACTGGGGGGCACTATAACTGTAATAGTGCCCTAGTAGTGCCCCCCATAGGTAATAGCCCCCCACACAAACACAGGTAATATTACCTGTGGGGGCACTACCAGGGCACTATTACAGTAATAGTGCCCCCCCAGGTTAATAACATTACCTGTTAGGGGGAGGGCACTATTACAGTAATAGTGCCCTCCAGTTAGTAACATTACCTTTGTGTGTGGGGAGACTGTTATTAACTGTTATAGTTATAGTAACCCTAATAGTGCCACTCACCCCCCACAGGTAATGTTGTTAACTGGGGGGGCACTATTACTGTAGCAGTGCCACCTGACTGATGGTCCCCCCTAATTGAATGAGGGCCCCCTCTGCCCTACCCATGCTTTTCTTATGCCCCCCAGTTCATAACATTACCTGTGTGTGGGGGACTGTTATTAACTGGGGAAGGGGGCACTGTTACAGTAATAGTGCCACCTGAGTGATGGTTCTGCTCCGCCCTACCCATGCTTTTCTTAAGGGAGCTGTCCATACCACCAATAAGTTATGCTTGATATGGAGAGATCTCCCTTAATAAAGTATAGGGAACTGTATAAATGTAATCATTAAATATGCACTTTATTGTGTTTTATTATGAGCTGCCCAATCGACCCAACCCTGCACTGCCTCTGCAAACCCTGCCGGGCCACGGGAAAATTGGCCTACATGTAAGTGGTCCTTGGTACCAAAAAGGTTGGGGACCGCTGGTCTGGAGGAGTCAGTTGAGAGTTTCTGGCCTACTTTCATCCTCCTCAGCAGCACTGTGGATGAAACTTAAACAAATCTCATTCACAAGTTGCCACTAAACCCCACAGTACAAAGTGACCTCCGGTACAGGTTTTCAACGCATTGCATATCATGTTTTTGCTGTATGTTTCACCTGTTCCCTTCAATCTTTGCCTATAGGTGAACCACAGCAAAACCCACCTGATTTTGCATGGTTTTTATCGCTGTGACTTGCAGAGGAGCACTCACCGGGACACAGGAAGTCTGTGTATGGCCCATCAACAAGACGTGTAGTCATAGAAGGTTATCTGCCATGACTTGTCAGCTGCTAACCTACTGTAAAGCACATTGCTAGCATAGTGGTTGAGATTTCAAATGGTGCAGTAAAAATCTTTACAATGCAAATGATGAAAGTAACAGAAGACCCAATGTGATTCTAGCACTATTGCCACAGCAAAAACCACCTGATTTCGGGCATGTTTTATTCAGCATCTTTATTTAGACCCACTGCTGAATTTCTACCATGGAGTCCTCATGGGTGGAGTTGACAGATACATAATATCCGCCCTTCTTCCTTATTTAGGGGATGGTATTGATCAGGACAGGATCTTATGTTCTTTCATAGTTAGATGAGTTCTACAGTATTACATAACAATCATGCTAGTGTTAAGTTTTAGCTTAGTGGATGGCGCTTCAATAGGGCATCATAGGACACCTCACGAAAGCTGGAAAGTCCTCTTTAAAGGTGTTGTCAGGTTGCTCTGAACAGGTTAGAAAAATGAAGCAATAATCACCTTACTGTTACAGCGTTGGCCCTGTTTCATTGCTTCCTCTAGTCCCCGTTGGACTTTACTTCCTAGTCCCTCCTGACACACAGGTATTGATGCTGTGGATAGTGATCTGCTGAACGTTCCTTTCCTATGTATCGGGAAGAAGTGACTGGCAGAGAACATGGACAGAGTTAGAACAGAAATGCTGGAGAATCAGTGAGTTTTGCTTTGTTTCATTTTTTTTAATTCCATGCTTAGACTTTTTTTTAGCAGAGATAAAGCTGCACGTTACTCCACTAAAGTTATGGTGCCTGAGTAGGGTTCCACCCCATCATCAATCATCCATATAAACATAGCACTTAGTATTAGTAGAGGTATCCAAACATGGTGATCATGATGGTCATGTGTAACGTCTTGGACTTTCACCTTCTTCAGACACGGATTGCATCAGAAGAAAAGCTGGGCGAACCTACTAGTACTGATCCAGGTTCAACCCGAATATTCGAAATTGCTCGTTTTCCTACAAAACCAAACAAATGGAGATTCATCTCAGGCAAAATAAAATGGTCACCACATTATACTTTGAGGTCTCATCAGACTCCAGTGTATAGTAGGTGGAGGCCCAGGGCAGATGACAACATTCATACTCACCTTCCATTACTTCCAGGCCTCCTTGCCAATCACAGGTCTAAGTGGTGACCCCAGGCGCATGTTCTTTTTTATTTTTTACACCTCTCCTGGGCCTCCACCTATTATATTCTGGGATCTAAAGAGACCCCAGAATATAATAGTGTCATTTTCACTTTGACATACCTTTGACTGTGTTTGCCTTAGAGAGCTAGAAATTAGATAGGTTACTAGGAACCCTAAGAGTATTCTGCACTATGTTTTATAGATGGGTTCCTAGGAGCGCTGACAGTGTTCTACACTATGTTTTCTAGATAGGTTCCTAGGAGTCCTGATGGTGTTCTACACTGTGTTTTCTAGATAGGTTCCTAGGAGTCCTGAGAGTGTTCTACACTATGTTTTATAGATAGGTTCCTAGGAGTCCTGATGGTGTTCTACACTATGTTTTCTAGATAGGTTCCTAGGAGCCCTGACAGTGTTCTACACTGTGTTTTATAGATAGGTTCCTAGGAGCCCTGAGAGTGTTCTACACTATGTTTTATAGATATGTTTCTAGGAGCGCTGACAGTGTTCTACACTATGTTTTCTAGATAGGTTCCTAGGAGCCCTGAGAGTGTTCTACACTATGTTTTATAGATAGGTTCCTAGGAGTCCTGAGAGTGTTCTACACTATGTTTTATAGATAGGTTCCTAGGAGTCCTGATGGTGTTCTACACTATGTTTTCTAGATAGGTTCCTAGGAGCCCTGAGAGTGTTCTACACTATGTTTTATAGATAGGTTCCTAGGAGTCCTGAGAGTGTTCTACACTATGTTTTATAGATAGGTTCCTAGGAGTCCTGATGGTGTTCTACACTATGTTTTCTAGATAGGTTCCTAGGAGCCCTGAGAGTGTTCTACACTATGTTTTATAGATAGGTTCCTAGGAGTCCTGAGAGTGTTCTACACTATGTTTTATAGATAGGTTCCTAGGAGTCCTGATGGTGTTCTACACTATGTTTTATAGATAGGTTCCTAGGAGTCCTGATGGTGTTCTACACTATGTTTTATTGATAGGTTCCTAGGAGCCCTGACAGTGTTCTACACTGTGTTTTATAGATAGGTTCCTAGGAGCCCTGACAGTGTTCTACACTATGTTTTATAGATAGGTTCCTAGGAGCCCTGAGAGTGTTCTACACTATGTTTTATAGATAGGTTCCTAGGAGTCCTGATGGTGTTCTACACTATGTTTTATAGATAGGTTCCTAGGAGTCCTGATGGTGTTCTACACTATGTTTTCTAGATAGGTTCCTAGGAGCCCTGAGAGTGTTCTACACTATGTTTTATAGATAGGTTCCTAGGAGTCCTGAGAGTGTTCTACACTATGTTTTATAGATAGGTTCCTAGGAGTCCTGATGGTGTTCTACACTATGTTTTCTAGATAGGTTCCTAGGAGCCCTGAGAGTGTTCTACACTATGTTTTATAGATAGGTTCCTAGGAGTCCTGAGAGTATTCTACACTATGTTTTATAGATAGGTTCCTAGGAGTCCTGATGGTGTTCTACACTATGTTTTATTGATAGGTTCCTAGGAGCCCTGACAGTGTTCTACACTGTGTTTTATAGATAGGTTCCTAGGAGCCCTGACAGTGTTCTACACTATGTTTTATAGATAGGTTCCTAGGAGTCCTGACAGTGTTCTACACTATGTCTTATAGATAGGTTCCTAGGAGCCCTGATGGTGTTCTACACTATGTCTTATAGATAGGTTCCTAGGAGCCCTGACAGTGTTCTACACTATGTTTTATAGATAGGTTCCTAGGAGCCCTATCAGTGTTCTACACTATGTTTTCTAGATAGGTTCCTAGGAGCCCTGAGAGTGTTCTACACTATGTTTTATAGATAGGTTCCTAGGAGTCCTGATGGTGTTCTACACTGTGTTTTATTGATAGGTTCCTAGGAGCCCTGACAGTGTTCTACACTATGTTTTATAGATAGGTTCCTAGGAGCCCTGAGAGTGGTCTACACTATGTTTTATAGATAGGTTCCTAGGAGCGCTGACAGTGTTCTACACTATGTTTTATAGATAGGTTCCTAGGAGCCCTAACAGTGTTCTACACTATGTCTTATAGATAGGTTCCTAGGAGCACAGACAGTGTTCTACACTATGTTTTAAGCCATTTTAATGCATGGTTGGTACCAAACTTTTTTGTCCCCTGAAACTAAATAAATCCTGAGGGGTTCGCCCATCTCTAATCAGAAGCAGTGGAAAGTAAAGTTGAGTGCCATAGAATTGACTGCCATTTCCATGGTACTCATCTCTTACTTTCCACTGCTTCTGGTGCAATCCATGTCCATGCTTTGTTAAAGACCGAAATTACACATGACTACCATTTCTGATTTTCTATTTCTCTACTAATATAATCCACACGTTTGCAACAAATCAGTCTGAGTGCCGAGTTTATATAGACTTTTTTTTTTTAAATGACCCCCCTTTCTCAGATAACCCCTTAAAAATGTTACAAAAACAGGGCAAAGAAAATCACAAAGTAGTCACCTAAATTCTCAGTGCTAGAATGATGAAAAGACAAGTTCTAGAGTCTGGACTTTGCAGTGACAAGGTTATGCATATACGGTAGGCATATATAGTATACTGCTCATGTCATCGTACATTTTAGAATAACATGTTTTTCCTTCACTATGTAGAAATCAGTAAGTGTTTTTTCCATCTTATAGTCAGTGGTGTAAGGACAAATTTTCCATTTTTCATCGCAACCATAACTCAGTTAGAAAAATAATCTACAAACCAAACCGCTAAGAGCAACAAAGACACCTTAAAGCCACTGGAACAAATGGAGATACCTGATATATTTGGCGGTCCTCTCATTCATCACTTCAGCTTTTTTTGGCTTTCCACCATCAGGAAGTGGTATGTCCTGTGGAATGGTCTGTGTGAAGTGTGCTAACAAACCAGACTGGTGGTTACAATATTTTCACTGCAGCCGAGAGATGTGGCTTTCATATAAATGTAAATGTGGCACCAAATGTTCAGCTTTATTAGCAGTTTCTCAGTTGTTGAATAGCAGCTGACATGTTTGCGTGGTTTCAGAAGTGCTGGCAAAGCCTGAGAGCAAGCAAAGCAGCAACCCTTTAGGAAACTTCACCCACTAATACTGTACTTCTCTTGGCTTATACCTTTATTTTTGTACCTTTTTATAACACTTTGTGATGCTTTCTCTTTATGTGGTGTATATACTAGATGTTAATATGTACTTGCAATACTGTGTCAGGCCACATGGTGTGCTATTAAGGCAACATATTCATGAGCATGAGCACAAATCCCTTTAATTTAGTATTATATAATGCACTAGTGTAAAGCGCCACCTAGTGGAAGAAATATTCAGCACTGCATTTTTGCTCCGTACAAAAACAGGCTACATTTTAAGATTTTGTAACATTCAGTACATGACCTACTCTACTTATACTCAGCCAGCAGCCTTGTTTTCTAAAGGACTGTCTTTGAAACTGGACCTAAAAAGGTGTAAAGTGATTGTATAGTCTTTAGCTGCGTCACTGTGAGCTTGGCTGGAGCTTTTAGTGTTGGTCTATATTCTACTATTGTACTACAGTCATGGCCAAATCTTGCTGGTTTGTAGGTGACCAAATACTTATTTTCCACCATAATTTTCAAATAAATTCTTTAAAAAAAATCAGACAATGTGATTTTTTAGATATGTTTTCTCATTTTGTCTCTCATAGTTGAGGTCTACCTATGATGACAATTACAGGCCGGCCTCATCTTTTTAAGTGGGAGAACTTGCACAATTGGTGGCTGACTAAATACTTTTTTTTCCCACTGTAAATAAAATTTATTATTATTATTATTATTATTGTTATATTACTATGCCCCAAAAGCCGATATGAAAATACTAACTCCACAGAGATAATGCCCTCTACAGTTATTAGTATTACACATAGTGCTATCCCCTTGTGCCCATTAGTAACTGTGCCCCCAATAACAATAATGCTCCCCAAGTGTGACTAGTGTTACCTGTATCACCCAGAAATTTCATCAATGCTGGGAACTGTGGATGTGACAAGGAAGATTTGTAGGGTCACCTGCAGATGGACAGCCTTGATATAGTGTATTAACACATATATTATCTGCTTTTGACCTTAAAAAAACACACTGAACTATATCAGCAGGAGATAAGGAAGGTTACCTGATAGCGGCAGTAATAATGTGCACATTAGCTGCTCTAAAACAAACAGCAGATAAGCCCTCTCTGCCAAGTGCAGTGCATTAGTTCAATGTATATGTAATTATTCTATATAAGAACACTGTGTACTGTAGGTTATCTATAGTTCTGATGATGAACCACATCTGATAACCCATGGTCTGCTATGCTGCTTCTTTTTTAGATCTAGAAACACAGGCAGAATAGTCTGTGAATGGGGGACTATTCACATGACTGATATTAAAGACCATCAAAAAACAGGTCATGCTCTATTTTTGCACATCCCTCCATACATTTCCATGGGATCGGTGAAAATGGGTACCCTTCGAGTGCAAAATGGCTGGGAAAAATTGAGTTTTTCATAGACATTTTCACCCACAGTCGTATGGATGTAGGCTTAGAGGTCTCCCACCTACAAGGAACCATTTGTTATACTTTCCCCCTAATGCTACTCTACGCCTCATGTCATAACAATTTTCTCGTACTATATTTTTAACGTAATGCCCTGTTAAAAGCATTAAATACAGAATACGATCCTACATAAACCACTTGAAATCAATCTGATACTTAAAAACAACGGAATAAATTATTTTGTCCCTTTGTTGGGTTCCAGATATTTATACTCTATTCTAATCCAGAAAGCAGATGCTTATGATAAGGAGTCTTCTCCATAGGACAAGAGGGGTCACTACTTCCATCGACTTGCAGCACTTAACTTTTTTTTTTTTTTTAAAGCAAACTTCGATGTGGAATTCATGTCAGATAACTGTTAGAAAATGTTTACATCTGATAAAAGATGTTCTTCCAGATAGAGCCATAATAAATCTGTCTTCTTTCCATAGATTGTATATGACTACTACAAGAAGAGAAACGGTTTATGTCGCACGTAATTTATGTCTACTCTCCAGTTTTTTGGCCATGTTTCCACCTATGGAAAGTTGTATGTTTTACATTAGACAGAAACGCATACAAATGATTTATTTGAAATGATTCATAACATGTTGCAATTCCTTAGAAAGAAAAGAGAGACCTAGCAATATTTCAAGTGACCTCTCACTCACACGTGTACGTTCACTGCTCTGTTTAGATTTCTCATAAACATGGGCAATTTGTTTTTAGGCGAACGCAGTAAAGGAAACAAGCTCAATAAAATGCATCCTTCATTCTCCTACATGTTTACAGCTAAATACATAAAGGGCTATATAGTTCATCTGACCTATGAAAGCATTAAATTGTCACATGATGTAAGTATGGAATTATGTATCAGAATGTGTTTACATGCTCATGTTTTAAATTAGCTACAATACGGTGGTATTTACTTGCAGTACTCCGTCTGGCCACATGGTGTAGAGAGCACAAAGCATGTTCATTTAGCTAAATATATAGTACAATAAACTGAAGTGCCACCTACAGTAGTAGAAGAACTTTGAGTTCAGTACATATTTGATACAAATTTTTGTTAGGTATAAAATACAGCTCACATAAAAGCACAATATATTCTATTACTGTGCTACACACCATAAAGCTGCTATGGGGACCATGAAGAGAAGGGGCCAAGCACTTATTGGCATGCTTCTTTTTCTACTCTATACAGAGCTCTCCAGGGCACTACATTGTTGACAAACAGGGGACTAGGAATCATGGCAAAGAGGAGGAATCAAATATAAGACCCTTCTGTCCTGAGTGGTGTGGGACTCTTTCTTTCAGCAATTGTGAGTATTTTTGATACTTTAGCACAATTACTAGCCATTTATAAGATATGTACAGAGGATCCGTCACTCCTTGTAACATGCCTGATTTAGTAAACACTTGTATGTAATAACAATTCTGGAACATCTTTTCTCATAACTTTGCAATGTGTTATTCCTCTGTTATTCCTCCTGCATATTTATGAATAAGGATATGTTCACACTACCGTGTTCACACTACCTCTGTGACCATTGACTATAATGTAAAAAACACAATGGACACTTTTTTCCGTCATGTTTGTTTATTTTTTAACGGAAGAAAAGACTCCTGTATGAACGACTTTCTTTTCCATCAAAAAAGTAAAAAGAAAGCTGTCGTCATGTTTTTTACATTCCCAGTCGGAATCTATGCACTATAGATATCTGAAGCTCTGTTGTTTATAATATTCTGTAGCACTTGAAAAAAAAAACCTAAATGATGGATAAAATGAGTCCTTATTTTGCTTACATGTATAGTGCCAACATATTCCGCAGCATTTTTACAGACATTGACAATCACTGTCCCATATAGGGCTCACAATCTACATTCCCTATCAGTATGTCTTTGGAGTGTGGGAGGAAACTGGAGTACCCTGAGGAAACCCACCCAAACATGGGGAGAACTTACAAACTCCTTGCAGATGTCGTCCTTAAGTTCTTAATTACAGGAGCTTTTTTTAAATCGGAGATATTTTTTAATTGTCCAACAGCAGGGAATATGATAAAATAAAAAAATAACTAAGACTTGCCAGATCTCCTGCCGCTCCAGCATTGCCACACTGGTGGTTCCGGCAGCAGTAATGTGCCGTACATGCATGTGACCACTTCAACCAATCACTGGCCTCAGCATTCTTCTGCCATATATGATGACATCACCAATAAGATAAGTGATTGGAATTAGTACTCACATGGCTGTTCAGCAGTAAAGCATATCAACACTGCAGGAAAGGATACAAAGAACAGTGGGGTCTACTGGAGAGGAAGGGGAGTTATTACTTATTTTTTTTATTATTTTCTTACATCCTCTGTTGCATTTTTTTATAATCCTGGAAAAACCCTTAAAGATATGAGATGGCAGTGATGAGGTAGTAGTAGTAGAGGCAGTAATAGCACGGAGTAGCACCAGCGGGAGTGATGATGCAAGAGTAGTAACCACTGTAGTCACATGGGAATAGTTCTTGCAGTTATACTGAAATTCCAGTAGCAGAATGTATGTAGACTTAACCCCTACCTAACATCCGCTGTAATAGTATGGCAGAAGTTGAATATTTAAATATGGCGGCCAATCATGAGCTGGGTCTCCAACGCTAATACCTGCGATCAGGCTATTAAGGCTTCCGTTGCCTCTGTCAGCATTTTTGTGGTGAAACATGAAGGACGCCATTTTGTTGTAGATCACCAGCCCACAGAATACAATTTGGGGTTGGCAATGCATTGCCATGACACCTTGGAGCCTATTGAAGGCCCCCGGGCTTGTCAGGCATTGATTTGTACTACAGGCAGCTCTATGATGGTATTTTGGAATGCATTGCAATACTTTAGTATTGTAATGCATTGCATTAGTGATCAGACACCCTGGGGTTCAAGACTCCTAGGGGGTATAATTATTACAGTGTAAAAAAAAGTAAAAATAAAATATAAAAATAATGAAAATCACCCCCACTTTACCTAGAACACATATAAAAGATCAAAAATAATGTGAAACACGTACACATTAGATACACCTGTGTTTGAAAATTCCCGATCTACAAACTTATATAAATATTTTTACTGCACGGTGAACACTGTACCAGGAAAAAAACAAAAAATCAAAAGAGCTATTTTTTTCACTATTTTGCCTCTCATAAAAATTTGAATAAAATTGGTAGAACTAAAAACTACATCTGGTACCACAAATAAAGATGTCTTATGCATCCCTGTACATGGAAATGTAAAAAGGTTATGGATGTTAGAATATGGCGACTCCAAGAATTTTTTTTTCAAAGTTTAGGATTTTTTTTAATGGGTTAATATGTAAAAAAAAAAAACAAAAAACATAAATTTGGTATCGCTGGAATCATACCAATCCACAGAATACAGGTGACATGTCATTTTGACTATACAGTGAATGCCATATAAACAAAGCCTGTAAGAATGTTGCAGAAACACAGTATTTCTCCAATTCCACACCATTCTGAATTTTTTTCCAGCTTCCCAGTACATTATATGTAAAATTAAATGCTATCAAGTACAATTTGTCTTGTAAACATTAAACCCTCATATGGCTTTGTGAGGGTAGGTTCACACTTGCTCTGGCACTCCGTCTGCCGTGAATCCGGAAACAAAGTTGGACATGCAGGACTTTGTGCCCGACAAAAAAACCAGGCTTTGCGGCGCAGAGGGTGTAAGCGCACACCCACGCATTACTTTAAAAACCCATAGAAGTGAATGGGTTTTTAAGTAAAGCGTCGCAAACCTTTCCCTATCCAGTTTTCTGACATTTAGGGCGGATTCGCGGCAGACGGAGTGCCAGTGCAAGTGTGAACCCACCCTGAGCGGAAAAGTAAAAAAGTTATGGGGTCTGGAAAGCAAGGGGTCAAAATCGAAAATCAAAAAAATGCTTGCGGCAGGAAGGAGTTAATACTTGGAGACATTTAAGTAGTACAGTAGTAGTATGCAGTTTCATGGTAACAATAGTGGTAGTGACCTTGCTGTTATTTGTAGTGAGTGTAGTGTAAATGCAGAAAAGTACTATATGCAGTTAAGTTTCTTCACTATTAGATAATAATTGAATTTATACAACCCACTATGTTAGGAATTAAGAGCAGCATTTATTGTATCAGAATTAGGTGCAGAACTTCTCTTAACCCATCGCAGACTGTAGATGGCATTCTCTCGCTTTCAAAAATTCACCTGCCAAGTAGAAAATGCTACAGTCAGACTTGATCACTTTCTATGGAAAACAGCCAATGTAAGCTCTTGTACTTTCTGGGGAATATATACTTTTCGGTATTTAGCAGTATGCATGCAAATGCTTGTATTGTGGCTCTGGTTGAAGAGGCTGTTTAAGTGGATTTTAATGATTATTAATAAAATCAAATATATTAGGATTAAATGGCTATTTCCATTTTAGCATTTTATGGCATATCCCCACAAAATGCCTTAAATATCCCACCTCTAGTACACCTATCACAACAACGGAATGGAAAGGTGGCTGCGCATGCTCAGCTCTCTCCATTTACTTCTATCGCAGTCCCCAGAGTAGCTGAGCAGGTACAGTTTTTACTACATTTCATAATTTTCTATTGTATTACAGCTAACATCTGGCTATGGTGTTTTTGCCGCAAAAAGAAAATAAAATTATGTCAGGAAAAATGCCAAAGAAGAACAGTTTTTCCTAAAAACATTATGTGTGACCCCACCCTTACAGGGTTAATTGATAGTAAAGAAAAAGTACAGACTTTTTTCTCTGAAATGGCACCACTCTTGTCCATAGGACATTTCTGGTATTGCAGTTTAACTCCATTCACTAAGAGGTTCTGCCACGAAAATTATTGCTGATCAGTGGAGGTCTGACCACTGAGACCCCCACTGATCCTGAGAATGGTGGAGATTTACCCTGGTTGCTGATGTAGACGTGGATGCAGAATGCGTGCCCCAGTACCATTCACTTTAGTGGGAGCACCAAAAATAGAAGTACAGTTCTCAGCTTTTTCTGGCGCTCATGGCATAACCCCTTTAATTATTAATCTTAATACACCCAAGTTATAGAGGGTGCATCGGAAGAAGTTGCTACCAGGCCCCAGAGCCCTGCGGGGGGCCCCATAACACATAAAATATACCACTATTCTAAATGGCACAAGGTAAGTAGGGACCCCATTACAGATTCTGAGTAGGGACCCAGGAGCTTCAGGCTAAGGCCCCACGTAGCGGGTCACAGCAAAAAAGCGCTGTGGGAAAAACCGTGGTGGCAAATGAATCAGGTACCCAAGCTGCCTGAACCCAAAACGAAACTCATCTTGGTAGGTTCCCCCATCTCTAATTGAGAGCCCTTTTAACATATATTTATCAGGTTTTTATGACCTTCTACACTGTATTAAAAAGCTTTTTTAACATAATTCAATAGTACAGATATATAGCTATACAGTCTGGATAATACGCTTAAATGGTCTGGCATAGAATGGTCTGAACTGAGCTTTAGGGCCTTCAAGGCTAACTAAGAAATTCCTTCCTTTTGTTACCCTCTATTTTCCATCTCGGTCTTCATGAAGAATGAGCACCGGCCACAGCAGCAATTCTTAGTTTCGGCAACAATTACGCTTCAGCTTTCCAATGACTCACCAAGACAGCTGTAAAAACTGAGGTAATGGACAAAGCAGCCATGCCAATACCTGAATATAGCTGTAATTTGTAATAAAGCTCAGCCAAAGTCAATTCTGTTGTCATGGCCAATACCATTGCTTTTCTTAGTTTTGGGTCTATGTCTGTGAATGCAGCCCTCAGTATAGCACCCACATAAGTGTAGGGGGCCATAATATACCTCCATTTCATGTCATACAGAGTCTCTCTGTCAGAAAAGTATCTGACAAAAATACTATTTTGGCATGCCCTCATGCTTTAGAGATTTACTCTTATAGACATGAGTGTGACTACTAGGCTACCAAGCATAGACGCTGCTATGGGGCAAAACAGATAAGATTGATATAATCATGACTATGGTGGACGAAGTGGAAAATTGAAGATTCTGTGTTTTACTATGGAGTCAAATAGCTACTGTACCTCTGCAGGGTCCATTATCCTTTCTCTGCAGCGATGCTCTGTGTACTCATTATTCCTGTGCTGTGACATCACTGTGTTGTAATTTTTTTGGATGGATTTCCTCTGTTGTGCTGTTAAGGTGTGTTCACAAGGTGGAAAATCATTTTCCGCTGCTGGAATTTTCGCCACGGTCTGCCGCGATGGGATGCTGATGCAGTGCATCAGCATTCCGTCGCGGCATCCTGCTCCTGATTAAGCCCGGATGAATGGGCCTAATCAGGGGCCCATCTCGAGCCGTGGGCACCGCGGGCGGAATCCGCGGCAAGATAGAGCAGGACGCTTCTTTTCTCCGCGTCCTGCTGCTGTCTCCACCTCCCATTGTTTTCAATGGGAGGCGGATTCGGAAGGATTCGGGTGGCAAATTCCTCCGTGTGAACACACCCTTACGGTGTGTATTAATTCCAAACTGTGACATCACTTTTTGTATGATTCCAATGATGCCATATCTTTGAATAGATTATCCTTGTACTGTGTGATATCACTGTGTATATTATCCTTTACTGTGATATCACTGTTTATTATCTTTATACTGTGACATCATTGTGTGCATTATCTCTGTACTATGGTATCACTGTGTACATTATTTTTGAACTGCGATATCGCTGCGCACATTGTCCCTGTACTGTGACATCACTGTGTGCATTATCGCTACAGTGTTATATCACTGTGTATATTATCCCTGTACTGTGACATCATTGTGTGCAGTATGCCTGTACTGTGACATCACTGTGTGTATTATCTCTGTACTGTGGCATCACTGTGTGTGTTATCTTTGTATTGTGACATCACTGTGTATGTTATCCCTGTACTGTGAGATCACTGTGTATATTATCTCTGTACAGTGATATCACTGGGGAAAATTTTATTAAGACTGGTGTATTATATCTCCCCACTGTGTACATTATTTCTGACCTGTGATATAGCTGTGTACGTTATTCCTGTACTGTGATGTGACATCACTGTGTACACACTTCCTGGTGTGCGATACTACTATGTACACTATCCCTGTACTGGATGCTTTCCCAACTTTTGGAAACCATTTGAGGAGAAACTGGTCAGTGGGCAAATTTATTCATGCAGTTATAGAGCCCTTTTCTGTGCAACACACGGTATTAGTGTCCTTTAAACAGTATAACGTCCTTCAGTGGTGCCCACACAGGATAATGTCTCTTTAGTGGTCACCACATACAGTTTAATGCCCTCTTAGTGGTCTCCACACTATAATGCCCCTTAGTGGCCTCCACACAGTGTAATGCTTATTTAGAGACCCTATGCTAACAGAAAAGGACTAAACATAGTGTAGGTCATGTGACACATAATGTGGCCTCTGGCATTCAATAAGTACCTGTGTGAATAGGAGCAGAGCTGTAGAACTCCTGTGCCACCACTATACAGGGGACACAGCCTTCTGACTTTGTCTCCTGTATAAGTCCCAGTAACAGAGGCTACCCGAAACACCTGAAACACCTCCCTTAAAAGACCACTTTTTAATGCAAATTGGATGGTCATTTCAAAGAAGTTTTATGGTATCACTGAGAACACCTTTAGGCTAAAGCCCCACATAGCTGCATGCAGCAGAAAAAAATGCTGCGTAAAAAATGTGTTGGAAATGCATCACGTTTTTTTCTGCAGCATTTTTCATTAGATTTTCGCAGAGTTTTCCTCTGCGGACTTTTTCCCCCTACTATACCTATACGTAAAACGCCAGCGTTTCCACAGCTATAATTGATATGCTGTGATTTACAAAAACGTAAGTGTTTTTAAAAACACAGCTGCAGATTTTTTTCTGCAATGTGTAGATGGTATTAGCCAGAATCCCATTCACTTTGCAGATACTGTAAAACACAGCGTTTTCACAACGTGGGGCTTCAGCCTGAGTGTGATGTGTAGTTCACCAATATTTACCAATGCAACTTGTCAGTCATTTCTACCAGCAGCAAGCTGTATACTGACTCCTCCTTGTTAACCTCACAAAATTCAATACCAATGCAAATAGGTGCAAGGTGCACCTCTCCCCGTCATGCAAGTAGCAATTGTTGTGCCTGCTCTGAACTGCTGGCCGGCTGCATGACGAAGAAAAAAACCCGATGACAGTTTCTGTCATTACCATGCGTGTTTCTGTCTGGAACTTGTGCCATTTACAGTAGAAGTTGATTCTAATGAAGATAATTTGGCTTAGACGGAGCCAAAATTCACATCTGTAGGTGATTTATTCCTCATTTAAACCCCTCTTCTATTTTCCCATACTTAGGTAAGACATGCTCACAAAAAGAAAAATATGAGCGAGGGAGGGAGGGTGCAAGAGTTCACAGGCGGGAAAAAATGTAAAAAATCATCTGTCATTTTATAAGAAAAATATATGAAGAGAAAAAGCACACACACATATAAACACATGTACATTGGCTGCTGCTAATGATAGATAAATAATGGACGCCTATATATCATCCTGGACTGTTTTCATTATTCACTATTGTTGCTATTACGGAAAGATAACAAAAAAGGGTTTATGTATTTTATGAACTTTTTTGCTATTTTTCTAAGAACTCACACTTGGCTTTTTCATACAAGACCTTGGCTTGGCGTTGTCTGGAGTAAGAATTTTTTTTTTATAGGTCTGTTGTGATTGGGGGCATTCCTGCAAGTTCAGACCCATAGAAATGCATGAGGCCTTACTATACATACCTATGACCTATTTTTTTTTTGGTTGGATTTTATATAAATGCAACAGAAAAAAAAATCTGATATGTTCCATCTTTTATAAAAGCTTTGTTTCTAGAAGAGTATGGGGGATATTTATAAAGATTATTCAATGCTAATCTTTATATTACCTGCGCTGGCGGAAGAGCATCCTCATTTATGTTGAAGTGCACGCCACTCCAGGCCATGTGTCTGTGCTGAAATCTACTTCATCTTGTAGCTGGCGTAGATTTCATTGATCATTTGTGGCAGTAAACTGGTGTCAATGATAATAAATGTAGCGCAACTTTCTTTTTCATTAAAGTGCAAAAACAAGAGTTGCAACTTTTTTTTACATCAGAAATCTGGTGGAGCCACTATAATGAATCTCCCCCAATAACTTCATAATATATCTCTATCCAGAGACGCCGTATGGCTGAATACAGAGTGCCCCAACCACAGCAGACATCACACAGACACCTGTCAGTGAGAGTTTGAAAGTGTAAAGGTACATGCACACAATCAGGATTTACATACAGAAAATCCACAATGAAATATGCTTATATTCACAGATATCTGTACAGAAAATACAAACCAATTGGCGTGGATTTTCATTACGGTGTAGAATTTCCAAATCTGTGCAGTAAGTCTGCATGTAATTCTGATTGTGTGCATAATGCCCTAATAGAGTATTTTTTATTGCATGTTGTAGTGGGTATATAATTGGAAAACCAGGTGCTTTCTTGGGTTGGAGTAAATATCCCATCAAAGAACCTGCTTAGTGATACATGTAACATTATATTACATATTATATCAAGCAAAAAAATAGTCATGGATTTATACAGTACCATGATAATAGATGAAAGATTTGTAATGTTTGTGCTGTTTGATGGCATGAACTTTCTACTTAGTATATCTTTGTAATATGACAATGTGGCATAGTACTGCAAGTGAACATGTCTTTTCTCATACTAAACAACCCTAAAGTAAAATAACAAATGTAATAAATGTTACATGAGTATAATAACGTTGAAGGTTGGAGACAAAGATATACAAACATCATTGTCCTTGCATAGTACCATATTTAATAACGTTCCCCACCAGACAACCATTTCACATATGTTGTTCACCAGCAACTCTAGCCCTGACTCTTTCATCTTAAGTATAAATCCTATTCATATTCCTGACAAGTGAAATATACAAAGGTACGGAATTAAAGGAGCAAGCCCATTGCTGATTATTTTTGTAAGTAGAAACAATGGTTTGGCATATATTTAACTCTTCCACTGCTATGGTGGTCTCTCTGAAGTTATATGGCTCCCAATATATAAACAGTTAATGCCATCTGGTGGAAGATCAGAAAGGTACATGAAACCTTAAATGCAAATGTTTATACGTAGATCCCTTTCTATCAAACTATGATTTTTTTTCCTTGTCAGTTTGACTGAAATATACATTTAAAATGTAATATTACAGAGATTGAAAGATGAATGATGGTGATGGTATGGGAATGAAAGTAGGAAGCATAGTGTGACATTTTTTTATATATGGGATGTTTTTGTATGTTTAAATTCTTTATTAGAATATTTTAATAGGAAAGCTACTGTCTAATAGATTTATTGTGTATTTTATGTGTCTTTAATTATATATATATATATATATATAAAAAATATTTATTTTTTTAATGCAACATGAGTTTAAGATCAAGTATCCAAATAAGGGATATTCTAAAAATATAATAATAATAAAATGATGATAACAAAACAATAACATTTAAAATCAAAATGAATGAATTAATAATAACTAAATTATTTACTATTTATAATTATAGTATATTTACGCTAAATATAATTTTACTATATTCATACTAATATATATATATATAAATAATATATGCATTGCAAATATGTTCATTTTATTGTTTTGTTTTATTATATTATTTATCATTAATATTTCTATTTAATACATTTTATACATTTTTGTTCTGTAAATTAATGACTCTGCAGCCATGTTTAATGAATGTTTAATAATATTTTGTACCAAATCATGTAAAACTATTGTAATACAATATTCATTTTTATTCCTTAAGTGCTAAATCAGTATTTACTTTGGTTAATTTTACATTAAACTGTCATTATGAGAATATTTGTAAATTATTTTACATGTAATATAATGACATAATCCATGTTGTAATCTGATAGTTTAGGGAATTAACAATTAAATGGCCACAAATTGAAAGTAATATAGACTAATATTTCTTGGTTCTAGAATTTTTTGAATGCCTAGGTCAACAAATAATGGCATTTTGTTGTTTATATATATATATCACATTTCTTAGCAAGTTTAAAGTTGTCTGAAGTGCAAGAATAAGGATTTTGAACAGTTGATTTATTTTGGTTTTTTTTTTTCTCTATGAAACAGAATATAAAAATGTTCGGGATATTTTAATTACAAATTCTAGTTTTAAAGCAAGATTTTTCCTTTATTCCTATTTCTTTATTTATTGATATAATAAAATAAATTTCCTTAACCAATTTACATTATTAGTATTATTGTCTATTCCTTGTATAAAATTACACGCCTTTTGTATTAGTCCTTTTATACTCAGTATGAACATTGTGTAATAATAATATTAATTGTATTATATTAAATCCTAAATGTATAAAAATACATAAAATATCATGCAAATAATATTGTTTTATTACTTTCTGCTCTACACAATTTTTAGTATAAAGGAAATTCGAGATTTGAATTTTAAGAATAAAATAAGTTACAAAACAATGTAGCAAAGATGTTATGAATATGATTATGTTTTATGACGTTACACTATTAAATGTAAGAATGGTATTGTAAATACGGCTGAGCAACTAAATGCATAAACACAAAATAATAAAATAAGTAGTTTATCTGAATTTTTTTAAAGAATTAAATACATTTACCTACAGGGTGCTTTGTATTTTACCTTGTTACTAGAGATTATTGTAGTACATTGCATCTAATTTTTAAGACAAGAAAAACAATTATATTTTTATCTCCATATATATATATATAATTATATGTATAATATGATATATGTATATATAATAATATGTATATAGTCATTCAATTATAAATATATCAAATAATAAATAATATTCTAGTCATGTCATGATTAATGTGATATTTTTGAATATAGAAGTTCATATTCTTTATTGATAATTAACTTTACCTTACACATTTACATTTTAATGATAAAAAATTATTATTTCTAACCAAAGTAATGGGATTTATAAGTTGTTTCTTCTCTGCTGTCACACAACTCTATCTTGTATCTGCAAAGTTTGTAACCATAGTTGTATAGATGTTAGGATATTTTCTTAATGATGACCAATGCTTATTATGTAACTTTCAAGGTTCTTATTAAATTAGATGAAGTCACATTTTATTCATTACTTATGAGAAATAGGGAAGGTTTAGAATATATAAAATATGGTTCTGCCCCATTGATTGCTCCTTGTCCAATAAGCATGCACTTTAAAAAATTATGATTTATATTGGGTTTAAATATTCTAAACATCAGTTCTTTAGAAAAATTGATGTGACTGTTCAACAAAAAATAAGTAAAAAGTGTCACATAAATGATAGAGTTATAGGTTATAGGGATGATCTATAACCAAGTAACTAGTAAAGAAATAAATATATAGTGCAAATACATTAATGATATAGACTACAGATACATAGTTACCTTTTCTGACACTAACCTGGGTAAACCTGAATATAAGATAAGCTAAAGAGTCCATATTTTACAACCTCCCTCTTTATTTAGCGTTTAGGGAAAATACCATCAGTGCAAGGTGTCATCTGTAGATAACAAGTGGGGTGACAGATATGATCTGATATCAAAGATCTGCATGATACCATCTAAATGTCACACCTAGAAATGCTTGCTGCCCTTTGCACAGTGTGCTAGTCCCTCTCCCTGCAGACTATTCCTTCTCTCAGTGACACTGTAGGCAGGGAACAGATTTCCTTAGAATGACAGGAATTTTAAGCCATCCCTTTGCTATTTCACAATGATTAACATTTATTGAACCCATAAAATGATCGCCGGCTTCTCAAGTGTCCACAAAGTTGTAAGCTGTTAGACAGGTGAGGTTTAGAACTTATTGCATTCACTAAAATATTGCGTCATGTGTCAAAGATTAACCAGGATGTTCTGAGAAGGGTCCAGGGGAAAGTGTGGGGCATTTTCTACTACAGTAAGCAAGAGGAATTTATGACAAGAACCAAGCATGTGAAAAGCTTCACGAAATGAGTGTCACTGTATGGATTTTTTACTGTAATTGAAAGTTTTTGGTTGAGGCCACTTGTTGCAGAAATGCATAATTGTTTTGGGCCTTGTGCAATTGCAGCAGAATTAATTATTTGGCTGCGTTTTACAGATGTCATGAGATGTCATTTAATCTCATCCCCATATTATGGAAAAAAATCGCTGTAAAAAATGCAGGGTATTCAAAAATGTGCATTTTTGAAAAATGCAGCATGTTATTTTTTCCTGTGAAAATACTGTGTTTTTCCTATAGACTTACGTGAGGGAAGGAAAAACAGTGATAAACTCAAGTGTTTTTGAGATTGCATTTTCCTCCATGTTTTCCTTGCATTTTTTAGCTGCTTTTCGCTATACATGGCCATAGGCTCACCCTAAATTCACACAACAGTGCAAATCGGCCGTGTGATAGCCATGTTTTTAACAGTTGTCATGTAGCCACATTAATTTCACTGTCTGAAACCTCACAGCGCCACCTTGGGTGCAAAACTGCCGTGAAAAATGGATTTTTACTTACAGTCGTTTTGCACCATGGTCATGTAAGTGTAGGACTCAGGACTTGCACTTGTGGATCTTTTTGTGAAAATGTGGCAAGTTTTCAAGGCAAATGGTGAAATCCTCAGTGAAAATGTGAAAGTGACATTCTGTAGATTTAAAAACCACATGGCAGGTCAATTTCCGCACATATTTATACAGATTTTTTCCACTTTTCTACTATTGAAAAATTCTGTAGAAATTCTGCATGTTTAAGCCTTGAAAGGACTTACCTTTAAAGATACCGTACAAGCCAATTGGAATATGTTGAGCGATCAGATGTAGCAAAGCAAAGTTTATATGTAGCAGAGCTGAATTTGTCTTTTCTCACAAATGATATAGAGGAGAATTGTTAACTTGTTATATTGAGCCTCAAATATAAGTGACAAAGTCACCCTTACTATACCTGTATATTAATAATGTCTAATAAATATCTATTACAATAAACTCTTTGATATATGTAATTTATAATTCATGTTTGTCATGGTACAAAAATAAATCCGCCATGTGATTCCACATACAAATCATACAACTATTATAAGCTGTTATTGATAACATTATTTCCAGACTTTTCTCCCACTTTCCAGTCGTATTTTGTTACTCATGAACAGCGGTGTATTCAGTCCTCCATCTGCAATGACTGGCCTTACACCAGCCATGTTTTCCTCTGGACTGATGTAGCGATTGAGAATTAATCACCCTGTCACGCTGTATATTATCATTAGGGAGTGTCAATTTACTGATATGTTTTGGTTCACAAGTGATGTTAGTACAGTATCCAGCCCAGACACATATACATATACAAGGATAATATTTGTCTTACTCTCATGTGCCAACATTTTTCCTAAATTGCAGAAATAATTTCTATACACAAACTTATTTCAGAATTATTTATTTCTCGACTAATATTAGTGGAAAGTTTATGTCATGTTTATACATCTTTAGTATTCTTCCTGCCCTAGACCTAAAAAAAAAGTTCCCAATAAAGTTTTGAGTAACTTTGAGATACCATGAATTAGGACTTCACAGCAATTGTCATCCTACCAGGGAAAATAGATGAGAGCGTTGTCAGTGAGAGTTAATGCAACATTTCTCTGTCATAAAGAATATTGAGAGAAGTATCAGAAGCATCAAAGTAAAAAAATGGCAAAATAGGTACGGTATTTACATATTAATGGATTGAAATTATGCCCCCTAGTGGTAAAAGTAGCCTAACTGTAAAATAAAGAGTCTTGACTTTCATAGGACGAAGGTAATAAATTATGCGTGAGAAATAAATTATGTTTTTTTAAGGTTTGAAGGCATTTTCTCAGATTTCTATATTGATGACTAATCCTCAATATGAGATCAGTGGGGATTCTACTCCCGGCACCACCACTGGCCAGCTGAGGGGGCTGCAGTGCATGGGCAAACATTGTGGTCTCTTTAATGTATAGCAGGCACAATGCCATGCATTTTATAGTGGCTGTGTCTGGTATTGCAGCTTAATCGAGTCAATTGAATGGGACTGAGCTACATAAGAACCATGTGACTAGTGGATGTGACAACTTAGGCCTTATTTACATGACAGTGCAGTTTTTCACAGATCCAAGGTCCTTGAAATTGGTTCATTGAAGCCCCATTGAAAGAGCTTATTCACATGACAATGAATAACGGATGTTTTAAAATCCATAAATATCTATTAATGTCTATTGTAGTCTATTCTCTATTTAATGTCTATATAGACCTTGTCAACTTTTTTTTTTTTAAATGTTCCATTAAAAAATAGACATGTGAATAGACTCATAGACATTCATTGTTTTAAATACAGCTGAGTGTTGGCGGTTTTCCTCTGCTGTGTGAATAAGGCTTTAGTCACTAAGGGGCCTCAGGGCTCACCAGACCCTTCAATCAGATGATTGGCGATGGTGCTGGGAGTCAGATCAACACCGATCTGATATTACTGAGCTATCCTAAACATAGGACATCAATATCAGAATCCTATAAAATTCTTTAACTAAGGCTGGGTTAACATGATCCCAGTTGTTCCATAGACTTAGGGCTATATGATATCTCTGTATAAATGCTGAGTTGCATCTATAGAATTGTGGGAGTGTGCATCTGTAGACATAGCACAGAGCCATAGCTAGTGCACCACCATAAAGACTTCTTAAATACTTGCAATTCAACAGACTTCAGCTGGTTCCAATGAATCATTTTGGTACCTAGCCATGAAGCTTCTCATTGGGATATTGCTTATTATTGGCCATATTTCTATACATTTGTTACACAAATGACCATCATAACGTACAGCTTTCCCTGTGAGCTGATCCTGCCGGCTGTGTTACAGTTACAATGTACACAAGTTATGTAGGGCAGCGTGTACTATACAGTGCATGCAGCACCATTGTGTTTACAGTGTATCAAGTCATAATAATGGATTATGATGCATATTAATGAAGGCATATGGAAGAAACAATTGGAGGTAAACACAGTGCGTTTCTAGAGCTTTCTGAAATGAACGGACCACTAAAGGCCGTTTTCTGTCTTGATTAATCTCATAAGATTGACAATGGAGGAGTATTATTACACTTCTGTTATGCAGATCACTATGTCCTGTATTGTTTGGTGATATCATTGTGTCTCCTACAGATTCAGATATACTGGATTGGAAAACAACATTACATCACATTATCAGTTTATAGTAACTTTCAATAGGGTTGAGCACTAAATTATGTCTAGTGTTGATAGATTTTAGAAAAATTATAAAGCGGAATTTTCAATGAATTTTATTTTCAGTACCAGTGATCAGAAATAAGACTCTGAACACCTTGTTGCAGTGTATTTTAAATTTTTTCTACATAATTAATCTACATAAAAAGTTGTATAACTTATTAAAGAAGAAAAATCAAACGGAATTTTTTAAAAAGGCACACAACACTCTATCATATCATATCATATCATATCATATCACCATCATTACATTTATTTCGATACTCCATGTAGACCATACCCTATTTTACTGATAAAAATGCAACCTGCAGACCACAGCGAAACAATCATGATTTTAGTCGTAAATAAGGTGCAAACATTAAACTGTCTCAAAAAAGTGCAAAATAATGTTTTTGTGCAAATAGCTTTATAACTTATTATTTACCTTGTACTGATTATACACAAAGCTGCATTCAGAATTCTTCAGACTGCAGAGCTGAAATCTACCAGCATTCTTTATACCACGCACTGTCCCATTGCATGGCAGGGGTTCAGCTATGTTGTTAGGCTTGATGTTAAGGCATCTCTAGACTGTAATACAAGCTTAGGACCAGTGCAGATAAATAATGCAAAGCATTTACAATTTTCTCAACTGTTTATGCATATTATATGTAGATTATATGTGTATACCTAGCCTTTTGAGGCTGAAGACACAAGTTGAGTTTTTGTTGCTTTTTTGGCACATATCTTGCTGCAGTTTTTTTGAGCCAAAACCAGGAGTAAATCCAAAAGGAATGGGGAATATAAAACAAGTACTTGTACTTCTCCTTCCTACTTGGCTTTGGCTCAAAAAAACACTGTAAAATCTGCACCAAAAAAAAAAAAAAACATGTTTCTTCAGCCTAAAACTTGCTTTTCTATGCTTTAAAACATGTGTAGTTCACGTATTTTATGTAGTTTTTGTTACGGATCCTTGTTGGGGGTTTTTTTCTGTGACATTTTGTTCATTTATTTTTCTGGTGTATTTGAAGATCTATGGAAAATCTTATGTAGAAAAATGCTAGAAAACACCATACCTAGCGCATGCTGTACAGAACATTTTGGTAAAAAAATGGAAACAACACTGCAAAAATGCCTTCAAAAGCAAAGGTAAACAGTGTGTAAATAATATCAAGTAATATTGGTATATTGGGCTGCATATAAGGTTGACAGTTGTATGTAAATTCATGGACAGTCTGTAAAAAGGGGGCGTAGTTCCAGTGTCTATGCCACAAAATGAATTTTTGTGAGGTTGGTGGTACAGCTCTTTTCATGCTTTCTCTGTTTTGTACACTTAACATATGCAGGTAAAGTTTCAGATATTAAAAGGATTCCTGGGACAGAGGCCAAAAAGTGCTATCACTCATAGGGATTAAAAAGCTGTATACCTTACATTGTACGTTTTTAGCTGGATGACTCTGTATAGAATAGTGTTAGAAATCCCTATGCATTCCACCGAACAGAGGCTAAAAGAACTCTCTTTGGCTTCTGCTGGCATAATGAGGCCTATATAAGGCTGTATAAGGCTAGGTTCACATCTGCACACAGGTCTCCATAGTTTGGGTTTGCTGGGAAACCTGAACAACAGAGAGCCGGACTGCTATAACAGTGGTTACCCGCTGACCCCATAGACTATAATGGGGTCCACCGGGTGTCTGTCAGGTGTCCACTGTTTTTATATTGAAACCGGTGGGCAGAGAGAAAAGTCCATCATGCAGGATTTTTGTCTTCGCCAATTTTAGGTGGTTTGTGGGGTGGAGTCTCCACCCTTGCCTAACATGTGTACCTGGAGCTTTCCTGACACAAACAGTAAACTTGATCTGCAGATACAGTGTGAAAAGTCTCTACTTGAGCAAGTAAAGATTGTGTTACAGCTTACAATAAATGCTTGCAACGAGTTCACATCATTATACTGAGCTGTAGACACATCCTACTTATAATCTACTGTATACATACCCCGTGTGTTTTTGTTACAAACTAGAAGAAAAACCCCATAGACTGACACATAAAAATAAAATTGAACTTACATATGAACAACTTATAAATATTCTTCCATGTTTTACTGATACTTTTTTTTTTTGTTGCAGTTTATGGTGTTTTTCTTCTTGCCTCCATCGTGTGGCTCTCTCGTCCTCTTTTTCACAAGCAGACTGCACTTTAAACCACTTGTGCCCTTGCACTATCCCTTCATTGTTTGCTTTGTTCCCTCTTAAAGCTTTCACAGTGTCCTTGCTTTGCAAACACAAGCCTGGAGTACAAGTCTGGTGGTGTGTCTGGACTACGTGTAGTGCTGAATATTGCCCGTGCGCTTGTAAACAGTCCATTGTTTTGTCTTGAGACAGCACATAAAATGAGTTTGTGATCTAGCTTGGAAAATAAGTTGTTATTTTGGTTTATAGCACTTGGTATAACTTGAGGATAAGTATTTAGTGCAGTTTCAAGCCTTGATTACCTTTGTGATAAAATCATGTAATCCCCTTCTAAGCTCTGGCTAGAAGGACTAAGCTGGAAATGGTATTTCCTATTTGTTTTTAGCTTTATAACTTAAGATAATAAGATTGATACTTCCTCAAACAGTAGTGCACTGGGACGGGTTAGAGGGCACGGGTGGAAGTAGGAGGCCATGACAGCTATTTTGTCCAACTCCTCCATATTCTTGCAAGATTGGCTTGGCCCAACTCAACTGGCAGAGGGGAGAAAGCTACCGCCAGACTCTTCTAATGGTGGTTTTGCCCCCAAGAATAAAAAGATTAGGCAGTTGAAACTGCAGCTGCCCTATCCGTATCTCTTCAGACATCTGCTGTCGAGGGAGAATTGGGAGGACCCCATGCACCTTAGATGGTCACCCATCTAATGTGTATGGCCGGTTTGAAGGAGTTGTCTGAGTCCCATGGGTAATGGATACTAATGACCTACTCCTTGCTGATCACCGGAGTCAGCTACTGGAAGCTATATACACGGCATACGGCCTGAAGGAGCTCTGCTCCTATTGAAGTGAATGGCTGCAGTTTACAGAGCCGGACGATCTATACAGTTCCTCCTTGTAACACAAGTGCCGTCTTCTACTCCTACACTCCTGGCTACCGAGATCTCTAGGGGCTACTCAATACATTGTATTATCAGTATCGGCTCCAAAGCAACTGCACAAGTAGTTGTGTAAAGAAATATTGGGCTGTGTTCACATTCACCTCTGTCACTGATTACATGAAAAGTAACCATCAAAATAGTGCAGCATGCCAAGGTACTTTGTCCAATAACATGGGGGACACTATAATAGAAACCTGACGGATCCTGTTACAGTCAACAAGGTTTGTCAGGTGCCTTTAATGTCCACCATGTGTCCATCAGAACAATGGAAATGAGATGTGAATTGAGCTATACTGGTTCTGGTTATGTTCACCTATCCATTTGATGAAAATGAAACTTGCTATCATTGTATTGTTAGACCTGTCTGGATTACAAATGACACACACATCATTTCAGCCATATTTTTTTTTTTGCAGATTATGTTTTAAAAGTAAATTTCCAAATTCACTATTTATTATTTTATTTATAAATAAATAAAATACATAAAAAATACATACATAATACACAAATACAGGAACAATCCTCTCCTTTCCACCTGCTTTAGAAGTCCACCACTCACTTATACACACCCAATAATCTGTGACACTACCCCTCCCGGGAGACCCCTTTAGGCTAAACCCCCACCCCCACCCCAAGGTACAGAAACGTAGCTTAAAAAAATGTTGCTGGAAAAAAATGTGTTTTTCATTGAGTTTTTGCTGTGTATTTGTCTGCGTTTCCCCCCCCCCCCATTAAATATATAGGGAAATGACACACAATTCTGCAGCTAAAATAAAAAATTTTCAAAACGCAGCTTTTTTAGCACAATGTATGGATGAGATTAAACAATATTATATACTATATTACACTATAATCTATCTATCTATCTATCTATCTATCTATCTATCTATCTATCTATCTATCTTATAACATTATTGATGGCACATATGCTGGTACAAGGAGGGAGATTGGGCTGAGTTTTTGTCTCCTGAAACTATTTCACTTTCCCTTGTGCCATGTGTTTGCTTATCCGGATTCTATACGGGGGTCTCCTGTTCCTTATTTCCTCACCTCTAATTCCAGTCTTCCACTGTCTATATATATGTGACCCCCCTCAGAGCCACGTTCCCCCCACCACCTCCTTAAACTCTGGTGTTCTTGTGCTAATGTCTGAGGACATCTCACTTCATCTGTCACCAATTCTGTTCGCCTCTCCAGCTGTCAAAACAGGGGGTGTCTTTTTCATTCCAACTCACAAAGTACCAAAGAGGGAAAAGGCTTTAATGCTTGTGTTTGGACACAAGCAATTATCACTAATTATTGTTTTTCTTTTGAGACTGCCTGTCTTGCCAGAGAGCCAGCAGATGAACATACCATAATCCTCCCTAGTCGGTTGATCTCAGTGGGTTTTGCTGACCAGTCCTGGTGAGAAGCTTTGTGCCTTTCATCTCAATGTGAGTTAAGAGCTCATTCAAACTCATTGCGATGGCAGAATTAATCCCACAGTCCAGTCTTTCATTGCTTCTAGCCCTCCATTAATAGATTATATATGCTATGGATTCTTTTTTTTTTTTTTTTTTTCGGCAAGACGTAGAACATGTAAAGCTAAAGCATCTCAGAATTACCAATAGTTTGTCTTGTGGCCTCCCCCAAATACAATCAAGTGGACTGTCACTGATAACCTTATATGACCCTATAATACAATGAGCAGAATATACAAATTACATTCCATAGCCATAAAAATTCATTACCTGGTTTTTAGCCAAGGTCACATGACTTTTTTTGTAATGTATGTACAGATCAGCGAATTGAACCAGATTCAACCCAACTTTTACAAAGTTTCAGGTTCGACTCGAATCTGAAACTTTGGGGGTTTGCCAACTGTGAACCAAAAATTAAATTATTATATTTTGAGGACTCTTCAGACCTCAGAGTATAATGGGTAGAGGCCAACAGTTATACGCACCTTTCCTCACCTCTCCTGGGCATTCTTGCAGTTCGCTCGGGTCCTCTTCTAGCCTCCTGTGTGAAGTCATGCGCCCCAAAGATACTGATGTGGCCCAATCACATGGGGTGCGCTGACATCATGATGACTCTTTAGACTGAATAACCATCTGGACCTGAAACTAAACAAATCTTCAACGGTTCGCCATCTCGAAATGTATGTGATAGCCGTCATCTGGGTAATCTGAAATCCTCTGTATCGTAATACACAAATTTGATGCTGATAAAATTATCTGTATTATCACAAATAAATAAAAATTGGTGCGGACATAGAAAATGTGTGATAAAATAGCATGCATTCTTACTGCAAAGTATAATTTTTTTAACCCCTTCCTGTTGCAGCCATTGTGCATTTTTTTTTGTTCGCTCAGCACATTCCAAAAATCATAACTTTTTTATTTTGCTGTTCATAGGAGTCATAGGAGTGCTTCTTTATGCAAGATATTTTTTTTTCCATTTTTATGGTGCTCCTCATGTGGTAAAAATGATGTACTACCTATAATTTTCAGAGTAGCATAACAGTTATTATAGTTTTTAATGGTTTAATAGCTTAAAAAAATGTTGAAAAAAACTAAAAATTTTTGAAACACATAACTTTCAATATTTCTGTGTATGTGGCACATACACAGTCCTGCGGCCTACATTGACAGCTCAGCCGTATGTGCATTTGAACATACAGTTGAAAGAAGTGATCGCTCACTAACAG
The DNA here is from genome assembly GCA_947044405.1 of Leptodactylus fallax. Classification (NCBI taxonomy): domain Eukaryota; kingdom Metazoa; phylum Chordata; class Amphibia; order Anura; family Leptodactylidae; genus Leptodactylus; species Leptodactylus fallax. The sequence continues at coordinate 6,611,096 of CAMRHE010000071.1, read as the reverse complement.
GGAATCCTGTACTGGATTCCCCATAAGTGAGCGATCATGGCGACGGCGCATGTGCCAACTGAGAGGGCTCTGCGTGCCCTCTCTGACAAGCGTGCCATAGGTTCGCCATCACGGCCATAGACCAATATTGAACCTATTAAAGGCCCCATAACTTTTAGGGCATCATCTGCTGCAAAAATCTGAGAATAAATTGACCTTCTGTAGATTAAAACCAGCAATACAGGTCAGTTTCTACCATATTTTTTTTTGCACCATGCTTCTACTATAATGCGTTGTGGATTGTCCACTTACAAATCTAGACAGAAATAACTCAGCATATCCAACCTTAGTGGGTGTACACTTAGGGATCTTGTTATGGAGTAAGAGAGATTTGATGCAGCATAGGCTGAGGCCACATGTTGTGGAAAGCTGCCTTTTTGTTGCAGATTTTTCTGCATTTTTTTTGAGAGCTAAGAGCATACCACCCAACTTTCAGAGGACAGAAAGAGGGACAGAATGTCGACGGCATGCCCATGCATAGTGCGCTGCTGCAAATTTAGCCCCACCTACTTCTACATTGACTCCGTCCATTCCCATCCATTTCTCTTTGTGCTCCCTCACAGTTTAATGCTCCTACAGTCACCCTAACAGTAACATATGCCTCCACATTATAATGTTCCCCTCCAATTGCCCCCACAGTATAAAGTTCCTCCCCTGGTGCACTCACAGTCACCCTCCAGCTGCCCCATAGGTTAATGTCTCCCTCCAGCTGCCACCAGTTTAATTTCACGCTTCAGCTACCTCCACAATTTAATGTCCTCCTCCAGTTGCCCCAGTAAGTGTCCCCTTCCAGTTGCCCCCAGTTTAATGTCCCCATCCAGTGACCCCCACAGTTTAATGTCCCCTTCCAGCTGCCCCAGTTTAATGTCTCCTTCCACCTGCCTCCAGTTTAATGTCCCCCTCCAGCTGCCCCCACAGTTTTTACATAAAAAACACTAACACTCACCTCTCCTCACTCCCCTGCTACTCTGGGAAAGCGGTGTGCTTTTCTTTGTGTGTTCATTTTTCTGCACTGACTATAATGATAAAAAATGTAAGAAATCATTTTTTGCAGTAACCTTTTACGTTCTACCAAAAAAGTTCTAGAGCCATAAACTTTAAAGAAGAGTTTCTTTCTGAGTGAACATCTTTGATGTCCCTTGTATCAACAAGAAAAATGAATGGCATATATCAAAGCAAGAGCATAGACAACATTGTCTAAAAAATATATAGATGTCCAAATCTGAATCTAATACAGACAGGTTGTTCCAGCATTAGTATCAATTCCTGCTCATGGAAGACTTGAATGAGCTATAAATGCTCGAATAAGGAAATAAATGTTACTACTCACAGATGGTGGTGATATGTGTTGGTAGTCTAAAATAGTCTACAAGAAACATCCCCTCTGGCAAGTTCAGATTCGGTGCAGTTGTTTTATAAGAGAAAGATGTTAGCATAGTGAACCGACACTACTTTATCCAATTAAGAGGTCAGATAATAGATTACATGTAATTCACAACAGGTGGCGTGTTAACCTGATCTATGTAGAACAATCCTACAATCTACACATTGAGACAATTTATTAGTTTTGTCAGACATAAAGAAGTCACAAAGGGATTGCTCTGGAGATATAAAACCATAGTCTACCTAGACTGCAAAAGCACATGTCTGCCATATAAACAATGGTAAAAAAGTGTTGTTGGTTACAAATGCCATCATTTAGAATAAACATGGTGTATTTATGCAAAAACATTGTTTCTAATCAGTGTTGTACTAAGATTCTTTAGGCCGTCAAGTTAAAATGATTCTAGGGTCCACCTTCCAACAACCAGTAACAAATAGACCATAGTACCCTTCTACTGGACCATTATTGTATTAGAGCCTGGACACACTGGAGGATCTTCTTAGTCTTTGAGATATGTTGGCCATTATACAGCATACCTTAAAACTTTGTTATGTTTTATAAAGTACACAAAAGTGTGGAACATGGCAAGACATCAAATACCTTACTGCCCTCTATTTTATAACAAAAAACAAAATATCTTGTCAATCTATTATATAATTTTTTAGTTTTGGTATTCATACACACACAAACTGTTGTGAACTCACAGTATTGCTGGCCATAAACAGTAGACTTTAGACTCTGCCATCGCTTGTCTGAAATGAACTGCGGTTGGTTGTTTGTATGGCCAAGTGTTCCCAACACATGAACAACTATGAACCTTCTGATAAATATCCAACACAACAGATTTTGGTTCTCACCAACTTTAGTTGATAATTGGCTGTATAGGATGAACTTTCAAGGTTTATGTACGAACAACCATTTAATCTGTAAGGCCAGCTAATAGCATAAACTACATATAAGTGTACACTTTTGTGTACACTATTAAAGGGAACCTGTCAGCAAGAACTGATCCCTCAAACGAGCCCAACCCCACAAAGCAGCTGGAGAGTGTAAAAATGATCCCTTTCTTATGGCCTAGCATTTCTGTAATGTATAGACAAATAAGTTTTATTCCATATTGTAGTTAGTTTTGCACCTGAAGGTTGTGCACGTCTTATTCCCCTGGTGCTTGCACAGAATGCAGAAGTAGCCAAGGAACATGCACCCCAGCGGACAGCACAAAATCAGCAGCACACCACCATTGGACACACCACCATTGGACACACCACCATTGGACACATCAGTGTGGCGCATGTGCCAGGTCTTCAGTGATGTCCCTGTACAAGTTAGTGAAACCACAAGGGCCACTTGGGAGAGTCTAAAGCCGGACTTTATTGGTTGACTCTCCACCCCTTGACTTTACACAAGTTATTTGCATATTGAATAAAATATATTTTTTATACATTACAGAAAAAATGGGCCATAAGAAGGGGATTATTTTGACACTCTCCAGCACCTTTATAAGGTACTGGAGCTGATTTAGGGTGTCCTTCCTGCTAAACTCAGACTTCACACTATTGTGACCTCGCGATAGAAGACAGCCTATAAAACACAGACATCATTGAGATATCCTTTTATTAGAGCACAGCCTATAAATACAATTACATTTATGAGACACATAAACTGTATTGTGGCATCATTACAATAGTCTATAAATACGCACACTTTGTTGTGACATTATTGGAATAAAGTACAGCCTATAAATGTATCTGCGCTCAAACACTGACCATAATAAAACGCAGCATCTTACGTTGTTATGTTACCATCACAAATAGCCCATAAAACACCCACATGCACAATGTTGTCATACAATCACAATAAAAGGAGGCCTATAAATAGACACAAACTTCTTAGACTTCAAGTATCTAAATGTTTAGAAATAACCTTTGGAATAAAAATCCACATAACTACATGGAATATCATCTACAAACACCTAGCGATTGTGTCAGCAGGAAATTTGGACGTATCATTGAACTTAGGATCAAAGTAATATTGAGAAGGGCTCCTGCATCTGGACAATATCCATTCCCAAGTAGTACAAGAAAACCAAACATTTTTTGAAATGTGACCATAACAAATGTAAACCGTGCACCCTATATAGATGGAAATGATGCACCTATCCCAACTGTCATATGTAAATACACTAACCAGGTACATGTTCTTACTTGATTTATCTAAAGGTATGGAACTACTTGGGAATTCTTTAGGAGATGTGATTGTCGACACCCCCTATTGGTAGAGAAATGTATTGAATCTTGTCACATACCTGGCAAGTTTGAATCACACGCTGTATATATTGCTATAATAATCTTAATACAGCACCAACATACTCCACAGCACTTCACAATTAGGGGAATAACAAGTAAAGTATTTTAGAAGATTTGTCTATGGACTTGTAATTAATTTACCTGGTCTGGGCATTTGATGCAGCTGGACCTGGGGGTTATGGGTTGGTTTTGATCCCGGATAACATGATCGGTATCAGTCACTACCACCCAGGTCGCTCCATCCCCTCCCTTCTCCACTGTTTGCACACACTATAGTCTGCCAGCCCCCATAGCACTGGTAACTACAGGTACAAACAGAAGGGAGGGGGTGGAGAAACTTGGTGGATGGAGACTGGTTCCAATCACATGACCCGGTTCGGAACCAGCCTGGAACCCCCAGATCCAGCTGTAACAAACGCCCGGACCAGGTAAGTTAATTACAAATCCCTGGAAAATCCCTTTGATTACCTTTAAATTTCTGATTTTAATAATGCTGAATTTCCTGTTGGATGGTTAAGATATGTTCAGTATCTAAACACCTGTCTGTGTTTACAATGATGGAAATGTCTGAAATGTGCAAGCAATTATCCAGATGGATAGAAGGAAGCCAATAAATAAACAAACATTAGGGTCCATTCATACGATACTGTTGAGTGCAGTTGAAAATGCATCAGAAAAAATTCCATGCAGTTCTGGTGTTGTTTTTCTTTAATTTTACAGGTGAAACACATTTATTTAATATGTTTCACCTGTAAAATAAAAAAACTGCACCAAAATAGCATCAGTGGATGCAATTTTAACTGCACACAACTGCACCATGTGTATGCAACCTAATTGTGACATCCTCCCAAAAATACAAATTATGTGACATGTGACATCTCACTAGAGTGCACACTATCAATGTACACACAAGAATACACTATTGTGACATAATATCAACAATTCATAATGTATAAATACACATGTGTTATTGTGGCATGATTACAATAACAGGCAGACTTTAAATATGGATGTACACTATTTTGATATACTATATTTGCAATAAAGATCAACCTATTGGTACAGACACTTACAGTTGTGATATCATCAGATTAGACACATAATAGTGAACTAATTATAGATTTTATTTATTTCTCTAAGGCCCGGTTCACATCTGCGTTCGGGTTCTGTGGTCTTGGGGACCTCCCGAACGGAAACCTATATGCATAAAAAAGTGGTTTACCTGGGAAACCCGCAGACCCCATAGACTATAATGGGGTCCATGTGGTTTCTGCACGAAACATGCGGAGGGGAAAGTGTTGCTTGCAGTACTTTCCTCTTTGCTTGCTTTGTGCGGAAACCGAGTGGAAACCACACGGACCCCATTATAGTCTATGGGGTCCATGGATTTCCCAGGTAAACCACTTTTTTATGCGTATAGGTTTCCGTTCGGGGGTCCCCAAGCACCACAGAATATATTGGTGCTATACAAGTAAGGCCCGGTTCACATCTGCGTTCGGGTTTCCACTTGGGGAGTCCACTTGGGGACCCCCAGAACGGAAACCTATATGCATAAAAAAGTGGTTTACCTGGGAAACCCGCGGACCCCATAGACTATAATGGAGTCCATGTGGTTTCCGCTCGTTTTCCGCACGAAGCAAGCGGAGAGGAAAGTACTGCAAGCAGCACTTTCCTCTCCGCATGTTTCGTGCAGAAACCACATGGACCCCATTATAGTCTATGGGGTCCGTGGGTTTCCCAGGTAAACCGCTTTTTTATGTGTATAGGTTTCCGTTCGGGGGGGTCCCCAAGCGGATTCCCCAAACGGAAACCTGAACGCAGATGTGAATCGGGCCTTACTTGTATAGCACCAATATATTCTGCGGTGCTTTATGGCTTTGCTTGTGAATAAATACACTATCATGGCATTACCACAACAGAGCACAGCTTTGTAATACAAAAACATCCTTCTGTGACATTATCACAAAACACAGCAGCCAGTAAGTAACATATGTTCACTATCATGACATCATAAAATATAAACTGTAACCCACAAGTATACATACAACATACAGTACATATTGTTGTGACATCAACACAATAAAGGAGAGCCTATAAGTACTGTATGTACAATTACTGGTATGACACATGGCCATTTTTATAACACATCAATTTCAATGTGACTTAAATTTGTGAGGGATCTGTGAAAATGGATGCCCTATGGATGCCAAATGGGAGGATGCAAAATGGCCATTGAAAAAAACTGACCTTTTGTCCTTTTTTCCCAGCTGTTTTTTCAATGATCCTGTGAATATAGCCTAATGTTTAGCCAGTAAATAAACACACATACTATTATGAGCTTAGCCTGTAATGTTATACATCCTCTCTACTGTGACATAGAAATACACACTTTTATGACACTACCCTAATACGGTACACACATTACTGTAGAGTGTTTTCTACCCACAGTAGAAGACAGTTAAGAAATACCCTACAAGAAAACACAATTGTGACAACTTCAATAAAGTGCAGCCTATAAATTCACATACTATTTTGACACCTTTCATGACAACACAACACAGCTTAAACACACAAACTCACAATGCAATAAACTATATCCCATAAACACAAACACACTATTATGAGGACATTTGAAAAAGTGCAGTCAATATAGTCATACATACAGTCTTACATACTGTCATATGTATCTGCCTCAAGACATATTATTGAGAGTCTCTCCCAATGTTTATACACCTATATTTTTCCATATCCCCTATTATTTGAAGATAAATGTCTGTCCCATGTCCCGTGAAAGGATGACAAAACCAATTCAATGCACAGTACCTGCCACACAACTCCTCTATAGAGTTCTAGACAAGATTCCACAATTAACCCTAGATTGTCTTCCGTAGATCACTTCAGTGTACCTGTGCCAGATGCCTTTAGAGTGTTTGTTCTTTAGACAGCCTTCCCTAGATGTATTTTCTTGCATTGTGCCATATTTCTGCAAAAGTCATCCAAAAGATAACAATGTCTGGGACTTTTCCTGCTCTACTAACATGGATGTGCAATGGACGTGCAGCCAACTATTTTGCCAGTCACAACTTACCACATCATTTACTATGTTTTTAGGCTACTATATTGATTTCATTTTTTAATTTAATTTATAAACTGCAACCTCTACTGGTAGTACAACAAAAATGTCCTACTTTACAACATTTTAGAATAATGGAAACCAAGGGTTCAGACTGCAGATCCTCTGAGAGGCATGCTCTAACTCTCAGACCATTGATGGAAGTAAGCAGAGAGTACCTAATGTCTATTGTCCAACAAGGCTTTAATCCAAAGCAAACAATGGAGACATCTTCTTCTTGTTATATAGAAGCCATGAAGTGAGACTTCTTGTGAGAAACAGTGTGAGAATGTACTTGGATGCCACACATGAAGAACTAGAAAGTAGGCAACAAATTAACTAACAAAGATAGATGCCAAGAAAACATAGAGATACTGTATAATTAAATATAAAGCAATATTTATAGATAACATAAAAAGTATACAAAATAATGTTGGGGTAACAAAGTGTGAATCATGTGAAGGAGAGCTGCTCTGCAGTAACCTGGTTTGGCCACTACACAGACAATGGAGCTGTCTTCTTCTGGCTCTGTTCTCTGTATATCTTCTAGTACTAGTAGTTGTTATGTACAACTGATTGGTGGGGTTGCTGGATGTTGGACTCCCACTGATCAGATATTGATAACCTATCCTAATGATAGATCATCAGTATCTTTAGCCTGGAAAAAAAACCTTTAGGCTAAAGCCCCATGTTGCAAAAATGCAGCGTTTTTGGTTGCAGATTTTGCTGTGGTTTTTTGAGCCAAAGCCAGGAGTGGTTTGAGCAGAAGGTAGAAGTATAAGAACTTCTTATATATTTCACATTCCTTTTCAACCCACTCTTTGGCTCAAAAAAAAAAAATGCAGCAAAATCTGTAACAAAAAAGCCTAAGACTTTTGTTTTCAATTATGTCAGAATGGATACCTGGGTACAGGAGATGTGTGATCTCTTCTGGAGTTACAATCACAGATAATTTTGATTGTATATCCTCTTATGGTGACAACTGTTACCATGAGAATTAGCACACAAGTGGTTGTGATTTTAAGGGAAATAAAATTACTCAGCCCCTGACAATTTCTAAAGTGTGACCTGCCCATTCTGTAGATAGATGAGGGTCTACATTCATGGTATACTCACAGGTCTAAAAACTTTTGCAGTGGTAGTAAACATCCTATTGTTCAGAAAAGTGAGCCAACTAATAGGTGGTGTGAAGTTAGACAAAAATGCCTAAAGATTCCCCCAATTAATCATCCAGCATAAGCTATTGTGATAAATTTGGTGCATTTTCAGACTGCCTGGTTTAAAGCTAACTGTACACATTGGATTTTAGACTCCTGAAATGGCATAATGTTTGGCTGACCATTGTCTGTACATAAACTTGTTCATTCTATACAGCCGACTATCAACTAAAGTTGGCCACAACCAAAATCAGTAATGTTGGAGTTTTTTGGCTGTCTGTAATTGTTTAGGTATGGGTAGCCTGACAGACCTATGAGCGATTGGTGTATTGAGTACATGTTTTCGTCCTTCCATTTTTTTCAGCACTTCCTTTGCAATGACAAATTTTCATCTCTTATTCCTCCATTTGTTTGGGGTAGTGAAGTTGTTGCTTGTGTGTTTGGATCAGTTGGCTGTACAAATGATGAATGAACATTTGTTTCAAATGAACTATGGCAGTCTAAAATCTAAGGTTTATGGCCAGCTTAAGTTTCTAGCGTCTAAATATAAGACGGCTATATAAGTAAGGCTATGTACACACAGCAGAATCTGCAGCTGATTTTGTGACAGATTCCACCCCAAAATCAGCAGCAGATTCCGTCCTGATTGAAAACAATGGGAGGCAGATTTTTCAGCAGGATACAGGAAAAATTAAGCTTGATTTTGCCACGGCTCAAAACTTCAGTTGACCGAAAGCCACAACTGAATGCTGATGCTCTGCATGGGCATTCTACTGTGGTGAGCCTGGGGACGGTAAATGAAGAGACAGATGTCCACCTCAAATTCTTATTCATTTTCTGCTGTGTGAACATACACATGCGGTTTTATATACCGCTAGAAAGCCGACAGTGCGCTGAATTCAGCGCACTGTCGGCTTTCCCGTTATGTGCCCCGAGGCTGGAGATATTAGTGCCTTTAGTTTCGGCACTGATCTCTGCCCACTGTCAGAAGGGCATTCCTGACAGTCTAGCTGGGCTGTGAGGAACGCCCTCCCTGACTGTACTCGTCCATAGCCCTGTACTGTCAGAGGGGGCATTCCTTATCGCCCAGCGATGACGCTAAGCTGTGAGGAACGCCCCCCACAGTAAAGGGCTATGGACGAGTACTGTCAGGGGGGCATTCCTCACAGCCTAGCTAGACTGTCAGGAACGCCCTTCTGACAGTGGGCAGAGATCAGTGCCTAAAATAACGGCACTGATATCTCCAGCCTCGGGCACATAACGGGAAAGCCGACAGTGCGCTGAATTCAGCGCACTGTCAGCTTTATAGCTGCATATAAAACCGCATGTGTATGAGGACATGAAAGGTCCTCTTTAAATCTGCAACCACTGTGCACTCATTTTTTGGCAGGAAACATTTCACCTTTTTGATGTTTTTTTTAATATTTTTTCGATTTGTCCCTTTACAAAAGCTCACAAATCCACAAGTGTCTCAGTAGTCTTCAGTACATTAATAACCTAGATACTGACTGTCAGATGGTATGTCTGTTATAATTTACACTGTCAAGCAGACGACTCCTGGTTTTGCTGTAGAAAATTCTGTGATGCTTCATTAATTACAACAAAAAAACTGCTGAAACATCTTCTTGAATGTGAAATTACCAAAAAGTTGCCAAGCCCTTGTGCCTGACCTCCGACACACAAACATGCTCAACAAATAGGATAATTGCTTTGGAAACCATTATGCCTCAATTAAAGATAGCTTTCATGGCTAGTGAACACATCAGCTTCTTTACAAGAGGACCTCACTCGAAGGCCTCTGGGAGGAGTGTAGTCTATTTCACTACTTTGTCTCAGGATCGCTTCTCTGTGCCCTGGTTAGTAATGGGGTGACAGCTAATCTAAAAATTTCTCGTCAAGTAAACAAACACAGCGTTAAATGAAGGGGCAGATTGTAAAATTAGTGAAAATCTTTACATGCGTAATTATATGTAAGTATACCTGCCATTATACAGATCATTCACACAAGTATTCACACTAATTCACTTTTTTTCCCTATTTTGTTATGTTAGGTGAGCCTAATTCTAAAAAGCATGTTAATTTTTTCTTGTTGGTCTACATGTACTATCCGGTACTATTAAAAAATAAAAAACACCAAGTCACAAGTTAAAGTATTTAGACCCTTTAAGGGGCAAAGCACAAAGCTGTTTTTTCTTAAGAGATCCATATGCCCATTCTGTTTTTTATACAGTGTGTCCTATTTTTGCCTGTTTTTTGCTGAAGCCTTTTCCCTTTGAAGTCTATGGGAGCAGTTTAAAAACCAGACAAATGCATGATGTACATATGAGCCTCAGCTTTCGATCTTCTTGAGTTTGATATTATAAGCTTGTAATAGTTATTTTGGGGAATTTTCTCCCATTATTAACTATAGATCCTCCCATGTAACCATATTAGGTGAGAGTGTGAATACACAGCTATTGTCAGGTCTCCAGAGATGTTCCATTGGGTTTATATCAGGGCTATGGCAGTGGCGTTTGTGGCTTCTGCAGAAACATAGAGAAAAAAAAATTGTAGCAGATTCACATCAGGTAACATAACCCTTGAAGTAGTAGAGGGTGCGTCTCATATATGACGGCCTCAGTGATGTTATCTTCATTTGACCAGTGCATAAAGGAGAGGAGGTCAGTGTTGAAGAGGAGATGTAGTGCCTGAAGGACCTGTGTTGATCATGTGACACAAGAGAGCGGTGTTCCGGTGCTGTACCCTTTGAGTGGAGGAGATGGTTTATTTTATTGGGTTAGAGCTGGTAGCCAGAAAAATACTGGGAGTTGTAGTGATCGCTTTATGTCCCCTCGCAAGATAGCTCATAATAACAGCCTGGACATGTTGGGAATTATTATGTTACATTAAATTCTCCCCTACAATGTCTTGTGAAGTCCCACAATAAGAGCATGTACATGCTGTGACTTGTAGTTCCCTACATCATACCACATATGGGGATAATACCTCCCACCTTCTTGTTGTAAAGTGGGATATCTTTAGTGCCGGAGCTCGATACACTTTATTTATCAGGGTACTGTATTGACATTTCTAAAACAGAAGTGTTAACTTGTAACCTCCCATCCCAACTGATCTCCAAACTGCAATCTTCCCTCTACCATTCATGGTGTGACACCTGCCTTAAAGAGGACCTTTCATGTCCTTGCAGATCAGCGGTATTATACTGTATACTGCTAGAAAGCTGACCATTTATTGAGAAAGAGCTTGACCTCCTGAAATAGTGGTATGTATGGTACAAAGAGGAAAACTACAAAGTGAGTTTAACCCCTAGGTACTTATATTATATGATATACTATACTATATGCTATATTCTGTTAGAAAGTACAAGGTTATTGAAAAGTACTGTCAAGGGGGGGGCGTTCCTCACAGCCCAGTGATGATACTGACTAGAGATGAGCGAATCGAAGCTACAGAAGTGGAATTCGATCTAGTGATGTGATTGGGTAGGCGTGTCTTTGCTTGTTAGCAGATCCTTCCACATGAATAAGAGTTGTCTGTGCTGGAGAGAGAGAGAGACATGACCGCGGTATCCAAGGGCTTCCGCCATTTTGCCGCCCACCCCGGCTCTCTGTAGCCCGGAAATAGGTGTTTATTCGCTGCGAATTAATTCGGATCGAAGAGAATCATATCGGAAAATTCGTCGAAGTTGCCAAATCGAATTTTTGAAAACTTCGCTCATCTTTAATACTGACCTGTAAGGCCCGACCTTATGATAGTGGAAGGATATTGGTGCAAAAACTAACGGTCTCTCCGGCACCCTAGTGCTCTGCCGATCTGTGAAGGACATAAAAGTTCCTCTTTAAGTACCTAGGGGTTAAGCTCATTTCATATTTTTCCTCCTTGTACAACGCAAACATCCTACCACTAATTCAGGAGGTCAAGCTCTATCTCGATAAATGGAAACCACTGTATCTCTCACTGCTGTGACGGATAGCAGTGTTGAAGTTGTCCATACTACCCTTCCTGTATCTTTTCAAATATCTCCCAATCCAAGTCCTCACCAACACCCTTTGCATTATACAATTGTTACTGTTAGACTTTGTCTGGCATTCTAAACGTCATGGAATCTTTAAGAGAGTACTAAGAAAATGTCTGTCCCAGGTTTATCTGCCCTTCTGTGTATTGAACTATACTATTATTCAACACACCTACGACACTTGTCCACTTGGTCCATCCTTCAGGCCTCAATAAGTGGGCTTAGATTGAGAAATTGTGGGTACTAGAGATGATCGAACCAATTCAGTTTTCACCCGAATGTTCCAAAAATTTAGTTTTTTTCAAGAAAACTGAACTTTTGCAATTTGTCTTGCGATTCGACCTAACAGCCTCTCAGGTAACCTCTCCAATCATGAGTTGTAGGTTAAGAGAGGTTACAGGGCTGATGTCATATAAGCATTTAAGATACTGTGGACAGGAAGACGTAAAGCCATTTTCTGACAGAGCATCCTGGGAAAGAGATATATGATCACTGCATGATCCAAAGAAATTGCTACTAATACATTGCTAGTGGAAAAAAAAACACCAACATTGCAATACAACTACATAATTATAGGAGGACCAGTGGAGCACAGTTTAGTTAGATATAATCAATTTTAGACAGGCAGAAAAATCATAGGAGTGGGGAAGAAGCTCTGCACTGGGCTGTGACTAGAGTGTTCACTATTTTACAAATAAACTGGCTAGGTCACCCTTTCATTGCCAATAATCTAATTTTGTTACGCCCCTTAACAAAAGAGCATTTTTTTGTTATACAGTGTCAGATTTGGGAATACTATTAGTTTATCTTACTGCAGTGTGATCTCTGACTGTCCACAGAGTGTGTTACATTGTTTTTACTGAAAGTCAGTCCTTTCAGTGTAAAATCTCACTAAGTTTTTTGTTGTAATAGTGTTTTTTGTTAAACAATACAGAAAAACTGCAATTATTACTTTAAACAGTTTTTGAAGCCAAAATTTGGAGTATGCTAGAAAAAAAAAGAAAAGTTCTCACCCATAATGATCTTGTTTTGGTGTCCAAAATTTCTTGAACAAATCCTGAACATGTGTCTTTAGTATCTCTGTCTATGTTTTTGTCACATGCTTTTGTTATGTTCAGCAGAACTGTTTGCTCCGGGATGACCAGACCGGAGCACACGGCAAACTCCCACATATTTATTGTTTTTGTATATTCATAATTTTATTTGTCACATTTGTCACTTGGATTGAGGGACCCTCCCGAGGTCTAGGAGGAGGAGTTGTGTGGCCACTAGGTTCCCCCCTCCTCTGCTACCCGGCCAGGGGTTGAACCTAGCCTCTCTGCTGCCTGAGGCGGACTATAGAAAGGCGCTTCCCCCCCCCCCAAAAAAAAAAAAAAAGTTTACATCCTGCTAGCTTCACATGCTCCTATCGTCACACAATAAATGTACTATAACTCATGCCAGAAATCTGAGAGGAGGTCAGTGGTGTGAAGGGGAGGCCATAACTTACAAATTGTAAAGTGCTGTGGAATATGTTGGCGCTATATAAATAAAATGTATTATTATTATTATTATCTTACTGACAGCTTCACTATAAAGTTAGTTAGTAACATTGTACTACACACAGGTTCTTTTTCAGACAAAAAAAAAAATAAAAAAATAAGACTGCACACGCACCCATTATAGTCAATGGGGCCTTTCACACATCCACTGTCTTTCACAGATGGAGAGACACTGAGAAAAAAAAAACGTGGAATTCACTATTTCTCTACTCCTCTTGGCCATTCAAGTCTATGGGTCTGTGAAACTAAAGGACAGCACACTGACAACATCCATGGAACAATGCAGGCACCTGGATCATTCCCCTCTTCGTGCAGAAGCTGTCTGTCAATTCAAATGAATTGACAGTAGCTCCTGCTTCCACCTGCCACCCCCATCCCTATCTAACACTTCAATTGGGTTACTCCTAGTCATATTGACAGTGAGTCACTTCAGTGGCTTACTTTGAATCTGGCTAGGAATAACTCTGGATGGTAGTGCAGGGATTCCTATGTAGCTTTAAGGGTATGCTCACATGGAAGAATTTGACGCTGAATTTATCAGGCAGAAAATTTCTGCTTCAGGAATTTGAAGCAGATTTTGGTGCTTTTTCTGAAATTCTGCTTCAAAAAAACGCTCCAAAATCTGCCTCCTATTAAGAGTCTTCCTGAAGTATGAGCAGGATGCTTTCTTTTTCTGCTAGCTGAAAAAAATCAGCTACCAGAAAATTTATCCTTCTTTCTTTCATTTCAGGCAGAATTTGGAGCTGATTTTGAGGCAGAATATGCTCCAAACTTCTCCGTATGAACATACCCTAATAGTTCTTGCAGTAGTTCATTCTGGCAGTGGACATGGAAATGCACCAGAATTAACTAGGGACTCCTAAAGCTACAACGGAATCCCTGGTGTTACTTTCAGTCAGATTGAAAATAAGCTACTGAAGTGACTTACTGTCATTGTGACCAGGAGTAACCGGATCACATTGAAGTGTTAGTTGGGGGGGGGGGGGGAGCTACTGGCTATTCATAAGAATTGCTGGGCAGCTCCTGACATGCAAATAAATAGGGACCACCCAGCAATTCAAATGAATAGCTGTCATTACCCATCCCTCCAGAAGTTAGCGCATGATCATTCTGATTGGGGAGACAGCTATAGCCAATTACTGACCATAGAGGTTACAGCCACAGTATTGCTAAGGCCAGTAATTGGCTGCAGTGGTCTCCTGACACAAACAGAACCTTCATGTGGTAACATCTGGAGGGATAGGTAATAGAAAGGAACAAGCAGCCGCTTGTTGTTTTTTTTTTTTTTGTTTTTAATATTGCCTACTACTATTTGCAGCAAAGAGACATCTTTTTACATAAGTTGTAAAACCCCTTTAAGGCTGAGGCCCCACATTGTGGAAATGCAGCATTTTTTGTTGCGGATTTTTCTGTGTTTTCTTTGAGCGAAAGAGTGGCCTGAAAAGGAGTGGAAAATATGAAGTAAGTTCCTAAACATTTCCCTTCTGTTAAATACACTTCTGACTTTGGTTCAAAAAACTGCAGAAAAATCTGCTACAAAAAAAAGCTGTGTTTCCACAACGTAGGGCCTCAGTCTAAGGCCGGGGCCCCACATGGCATAAATGCGAATCCCATCCACACACTGCAGAAAAATACCCACAGCGGAAATGCTGTGATTTCATAAACCGTTGCATTTTTGGAAATCGCAGCATGTCAATTATGCCTATGGAAACGCTGTTGATTTCCCAATATACAGTATATATATAATTGATGTAGAAAGTCCACAGAGGAAAACTCTGCAGACTTTCTGTGAAAAGCGCTGTGGGAAAAACCGCAACGTGTATCCGCCGCGGTTTCTCCTGCAGCGCTTTTTCACTGCGGTCTGCTATGTGGGGTCTTAGCCTAAAGGAGTTTATGCCATGATAAATATTTATCCTCTATCCTTAGGATAGAAGATAAATACCTGATTGATGGGGGTCTGACTGCTGAGACACCCACCGATTCTGAGGCCGAGTAGGGGTTATGGTTTTTATTATCCCCATTAAGAATTTTGCCTGACTGCAGCCAGACTGAATATAGGAGTGTCACTTGATGGATATACAAACCCATGCTCCTATTCACTTTGATGGCAGTGCCAAAGAATGCTGTCCCCTAGGTTTCCATGAGTAGTGTCGCCTCATTGAAGGTGCGTCCCTATACCCGGCCCACCTCTGGGAGTTGTAGTAATTTCTTTATATCGCCTTCATAGATAGATCATAATAACAGCTTGGACTTGTTGGTAATCATTCTATCCTTTTATACCTCCATTATAATGTCCTCTGAAATACCATAATGAGAGCCTGGATATGCTGGGACTTGTAGTTCTCTGTTACTATACCCCTTCCCTGTAAACTCCATTAATATCCACTATAGATGTTCAGTAGCAGGCTGGGACTTGTAGTCCCCCACTATACCCATCCCTAAAATATGCACTGACATCTCATAATAACCTGGCTATGCTGAGACTTGTAGTTCCCTATCCCCATTTGAGGTGTGTATCAGGCTCTGCTCACATCTGTGATAGTGTTTTCTGTTGTTCTGCACAATTGTAGAAACAGAGCAAAGAAAATCACAGATGTGCCAGCGACACCTGACAGTATTGTGATGTTCTGCAGCAGCTGAGGTGTTCTGCGGGGAGTCTCAGGAGCACTGGCTTAACTAAAGTCTTGTGAGCCCCGATTCAAACTTTTGTCCGGTGCCCCCTCCCTACAGCGTAATCTTGATGTTGACGGTTATGGGTGCTGCAGCCGTATCTCAGATACTTGAAAGGTATACAGCTTTAGTACCCACAACTGTAGTCATCAAGAATACGGTGAGTGAGCTGTGCAGCGCCTGGCATTTAAACGATATTGGGAGCTACGTGCTGTGGGAAACAGCTGATCTGCAGGGGCCTAACAGTATAAGATATGTAAGAGATCAATGGGTGTACAACACCCGGGGCTCCTGCTGATCAACTGTATGAAGATACCATGGTGCATTTGCGAGCACCGTGACTCCTTCACTATTTACTTTGCACAGTATCTGTTTTATGTTCACGATGCAATGTTATTACAGCCTGTAATAATAGTGAATGGCTGCTATAAAACAGATGGCGCATGATGTGATGAGGCCCTACACTTCGGTGCTATTATTATACTCTGGGTCTCTGCTGATCCCAAAGTATAATAAGTAGAGGCCCAGGGGAACTAATTAAAAATAACAAACACTTATACTCACCTTGCCTCACCTCTCCTGGGCATCCTTGCCCTGTCTGGTTCTCTTCTGTCTGCTACTGAGGTGATATGTCCCATGTGTCACTGCTGAGGCCTGTGATTGGGCCTCATTGGTCACATGAAGCGCGCTGAAGTAATGACCCCTGGGGCCCAATCACACACATGACCTCAGTCACATTCCAGAAGAGTCCCAGAGTGGATTGTGAGGAATGTCATAATCCCAGGAGAGGTGAGTATAAGTATTTCTTATTTTTAGTCACCTCCCCTGGGCAGGCATATATTGGAAAGGAGCACAGCGACATGCCGAACCGTTTTCCATTAACAATAGCTATAGCAGTCGGGAAACCTGACTTTCCCCATACGCTATGATGGTGGTTCGGGGCCCCAGCCATCTCCAGCTGGCCGTGGGCTCCGTATCCGTCCGGGCCCGGTCGTGGTTGCATCTTCTGCGACTGCAATCGTTACGCCCCTGTTCAGGAACCCCATTCTAGAAATGATCTGAGCCCTCAGTAATAATACATTTATTGCCTATACTCATGTGTGGTACCGAGAATGTTTGTCATTGGATCACCCCCTGAAGAATAAGAGGCCCCTTTCTCAATTACAATAACATTTACTCTGTTAAGAATCCTTGGTCTCACGTCACCTCTGTTTTTGTTATGATTAGAAATCAGAGATACGCTGCAGTCAAACTTTTTTTTGGTTTTGGTTTTTTATTTTTTTTATAGGAATGGATAGGGAAAATGGTAAAGGGAATTTTTTTTTGTTTAGGGGTAAGGTTGAATTATTTTTTTTTTTTTTAATTTCTCGGAAAGGGAATCAGGGATTTTTTTTTTTTTTTTTAGAATTAGGGAAGGAATGTTATAAGGGAATTCTAGGGGATTGTTTTTGGATTTTTTTCTTTTTGTAAAGTTGTTTTCTTTATATTTTTGTGACAGTTCTTGGCTTGTAATTCACATTTCACCTTTTACACTGGCTCCTTTTCCAGAGGTCCTTGATTTTTCTTTTTTCTCCAGAATATGCAGATGCTATAATGAAAAAATGGAATATCATTTATTTGATATGTGCTATGTACAGGGGTGCTGTGAATTCTTATGTACTGAACATTGGTGTAATGTGTATAGATGTCCCTCCAGTATGTTCTTTACACTTTAGCTGCTCATCAGTCTCCAATAATCTTATCTTGTATATAATATTGTATTTATTATTATAAAATTGATGAGGCAAAAAGGTATAGACAGAAAGTGAACAGAACCTAAATATACAGTATCATTGCTAAATATTTACAGAGGACCTTTCATGTCCTATTATATGCCGCTACAAAGCTGAATTCAGCTGAATTCAGCGCACTGTCAGCTTTGCTGGTATGCACCCTGATTCCAGAGATATCGGTGCCGTTAGTTTTGGCACTGATATCCCGCCCCTGTCAGAGGGGCGGGCCTTACAACCTAGCGTCATCACTGTGCAGTGTGGTATGCCCCCCCCCCCCCACCGATAGTACTCCTCAATAACCTTGCACTGTCATCTGGGATGTTCATAACAGCCTAGCGATGATGCTGAGCTGTAAGACCTGCCCTTCTGACAGTGGAGGGATATCAGTGCCGAAACTAACAGCACCAATATCTCTGGCACCCAAACATATACCTGCAAATCTCTCTGCTTTCTAGGGCTATATAGGACATGAAAGGACTTCTTAATAGTAACAGAACTGAATCTTCTGATCATTTATATCAAATAGAAAAGTGACAAGATTTCTTTGGCTTAACTACACTTATATGATTCTTTCTTGTTTCTTGCTAATTCTATGAGTATCTTATACTGTATCTGGTACCTACCATACGCCAGCAAGTAACATGATGGTGACGGCTGCGGCCACAGTTATTACTGGGAGGTCCTTATTGTTTTTTCCTAGGTCCTCAAGAAGTGGCCGCTCAGGCTCTGTGATGTCAAGCACATCAGGGAGTGTAGGGCGAGCCTGGTGTTTTTCTGTCGCCCTTAATGATCCTCTGAGAACTAAAATAAAATGGAATTTATGTAACAGGATTAATAATGACGTTTAGGTGATTTAATAACAATAATAATACCAATAATACTAGCACTACTAATAATAAAAATAGATATATAATATATTATAATATCAGACTCATATATTTTAGATCATAATTACATGCAAATCTTTATTCATATTTTTCATGTCAAATATGATTGAGAATCTGTGATGGAACCTCCGATGCTAATGGAAAATGGGGGTGATAGTGTGCACTTACCTGTCACATGGTAGACAATGCTGCTGACTGGCACCCCGGAGTTCAGGCTGGTTGTACACGAGTACAGGCCGGAGCCCTCCATCTGTATCCCTTTGATCACTAGATAGGGATCCTCGGTGACTTTTGGTTCGATATCACCGCGCTAAAAAGAAAATATGAAAATGTTTAGAACCTCAAATGTCTCATTTTTTTATAATCAGGTTGTTTCTATCACTGCCATTATATTGTATCATTACTCTCTTTACATTGTATTTACCTTGAAGAATGTGTTCTGATAGGAGTCCTCCAGCCTGGCATGCCATTCATAGCTACAGTCCAGGATTAGGTCGTCGTCCTCTGTAACTTGGATATTTCTCTCTAGATATAAAGAAAAGTTATAATTTCAGTCTTTTGGACCCCCGACCTCTGTTACCTACAATGGAGAGGTGTAAGTCCTAGTAACTGGTATATTATACTATATACTTACCTCCACAGCTTATAGCCTCGGCAATATGAGATTTATGGTCTTTGCATGGAGAGCAGTATAGGCCAGTTTTCAAGTCTGATAAAAGATAAAAGTGTAATATAAGTCAAGGCTTTTTATAATATTATCATAGTCTCATAGTCATTTGTTAATCTGTATTTCCCATTACAGGACTAAAGGCTGCCACATATAACACGTTTTCACTTATGGCACCTACAATGACTCACTTTGGACTAGTGAAACATGGGGTGTACCCGGGGTATTTAGTGTCCTGCTGAGACACAATTTGACGCTCCTGGACTCCAAAGCAAAATCTATAAAGGGGTCCCTTAATACTATGTGGCATTTAGAATATATTGGTTTTATGTGGCAATGGGACCTTTGGGGCCCCTCCAAGTTCCAGGGCTCGGTAGCATCGGCTACTTCTGCACCCCATATAGCTACACCCCTGGTGTCCTGTGCATTTACCAATTATAAATATATACATATGACTGTATGGATAGGTATAAAAAGGGCTACTTACCAAAGCATCTGTTCCGGGTGCACATACAGCTGCATCTACCAAAGTATTCTGTCAAAAGAGGAAAAACATTATATAGCAAATAACATTATCTATATAAGAGAATATTGTCACTATACATGTAATGAGAACACATACAATGCAGGTTCTACTGTCAGGCATTGTATGTCATATATGAGGATTTACTCCAAGCACATCTAATCTGTAATACAACCAGTGACTATTAGTAATATTATATGATTTGTCTGGTTTGTTAATATAATAATATAATAATAATATTACTATATAGGATAATATATTCCCATTCACTATGTATTGTGAGGCTGATACCAGCGACACCAAAAATGTCAGTCACAACCATGTGTGCCAGCCGCAATGTCCCTCACTGTCAGTCACAACCATGTGTGTCGGCCACAATGTCCCTCACTGTCAATGTCAGTCACAACCATGTGTGCCGGCCACAATGTCCCTCACTGTCAATCACAACCATGTGTGCCGGCCACAATGTCCCTCACTGTCAATGTCAGTCACAACCATGTGTGGTCTCTTCATAAATTATACGGATGTACGTGCACCAGAATGGAAATCTAGATAAGTCTGGCGTCAGTTATAATGAATCTTTTGGGCTGAGACGTCCCCGTGACAAGCGAGGTGCAGTTTAGGGTTTGTGGCGCACAAAGGACCTTGCACCAAGTGTCTGCTTATTCTGTCATCCTAGTTCCTCTGGACAATTACATACATACTATACTATACCTTGATTTTTTGGAGGGCCCCCGGCACAGACAACCTTTTCCTCTACACAGGTCTTGCAGTTGGTGTAGGTTTGTACCATTAATCCTGGAAAAAGCACTTGTGTTAGAGACTTACAATGTTATAGAAAATATATTATATCTAAGATGAAGAGTCATATAAAATGTACTTACCACAGTTGTCTGCACCTTAAAGAGGAAAAAGAAAAAATAACAGATTACTGAAAGGTTTTATTCTCAGACTCAACAGTAACCTTTATATCCTCTGTGTCTCTACATTATTATATTATGACATTAATGCTCGCTCTTGTATTATGGGAGATTTCCAATAACAGAAATCTCGGAGCTGCCCCAGTAGGTTCCAGACCCGCTATAGAGGATGGCAGTGACTAATACAAACATCCATGGCAGCCAATCAGATTCCTGATTTTATGTGTCCAGGATCTGATCAGTGACTATAGGGAGAACCTGTAGTATCTGTCTGTACTAGGATTTCTCCATAAGGCCCTGGGTGTGTATTACATGTATGTAGAATATTATTGTAGCATGCTAGGAAGTAATAATGTACAGAGAAGAACTTACCTTGTTTATTTGGACACCTCCCTAAAACAGGAAGAAATAAAGCCAAATTACTTATTAGAAATGAATAGATTACAATAACACACTGTATATTATAAGTATACATATATACATTTATGTACAACCTATACTAATAGAAAACTGTATAAATAAATGAAGACACTTACTGTTATTTGAGTCTTGGACAATACTCTTGAGTTTGTCTTTAAGTTGCTGGAATTGAAGTCCAATGATATGAAGAAGTTGGACCTCTAGAATACATGGAAAGAAATATTAATGGCAGATAATACAATCCCCTCATCTATTAGTCTAAGCCCCCAATACAAAGGCTATTTTAGTTCCTTATAGTAAAGGAATTTACAGATTTGGAAAATGCTGAATTTACCTTTAAAATCGGTGCCCTCGATGACATCAATAGATTTTTTATATTCGGACACTATTTCAGTTATTTCATAGGTATCTAGAATGAGAACAGCGCAGTTATAACCATAATCTATCTTTCATCATCCACATAATCTATATAATAATAATAATAGTAACTATAAGAATTACCCAGCATCCCGACTTCATCCTCAAGGTAATCTAAAACTTGTTGTTGAGCGGCTTTAGCAAACCGCTGAATAGTCATATAACCCTCTAGATTTTGATCCACTTGGTTTCTAATGAGGGTCAGAAATTTATTCATGGCCTATTTCCCTCTGGAGTCGCATTCTATGCAGCAGAGGGATTGGCCGATGAAGAAAGATGTTATTATCATTAAATGCCACATCATGGTCTAGATTGAATTAGACGTTTTTTTAGAAAAATCGCTTCCAATAGCCAATAATCGCTAAGGTCGCAGAGAAATGAACTGTATCTCACGGAGAAGAAAACAGAACTGAGAGTTTACAGCCCAGACAATGACTTAGGGAAAAGTGTCTTTATGACATCACAATGTGACATAGGCCATAACCATATAAGGAATATGCAAATGAGGTCATGTGTTACATGAGCTGCTAGAAGACTAGAGGGAAAATGTTATTATGGTATTGTCATATAATTTAACTAATTGAGACTCTGGAACACATAACATATTGGACATTCTGATAGCATATTCTTTTTTAAAACAACTTCAGAGTTTACACAAAGACTAAATAAATCTAAAATTTGTAGCATTTCTATTAATTACTTTACACTGATACCAAATTACTGGGTTTATTATAATTCAGAGCTGTATTTATCATTCTGACAGCTGTTTCTTTGACAAGTTAGGCTAATAATAATGTGACTGGCCGGTCAGCAATACAGCAAAAGTGTATAGAGTATACTACAATACTGTTTGCAATGCAGTTAATATATTTTGTAGGAAATAAAAAACTAAAGAAAAGCCTTAACTGCATGAATTCTATGCTTTGTAATAGTGAGATCACAGATGTCCATGCAAGCACCCACAATCCGTGTCTGGAATGATGGCTCTAAAAAAGGTGAAGAAGCCTCAACTTCAATATCGTCATAAGATGCATCGGCTCCAGTTTGCAAAAAAGCACGAAGAGTGGACAGTAGAAGATTGGAAATGGGTGATTTGGAGCGATAAGATGAAAGCCAATAGACTGGGCTCTGATGGGTGCAAATGGGCCTGGAAGAAACAAGAGATAAGGGGGCTAACAAATTGATATATTAAAGGAACTGTCAAGTTTGGTGGAGAAAGCCTGGTACAGTCATACCTAGAGTATTCGTATAACCCAGCAGATAACTTTGGCCCCACGGATTTCTGGGTTGATAGGTTAGAGCAGTGGAGCTGGCCCAGGAGCTGGCTCAGTTTTCAAAGGATGTTTTATCCAGTCTAAAGGCTTGACAGGGAGTTCAGTTCTGCCAGTGGAGTTGTAACAGCTAGACGTGCCAAACTGTCTACCACAAGTGTGGAAAAAACTACTTTGTCAAAATGAATCAAGCTTGGATTTGTGAGGATTTTCACACACCTTGGCTGATGCCACTAAATAGATTTGCCATTGCCCATGTCTCCCATGTCTGTATTGCCATTCATGTTGCTACAGCTACCACCACAGGACATGTCTGGCTGAGACATGTCCTGTGGTCTGTTCCCATCACATTAATTATTCCATACTATACTGACACTTATGTTGCCACAGCTACCACAGTTGACACTACAGTTTGGGCATAAAAAATATATTCAAGGAGTTATCCACCTCAAAAATCCTATGTCATTGCTTATTTCAATGCCAACACCCTTTTGTTGTCACTTCTGCTCCCAGGAAGGGATAATTTTGGTGGCTTTTTTTTTTTTTTAACAAAGTCAATTCTTTATTACTTTTCAATTGGGATGTACATTGACAGTGCGCCACTGATTTGTTTGTTTTTTAAATTCTGAAATTGTCAGTCCATGGTGCGGCATCAGCTCCCATAAAGGGATCATTTCTGTTGTAATAGGTTTTATTTTTGTTATAATGTTAATTCTTTATTATTTTCAATTGGTGGCAGATACACTGACAGTGTGCTGTAAATTTTTGTTCAAATTCTGTAGTTGCCACTGCCACTGTTTGCATAATTACGACAAAATAAAACAAAAAAACCCACCATTGATTCTACCAATAATAACGCCATATTAGTGCAGCATTCTGCTCCTAGACAGGGATCTTTTTTGGGTTTTTTTTTTCCTTTTTTTTTTAGGAAGCCAGGTATTCTTCAACACTTTTCAACCAGGTACACTGCCACAATTTTTTTTCCAAAACAACAAGCTGTTGTACTTACAAGTCCCTAAACTAGCTAATGTTTATATAAAACCATTGTGTTTTCCAATATAACCACCATATATGTTTCAAAAGTCCACAGGCAAGCACCTTCCCCAAAAATAAGCTAACTTTTGGAGCATTTTTAAGGTTAAAAAGTGTAAAAGAAAGCAGTGTATGTTTAAACTAGCTTGTATCCCCTGCTTACCATCTGCTTTCCCATAGACATACATGTCACTGTCGCTTTGGCATACCTTAGGCTGTGTTTGCCTTAGAGAGTGAGGAATTGGATAGATGGGTTCCTAGGAGCCCCAACAAAGCTATGCAATATGCTTTAATTCACTTTAAACTCTGATTCGTGACTACATTTTTTGACCCAAATCAAATCTTTGGACTGAACCCAAAAAGAGACAAATCTTCAGAGATTATCCAGTGGAAATCAACGTTTAGCTCCTACTTGCACCCAAGGCAGTGCTGTAGGATATGGTTTGATCTAGCTAACTTACACTCCCGCTTTAAACCCTTTCCATACATGGGCCAAACTTTCCACTAGCATAGCTGCATCTTTTTCCTGCCCCTGGAGCATGAGACAGATGCTCCCATTCCAAGATTTCATTTCTAAATTCTCCCGCACACAAAGTGATATAACTGCATTCAGATTTCCTGCTTTTGTAGGACACAATTGAGCTCCTTCAAAACACCATTCAAAAGCATTTTCTTGCAAGGTCCTTTGACCAAGGTTCTCAGCACTGAGATATATGACATTCTTAGTGATCATGCTTATTCCCCAACTATAAAACATCTGTATATTATGAATTTGGAGAGGTGATCCCATACTATGTCTAGAGGGTGATCTGGTCAAGACTCTGAAGGGCTCCATTTGCACTATATATAAGGATACAATTTAATCTATTATTGACTGGGGTACCATACTCTTGAATTTTTTCATAAATTTAACTGTGCTATCCCTAACCAGTGCTGGAGGTGTTGCACCCCCGATGGCTCTTTCATTCACACATTCCGGGATTGTCTACTTATATTCCCATACTGGAGGGAGGTGTACGCTTTACTTGAAGTGATATTACATGTCCTGGTTGCTTTGGACACAGTTGTCTATCTACTGGGACTTTCCCCTAAATGCAAGAAAGGGCCCTCATGCTAGGCTGCTCCTCCATATCCTTACAGCTACAAAATGTTTAATTTTGCTGTATTGGAGATGAGTGGCAGCATTGTCTCATGCATCTCTATATGCTCTGATTAGGACCTTAGGATGGACCATCTCTCCTCCATGATCAGGTAGGCATATTCCCGGAGACCCGGTCTCTTTGGGATAAGAATTATAGTAATATAGCACTTTAATATGGATTTTATTGCAGTTTCTTTCTTTTTCTTTTTTTCTCCCTCTGTCCCTATAAATTAAAATTTTTCCATAAAAAGAAGTTGGATAAAAAGTTTTGCTTTTAAGCTGGGGCCCAAAACGTAAATGCGGCGTTTTATAGTCACAGCAAAGTGGATGGAATTCTAGTAAATCCCATCCCCACTTTGCTGTAAAATACACGCTATAGACACACGTTGACTTCCAAAACTGTTGCGGTTTTGGAATTCGCAGCATGTCAATTATAACTATAGGTATATTTGAAGAAGAAAGTCCATAGAGGAAAGCTCTGCAAACTTTCTATCCAAAGCGCTGCGAGAAGAACCTTAGCCTTAATCACTTTTTTATGCCCTTCCCACATGGCACAGTTTGAAGCTAAATACTTGAAAATGTGAACATTTGCAGATCTTAGCGACACCTGCAACTTCCTCAATTTGATTAATGTTATGACTTTTCCTTCTTGTTGTAGCAATTACAATGGTGAGGAGCAGAGGCGTAGCTAGCGGGGGGGGGCAGGGGGGCGGTGGCCCCGGGCCCACTGAATCTCGGGGGCCCACTTCGGGGCCGCCGCAGAACAGGTTACCCTCACATATTAACTGCATTGGCATCTGCATGACACCCATACAGTTAAAATACATTCTCTACGTGGCCTACGAGCTTCCCTAAGACGTCTGCGTTCTGGCACAGACGTCTGCGCAATGATGTCATTGTTCTGTGCCGTGCGTGCCAGGACAATGCTTCTTCAGTAAGTGGCGGCAGTGCTGGCGGTGGAGACTCCTCCTCCTTTTTTAACTCACTTTGGGCATTGTAATTGAGGGTGGGGGGATGGGAGTAATACATATAAGAGGTAAATTGGGAGCATTGGGGATTTAGATACGAGGCCATAACTAATATAAGGGGTATTAGGGGGCTTTAATAAAAGAGGATATAAATTATAGTGAAAGGTCAGTGGGGTCTGTATGAATGTAAGGGGAGATAATATAATAATAATAATAATAATAGTCCTTTAATAGTCCCACAATGGGGAAATTCAGTGTGTTACAGCAGCAAAGATAAGATAAGATAAGCAGATACAAATACAACATGTACAGGAATGTTCCAAGGTGAGAGGCATTACATTAATAGCAGACAGACAGATAGGACGTAGCAGAGGGGGGGGGGGGGGGATTTAACAGGCAGAGAGATATTTCAGTTCTCTGTATGTAATGATCTCTGCTTAGGTCGGTGTTGGTTGTACAGCCTAACCGCGGTGGGGAGGAAAGACTTCCGATAGCGCTCCTTCTCACACCTAGGGTGGAGCAGTCGGTCACTGACAGTACTGCCCAGCGCAATCACAGTCTCATGCATGGGATAGGAGTTATTCTCCCGCATGGAGCTCACCACGGACAGTATCCTTCTGTCACCCACCACCTGCACAGGGTCCAGTGGGCTCCCCAGGACAGAGCTGGCCCTTCTAATCAGCTTGTCAAGTTTATTTCTGTCCCTGGTTGATATACTGCTCCCCTGGCAGGCCACTCCAAAGAAGATGGCTGATGCCACTACCGAGTTGAAGAAAGTCCTAAGAAGTGCCCCCCGGATTCCAAAGGCTCTCAGCTTCCTAAGCAGGTAGAGCCTGCTGTGGCCCTTCCTGTACAGGGCCTCCATATGATCTGCCCAGTCCAGCTTATTATTAAGGAGCAAACCCAGGTACTTATAGGTGTTCACAATCTCGATGCCCGTCCCCAGGATGTCCACTGGTTTTGGAGGGCATCTGCCTTTACGGAAGTCCACCACCATCTCCTTGGTCTTCCCCGCGTTAATCTTCAGGTGGTTCTGGTGGCACCAGTCCACAAAAAAATGGTTCAGTTCTCTGTACTCCCTGTCATCATCGTCTGTGATGAGGCCTACTATTGCAGAGTCGTCAGAATACTTCTGTAGGTAGCAGCTGGATGAGTTGCACCTAAAATCAGCAGTGTATAGTGTGAAGAGGAAAGGGGCGAGAACCGTACCCTGAGGTGCCCCCGTATTACAGATAACGGTACCTGACACACAGTCTTGGGCTCTCACGTATTGAGGTTGATTTGTGAGGTAGTCTAGGATCCAGTTGGAGAGGTGGTGGTCCACTCCAGCAAGGCCCAGCTTGTCTCTCAGTAACCTGGGCTGTATGGTGTTAAAAGCACAGGAGAAATCAAAGAACATTATTCTCACCGTGTTCCCTGGTTTTTCCAGGTGAGACAGAGCCCTGTGCAGAAGGTGGATGATGGCATCATCTACCCCAATGCCCGGTCGATAAGCAAACTGGAGAGGGTCCATAGCGGGGCTCACTAGAGGGCGAAGATGTGTGAGAACCAATCTCTCTAAGATCTTCATCAAGTGGGATGTCAGTGCTACAGGTCTGTAGTCGTTGAGGTCCATAGGGTGATGTTTCTTTGGAACTGGTACAACATAAGAAGATTTCCATAATTCAGGGACTATTTCCTGCCTCAGGCTCATATTATACATATATGTAATTATACCACACAGCTGGTCCCCACAAGTCTTAATTAGCCTTGCACTGATGTCATCTGGCCCTGCGGCTTTCCTCGCCTTGATCTTTTTCATCTCCTTCCTCACCTGGGCCCGTGTGAAAGTCAGACTGTGGTCAGATAAAGACAGATTTCTGGATTTACTGGTCTGTTGGGAAGTAGCCACATGGGGTGAATGGGGTGAAGTCATTGTGGTGAGGGGAGCTGAAGGACATGCTGGGGTGGGAGGAGCTGGTGTGTGATCAAATCTGTTGAAGAATAGGTTTAGTTCATTAAGCCAATTAACATCTGCCTCAATCTGGCAGACAGACTGTTTATGACCCGAAATTGACTTAAGCCCCTCCCAGACCCCCCTTATGTCTTTTCTTTCCATTTGCTTTTCCATTTTTTCCTTATAACTGGCTTTTCCTTGCCTGATTAGATGCCTCAGCTCCTTTTGTACTTCCCTCAACCCCTCCTTATCTCTTGTCCTGAATGCCATCTTTTTCTCCTTAAGTAGTGTTTTTATATCAGAGTTAATCCATGGTTTGTTATTGGAGAAGCACCTCACCACTTTTGTGGGTACTGTGTTGTCCACACAAAAATTAATGTAGTCCGTTATGCAGTGTGTGAGTCCTTCTATATCTTCTCCATACGAATCCTGCAAGACTTCCCATGCGGTTGTGTCAAAACAATCCCTCAGAGCCTCATCACTCTCCTCGGACCATATCCTCATTGTGCGGGTGACAGCTGGTTCTCTACGTACAAGTGGCTTGTACACAGGTCGGAGATGTACTAGGTTGTGATCCGATCTTCCCAGGGGCGGTAGGGCTGATGAGTTATATGCCTCCCTCACGTTGGCAAAGAACAAGTCCAGTGTTTTGTTGTCTCTTGTGTGGCAGGTTACATACTGTGTGAAACTGGGAAGTGTGGATGATGGAGAGGCGTGGTTGAAATCGCCAGACACAAGAAGGAGGGCCTGGGGGTGCTGAGACTGTAACTGGCTCAGCGTGGCTTGTAGGACCTCGCAGGCAGCGTCAGCTTTCGCAGAGGGGGGGACATATGCAGCTATCACGATGACATGTGATAGTTCCCTTGGTAGATAGAAAAGTCTCATGCTCACAGCTAATAGTTCAATGTCCTTACAGCAAGTTTGCTCCTTAATCACAATGTGCCTAGGATTGCACCATCTATAATTCACAAACATTGCCAGCCCCCCTCCTTTCCTCTTACCGCTCTCCCTTGTCCTGTCTGCCCGAAGGAGTTTAAAACCATCCAAGGAGACCAGAGAGTCAGGAGTAACTTCAGTGAGCCAAGTCTCTGTAAGTAGCATCATGCTGCACACCCGAAACTCCTGATGATGCCTGGTGAGCGCTGTTAGTTCATCCATCTTGTTTGCAAGAGATCTCACATTGCCCATAATGATGGAGGGAACAGTTGGTCGGTAACTCCTCTTTTTAATCCTCTGAAGAGTTCCTGCTCTGCAGCCCCTCCCCTGCTTTTTCTTTCTCCAGAGTTCTTGGGGGATGGGTGGGCAAATGGTATGCAGCCCTGTTGTTGTGACTCTAAACTGCAGTAATTTCTCTCTTGTGTAGACAAAAGAAATGCCTGCACACACAAGAGTTCCCATTTCAGCAGGACAAAAAGACAGATAAAAACAAAAAAAAGTATCACAAAGGTCCAATTACAAGTCTTTGTTTCTTCATTTCTTCATAGTGTAAAGTCCATTAAGGAGAGAGATAAAAAAAACAGACAGAGAAAGAAAAATAAGAGAGAGAGAGTCTCAGAGCTGCCTAACAGGCAGCCACTTCAGCGGCGCCATCTTGGAAAAATATTAGGGGGCATTGGGGTAGTATTAAAGGGGTTTTCTAGGGAATAATAAAGTTTACTGGTAAGGATTGTATTGAGCAAATTGGAGAGGAGGCAGGGAAGGTGAAACATAAAAAAAAATACTCACTTGTCTCCGGGCTACCAATGTCCGGAGCCTTCTGCTACTGTCTGTCCAGGCACACACACGCCGCTTCCCTGCCACAAGTCCTGCACTACACGTGATTGGCCTCAGCAGTGGCTGGAAAAGACTCGGTGATGTCACTCATATACTTGACTCGGTCCGTTCCAGCCAATATTGAAGTCACTGATAGCCTCAGCAGTCACGTATGACACGTGTCTGAACAGACAGTGGCGGCAGACACCAAAGCACTGGGGACAGGTAAGGCTGGGTTCACACTAGCGCTTGGTTTCCGTTTTTCGTGTCCACTTGGGGACCTGAAAAACGGAAACCCAATTCGCTTGTAAAGCGGTTACCTGCGGACTATAATGGGGTCTGCTGGGTTTCTGTCTGGTTTCTGCCTGAAAAATGTGGACAAAAAAGGCCTGCTTGCAGGACTTTTCTTTCCGCATTTTTCAAACGAAATGGGGGACAGAATCCCTAAACAGGGTTCAAGTGTTGGTGTGAACCCAGCCCGAGTATGATTTTTTTATCACCTACTCCACCTCTACTGTGATTTGTCCACTTCCTGGACAACCCCTTTAAAGAGGACCTTTCATGTCCTCATGAACCTGTGATTTTATATTCCGCTAGAAAGCTGACAGTCGACTTTCCCGTTATGTGCCCCGATGGAGGAGATATCGGTGCTGTTAGTTTCGGCACATATCTGTCCCCACTGTCAGAAGTGTGATCCTGACAGTCTAGCGTCATCGCTGGGCTGTGAGGAAGGCCCCCCTGACAGTACTCTAACAAAGCCTTGTACTGTCAGAGGGGGTGTTCCTTACCGCCCTGCGATGACGCTGAGCTTTGAGTAAGGCCCCCTCCCCCAGTACAAGTCTTGGTGGGGGGACGTTCCTCACAGCCCAGCGATGGCGCTAGACTGTCAGGAACGCCCTTTTAACGGTGGGGAGAGATCAGTGCCGAAACTAACAGCACCGATATCTCCTCCACTGGGGCACATAACTGGAAAGCCGACAGTGCGCTGAATTCAGTGCACTGTCAGCTTTCTAGTGGTATATAAAACCGCATATGCATGAGGATATGAAAGGTCGTCTTTAATAGGCATTATTAATAGAGAGGGGCATTTATGTAAGAGGGCATAATTTATACAAGGAGACATAAGAGGGTATAATTAATAATAGGGGAATTGGGCAATATTAATTTTAGGTGGCACTCGGGCATTAAATTGATTTAAGGGGGTGCACAGGGCATTATTAATTAGGGGGAATTATTAATTGAGGAGCAGTATTAAATAAATGGGGCACATAGGAGCATTATTAAATTAAAAAGGCACATGGGGTTATTATTCATTTCCAGGGGATTTTATATCATATTTTATAACTGGGGTAGAAGCAGGATGGAGAGGTTATGTAGTTGAGGACAATGTGGGTCAGGTGCCTGGAAAAGTGAGGAGCCAAAGATGTCTGTGTTACAAACTTTACAGTCACAACTGAAAGAAGTGGTCATGGCGGTCCAGATGGAAGAGACGATAAATGTAAACCGTCAGAGATGTCACCTGTAAGTCACAACATTGTTCCTGTACTGTATTTACGTAACTGGTCTTCACAGCCCTGTGTAGAACCACTATCTACCACTATGCGGTCACCGTATAGTGATAGTGTTGGTATACCTGAGTTGGGTGCCCACTTGGATGTGTTAACCCCCCCCTGTGCTGAACCCCTAGCTATGCCTCTGCTGAGGAGTATATAATGGGGTTATGTCTGCTTGTGTCATTTTATAGGACCCTTCATTGTTTACTTCCAGTGAATGAAAATCTTTCCTGATCTTGCGATGGACATATCGGTGCAGGGCTTGTTACAGGAAGCCAGAAGATTGGAAGGTGGAAAGGAATTGGAACCAGAAGTCTGCCTCAAATTACTCTTCACCAGTGGCGTAACGGTCGTGGTCGCAGGGGGTGCGACCGCATCCGGGCCTGGAGGGGTACGGGGCCTATGGCCTGCTGGAAATGGCTGGGGCCCAAGACCACCATGATAGTGGTCAGGGAAAGCCTTGTTCCCCGATCGCTATACATATTGTTAATGGAAAAGGGCCTGTCCTGGACTGAGCATCTGCTTCGGGGCTCTTCCTGCCGGTAACTGAGGTCACGCCAGCAGTCACATGGTGGGCGCTGGTGTAATGACGTCATCGCTCCCCATGTGACTGCTGGAGTGCGAGACCTCAGTCGCTAGACAGAAGAGGATGCTGCAGACAGCAGGATGGAGCACATGGCCATTTTCAAAACCATGAATGTTTATGGGTCTATTCGCATGTCCGTTGTTTTCCATGGGATATTTTTTACAGCTACCAAAAAAAAATTAACATGCTCTATGGCCCCTTCAATGGACTTCAAGGGACAGACATGGACTTTTTTCATGGAGTTTTGTTTCGTGAAAAAACTCTACTGTTGTGTGAATAAGGTTGAGAATGCTCTAAGAAAGTTTTCATTAAGGATCTGTCTGTACTTTCCTTTGTTCTAATTTATTGATCTATGCTTCACTGTAAGTATTGTATTGCTCAAGTGATGAGACTTCGTTTCTGCCAAGATCCATCTTGCTGCGTTTTATTGTTGTTGCTGATTTTTCTGTGTTCTTTTGAGACAAAGTCAGGAGTTGATTTTTGTTGAAGGAAAAAGTATAAGTGTAGCATCCCAGGGTGCTACTGCTTTAAGTGTTTGTCTTTTGTGCCTCTGGGCTGTGTTGGTATGTCCCGTCCTCTGTGTTCTATGTTCTATGTCATTGTTATGCAGCTTTCCTGTTTTCCCCCCAGTGTTTCAAACCTTTAGCCATGGCACAGCCCTGGCCAATCAGACCACTGGGCGGGGTTGTAGGAGATCTAGGTCTCCAGGGCATCCGTTGAGAACTCAGTTCAGTAGTAGCAGTCATCCTGTGCAGTTCATGCTGGACTGTGCAGTGAGAACATCAGCACTGGATCTCAACGGCCGCCTATATAGCCCCTAGGAGGATTGTTATCTGCCCCAGGCTCATCCAGAGACAGCCTTGAGAAGGGAGTTCACCTGTCTGGACATTTGGACACCGTGCCAGGATGGGCAGTGGAGGACACCGACAGGAGAAGTTCACTCGGGCCTAAGTAAAGGTAACCAGACCCCTGTCAGGACTCCCTGCACCACTATCCCCAGCATCCTGGGAGTGGCATGAGAGGAGGAGTAGTTGGAGAAGTCTAGAGCTTGTATTATCCCTGGGCACCCTCCTAGAATCAAGGCTGGGGGATTGGACATTGTGGTACTACGCCACCATTTGTAAGCTGCTGTTGTACCTGTTCCAGTTGCTGCAATAAAGCTGTTCCTTGTTCAACTGCAACCACTGGTTCCTGAGTCGGGCGTGCTATAACATCAGGGCTCTTCCGAACACCACCACACCGGCTCAGAGAGGAGAGGTCCCCTCTCCAACTGGAAGCGCCCTGGGTTCCCTCCATCTGGGTTGCGGCATAAGTGCGTCCTTTATATTTCCCATTCCTTCTCAAGCCACTTCTGGCTTTGGCTCAAAAAACTGCAGCAAAATCTGCTACAAAAAACGTAGCTTTTCTGCAACATGTGGCTCCAGCCTAAGGTTTATTAAACATTTTTTGAAACCAAAACTTGGAGTATGCTAGAAAAAAAAAAAGAAAAGTAATCAACCATAATTTTGTTTTGGTGTCAAAAATTGCATGAACAAATCCTGAACATGTGTTTTTAGTATCTCCGGCTACGTTTTTGTCGCATCCTTTTTTGAGATTCAGAACTGTACGCTCCCGTACACGGCTGATTTGCTGCACATCTTCCTTTTTATAGATTTGCTGGTTACAATTTACAATATAGTTGAGGCAAACAGAGCAGCTGCATCAGGCCCCCTTACAGAACGTTAGGTGACCCCAATGGCAACTCCACTACCCAGATCTGTGGAGCTCAACAGTATGGTGGAGACAGTCCTTCAATGATGTCATCTTCATTTATCCAGTGTATAGGGAAGGGGGGGGGGGTGGTGAGCTCATTGTTGGAGAGGATATGTTGTGGTTGAAGGATCTGTTTTGTTTATGTGACACAAGCAGGTGGAGATCGCTTCTCGGCCTTTTGGCTAAGATGAAGTGTAGTATCTGTTCTTATCACCATTTAGTCATTGCCTCTGCAAGTGAGAGTGGCAACTCAATGTAGTGGGGAAACAGAACGCCGGTGAAGGAGGTCAGAGAACAATATGGTGGTATGAGAGGGGCCACGGGATCGTGAGCTTGAAGGCTCGAGGTGCTGAGGTGTCCCAGGGGACGGTGACTCCTGGGGTGCCGAAACTCACTGGGGATGGGATCCCACTGAGTGAGGTAAACTGCACTGCACCACTTCTTTCACAGCTTGTGAGCACTCATCCCTTTTTGATCGGTTATCTGCAATTGGAAATGGTAACTTTTATAGACCCGGCAGGATGACCAGGCCGGAGCACACGGCAAACTCCCACATATTTTGTATCCTTTGTATGGAGGAGAAGTCATGAATTTAGTGTTTTATGTTTCTATAGTGTGAGAGTTGGTAGCCTGGG
The DNA here is from genome assembly GCA_947044405.1 of Leptodactylus fallax. NCBI lineage: Eukaryota > Metazoa > Chordata > Amphibia > Anura > Leptodactylidae > Leptodactylus > Leptodactylus fallax. The sequence continues at coordinate 6,576,640 of CAMRHE010000071.1, read as the reverse complement.
AACATAGTGGGAGTTGTAGTAATTTCTTTATATTGCCTTCATAGATAGATCATAATAACAGCTTGGACTTGTTGGTAATCATTCTATCCTTTTACACCTCCATTATAATGTCCTCTGAAATACCATAATGAGAGCCTGGATATGCTGGGACTTGTAGTTCTCTGTTACTATACCCCTTCCCTGTAAACTCCATTAATATCCACTATAGATGTAGCAGGCTGGGACTTGTAGTTCCCCATTATACCCATCCCTATAATATGCACTGACATCTCATAATAACCTGGCCATGCTGAGACTTGTAGTTCCCTATCCCCATGTTAGGTGTGTATCAGGCTCTGCTCACATCTGTGATAGTGTTTTCTGCTGTTAAGCACAATTGTACTGTAGAAACAAAGCAAAAAAAATCACAGATGTGCCAGCGACACCTGACAGTATTGTGATGTTCTGCAGCAGCTGAGGTGTTCTGCAGGGAGTCTCAGGAGCACTGGCTTAACTAAAGTCTTGTGAGCCCCGATTCAAACTTTTGTCCGGTGCCCCCTCCCTACAGCGTAATCTTGATGTTGACGGTTATGGGTGCTGCAGCCATATCTCAGATACTTGAAAGGGATACAGCTTTAGTACCCACAACTGTAGTCATCAAGAATACGGTGAGTGAGCAGTGCAGCGCCCGGCATTTAAACAATACTGGGAACTGCGTGCTGTGGGAAACAGCTGATCTGCAGGGGCCTAACAGTCTAAGATATGTAAGAGATCAATGGGTGTACAACACCCGGGGCTCCTGCTGGTCAACTGTATGAAGATACCGTGGTGCTTTTGTGAGCACCGTGACTCCTTCACTATTTACATTGCACAGTATCTGTTTTATATTCACCATGCAATGTTATTACAGCCTGTAATAATAGTGAATGGAAGCTATAGATGTCGTATGATTTGATGAGGTTCGGCCCTACACTTCAGTGCTATTATTATACTCTGGGTATCCGCAGACCCCAGAGTATAATAAGTAGAGGCCGAGGGGAACTGATTAAAAATAACAAATACTTATACTCACCTTGCCTCACCTCTCCTGGGCATCCTCGCTCTGCCTGGGTCTCTTCAGCATCATCTTTGGTCCTCTTCTGTCTGCGACTGAGGTGACATGCCCCATGTGTCACTGCTGAGGCGTGTGATTGGGCCTCATTGGTCACATGAGGCACACTGACGTAATGACCCCTAGGGCCCAATCACACGCATGACCTTAGTCATAGACCAGAAGAGCCCTGGAGTGGATTGTGAGGAATGTCAGAAGCCCAGGAGAAGTGAGTATAAGTATGTCTTATTTTTAGTCACCTCCCCTGGACAGGCATTTATTGGAAAGTGGCCCAGCGACATGCCGAGCCGCTTTCCATTAACAATAGGTATAGCAGTTGGGGAACCTCACTTTCCCCATACACTATTACGGTGGTCGTGGTTGCATCCGCTGCAACTGCAATCGTTACGCGCCTGCTCAGGAACCCCATTCTAGTAATGATCTGAGCCCTCAGTAATAATACATTTATTACCTATACTCATGTGTGGTACCGAGAATGTTTGTCATTGGATCACCCCCTGAAGAATAAGAGGCCCCTTTCTCAATTACAATAACATTTGCTCTGTTAAGAATCCTTGGTCTCACGTCACCTCTGTTTTTGTTATGATTAGAAATCAGAGATACGCTGCAGTCAAACTTTTTTTTGTTTTGTTTTTTTATTTTTTATAGGAATGGATAGGGAAAATGGTAAAGGGAATTTTTTTTTGTTTAGGGGTAAGGTTGAATTTTTTTTTTTTTTTTAATTTTTCGGCAAGGGAATCAGGGATTTTTTTTTTTTTTTGAGAATTAGGGAAGGAATGTTATAAGGGAATTCTAGGGGATTGTTTTTGGATTTTTTTCTTTTTGTAAAGTTGTTTTCTTTTCATTTTTGTGACAGTTGTTGGCTTGTAATTCACGTTTCGCCTTTTACACTGGCTCCTTTTCCAGAGATTCTTGTTTTTTCTTTTTTCTCCAGAATATGCAGATGCTAAAAGGAAAAAATAAATGGAATATCAATTATTTGATATGTGCTATGTACAGGGGTGCTGTGAATTCTTATGTACTGAACATTGGTGTAATGTGTATAGATGTCCCTCCAGTATGTTCTTTATACTTTAGCTGCTCATCAGTCTTGTATATAATATTGTATTTATTATTATAAAATTGATGAGCCAAAAAGGTATAGACTGAAAGTGAACAGAACCTAAATATACAGTATCATTGCTAAATATTTACAGAGGACCTTTCATGTCCTCAGTGTCGGACTGGGCTGTCTAGGGCCCACCAGTGGAATTGCTTCTAGGGGCCCGCCATCAGGACCCCTGCAGATCAGCGGTACCGAGACAGGGCGGCAAAAGGTAATAACATGTTGGGAGCCATGTTGCTCACCCACCATACCATGTGCACCACTGCACTACCTAAACTCACTGCTACACCCTGTATGGCAAGTGAACAGCATGGCTCTTAGAATTGTTACCTGTAGCCGCACTGTCCTGTAAAAGCTGATCTACAGAGGTCCTGGCTGTTGTATCATCGCAGATGTCATATTGCTGGCCTATCCTAAGGACAGGCCATCAATATTAGAAATATGGATAAATCCTTTGAAGAGGCTGTCCAGGAATTGGTGCAACCCATGTCCCTTGCGGGAGGTGTAAAATAAAAAATAAAAAATCATACTCACCTGTCCCTGGTGTTCCGTTGTCCGCTGCCAGTGTCCTTTCAGTCTCGTGCCGGCGACTCCTTGCTGGGAGTCCTGAACCTCATGTGACCGCTAAGACCAATTAGGTACAGGATTTCCAGAAATGAGGGGCCACCATGAGACCGAACAGATAGAGGCAGGGGACAATGGGGTTCTGGGGACAGGCGAGTATGCTTTTTTTGAAATTTTTTTTTTATTTTTACACCTCCCTGGCGGCCGCCACAGTGGTCGCTCTAGTTTATGGACAACCTCTTTTAAGGGGTTGTCTGTGCCAAATTTTTTATGGCCACTTCACTGGTCCCCCCATACGGTGGCCTCTTCACTGGTCCCCCATACTGTATGGGGAACAGTGATGGAGCCATTATATTGTGTGGGAGCAGTGATGGGGGATAACATCCTGTGGAGGAGACATTAAACTGTGTGGGGCATATTAAAGGGGTTGTCCAGAGTTACCTTTTTTATGGCCTAAGGTCAGGATAGGCCATAAATACCTGATCAGTATGGGACTGACACACGGGACCATCAGCTGTTCGTAGCCACTTCCGGCACCCATTCTGTACACAACACAGGGCCGGAAGCAGAAAGCTCCATCCGCTGTATAGCAGCCCGGCATCTTCACTGCAGCTCAGCTCCTACTGACTTTAATAAGTGCTGAGATGCAGTGAAGGTGCCCGGCTAATACACAGTGGACAGAGCTTTCTGCTTCTGGCCCCATATTGTGTACAGGACGGGCGCCAGAAGTGGCTCCGTACAGCTGTTCAGTGCGGGGTCAGCCCCGTACAGATAAGATATCTATGGCCTATCCTGAGGATAAACCATAACAAATTATGCCTGGACAACCCCTTTAATATACCCCCTAATGAGCCACACTTTAAAGAGGTTGTCCAGTATAATTTTTGTCTTTTTTATAATTAGTCCAGGAGAAGTTACTCCCCCCCCCCAAAAAAAAACAAAAACATACTAAACATACTCACCTGTCCCCGGTGCTCCGGTGTCAGCAGGTCCCAGCACGGTCCGGTCCTGCTGCTCCGCTGTCTTCTTTTGCCGGAAGTCCTCACTGGCTGTGACGTCTCAGGTCCCTTCCTTTAGGCCGCTGATTGGCTTCAGGGGTCATGTGACGTCACAGGTAGTCACGTGCAGGGGGAACTTGCGCTGGAAGAAAACAGAGCTGCAGGCCGAACCGCGCTGGGAGACACTGGGGACAGGAGAGAAAGTTTGTTGTTTTTTTTTACCTGCCCCAGTGTAATTAAAAAAAAAAATGTTATCCTGCACAACCCCTTTAATGTCCCCCAGGCTATTGGCCTCCATCACTGCCCCTCCAATGACCCCATCAATGGTCCCATACAGTATAGGGGACCAGTGAAGGGGCCACTGTACAGGGAGGAATATTGATGTTTATATGCCCATACAGTGGCCCCTTCACTGGTCTCCCCTATAGCAGTATTGGAGTTTCTGCGACTTAGGTATTGTTATGCTGGAGCCCTAGAGCAGGCACCAGCATAACAATACAGTGAGAAATTAGCTGAGGTGGGAGGGGGGGAATCCCAGAGCATCTGGAGTTGTTAGGGGTTGTAGTTATCAGAGTTGTCAGTGAAGTTGAAAGATTTGGGGGCAAAATAGGGGGAAAAGTTGTTTTTTTGTTTGCGTGGTTAAGTTGTACTTACCTTTCACACTGCTGGTCTGGGCTCCTATGCAGAAACCCGCCGCCGCGCACAGCGTCAGTGACGCTTACTGCAACAAGCTGCAACTGGGTTGGTTCCATTGGCTGCCCATCAGGATCCCCCTACCCCCTCCCTAGAGTAAATTCTTGATAGTGACGGTTATGGGTGCTGCAGCGATATCTCAGATACTTGAAAGATATACAGCTTTAGTACCCACAACCGCAGTTGTCAAGAACATGGTGAATGAGCAGCGCAGACCCAGCATGTAAACAATACTGGGACAGTATAATATGCTCCACAGTGGCCCCAACACAGCATTATATGCTCCGCAGTGTCCCCAACACAGCATTATATGTTCCGCAGTGTACCCAACACAGCATTATATGCTCTGCAGTGGCCCCAACACAGCATTATATGCTCCGCAGTAGCCCCAACACAGCATTATATGCTCCGCAGTGGCCCCAACACAGCATTATATGCTCCGCAGTGGCCCCAACACAGCATTACATGCTCCGCAGTGGCCCCAACACAGCATTATATGCTCCGCAGTGGCCCCAACACAGCATTACATGCTCCGCAGTGGCCCCAACACAGCATTATATGCTCCGCAGTGGCCCCAACACAGCATTATATGCTTCAGTGTCCCCCATACAGTATTATATGCCCTCAGTGGTCCCCACACAGTATTATATGCCCACAGTGCCCCCCCCCCCACCCCCAGAGCCGGTGCTATTATTATACTCTGGGGTCTCCTCAGACCCCAGAATATAATAAGTACAGGTCCAGGAGAAGTGTTTAAAAATAACAAACACTTATACTCACCTTGTCTTACCTCTCCGGGGTATCCTCGCTCCGTCCTGCTGTCTTTACCATCTTCCTTGGTCCTCTGGTCTCCACGTCATTACGCTGGCGCGCCCCATGTCACCGCTGGGGCCTAATCACAGGCCCCTGCAGTGAGGCCGGAAAAGTGCCGGAGACGATGCTGAGCCCAGGACAGTCAGGTGAGTATTTTATTTTTTTTGTCACTTCCCCTGGGCTGGCATCTAATGGAAAGGGGGCCGGCCCCTTTCCATTAACAATAGGTATAGCGGTCTGGGAACCAGGCCTTCCCCGACCACTATCATGATAGTCCGAGGCCCTCGTCCATTTCCAGCTGGCCGCGGGCCCCGCACCCCTCTGGCCACGATCGTTACGCCACTGTCCATTGGTCAGGGGCCCGATCGGGATGGTCAGGAGCCGGTCGGGCCACTGACTGTCCCAATCAGACCCTTGACCTTTGCGTTGGCAAAATGAGTACTAATAGTCGGGGCTCGGGGCCCACCGGGGGATTCACCGGTTCCCCGGTGGGCCAGTCCGACCCTGCATGTCCTATTATATGCCGCTACAAAGCTGAATTCAGCTGAATTTATCGCACTGTCAGCTTTGCTGGTATGCACCCTGGTGCCAGAGATATCGGTGCCGTTAGTTTTGGCACTGATATCCCGCTACTGTCAGAGGGGCGGGCCTTACAACCTAGCGTCATCACTGTGCAGTGAGGTATGCCCCCTCCCCGATAGTACTCCTCAATAACCTTGTACTGTCATCTGGGATGTTCCTCACAGCCCAGCAATGATGCTGAGCTGTAAGACCCGCCCTTCTGACTGTGGAGGGATATCAGTGCCGAAACTAACAGCACCAATATCTCTGGCACCCAAACATATTCCTGCAAATATGACTCTCTGCTTTCTAGGGCTATAGAGGACATGAAAGGACTTCTTAATAGTAACAGAACTGAATCTTCTGATCATTTATATCAAATAGAAAAGTGACAAGATTTGTTTGGCTTAACTACACTTAAATGATTCTTTCTTGTTTATTGCTAATTCTATGAGTATCTTATATCTGGTACCTACCATACGCCAGCAAGTAACATGATGGTGACGGTTGCGGCCACAGTTATTACTGGGAGGTCCTTATTGTTTTTTCCTAGGTCCTCAAGAAGTGGCCGCTCAGGCTCTGTGATGTCAAGCACATCAGGGAGTGTAGGGCGAGCCTGGTATTTTTCTGTCGCCCTTACTGATCCTCTGAGAACTAAAATAAAATGGAATATATGTAACAGGATTAATAATGACGTTTAGGTGATTTAATAACAATAATAATACCAATAATACTAGCACTACTAATAATAAAAATAAATATATAATATATTATAATATCAGACTCATATATTTTAGATCATAATTACATGCAACTCTTTATTCATATTTTTCATGTCAAATATGATTGAGAATCTGTAATGGAACCTCCGATGCTAATGGAAAATGGGGCTGATAGTGCGCACTTACCTGTCACATGGTAGACAATGTTGCTGACTGGCACCCCGGAGCTCAGGCTGGTTGTACACGAGTACAGGCCGGAGCCCTCCATCTGTATCCCTTTGATCACTAGAAAGGGATCCTCGGTGACTTTTGGTTCGATATCACCGTGCTAAAAAGAAAATATGAAAATGTTTAGAACCTCAAATGTCTCAATTCTTTATAATCAGGTTGTTTCTATCACTGCCATTATATTGTATCATTACTCTCTTTACATAGTATTTACCTTGAAGAATGTGTTCTGATAGGAGTCCTCCAGCCTGGCATGCCATTCATAGCTACAGTCCAGGATTAGGTCGTCGTCCTCTGTAACTTGGATATTTCTCTCTAGATATAAAGAAAAAGTTATAATTTCAGTCTTTTGGACCCCCGACCTCTGTTACCTACAATGGAGAGGTGTAAGTCCTAGTAACTGGTATATTATACTATATACTTACCTCCACAGCTTATAGCCTCGGCAATATGAGATTTATGGTCTTTGCATGGAGAGCAGTATAGGCCAGTTTTCAAGTCTGATAAAAGATAAAAGTGTAATATAAGTCAAGGCTTTTTATAATATTATCATAGTCTCATAGTCATTTGTTAATCTGTATTTCCCATTACAGGACTAAAGGCTGCCACATATAACACGTTTTCACTTATGGCACCTACAATGACTCACTTTGGACTAGTGAAACATGGGGTGTACCCGGGGTATTTAGTGTCCTGCTGAGACACAATTTGACGCTCCTGGACTCCAAAGCAAAATCTATAAAGGGGTCCCTTAATACTATGTGGCATTTAGAATATATTGGTTTTATGTGGCAATGGGACCTTTGGGGCCCCTCCAAGTTCCAGGGCTCGGTAGCATCGGCTACTTCTGCACCCCATATAGCTACACCCCTGGTGTCCTGTGCTTTTACCAATTATAAATATATACATATGACTGTATGGATAGGTATAAAAAGGGCTACTTACCAAAGCATCTGTTCCGGGTGCACATACAGCTGCATCTACCAAAGTATTCTGTCAAAAGAGGAAAAACATTATATAGCAAAAAACATCATCTATATACAGTCATATGAAAAAGTTTGGGCACCCCTATTAATCTTAATCATTTTTAGTTCTAAATATTTGGGTGTTTGCAACAGCCATTTCAATTTGATATATCTAATAACTGATGGACACAGTAATATTTCAGGATTGAAATGAGGTTTATTGTACTAACAGAAAATGTGCAATATGCAATAAACCAAAATTTGACCGGTGCAAAAGTATGGGCACCTCAACAGAAAAGTGACATTAATATTTAGTAGATCCTCCTTTTGCAAAAATAACAGCCTCTAGTCGCTTCCTGTAGCTTTTAATCAGTTCCTGGATCCTGGATGAAGGTATTTTTGACCATTCCTCTTTACAAAACAATTCCAGTTCAGTTAAGTTTGATGGTCGCCGAGCATGGACAGCCCGCTTCAAATTATCCCACAGATGTTCAATGATATTCAGGTCTGGGGACTGGGATGGCCATTCCAGAACATTGTAATTGTTCCTCTGTATGAATGCCTGAGTAGATTGGGGCTGTGTTTTGGATCATTGTCTTGCTGAAATATCCATCCCCGGCGTAACTTCAAATTCGTCACTGATTCTTGTACATTATTCTCAAGAATCTGCTGATACTGAGTTGAATCCATGCGACCCTCAACTTTAACAAGATTCCCGGTGCCGGCATTGGCCACACAGCCCCAAAGCATGATGGAACCTCCACCAAATTTTACAGTGGGTAGCAAGTGTTTTTCTTGGAATGCTGTGTTTTTTTGACGCCATGCATAACGCCTTTTTGTATGACCAAACAACTCAATCTTTGTTTCATCAGTCCACAGGACCTTCTTCCAAAATGAAGCTGGCTTGTCCAAATGTGCTTTTGCATACCTCAGGCGACTCTGTTTGTGGCGTGCTTTCAGAAACGGCTTCTTTCGCATCACTCTCCCATACAGCTTCTCCTTGTGCAAAGTGTGCTGTATTGTTGACCGATGCACAGTGACACCATCTGCAGCAAGATGATGCTGCAGCTCTTTGGAGGTGGTCTGTGGATTGTCCTTGACTGTTCTCACCATTCTTCTTCTCTGCCTTTCTGATATTTTTCTTGGCCTGCCACTTCTGGGCTTAACAAGAACTGTCCCTGTGGTCTTCCATTTCCTTACTATGTTCCTCACAGTGGAAACTGACAGGTTAAATCTCTGAGACAACTTTTTGTATCCTTCCCCTGAACAACTATGTTGAACAATCTTTGTTTTCAGATCATTTGAGAGTTGTTTTGAGGAGCCCATGATGCCACTCTTCAGAGGAGATTCAAATAGGAGAACAACTTGCAATTGGCCACCTTAAATACCTTTTCTCATGATTGGATACACCTGGCTATGAAGTTCAAAGCTCAGTGAGGTTACAAAACCAATTTTGTGCTTCAGTAAGTCAGTAAAAAGTAGTTAGGAGTATTCAAATCAATAAAATAAGGGTACCCAAATTTTTGCACCTGTCAAATTTTGGTTTAATGCATATTGCACATTTTCTGTTAGTACAATAAACCTCATTTCAATCCTGAAATATTACTGTGTCCATCAGTTATTAGATATATCAAATTGAAATGGCTGTTGCAAACACTCAAATATTTAGAACTAAAAATGATTAAGATTAATAGGGGTGCCCAAACTTTTTCATATGACAAAAGAGGAAAAACATTATATAGCAAAAAACATCATCTATATAAGAGAATATTGTCGCTATACATGGAATGAGAACACATACAATGCAGGTTCTACTTTCAGGCATTGTATGTCATATATGAAGATTTACTCCAAGCACATCTAATCTGTAATACATCCAGTGACTATTAGTAATATTATATGATTTGCCTGATTTGTTAATATAATAATATAATAATAATATTACTATATAGGATAATATATTCCCATTCACTATGTATTGTGAGGCTGATACCAGCGACACCAAAAATGTCAGTCACAACCATGTGTGCCGGCCGCAATGTCCTTCACTGTCAATGTCAGTCACAACCATGTGTGGTCTCTTCATAAATTATACGGATGTCCGTGCACCAGAATGGAAATCTAGATAAGTCTTGCGTCAGTTATAATGAATCTGTTGGGCTGAGACATCCCCGTGACAAGCGAGGTGCAGTTTAGGGTTTGTGGCGCACAAAGGACCTTGCGCCAAATGTCTGCTTATTTTGTCATCCCAGTTCCTCTGGACAATTACATACATGTTATACTATACCTTGATTTTTTGGAGGGCCCCCGGCACAGACAACCTTTTCCTCTACACAGGTCTTGCAGTTGGTGTAGGTTTGTACCATTAATCCTGGGAAAAGCACTTGTGTTAGAGACTTACAATGTTATAGAAAATATAATATATATAAGATGAAGAGTCATATAAAATGTACTTACCACAGTTGTCTGCACCTTAAAGAGGAAAAAGAAAAAATAACAGATTACTGAAAGGTTTTATTCTCAGACTCAACAGTAACCTTTATATCCTCTGTGTCTCTATTTTATTATATTATGACATTAATGCTCACTCTTGTATTATGGGAGATTTCCAATAACAGAAATCTCGGAGCTGCCCCAGTAGGTTCCAGACCCGCTATAGAGGATGGCAGTGACTAATACAAACATCCATGGCAGCCAATCAGATTCCTGATTTTATGTGTCCAGGATCTGATCAGTGACTATAGGGAGAACCTGTAGTATCTGTCTGTACTAGGATTTCTCCATAAGGCCCTGGGTGTGTATTACATGTATGTAGAATATTATTGTAGCATGCTAGGAAGTAATAATGTACAGAGAAGAACTTACCTTGTTTATTTGGACACCTCCCTAAAACGGGAAGAAATAAAGCCAAATTACTTATTAGAAATGAATAGATTACAATAACACACTGTATATTATAAGTATACATATATACATTTATGTACAACCTATACTAATAGAAAACTGTATAAATAAATGAAGACACTTACTGTTATTTGAGTCTTGGACAATACTCTTGAGTTTGTCTTTAAGTTGCTGGAATTGAAGTCCAATGATATGAAGAAGTTGGACCTCTAGAATACATGGAAAGAAATATTAATGGCAGATAATACAATCCCCTCATCTATTAGTCTAAGCCCCCAATACAAAGGCTATTTTAGTTCCTTATAGTAAAGGAATTTACAGATTTGGAAAATGCTGAATTTACCTTTAAAATCGGTGCCCTCGATGACATCAATAGATTTTTTATATTCGGACACTATTTCGGCTATTGCATAGGTATCTAGAATGAGAACAGCGCAGTTATAACCATAATCTATATTTCATTATACACATACTCTATATAATAATAATAACTATAAGAATTACCCAGCATCCCGATTTCATCCTCAAGGTAATCCAGGACTTCTTGTTGAGCGGCTTTAGCAAACCGCTGAATTGTCATATAGCCCTCTAGATTTTGATCCACTTGGTTTCGAATGAGGGTCAGAAATTTATTCATGGCCTCTTTCCCTCTGGAGTCGCATTCTATGCAGCAGAGGGATTGGCCGATGAAGAAAGATGTTATTAGCATTAAATGCCACATCATGGTCTAGATTGAATTAGACGTTTTTTTTAGAAAAATCGCTTCCAATAGCCAATAATCGCTAAGGTCGCAGAGAAATGAACTGTATCCCACGGAGAAGAAAACAGAACTGAGAGTTTACAGCCCAGACAATGACTTAGGAAAAAGTGTCTTTATGACATCACAATGTGACATAGGCCATGACCATATAAGGAATATGCAAATGAGGTCATGTGTTACATGAGCTGCTAGAAGACTAGAGGGAAAATGTTATTATGGTATTGTCATATAATTTAACTAATTGAGACTCTGGAACACATAACATATTGGACATTCTGATAGTATATTCTTTTTTAAAACAACTTCAGAGTTTACACAAAGACTAAATAAATCTAAAATTTGCAGCATTTCTATTAATTATTTTACACTGATACCAAATTACTGGGTTTATTATAATTCAGAGCTGTATTTATCATTCTGACAGCTGTTTCTTTGACAAGTTAGGCTAATAATAATGTGACTGGCCGGTCAGCAATACAGCAAAAGTGTATCGAGTATGCTACAATACTGTTTGCAATGCAGTTAATATATTTTGTAGGAAATAAAAAACTAAAGAAAAGCCTTAACTGCATGGATTCTATGCTTTGTAATAGTGAGATCACAGATGTCCATGCAAGCACCCACAATCCGTGTCTGGAATGATGGCTCTAAAAAAGGTGAAGAAGCCTCAACTTCAATATCGTCATAAGATGCATCGGCTCCAGTTTGCAAAAAAGCACAAAGAGTGGACAGTAGAAGATTGGAAATGGGTGATTTGGAGCGATAAGATGAAAGCCAATAGACTGGGCTCTGATGGGTGCAAATGGGCCTGGAAGAAACAAGAGATAAGGGGGCTAACAAATTGATATATTAAAGGAACTGTCAAGTTTGGTGGAGAAAGCCTGATGATGTGGAATTGTTTCACTCCCAAAGGCTTGACCAGGATCGATGGTGGTCTCAATGCTGAGCTATATGTGAGTATCCTGCAAGACGAATTGCTTCGTAGACTCGAGTACTATGGGTATGAAAAGGATGACATAGTGTTCCAGTGGGACAACAACCCGAAGCATATGTTGAGATTAACGAAGAATTGATTTAAAGACAATGAAGTAGAGGTGCGGAATTGGTCCCCACAGTCCCCAAACCTCAACCCAATCGAACACTTGTGGGAAGAGTTGAAGAAAAAGCTGTATTCATACCCAAGTGAGTCAACCAGAATGCACCAAACATTTGGAACGTGTAGAACAGACCTGGGATCTCACTTCGGTCGAGACATGCATTAATCTGGTCAAGAGCATAGGTTAGAGCAGTGGAGCTGGCCCAGTTTTCAAAGGGAGTTTTATCTAGTCTAAAGGCTTGACAGGGAGTTCAGTTCTGCCAATGGAGTTATAACAGCTAGATGTGCTAAACTGTCTACCACAAGTGTGGAAAAAACTACTTTAGTCAAAATGAATCAAGCTTGGATTTGTGAGGATTTTCACACACCTTGGCTGATGCCACTAAATAGATTTGCCATTGCCCATGTCTCCCATGTCTGTATTGCCATTCATGTTGCTACAGCTACCACCACAGGACATGTCTGGCTGAGACATGTCCTGTGGTCTGTTCCCATCACATTAATTATTCCATACTATACTGACACTTATGTTGCCACAGCTACCACAGTTGACACTACAGTTTGGGCATAAAAAATATATTCAAGGAGTTATCCACCTCAAAAATCCTATGTCATTGCTTATTTCAATGCCAACACCCTGTTGTTGTCACATCTGCTCCAAGGAAGGGATAATTTTGGTGGCTTTTTTTTTTTTTTTTTAATAAAGTCAATTCTTTATTACTTTTAATTTGGGATGTACATTGACAGTGAGCCACAGATTTGTTTTTTTTTTTTTTTTAAATTCTGAAATTGTCAGTCCATGGTGCGGCATCAGCTCCCATAAAGGGATCATTTCTGTAAAAGAGTTTATTTTTGTTATAATATTAATTCTTTATTATTTTCAACTGGCAGATACACTGACAACCCACCATTGATTCTACCAATAATAACGCCATATTAGTGCAGCATTCTGCTCCTAGACAGGGATCTTTTTTGTTTTTTTTTTTTTTTTTTTTTTTTAGGAAGCCAGGTATTCAACTTTTTTCAACCAGGTACACTGCCACAAATTTTTTTCCAAAACAACAAGCTGCTGTAATTACAAGTCCCTAAACTGGCTAATATTTATATAAAACCATTGTTTTTTCCAATATAACCACCATCTATGTTTCAAAAGTCCACAGGCAAGCACCTTCCCCAAAAACAAGCTAACTTGTGGAGCATTTTTAAGGTTAAAAAGTGTAAAAGAAAGCAGTGTATGTTTAAACTAGCTTGTATCCACTGCTTACCATCTGCTTTCCCATAGACATACATGTCACTGTCGCTTTGGCATACCTTAGGCTGTGTTTGCCTTAGAGAGTTAGAAATTGGATAGATGGGTTCCTAGGAGCCCCAACAAAGCTATGCAATGTGCTTTAATTCACTTTAAACTCTGATTCGTGACTACATTTTTGACCCAAATCAAATCTTTGGACTGAACCCAAAAAGAGACAAATCTTCCGAGATTATCCAGTGGAAATCAACGTTTAGCTCCTACTTGCACCCAAGGCAGCACTGTAGGATATGGTTTGATCTAGCTAACTTAAACTCCCACTTTAAACCCTTTCCATACATGGGCCAAACTTTCCACTAGCATAGCTGCATCTTTTTCCTGCCCCTGGAGCATGAGACAGATGCTCCCATTCCAAGATTTCATTTCTAAATTCTCCCGCACACAGAGTGATATAACTGCATTCAGATTTCCTGCTTTTGTAGGACACAATTGAGCGCCTTCAAAACACCATTTAAAAGCATTTTCTTGCAAGGTCCTTTGACCAAGGGTCTCAGCACTGAGATATATGACATTCTTAGTGACCATGCTTATTCTCCAACTATAAAACATCTGTATATTCTGAATTGGGAGAGGTGATCCCATATGATGTCTAGAGGGTGATCTGGTCAAGACTCTGAAGGGCTCCATTTGCACTATATATAAGGATACAATTTAATCTATTATTGACTGGGGTACCATACTCTTGAATTTTTTCATAAATTTAACTGTGCTATCCCTAACCAGTGCTGGAGGTGTTGCACCCCCGATGGCTCTTTCATTCACACATTCCGGGATTGTCTACTTATATTCCCATACTGGAGGGAGGTGTACGCTTTACTTGAAGTGATATTACATGTCCTGGTTGCTTTGGACACAGTTGTCTATCTACTGGGACTTTCCCCTAAATGCAAGAAAGGGCCCTCATGCCAGGCTGCTCCTCCATATCCTTACAGCTACAAAATGTTTAATTTTGCTGTATTGGAGATGAATGGCAGCATTGTCTCATGCATCTCTATATGCTCTGATTAGGACCTTAGAGTGGACCATCCCTCCTCCATGATCAGGTAGACATATTCCCGGAGACCCGGTCCCTTTGGGATAAGAATTATAGTAATATAGCACTTTAATATGGATTTTATTGCAGTTTCTTTCTTTTTCTTTTTTCTCCCTCTGTCCTTGTAAATTAAAATTTTTCCATAAAAAGAAGTTGGATAAAAAGTTTTGCTTTTAGGCTGGGGCCCAAAACGTAAATGCGGCGTTTTATAGTCACAGCAAAGTGGCTGGAAAAGACTTGGTGATGTCACTCATATACATGACTGGGTCCTTTCCAGCCAATATTGAGGCCACTGATGGCCTCAGCAGTCACGTATGGCACGTGTCTGAACAGACAGTGGCGGCAGACACCAAAGCACTGGGGACAGGTAAGACTGGGTTCACACTAGCACTTGGTTTCCATTTTTCGTGTCCACTTGGGTACCTGAAAAACGGAAACCCAATTCGCTTGTAAAGCGGTTACCTCCACTGTGATATGTCCACTTCCTGGACAACCCCTTTAAAGAGGACCTTTCATGTCCTCATGAACCTGTGATTTTATATACCACTAGAAAGCCGACAGTCGGCTTTCCTGTTATGTGCCCCGATGGAGGAGATATCGGTGCCGTTATTTTCGGCACATATCTGCCCCCGCTGAATTCAGTGCACTGTCAGCTTTCTAGTGGTATATAAAACCGCATATGCATGAGGATATGAAAGGTCGTCTTTAATACAAAGGGGTTATTAATAGGCATTATTAACAGAGGGGGGCATTTATGTAAGAGGGCATAATTTATACAAGGAGACATAAGAGGGTATAATTAATAATAGGGGAATTGGGCAATATTAATTTTAGGTGGCACTCGGGCATTAAATTGATTTAAGGGGGTGCACAGGGCATTATTAATTAGGGGGAATTATTAATTGAGGAGCAGTATTAAATAAATGGGGCACATAGGAGCATTATTAAATTAAAAAAGCACATGGGGTTATTATTCATTTCCAAGGGATTTTATATCATATTTTATAACTGGGGTAGAAGCAGGATGGAGAGGATATTTAGTTGAGGACAATGTGGGTCAGGTGCCTGGAAAAGTGAGGAGCCAAAGATGTCTATGTTACAAACTTTACAGTCACAGCTGAAAGAAGTGGACATGGTGGTCCAGATGGAAGAGACGATAAATGTAAACCGTCAGAGATGTCACCTGTAAGTCACAACATTTTCCGTACTGTATTTACGTAACTGGTCTTCACAGCCCTGTGTAGAACCACTATCTACCACTATACGGTCACCGTATAGTGATAGTGTTGGTATACCTGAGTTGGGGGCCCACTTGGATGTGTTCACCCCCCCCTATCCTGAACCCCTAGCTATGCCTCTGTTGAGGAGTATATAATGGGGTTATCTCTGCTTGTGTCATTTTATAGGACCCTTCATTGTTTACTTCCAGTGAATGAAAATCTTTCCTGATCTTGCAATGGACATATCGGTGCAGGGCTTGTTACAGGAAGCCAGAAGATTGGTAGGTGGAAAGGAATTGGAACCAGAAGTCTGCCTCAAATTACTCTTCACCAGTGGCGTAACGGTCGTGGTCGCAGGGGGTGTGACCGCAACCGGGCCCGGAGGGGTACGGGGCCCGTGGCCTGCTGGAAATGGCTGGGGCTCCAGACCACCATGATAGTGGTCATGGAAAGCCTTGTTCCCCGACCTCTATACATATTGTTAATGGAAAAGGGCCTGTCCTGGGCTGAGCATCTGCTCCGGGGCTCTTCCTGCCGGTAACTGAGGTCACGCCAGAGGTCACATGGTGGGCGCCGGTGTAATGACGTCATCACTCCCCATGTGACCGCTGGAGTGCGAGACCTCAGTCGCTAGACAGAAGAGGATGCTGCAGACAGCAGGATGGAGTGAGGATGCCCCGGAGAGGTAAGGTAAGGTGAGTATAAGTGTTTGTTATCTTTAATCACTTCTCCTGAGCCTCTACTTATTATATTCTGCGGTCTGAGGAGACCCCAGAGTATAATAATAGCACCAGTTCTGGAGGTCGGGGGCTCTTGACAGCATATAATACTGTGTGGTGGCCACTGCAGAGCATATAAGACTGTGTGGGAGCACTGCAGAGCACATAACACTGTGTGGGGGCCACTGCGGAGCACGTAACACTGTGTGGGGGCCACTGCGGAGCACGTAACACTGGGGGCCACTGCGGAGCACGTAACACTGTGTGGGGGCCACTGCGGAGCACGTAACACTGTGTGGGGGCCACTGCGGAGCACGTAACACTGTGTGGGGGCCACTGCGGAGCACGTAACACTGTGTGGGGTGCAATGTAGAGCACTTAACACTGTGTGGGGGCCACTCCAAATAACATAACACTGTGTGGGGGCCATTGCGGAGCACGTAACACTGTGTGGGGGCCACTGTGGAGCACGTAACACTGTGTGAGGGCTCTACGGAGCACGTAACACTGTGTGGAGGCCACTGTGGAGCACGTAACACTGTGTGGAGGCCACTGCGGAGCATGTAACACTGTGTCGGGGTCACTGCGGAGCACGTAACTCTGTGTGGGGGCCACTGCGGAGTACGTAACACTGTGTTGGGGACACTGTGGCCTCTAGATAGGGAGTAGGGGCCCCGGACAAAAGCTTGCACCGGGGCCCATAAGACATTTCACTTTCCGCCGTGTGAACTTACCCTTAGTCCTTATTCATGCAACAGTAAAAAATATCCGTGTGACAGATGTTTTTGGAACAACCGTCACATGGCCATTTTCAAAACCATGAATGTTTATAGGTCTATTCACATGTCCGTTGTTTTCCATGGGGTATTTTTTACAGCTACCAAAAAAAAATTAACATGCTCTATGGCTCCTTCAATGGACTTCAAGGGACAGACATGGACGTTTTTCATGGAGTTTTGTTTCGTGAAAAAACTCTACTGTTGTGTGAATAAGGTTGAGAATGCTCTAAGAAAGTTTTCATTAAGGATCTATCTGTACTTTCCTTTGTTCTACTTTATTGATCTATGCTTCACTGTAAGTATTGTATTGCTCAAGTGATGAGACTTTGTTTCTGCCAAGATCCATCTTGCTGCGTTTTATTGTTGTTGCTGATTTTTCTGTGTTCTTTTGAGACAAAGTCAGGAGTTGATTTTTGTTGAAGGAAAAAGTATAAGTGCAGCATCCCAGGGTGCTACTGCTTTAAGTGTTTGTCTTTTGTGCCTCTGGGCTGTGTTGGTATGTCCCGTCCTCTGTGTTCTATGTTCTATGTCATTGTTATGCAGCTTTCCTGTTTTCCCCCCAGTGTTTCAAACCTTTAGCCATGGCTCAGCCCTGGCCAATCAGACCACTGGGCGGGGTTGTAGGAGATCTAGGTCTCCAGGGCATCCGTTGAGAACTCAGTTCAGTAGTAGCAGTCATCCTGTGCAGTTCATGCTGGACTGTGCAGTGAGAACATCAGCACTGGATCTCAACGGCCGCCTATATAGCCCCTAGGAGGATTGTTATCTGCCCCAGGCTCATCCAGAGACAGCCCTGAGAAGGGAGTTCAGCAGTCTGGACATTTGGACACCGTGCCAGGATGGGCAGTGGAGGACACCGACAGGAGAAGTTCACTCGGGCCTAAGTAAAGGTAACCAGACCCCTGTCAGGACTCCCTGCACCACTATCCCCAGCATCCTGGGAGTGGCATGAGAGGAGGAGTAGTTGGAGAAGTCTAGAGCTTGTATTATCCCTGGGCACCCTCCTAGAACCAAGGCTGGGGGATTGGACATTGTGGTACTACGCCCCCATTTGTAAGCTGCTGTTGTACCTGTTCCAGTTGCTGCAATAAAGCTGTTCCTTGTTCAACTGCAACCACTGGTTCCTGAGTCGGGCGTGCTATAACATCAGGGCTCTTCCGAACACCACCACACCGGCTCAGAGAGGAGAGGTCCCCTCTCCAACTGGAAGCGCCCTGGGAAAAACTACTACCACCACCATCAGGTAGTGCTGCAGGACCCCCCTCAGCGGTGTCCGACCCAGCAGCAGGGCTGGGGGCTTGGCTGAGTGTGCTCGGCCTAGCAGGTGGCACATCATCCGCCACTACTTCTTCCATCCTCCGGTTCCCTCCATCTGGGTTGCGGCATAAGTACTTCCTTTATATTTCCCATTCCTTCTCAAGCCACTTCTGTCTTTGGCTCAAAAAACTACAGCAAAATCTGCTACAAAAAACTTAGCTTTTCTGCAACAAGTGTTTGTTTATGTGACACAAGCAGGTGGAGATCGGTTCTCGGCCTTTTGGCTAAGATGAAGTGTAGTATCTGTTCTTATCACCATTTAGTCATTGCCTCTGCAAGTGAGAGTGGCAACTCAATGTAGTGGGGAAACAGAACGCCGGTGAAGGAGGTCAGAGAACAATATGGTGGTATGAGAGGGGCCACGGGATCGTGAGCTTGAAGGCTCGAGGTGCTGAGGTGTCCCAGGGGACGGTGACTCCTGGGGTGCCGAAAATCACTGGGGATGGGATCCCACTGAGTGAGGTAAACTGCACTGCACCACTTCTTTCACAGCTTGTGAGCACTCATCCCTTTTTGATCGGTTATCTGCCATTGGAAATGGTAACTTTTATAGACCCGGCAGGATGACCAGGCCGGAGCACACGGCAAACTCCCACATATTTTGTATCCTTTGTATGGAGGAGAAGTCATGAATTTAGTGTTTTATGTTTCTATAGTGTGAGAGTTGGTAGCCTGGGAACATAGTGGGAATTGTAGTAATTTCTTTATATCGCCTTCATAGATAGATCATAATAACAGCTTGGACTTGTTGGTAATCATTCTATCCTTTTACACCTCCATTATAATGTCCTCTGAAATACCATAATGAGAGCCTGGATATGCTGGGACTTGTAATAATAAATAGAGGCCCAGGGGAACTGATTAAAATTAACAAATACTTATACTCACCTTGCCTCACCTCTCCTGGGCATCCTCGCTCTGTGTGGCTCTCTTCAGCATCGTCTTTGGTCCTCTTCTGTCTGCGACTGAGGTGACATGCCCCATGTGTCACTGCTGAGGCCTGTGATTGGGCCTCATTGGTCACATGAGGCACACTGACGTAATGACCCCTGGGGCCCAATCACACGCATGACCTTAGTCACAGACCAGAAGAGCCCTGGAGTGGATTGTGAGGAATGTCAGAAGCCCAGGAGAAGTGAGTATAAGTACGTCTTATTTTTAGTCACCTCCCCTGGGTAGGCATCTATTGGAAAGGGGCCCAGCGACATGCCGGGCCGCTTTCCATTAACAATAGGTATAGCAGTCACTTTCCCCTTACGCTATTACGGTGGTCGTGGTTGCACCCTCTGCAACTGCAATCGTTACGCCCCTGCTCAGGAACCCCATTCTAGTAATGATCTGAGCCCTCAGTAATAATACATTTATTACCTATACTCATGTGTGGTACCGAGAATGTTTGTCATTGGATCACCCCCTGAAGAATAAGAGGCCCCTTTCTCAATTACAATAACATTTGCTCTGTTAAGAATCCTTGGTCTCACGTCACCTCTGTTTTTGTTATGATTAGAAATCAGAGATACGCTGCAGTCAAACTTTTTTTTGTTTTGTTTTTTTATTTTTTTTATAGGAATGGATAGGGAAAATGGTAAAGGAAATTTTTTTTTGTTTAGGGGTAAGGTTGAATTATTTTTTTTTTTTTTTTTTTTCGGCAAGGGAATCAGGGATTTTTTTTTTTTGAGAATTAGGGAAGGAATGTTATAAGGGAATTCTAGGGGATTGTTTTTGGATTTTTTCTTTTTGTAAAGTTGTTTACTTTTCATTTTTGTGACAGTTGTTGGCTTGTAATTCACGTTTCGCCTTTTACACTGGCTCCTTTTCCAGAGATTCTTGTTTTTTCTTTTTTCTCCAGAATATGCAGATGCTAAAAGGAAAAAATGGAATATCAGTTATTTGATATGTGCTATGTACAGGGGTGCTGTGAATTCAGTGCACTCTCTGCTTTCTAGGGCTATATAGGACATGAAAGGACTTCTTAATAGTAACAGAACTGAATCTTCTGATCATTTATATCAAATAGAAAAGTGGCAAGATTTGTTTGGCTTAACTACACTTAAATGATTCTTTCTTGTTTATTGCTAATTCTATGAGTATCTTATATCTGGTACCTACCATACGCCAGCAAGTAACATGATGGTGACTGCTGCGGCCACAGTTATTACTGGGAGGTCCTTATTGTTTTTTCCTAGGTCCTCAAGAAGTGGCCGCTCAGGCTCTGTGATGTCAAGCACATCAGGGAGTGTAGGGCGAGCCTGGTATTTTTCTGTCGCCCTTACTGATCCTCTGAGAACTAAAATAAAATGGAATATATGTAACAGCATTAATAATGACGTTTAGGTGATTTAATAACAATAATAATACCAATAATACTAGCACTACTAATAATAAAAATAAATATATAATATATTATAATATCAGACTCATATATTTTAGATCATAATTACATGCAACTCTTTATTCATATTTATCATGTCAAATATGATTGAGAATCTGTAATGGAACCTCCGATGCTAATGGAAAATGGGGGTGATAGTGTGCACTTACCTGTCACATGGTAGACAATGTTGCTGACTGGCACCCCGGAGTTCAGGCTGGTTGTACACGAGTACAGGCCGGAGCCCTCCATCTGTATCCCTTTGATCACTAGATAGGGATCCTCGGTGACTTTTGGTTCAATATCACCGTGCTAAAAAGAAAATATGAAAATGTTTAGAACCTCAAATGTCTCAATTCTTTATAATCAGGTTGTTTCTATCACTGCCATTATATTGTATCATTACTCTCTTTACATTGTATTTACCTTGAAGAATGTGTTCTGATAGGAGTCCTCCAGCCTGGCATGCCATTCATAGCTACAGTCCAGGATTAGGTCGTCGTCCTCTGTAACTTGGATATTTCTCTCTAGATATAAAGAAAAAGTTATAATTTCAGTCTTTTGGACCCCCGACCTCTGTTACCTACAATGGAGAGGTGTAAGTCCTAGTAACTGGTATATTATACTATATACTTACCTCCACAGCTTATAGCCTCGGCAATATGAGATTTATGGTCTTTGCATGGAGAGCAGTATAGGCCAGTTTTCAAGTCTGATAAAAGATAAAAGTGTAATATAAGTCAAGGCTTTTTATAATATTATCATAGTCTCATAGTCATTTGTTAATCTGTATTTCCCATTACAGGACTAAAGGCTGCCACATATAACACGTTTTCACTTATGGCACCTACAATGACTCACTTTGGACTAGTGAAACATGGGGTGTACCCGGGGTATTTAGTGTCCTGCTGAGGCACAATTTGACGCTCCTGGACTCCAAAGCAAAATCTATAAAGGGGTCCCTCAATACTATGTGGCATTTAGATTATATTGGTTTTATGTGGCAATGGGACCTTTGGGGCCCCTCCAAGTTCCAGGGCTCGGTAGCATCGGCTACTTCTGCACCCCATATAGCTACACCCCTGGTGTCCTGTGCTTTTACCAATTAT
Source organism: Leptodactylus fallax (assembly GCA_947044405.1). NCBI lineage: Eukaryota > Metazoa > Chordata > Amphibia > Anura > Leptodactylidae > Leptodactylus > Leptodactylus fallax. Next base: position 6,554,284 of record CAMRHE010000071.1, on the reverse strand, counting down.
AAATATATACATATGACTGTATGGATAGGTATATAAAGGGCTACTTACCAAAGCATCTGTTCCGGGTGCACATACAGCTGCATCTACCAAAGTATTCTGTCAAAAGAGGAAAAACATTATATAGCACATAACATCATCTATATAAGAGAATATTGTCGCTATACATGGAATGAGAACACATACAATGCAGGTTCTACTGTCAGGCATTGTATGTCATATATGAAGATTTACTCCAAGCACATCTAATCTGTAATACATCCAGTGACTATTAGTAATATTATATGATTTGTCTGGTTTGTTAATATAATAATATAATAATAATATTACTATATAGGATAATATATTCCCATTCACTATGTATTGTGAGGCTGATACCAGCGACACCAAAAATGTCAGTCACAACCATGTGTGCCAGCCGCAATGTCCCTCACTGTCAATCACAACCATGTGTGCCGGCCACAATGTCCCTCACTGTCAATGTCAGTCACAACCATGTGTGGTCTCTTCATAAATTATACGGATGTCCGTGCACCAGAATGGAAATCTAGATAAGTCTTGCGTCAGTTATAATGAATCTGTTGGGCTGAGACGTCCCTGTGACAAGCGAGGTGCAGTTTAGGGTTTGTGGCGCACAAAGGACCTTGCGCCAAATGTCTGCTTATTCTGTCATCCTAGTTCCTCTGGACAATTACATACATATTATACTATACCTTGATTTTTTGGAGGGCCCCCGGCACAGACAACCTTTTCCTCTACACAGGTCTTGCAATTGGTGTAGGTTTGTACCATTAATCCTGGGAAAAGCACTTGTGTTAGAGACTTACAATGTTATAGAAAATATAATATATATAAGATGAGGAGTCATATAAAATGTACTTACCACAGTTGTCTGCACCTTAAAGAGGAAAAAGAAAAAATAACAGATTACTGAAAGGTTTTATTCTCAGACTCAACAGTAACCTTTATATCCTCTGTGTCTCTATTTTATTATATTATGACATTAATGCTCACTCCTGTATTATGGGAGATTTCCAATAACAGAAATCTCGGAGCTGCCCCAGTAGGTTCCAGACCCGCTATAGAGGATGGCAGTGACTAATACAAACATCCATGGCAGCCAATCAGATTCCTGATTTTATGTGTCCAGGATCTGATCAGTGACTATAGGGAGAACCTGTAGTATCTGTCTGTACTAGGATTTCTCCATAAGGCCCTGGGTGTGTATTACATGTATGTAGAATATTATTGTAGCATGCTAGGAAGTAATAATGTACAGAGAAGAACTTACCTTGTTTATTTGGACACCTCCCTAAAACGGGAAGAAATAAAGCCAAATTACTTATTAGAAATGAATAGATTACAATAACACACTGTATATTATAAGTATACATATATACATTTATGTACAACCTATACTAATAGAAAACTGTATAAATAAATGAAGACACTTACTGTTATTTGAGTCTTGGACAATACTCTTGAGTTTGTCTTTAAGTCGCTGGAATTGAAGTCCAATGATATGAAGAAGTTGGACCTCTAGAATACATGGAAAGAAATATTAATGGCAGATAATACAATCCCCTCATCTATTAGTCTAAGCCCCCAATACAAAGGCTATTTTAGTTCCTTATAGTAAAGGAATTTACAGATTTGGAAAATGCTGAATTTACCTTTAAAATTGGTGCCCTCGATGACATCAATAGATTTTTTATATTCGGACACTATTTCGGTTATTGCATAGGTATCTAGAATGAGAACAGCGCAGTTATAACCATAATCTATATTTCATTATACACATACTCTATATAATAATAATAACTATAAGAATTACCCAGCATCCCGACTTCATCCTCAAGGTAATCCAGGACTTCTTGTTGAGCGGCTTTAGCAAACCGCTGAATTGTCATATAGCCCTCTAGATTTTGATCCACTTGGTTTCTAATAAGGGTCATAAATTTATTCATGGCCTCTTTCCCTCTGGAGTCGCATTCTATGCAGCAGAGGGATTGGCCGATGAAGAAAAATGTTATTAGCATTAAATGCCACATCATGGCCTAGATTGAATTAGACGTTTTTTTTTAGAAAAATCGCTTCCAATAGCCAATAATCGCTAAGGTCGCAGAGAAATGAACTGTATCCCACGGAGAAGAAAACAGAACTGAGAGTTTACAGCCCAGACAATGACTTAGGGAAAAGTGTCTTTATGACATCACAATGTGACATAGGCCATGACCATATAAGGAATATGCAAATGAGGTCATGTGTTACATGAGCTGCTAGAAGACTAGAGGGAAAATGTTATTATGGTATTGTCATATAATTTAACTAATTGAGACTCTGGAACACATAACATATTGGACATTCTGATAGTATATTCTTTTTTTAAAACAACTTCAGAGTTTACACAAAGACTAAATAAATCTAAAATTTGCAGCATTTCTATTAATTATTTTACACTGATACCAAATTACTGGGTTTATTATAATTCAGAGCTGTATTTATCATTCTGACAGCTGTTTCTTTGACAAGTTAGGCTAATAATAATGTGACTGGCCGGTCAGCAATACAGCAAAAGTGTATAGAGTATGCTACAATACTGTTTGCAATGCAGTTAATATATTTTGTAGGAAATAAAAAACTAAAGAAAAGCCTTAACTGCATGAATTCTATGCTTTGTAATAGTGAGATCACAGATGTCCATGCAAGCACCCGCAATCCGTGTCTGGAATGATGGCTCTAAAAAAGGTGAAGAAGCCTCAACTTCAATATCATCATAAGATGCATCGGCTCCAGTTTGCAAAAAAGCACGAAGAGTGGACAGTGGAAGATTGGAAATGGGTGATTTGGAGCGATAAGATGAAAGCCAATAGACTGGGCTCTGATGGGTGCAAATGGGCCTGGAAGAAACAAGAGATAAGGGGGATAACAAATTGATATATTAAAGGAACTGTCAAGTTTGGTGGAGAAAGCCTGGTGATATGGAATTGTTTCACTCCCAAAGGCTTGACCAGGATCGATGGTGGTCTCAATGCTGAGCTATATGTGAGTATCCTGCAAGACGAATTGCTTCGTAGACTCGAGTACTATGGGTATGAAAAGGATGACATAGTGTTCCAGTGGGACAACAACCCGAAGCATATGTTGAGATTAGCGAAGAAATGATTTAAAGACAATGAAGTAGAGGTGCGGAATTGGTCCCCACAGTCCCCAAACCTCAACCCAATCGAACACTTGTGGGAAGAGTTGAAGAAAAAGCTGTATTCATACCAAAGTGAGTCAACCAGAATGCACCAAACATTTGGAACATGTAGAACAGACCTGGGATCTCACTTCGGTCGAGACATGCATGAATCTGATCACGAGCATGCCCAGAAGTATTCAGGCAATGTTGAAAGCCAAAGGTGGAGTTACAAAATACTGCCAAAATAATAAAAATTAAAATTTAGATTTTTACAAGCAAAACAGTAACAATGCAGTTACATGACAAGAATTTGCATCACTAATCATATGCTAAATAGTTGCAAGTCACATTTATGTATGAGATAGCCAAGATCATTGTCTATAAGATGATGGTAGTCTCATGTTCTAAGCTGTAGTGGATGGTAAGATATGGAGTTGAAAGTCAAAAGTTCAAAACATTGTTACCCTTTTGCTTGTCAGTGCATATAGGGGCTTAAAGGAGGTGATGCTCATGGCCAGAAAAGTGTCTGCACATTTCAGCTGTTCTTATGTGGCTGCTGGACATGCAGTGACAAAATGGTCTGGTGTTGCACCGACTCATCTGTGACATTCCAACTTGCTAGAAATTCCATGTTGCAAATGCTGGAGCATCTCTTTGAGCAGCAGAAGGCTGTAAATGATTACTGCATGCAGCAGACCACAGGGACAATGTGTTATTTTCAGATATGCCATTGGAGAATCATGAGGGAAGTATGTAATGTTCTGAAGCCCTACCAAATTTGCAGCATCATTGATGCCATCCCTTGATATTTCACAGCCAGGGAAGGAAGCATTTAGGGACACCACTGCAAGTTCCAGTCACGTGTCTGCCCACGAGTCCTCTGCCTGCTCCCCGTCCACCTCAATCAGTTAACGCTCTACCACCTTTGCCAGTGCCACAGCTACAAGTAGCAGGAGAAGAGGCATCAGGAGCCAGTACAGTATCTAGAAAATGATGAACCCCAATTTGTTTTTTACCTTGCAGTGCTAACCAGACCCACAGCAGGTAATTTCCACCCACACGCAGGTACAGTCATACCTAGAGTATTCGTATAACCCAGCAGATAACTTTGGCCCCACGGATTTCTGGATTGATAGGTTAGAGCAGTGGAGCTGGCCCAGGAGCTGGCCCAGTTTTCAAAGGGAGTTTTATCCAGTCTAAAGGCTTGACAGGGAGTTCAGTTCTGCCAGTGGAGTTGTAACAGCTAGACGTGCCAAACTGTCTACCACAAGTGTGGAAAAAACTACTTTAGTCAAAATGAATCAAGCTTGGATTTGTGAGGATTTTCACACACCTTGGCTGATGCCACTAAATAGATTTGCCATTGCCCATGTTTCCCATGTCTGTATTGCCATTCATGTTGCTACAGCTACCACCACAGGACATGTCTGGCTGAGACATGTCCTGTGGTCTGTTCCCATCACATTAATTATTCCATACTATACTGACACTTATGTTGCCACAGCTACCACAGTTGACACTACAGTTTGGGCATAAACAATATATTCAAGGAGTTATCCACCTCAAAAATCCTATGTCATTGCTTATTTCAATGCCAACACCCTTTTGTTGTCACATCTGCTCCAAGGAAGGGATAATTTTGGTGGCTTTTTTTTTTTTTTTAACAAAGTCAATTCTTTATTACTTTTCAATTGGGATGTACATTGACAGTATACCACAGATTTGTTTGTTTTTTAAATTCTGAAATTGTCAGTCCATGGCGCGGCATCAGCTCCCATAAAGGGATCATTTCTGTTGTAATAGGTTTTATTTTTGTTATAATGTTAATTCTTTATTATTTTCAATTGGTGGCAGATACACTGACAGTGTGCAGTACATTTTTGTTCAAATTCTGTAGTTGCCACTGCCACTGTTTGCATAATTACGACAAAATAAAACAGAAAAACTCACCATTGATTCTACCAATAATAACGCCATATTAGTGCAGCATTCTGCTCCTAGACAGGGATCTTTTTTGGGGTTTTTTTTCTTTTTTTTTTTTAGGAAGCCAGGTATTCTTCAACACTTTTCAACCAGGTACACTGCCACAACTTTTTTTCCAAAACAACAAGCTGTTGTACTTACAAGTCCCTAAACTGACTAAGGTTTATATAAAACCATTGTGTTTTCCAATATAACCACCATCTATGTTTCAAAAGTCCACAGGCAAGCACCTTCCCCAAAAATAAGCTAACTTTTGGAGCATTTTTAAGGTTAAAAAGTGTAAAAGAAAGCAGTGTATGTTTAAACTAGCTTGTATCCCCTGCTTACCATCTGCTTTCCCATAGACATACATGTCACTGTCGCTTTGGCATACCTTAGGCTGTGTTTGCCTTAGAGAGTGAGGAATTGGATAGATGGGTTCCTAGGAGCCCCAACAAAGCTATGCAATATGCTTTAATTTACTTTAAACTCTGATTCGTGACTACATTTTTTGACCCAAATCAAATCTTTGGACTGAACCCAAAAAGAGACAAATCTTCCGAGATTATCCAGTGGAAATCAACGTTTAGCTCCTACTTGCACCCAAGGCAGCACTGTAGGATATGGTTTGATCTAGCTAACTTACACTCCCGCTTTAAACCCTTTCCATACATGGGCCAAACTTTCCACTAGCATAGCTGCATCTTTTTCCTGCCCCTGGAGCATGAGACAGATGCTCCCATTCCAAGATTTCATTTCTAAATTCTCCCGCACACAGAGTGATATAACTGCATTCAGATTTCCTGCTTTTGTAGGACACAATTGAGCGCCTTCAAAACACCATTCAAAAGCATTTTCTTGCAAGGTCCTTTGACCAAGGGTCTCAGCACTGAGATATATGACATTCTTAGTGACCATGCTTATTCCCCAACTATAAAACATCTGTATATTCTGAATTGGGAGAGGTGATCCCATACTATGTCTAGAGGGTGATCTGGTCAAGACTCTGAAGGGCTCCATTTGCACTATATATAAGGATACAATTTAATCTATTATTGACTGGGGTACCATACTCTTGAATTTTTTCATAAATTTAACTGTGCTATCCCTAACCAGTGCTGGAGGTGTTGCACCCCCGATGGCTCTTTCATTCAAACATTCCGGGATTGTTTACTTATATTCCCATACTGGAGGGAGGTGTACGCTTTACTTGAAGTGATATTACATGTCCTGGTTGCTTTGGACACAGTTGTCTATCTACTGGGACTTTCCCCTAAATGCAAGAAATGGCCCTCATGCCAGGCTGCTCCTCCATATCCTTACAGCTACAAAATGTTTAATTTTGCTGTATTGGAGATGAATGGCAGCATTGTCTCATGCATCTCTATATGCTCTGATTAGGACCTTAGGATGGACCATCTCTCCTCCATGATCAGGTAGACATATTCCCGGAGACCCGGTCCCTTTGGGATAAGAATTATAGTAATATAGCACTTTAATATGGATTTTATTGCAGTTTCTTTCTTTTTCTTTTTTCTCCCTCTGTCCTTGTAAATTAAAATTTTTCCATAAAAAGAAGTTGGATAAAAAGTTTTGCTTTTAGGCTGGGGCCCAAAACGTAAATGCGGCGTTTTATAGTCACAGCAAAGTGGCTGGAAAAGACTTGGTGATGTCACTCATATACATGACTGGGTCCTTTGCAGCCAATATTGAGGCCACTGATGGCCTCAGCAGTCACGTATGGCACGTTTCTGAACAGACAGTGGCGGCAGACACCAAAGCACTGGGGACAGGTAAGGCTGGGTTCACACTAGCGCTCGGTTTCCGTTTTTCAGGTTCACTTGGGGACCCGAAAAACGGAAACCCAATTCGCTTGTAAAGCGGTTACTTGCGGACTATAATGGGGTCTGCTGGGTTTCTGTCTGGTTTCTGCCTGAAAAATGTGGAGAAAAAAGGCCTGCTTGCAGGACTTTTCTTTCCGCATTTTTCAAACGAAATGGGGGACAGAATCCCTAAACGGGGTTCAAGTGTTGGTGTCAACCCAGCCCGAGTATGATTTTTTTTTATCACCTACTCCACCTCCACTGTGATTTGTCCACTTCCTGGACAACCCCTTTAAAGAGGACCTTTCATGTCCTCATGAATCTGTGATTTTATATACCGCTAGAAAGCCGACAGTCGGCTTTCCCGTTATGTGCCCCGATGGAGGAGATATTGGTGCCGTCATCGCTGGGCTGTGAGGAAGGCCCCCCCTGACAGTACTCTAACATAGCCTTGTACTCTCAGAGGGGGCGTTCCTTACCGCCCTGCGATGACGCTGAGCTTTGAGTAAGGCCCCCTCCCCCAGTACAAGTCTTGGTGGGGGGACGTTCGTCACAGCCCAGCGATGACGCTAGACTGTCAAGAACGCCCTTCTAATGGGGAGAGATCAGTGCCGAAACTAACAGCACCGATATCTCCTCCACTGGGGCACATAACTGGAAAGCCGACAGTGCGCTGAATTTAGTGCACTGTCAGCTTTCTAGTGGTATATAAAACCGCATATGCATGAGGATATGAAAGGTCGTCTTTAATACAAAGGGGTTATTAATAGGCATTATTAATAGAGAGGGGCATTTATGTAAGAGGGCATAATTTATACAAGGAGACATAAGAGGGTATAATTAATAATAGGGGAATTGGGCAATATTAATTTTAGGTGGCACTCGGACATTAAATTGATTTAAGGGGGTACACAGGGCATTATTAATTAGGGGGAATTATTACTTGAGGGGCAGTATTAAATAAATGGGGCACATAGGAGCATTATTAAATTAAAAAGGCACATGGGGTTATTATTCATTTCCAGGGGATTTTATATCATATTTTATAATTGGGGTAGCAGCAGGATGGAGAGGTTATGTAGTTGAGGACAATGTGGGTCAGGTCCCTGGAAAAGTGAGGAGCCAAAGATGTCTGTGTTACAAACTTTACAGTCACAGCTGAAAGAAGTGGTCCGGATGGAAGAGACGATAAATGTAAACCGTCAGAGATGTCACCTGTAAGTCACAACATTCTTCCTGTACTGTATTTATGTAAATGGTCTTCACAGCCCTGTGTAGAACCACTATCTACCACTATACGGTCACCGTATAGTGATAGTGTTGGTATACCTGAGTTGGGGGCCCACTTGGATGTGTTCACCCCCCCGTGCTGAACCCCTAGCTACGCCTCTGCTGAGGAGTATATAATGGGGTTATCTCTGCTTGTGTCATTTTATAGGACCCTTCATTGTTTACTTCCAGTGAATGAAAATCTTTCCTGATCTTGCGATGGACATATCGGTGCAGGGCTTGTTACAGGAAGCCAGAAGATTGGAAGGTGGAAAGGAATTGGAACCAGAAGTCTGCCTCAAATTACTCTTCACCAGTGGCGTAACGGTCGTGGTCGCAGGGGGTTCGACCGCAACCGGGCCCGGAGGGGTACGGGGCCTGTGGCCAGCTGGAAATGGCTGGGGCTCCAGACCACCATGATAGTGGTCAGGGAAAGCCTCGTTCCCCGACCTCTATACATATTGTTAATGGAAAGGGGCCTGTCCTGGGCTGAGCATCTGCTCCGGGGCTCTTCCTGCCGGTAACTGAGGTCACGCCAGCGGTCACATGGTGGGCGCCGGTGTAATGACGTCATCACTCCCCATGTGACTGCTGGAGTGCGAGACCTCAGTCGCTAGACAGAAGAGGATGCTGCAGACAGCAGGATGGAACGAGGATGCCCCGGAGAGGTGAGGTAAGGTAAGGTGAGTATAAATGTTTATCTTTAATCACTTCTCCTGAGCCTCTACTTATTATACTCTGGGGTCTGAGGAGACCCCAGAGTATAATAATAGCACCAGCTCTGGGGGGCGGGGGGCTCTTGACAGCATATAATACTGTGTGGGGGCAACTGGGAGCATATAATAATGTGTGTGGGCCACTGCAGAGCATATAAGACTGTGTGGGGGCTCTGCAGAGCACATAACACTGTGTGGAGGCCACTGTGGAGCACGTAACACTGTGTGGGGACCACTGCGGAGCTCGTAACATTGTGTGGGGGCCACTGCGGAGTACGTTACACTGTGTGGGGGCCACTGCGGAGCACTTAATACTGTGTGGGGACCACTGCGGAGCACGGGGTACTGTGTGGGGTGCAATGTAGAGCACTTAACACTGTGTGGGGTCCACTCCAAATAACATAACACTGTGTGGGGGCCATTGTGGAGCACGTAACATCGTGTGGGGGGGCCACTGTGGAGCACGTAACACTGTGTGGGGGCTCTACGGAGCACGTAACACTGTGTGGAGGCCACTGCGGAGCATGTAACACTGTGTGGGGGCCATTGCGGAGTACGTAACACTGTGTTGGGGACACTGCGGCCTCTAGATAGGGGGCCCCAGACAAAAGCTTGCACCGGGGCCCAGAAGACATTTCACTTTCCGCCGTGTGAATTTACCCTTAGGCCTTATTCATGCAACAGTAAAAAATGTCCGTGTGACAGATGTTTTTGGAACAACCATCACATGGCCATTTTCAAAACCATGAATGTTTATGGGTCTATTCACATGTCCGTTGTTTTCCATGGGGTATTTTTTACAGCTACCAAAAAAAATTAACATGCTCTATGGCCCCTTCAATGGACTTCAAGGGACAGACATGGACGTTTTTCATGGAGTTTTGTTTCGTGAAAAAACTCTACTGTTGTGTGAATAAGGTTGAGAATGCTCTAAGAACGTTTTCATTAAGGATCTGTCTGTACTTTCCTTTGTTCTACTTTATTGATCTATGCTTCACTGTAAGTATTGTATTGCTCAAGTGATGAGACTTTGTTTCTGCCAAGATCCATTTTGCTGCGTTTTATTGTTGTTGCTGATTTTTCTGTGTTCTTTTGAGACAAAGTCACGAGTTAATTTTTGTTGAAGGAAAAAGTATAAGTGTAGCATCCCAGGGTGCTACTGCTTTAAGTGTTTGTCTTTTGTGCCTCTGGGCTGTGTTGGTATGTCCCGTCCTCTGTGTTCTATGTTCTATGTCATTGTTATGCAGCTTTCCTGTTTTCCCCCCAGTGTTTTAAACCTTTAGCCATGGCTCAGCCCTGGCCAATCAGGCCACTGGGCGGGGTTGTAGGAGATCTAGGTCTCCAGGGCATCCGTTGAGAACTCAGTTCAGTAGTAGCAGTCATCCTGTGCAGTTCATGCTGGACTGTGCAGTGAGAACATCAGCACTGGATCTCAACGGCCGCCTATACAGCCCCTAGGAGGATTGTTATCTGCCCCAGGCTCATCCAGAGACAGCCCTGAGAAGGGAGTTCAGCAGTCTGGACATTTGGACACCGTGCCAGGAGGAGCAGTGGAGGACACCAACAGGAGAAGTTCACTCGCGCCTAAGTAAAGGTAACCAGACCCCTGTCAGGACTCCCCTGCACCACTATCCCCAGCATCCTTACGTGGGAGTGGCATGAGAGGAGGAGTAGTTGGAGAAGTCTAGAGCCTGTATTATCCCTGGGCACCCTCCTAGAACCAAGGCTGGGGGATTGGACATTGTGGTACTACTACCCCCATTTGTAAGCTGCTGTTGTACCTGTTCCAGTTGCTGTAATAAAGCTGTTCCTTGTTCAACTGCAACCACTGGTTCCTGAGTCGGGCGTGCTATAACATCAGGGCTCTTCCGAACACCATCACACCGGCTCAGAAAGTAGAGGTCCCGTCTCCAACTTGTTTGTTTGAGTTGGAAGGGACCTCAAGGGCCATCGAGTCCAACCCCCTGCAAAAGCAGGAATTCCTAAAACATCCCAGCTATATACCTATCCAGTTTCCGCTTGAAGATTTCAATTGATGAAGAACTCACCACCTCCCGTGGCAGCCTATTCCACTCTCTCACTACCCTTACTGTTAGAAAGTTTTTCCTAATGTCTAATCTGAATCTCCTTCCCCTTAGTTTCATCCCATTACTTCTCGTGCTTCCTTCTGCTAATGAGAAAAGGGTAGATCCCTCTGCACTGTGACAACCTTTCAGATATTTAAATACCGCTATTAAGTCTCCCCTTAGCCTTCTCTTCTGCAAACTAAGCAGTCCCAATTCTTTTAGCCTTTCCTCGTAGGACATGGTTTGTAGACCTTCCACCATTTTGGTTGCTCTTCTCTGGACCTGCTCCAATAAATCGATGTCTTTCTTAAACTGGGGCGCCCAGAACTGTACACAGTATTCCAGGTGGGGTCTGACCAGGGCAGAGTAGAGCGGAATAATTACCTCTCTTGATCTAGCTTCAATGCTCGTCTTGATACATCCTAGAATTTTATTAGCCTTTTTAGCTACCGCACCGCACTGTTGACTCATGTTGAATTTGTGATCTATTATTATGCCCAGATCCTTTTCCCCTGTACTCTCACTTAGTACTATTCCTCCCATACTATATATGCTTCTTGCATTTCTGTTACCCAGATGTAGAACTTTGCATTTGTCCCTGTTGAATACCATTTTGTTCACCTCAGCCCATTGTTCCAGTGTGTCCAAGTCCTTTTGGATGCATTCTCTCTCCTCTCTAGTGTTGGCCATTCCTCCTATCTTTGTATCATCTGCAAATTTTATTAGTTCCCCATTAACCCCATCATCCAGATCATTTATAAAAATATTAAAAAGTACTGGGCCCAGGACAGAGCCCTGCGGCACCCCACTTTTTACTTTCTTCCAGTTTGATGTATAGCCATTTAGAATTACTCGTTGTGCCCGATCATTAAGCCAATTGTGAACCCACCTCACTGATATTTTATCAAAGCCATACTTGATCATTTTTTCAATAAGAATGTTATGTGATACTTTATCAAAGGCCTTACTAAAGTCAAGATATACTATGTCCACTGCATTTCCCTGGTCCAACCATTCAGTGACTTTATTATAGAAGGAAATAAGATTAGTCTGACAAGATTTATTAGGCATAAAGCCGTGCTGGCTCTGATTAATTAAAGCCTTCCCATCCAGGTACCTAATTAAATGTTCTTTAACGATTTGTTCAAAGATTTTTCCTACTATCGAGGTCAGACTTACCGGCCTATAATTTCCTGGGTCGTCCCTATTCCCCTTTTTGTAGATGGGGACCACATTTGCCCTTTTCCAATCTAGAGGGACCACTCCTGTTTCCCATGACTTATTAAAGATTATTGCAAGGGGTTCTGTTATTTCCTCTGCTAATTCTTTTAAAACTCTAGGGTGTAAATCATCCGGTCCTGGGGACTTGGTTTCCTTAATCTTAGCTAAATGTTCTCTTACCAAACCTTTACTTATAATCAGCTTGGAGTCCTCATTCCCCTCATCACTATCACCATTAATGTTGATATTACCATTCATTTCTTGGGAGAAGACGGATACAAAATATGAATTTAGTAACTCCACCTGCTGATCCACCATGTTAACTTTTTCACCCTTTTCGTTCTTCAGGACTCCAATGGTTTCCTTCACTTTTCTTTTGCTCTTAACATATCCCCAAAAACCTTTTACATTACTCTTAACTTCTTTTGCAAGCTTCAATTCATATTCAGCCTTGGCTTTTTTAATGCTTATCTTGCAGAGTCTGCAAACTGCTGTATACTCTCCCTTAGATATAGCTCCCATCTTCCACTTGTTGTAAGTTTCCTTTTTCTTTTTTAGTAGGTTATGTAATTTTTTGGTCATCCATCCTGGAGTTTTCAGGTGATTCCCATTTTTCTTGCTTCTAGGTATTGTTAGTTCCTGTGCATTAATGATTTCCCTATGGAAAATTTCCCACCCCTCATGTGCATTTTTGTGCTTAAGTAATTTTCGCCATGGAATTCTACTAACCCTTACCTTTAGGCCCCTAAAATCTGCCCTACTAAAATTGAGCCTTCCAGTCTTTGTCTTCTCAGGTCTTCTTCTTCTTACAACCCCAAACTCGAGTATAGCATGGTCGCTGAAACCCAATGTCCCTGCTACCCTTAATTCCTTAACCATGTCCTCCTTATTAGTTAAAACTAGGTCCAGAATGGATGTTCCTCTCGTGTTTTTTTCTACTAACTGGGGAATGAAGTTGTCTGCTAGAGAGGATAAAAATTTGATAGCGCTTTTACTCGTAGCTGTGTGAGTTTCCCAATGAATATCTGGGTAATTAAAGTCTCCCATGATAACAATTTCAAATTTCTTCGAAAGCGTGGTCATTTGCTGTGAAAAAATCTCATCCCTGTCTTTTGTCTGTCCTGGTGGTCTATAATAAACACCTATTATGATGTCCTTATCATTGTTTTTCCCCTGAATTGTTACCCAAATATTTTCCAATAAGTTATCATTTTGTAAAACTGTGATTTCCGTGGAAATGTGATCTTTTTTAACATACAATGCAACTCCTCCCCCTCTTTTATTAGTTCTATTTTTTTTTGAATAAGTTGTATCCTTCCATCTGTATATTCCAATCATGCTTATCGTTCCACCAAGTTTCTGTAATACCAATGACATCATATTTTTCCTTCTGTATTATCAGTTCTAATTCTCCCTGTTTATTTCCCAAGCTTTGCGCGTTTGTGTAAAAACATTTCAGATTGCGCTCTGATACTTCCTTTTTCTTAATTTCCTTCTGAGTATCCTGTCTTAGGTCCTCATTACCACATCTAGTAACCTTGTTTAGTATATCCTTTAGCTGCATGTTCTTGTCTTTCTTTTTACTTCCCATCCCCTCCTCTTCTAGTTTAAAGCCCTCCTGATAAGTGTGGCAAGTCTTCTGGAAAATATGTGTTTCCCAGGCTTTGTGAGATGTATACCATCTCTAGCAAGGAGTCCATCATAGAGGTAATTCACTCCATGGTCCAGAAATCCAAAACCTTGCTCTCTACACCACTGCCAAAGCCACTTGTTTACCTCTAGTATTTTATTCCATCTCCTGATACCATAACCATCAACTGGGAGAATTGATGAAAATACTACCTGCGCATCCAGTTCCTTCACTTTCTTTCCTAGATTTTCAAAGTCTTTACGAATAGTTGGTAAATCATTTTTTGCCGTGTTGTTTGTACCCACATGTATCAGCAAAAATGGGTAGTTATCCTTGGAGCTGAAGAGGCATGGAATCCTATCGGCCACATCCCTAACTTTTGCTCCTGGGAGGCAGCACACTTCTCGTGCAGTTATATCTGGCCTGCAGACAGCTGCCTCTGCCCCTTAGCAGTGAGTCGCCCATAACCACTACTCTTCTTTTTTTCCTCGCTACGCTATTTCTTGTTGCTCCCTCTTGTCTCTGGGTGACTTTTGTTTCTTCTTTTGCTGATAGATTATTCTTATCATTTTCATCAGTCTGCATAAGAGTTTCATATCGGTTACCTAGCTGTGTAAGTGGTGATGGCCTTGTGATCCTTTTGCATCTCTTGGTCACCTGTATCCATTTATCTGTCTCTGTAGGTTCACTCAAGTATTCTTCCCTTACTATATTTAGGAGGTTTGCTTCAGCCTCCACCACTGTAGGCTCTCTCATACTTTCTTCCCTTACCATATTCAAGAGGCTTGCTTCTGCTTCATCAATAAAAACCTCACTTTCTTTGATGCCTCTCTGGAAGTGCCCCAGGGAAAACTACTACCACCACCATCAGGTAGAGCTGCAGGACCCCCCTCATCATCCGCCACTACTACTCCCATCCTCCAGTAACCTCCATCTGGGTTGCGGCATAAGTGCATCCTTTATATTTCCCATTCCTTCTCAAGACACTTCTGGCTTTGGCTCAAAAAACTGCAGCAAAATCTATTACAAAAAACGTAGCTTTTCCGCAACAAGAGGCTCTAGCCTAAGGTTTATTAAACATTTTTTGAAGCCAAAATTTGGAGTATGCTAGAAGAAAAAAAGAAAAGTTCTCATTTTGTTTTGTTGTCAAAAATTGCATGAACAAATCCTGAACATGTGTCTTTAGTATCTCCGGCTACGTTTTTGTCGCATCCTTTTTTGAGGTTCAGAACTGTTCGCTCCCGTACACGGCTGATTTGCTGCACATCTGCCTTTTTATAGATTTGCTGGTTACACTTTACAATATAGTTGAGGCAAACAGAGCAGCTGCATCAGGCCCCCTTACAGAACGTTAGGTGACCCCAATGGCAACTCCACTACCCAGATCTGTGGAGCTCAACAGTATGGTGGAGACAGTCCTGTAATGATGTCATCTTCATTTATCGAGTGTACAGTCATGGCCAAAAGTTTTGAGAATGACACAAATATTATATTTTCACATGATCTGCTGCCCTCTGGTTTTTATGTGTGTTGTCAGATGTTTTTATCACATACAGAAATATAATTGCATTCATATTATGAGTAACAGAAGCTTATATTGACAGTTAGAATGAGTTAATGCAGCAAGTCAATATTTGCAGTGTTGACCCTTCTTCTTCAGGACCTCTGCAATTCTCCCTGGCATGCTCTCAATCAACTTCTGGACCAAATCCTGACTGTAGCGTCCATTCTTGCAGAATCAATGCTTTAATTTTGTCTGAATTTGTTGGTTTTGTTTGTCCACCCGTCTCTTGATGATTGACCACAAGTTCTCAATGGGATTAAGATCTGGGGAGTTTCCAGGCCATGGACCCAAAATCTCTATGTTTTGTTCCCTGAGCCATTTAGTTATCACCTTTGCTTTATGGCAAGGTGCTCCATCATGCTGGAAAAGGCATTGTTGAGTGCCAAACTGCTCTTGGACGGTTGGGAGAAGTTGCTCTTGGAGGACATTCTGGTACCATTCTTTATTCATGGCTGTGTTTTTAGGCAAGACTGTGAGAGAGCCGATTCCCTTGGCTGAGAAGCACCCCACACATGAATGGTTTCAGGATGCTTTACAGTTGGCATGAGACAAGACTGGTGGTAGCGCTCACCTCTTCTTCTCCGAATAAGCTGTTTTCCAGATGTTCCAAACAATCGAAAAGGGGATTCATCAGAGAAAATGACTTTACCCCAGTCCTCAGCAGTCCACTCCCTGTACCTTTTGCAGAATATCAGTCTGTCCCTGATGTTTTTTCTGGAGGAAGTGGCTTCTTTGCTGCCCTCCTTGAGACCAGGCCTTGCTCCAAGGTCTCCGCCTCACAGTGCGTGCAGATGCACTCACACCTGCCTGCTGCCATTCCTCAGCAAGCTCTGCACTGCTGGTAGCCCGATCCCGCAGCTGAAACACTTTTAAGAGCGGTCCTGCCGCTTGCTGGTCTTTCTTGGGCGCCCTGGAGCCTTTTTGGCACCAATGGAACCTCTCTCCTTGAAGTTCTTGATGATGCGATAGATTGTTGACTTAGGTGCAATCTTTCTAGCTGCAATACTCTTCCCAGTTAGGCCATTTTTGTGCAGTGCAATGATGACTGCACGTGTTTCTTTATAGATAACCATGGTTAACAGAAGAGAAACAATGATGGCAAGCACCAGCCTCCTTTTAAAGTGTCCAGTGGTGTCATTCTTACTTAATCATGACAGATTGATCTCCAGCCCTGTCCTCATCAACACCCACACCTGTGTTAATGGAGCAATCACTGAACGATGTTAGGTGGTCCTTTTAAGGCAGGGCTGCAATGATGTTGAATGTGTTTTGGGGGATAAAGTTAATTTTGTAGGCAAATATTGACTTAGCAAGTAATTGCTGTTAAGCTGATCACTCTTTATAACATTCTGGAGTATATGCAAATTGCCATTAGAAAACTGAAGCAGTAGACTTTGTAAAATTAATATTTGTATCATTCTCAAAACTTTTGGCCATGACTGTATAGGGAAGGGAGGGATGAGCTCATTGTTGGAGAGGATATGTTGTGGTTGAAGGATCTGTTTTGTTTATGTGACACAAGCAGGTGGAGATCGCTTCTCGGCCTTTTGGCTAAGATGAAGTGTACTATCTGTTCTTATCACCATTTAGTCATTGCCTCTGCAAGTGAGAGTGGCAACTCAATGTAGTGGGGAAACAGAACGCCGGTGAAGGAGGTCAGAGAACAATATGGTGGTATGAGAGGGGCCACGGGATCGTGAGCTTGAAGGCTCGAGGTGCTGAGGTGTCCCAGGGGACGGTGACTCCTGGGGTGCCGAAACTCACTGGGGATGGGATCCCACTGAGTGAGGTAAACTGCACTGCACCACTTCTTTCACAGCTTGTGAGCACTCATCCCTTTTTGATCGGTTATCTGCCATTGGAAATGGTAACTTTTATAGACCCGGCAGGATGACCAGGCCGGAGCACACGGCAAACTCCCACATATTTTGTATCCTTTGTATGGAGGAGAAGTCATGAATTTAGTGTTTTATGTTTCTATAGTGTGAGAGTTGGTAGCCTGGGAACATAGTGGGAGTTGTAGTAATTTCTTTATATCGCCTTCATAGATAGATCATAATAACAGCTTGGACTTGTTGGTAATCATTCTATCCTTTTACACCTCCATTATAATGTCCTCTGAAATACCATAATGAGAGCCTGGATATGCTGGGACTTGTAGTTCTCTGTTACTATACCCCTTCCCTGTAAACTCCATTAATATCCACTATATATGTAGCAGGCTGGGACTTGTAGTTCCCCATTATACCCATCCCTATAATATGCACTGACATCTCATAATAACCTGGCCATGCTGAGACTTGTAGTTCCCTATCCCCATGTTAGGTGTGTATCAGGCTCTGCTCACATCTGTGATAGTGTTTTCTGCTGTTAAGCACAATTGCAGAAACAGAGCAAAAAAAATCACAGATGTGCCAGCGACACCTGACAGTATTGTGATGTTCTGCAGCAGCTGAGGTGTTCTGCAGGGAGTCTCAGGAGCACTGGCTTAACTAAAGTCTTGTGAGCCCCGGTTCAAACTTTTGTCCGGTGCCCCCTCCCTACAGCGTAATCTTGATGTTGACGGTTATGGGTGCTGCAGCCATATCTCAGATACTTGAAAGGGATACAGCTTTAGTACCCACAACTGTAGTCATCAAGAATACGGTGAGTGAGCAGTGCAGCGCCCGGCATTTAAACAATACTGGGAGCTGCGTGCTGTGGGAAACAGCTGATCTGCAGGGGCCCAACAGTCTAAGATATGTAAGAGATCAATGGATGTACAACACCCGGGGCTCCTGCTGGTCAACTGTATGAAGATACCATGATGCTTTTGCGAGAACCGTGACTCCTTCACTATTTACATTGCATAGTATCTGTTTTATATTCACCATGCAATGTTATTACAGCCTGTAATAATAGTGAATGGAAGCTATAGATGGCGCATGATGTGATGAGGTTTGGCCCTACACTTCGGTGCTATTATTATACTCTGGGTATCCGCAGACCCCAGAGTATAATAAGTAGAGACCCAGGGGAACTGATTAAAAATAACAAATACTTATACTCACCTTGCCTCACCTCTCCTGGGCATCCTCGCTCTGTCTGGGTCTCTTCAGCATCATCTTTGGTCCTCTTCTGTCTGCGACTGAGGTGACATGCCCCATGTGTCACTGCTGAGGCCTGTGATTGGGCCTCATTGGTCACATGAGGCACACTGACGTAATGACCCCTGGGGCCCAATCACACACATGACCTTAGTCACAGACCAGAAGAGCCCTGGAGTGGATTGTGAGGAATGTCAGAAGCCCAGGAGAAGTGAGTATAAGTACGTCTTATTTTTAGTCACCTCCCCTGGGCAGGCATCTATTGGAAAGGGGCCCAGCGACATGCCAGGCCGCTTTCCATTAACAATAGGTATAGCAGTCACTTTCCCCTTACGCTATTACGGTGGTCGTGGTTGCACCCTCTGCAACTGCAATCGTTACGCCCCTGCTCAGGAACCCCATTCTAGTAATGATCTGAGCCCTCAGTAATAATACATTTATTACCTATACTCATGTGTGGTACCGAGAATGTTTGTCATTGGATCACCCCCTAAAGAATAAGAGGCCCCTTTCTCAATTACAATAACATTTGCTCTGTTAAGAATCCTTGGTCTCACGTCACCTCTGTTTTTGTTATGATTAGAAATCAGAGATACGCTGCAGTCAAACTTTATTTTTGTTTTGTTTTTTTATTTTTTTTATAGGAATGGATAGGGAAAATGGTAAAGGGAATTTTTTTTTGTTTAGGGGTAAGGTTGAATTTTTTTTTTTTTTTTTAATTTTTCGGAAAGGGAATCAGGGATTTTTTTTTTTTTTTGAGAATTAGGGAAGGAATTTTATAAGGGAATTCTAGGGGATTGTTTTTGGATTTTTTTCTTTTTGTAAAGTTGTTTACTTTTCATTTTTGTGACAGTTGTTGGCTTGTAATTCACGTTTCGCCTTTTACACTGGCTCCTTTTCCAGAGATTCTTGTTTTTTCTTTTTTCTCCAGAATATGCAGATGCTAAAAGGAAAAAATGGAATATCAGTTATTTGATATGTGCTTTGTACAGGGGTGCTGTGAATTCTTATGTACTGAACATTGGTGTAATGTGTATAGATGTCCCTCCAGTATGTTCTTTATACTTTAGCTGCTCATCAGTGTCCAATAATCTTATCTTGTATATAATATTGTATTTATTATTATAAAATTGATGAGCCAAAAAGGTATAGACAGAAAGTGAACAGAACCTAAATATACAGTATCATTGCTAAATATTTACAGAGGACCTTTCATGTCCTATTATATGCCGCAACAAAGCTGAATTCAGCGCACTGTCAGCTTTGCTGGTATGCACTCTGACGCCAGAGATATCGGTGCCGTTAGTTTTGGCACTGATATCCCGCTACTGTCAGAGGGGCGGGCCTTAGAACCTAGCGTCATCACTGTGCAGTGAGGTATGCCCCCTCCCCGATAGTACTCCTCAATAACCTTGTACTGTCATCTGGGATGTTCCTCACAGCCCAGCAATGATGCTGAGCTGTAAGACCCGCCCTTCTGACTGTGGAGGGATATCAGTGCCGAAACTAACAGCACCAATATCTCTGGCACCCAAACATATACCTGCAAATATGACTCTCTGCTTTCTAGGGTTATAGAGGACTTGAAAGGACTTCTTAATAGTAACAGAACTGAATCTTCTGATCATTTATATCAAATAGAAAAATGACAAGATTTGTTTGGCTTAACTACACTTAAATGATTCTTTCTTGTTTCTTGCTAATTCTATGAGTATCTTATATCTGGTACCTACCATACGCCAGCAAGTAACATGATGGTGACGGCTGCGGCCACAGTTATTACTGGGAGGTCCTTATTGTTTTTACCTAGGTCCTCAAGAAGTGGCCGCTCAGGCTCTGTGATGTCAAGCACATCAGGGAGTGTAGGGCGAGCCTGGTATTTTTCTGTCGCCCTTACTGATCCTCTGAGAACTAAAATAAAATGGAATATATGTAACAGGATTAATAATGACGTTTAGGTGATTTAATAACAATAATAATACCAATAATACTAGCACTACTAATAATAAAAATAAATACATAATATATTATAATATCAGACTCATATATTTTAGATCATAATTACATGCAACTCTTTATTCATATTTTTCATGTCAAATATGATTGAGAATCTGTGATGGAACCTCCGATGCTAATGGAAAATGGGGGTGATAGTGCGCACTTACCTGTCACATGGTAGACAATGCTGCTGACTGGCACCCCGGAGCTCAGGCTGGTTGTACACGAGTACAGGCCGGAGCCCTCCATCTGTATCCCCTTGATCACTAGATAGGGATCCTCGGTGACTTTTGGTTCGATATCACCGTGCTAAAAAGAAAATATGAAAATGTTTAGAACCTCAAATGTCTCAATTCTTTATAATCAGGTTGTTTCTATCACTGCCATTATATTGTATCATTACTCTCTTTACATTGTATTTACCTTGAAGAATGTGTTCTGATAGGAGTCCTCCAGCCTGGCATGCCATTCATAGCTACAGTCCAGGATTAGGTCGTCGTCCTCTGTAACTTGGATATTTCTCTCTAGATATAAAGAAAAAGTTAGCATTTCAGTCTTTTGGACCCCCGACCTCTGTTACCTACAATGGAGAGGTGTAAGTCCTAGTAACTGGTATATTATACTATATACTTACCTCCACAGCTTATAGCCTCGGCAATATGAGATTTATGGTCTTTGCATGGAGAGCAGTATAGGCCAGTTTTCAAGTCTGATAAAAGATAAAAGTGTAATATAAGTCAAGGCTTTTTATAATGTTATCATAGTCTCATAGTCATTTGTTAATCTGTATTTCCCATTACAGGACTAAAGGCTGCCACATATAACACGTTTTCACTTATGGCACCTACAATGACTCACTTTGGACTAGTGAAACATGGGGTGTACCCGGGGTATTTAGTGTCCTGCTGAGACACAATTTGACGTTCCTGGACTCCAAAGCAAAATCTATAAAGGGGTCCCTCAATACTATGTGGCATTTAGAATATATTGGTTTTATGTGGCAATGGGACCTTTGGGGCCCCTCCAAGTTCCAGGGCTCGGTAGCATCGGCTACTTCTGCACCCCATATAGCTACACCCCTGGTGTCCTGTGCTTTTACCAATTATAAATATATACATATGACTGTATGGATAGGTATAAAAAGGACTACTTACCAAAGCATCTGTTCCGGGTGCACATGCAGCTGCATCTACCAAAGTATTCTGTCAAAAGAGGAAAAACATTATATAGCAAAAAACATCATCTATATAAGAGAATATTGTCACTATACATGTAATGAGAACACATACAATGCAGGTTCTACTGTCAGGCATTGTATGTCATATATGAGGATTTACTCCAAGCACATCTAACCTGTAATACAACCAGTGACTATTAGTAATATTATATGATTTGTCTGATTTGTTAATATAATAATATAATAATAATATTACTATATAGGATAATATATTCCCCTTCACTATGTATTGTGAGGCTGATACCAGCGACACCAAAAATGTCAGTCACAACCATGTGTGCCAGCCGCAATGTCCCTCACTGTCGGTCACAACCATGTGTGCCGGCCACAATGACCTTCACAGTCAATGTCAGTCACAGCCATGTGTGGTCTCTTCATAAATTATACGGATGTCCGTGCACCAGAATGGAAATCTAGACAAATCTGACATCAGTTATAATGAATCTTTTGGGCTGAGACGTCCCTGTGACAAGCGAGGTGCAAATCAGGGCTTGTGGCGCACAAAGGACCTTGCGCCAAATGTCTGCTTATTCTGTCATCCTAGTTCCTCTGGACAATTACATACATACTATACTATACCTTGATTTTTTGGAGGGCCCCCGGCACAGACAACCTTTTCCTCTACACAGGTCTTGCAATTGGTGTAGGTTTGTACCATTAATCCTGGGAAAAGCACTTGTGTTAGAGACTTACAATGTTATAGAAAATATAATATATATAAGATGAAGAGTCATATAAAATGTACTTACCACAGTTGTCTGCACCTTAAAGAGGAAAAAGAAAAAATAACAGATTACTGAAAGGTTTTATTCTCAGACTCAACAGTAACCTTTATATCCTCTGTGTCTCTACATTATTATATTATGACATTAATGCTCACTCCTGTATTATGGGAGATTTCCAATAACAGAAATCTCGGAGCTGCCCCAGTAGGTTCCAGACCCGCTATAGAGGATGGCAGTGACTAATACAAACATCCATGGCAGCCAATCAGATTCCTGCTTTTATGTGTCCAGGATCTGATCAGTGACTATAGGGAGAACCTGTAGTATCTGTCTGTACTAGGATTTCTCCATAAGGCCCTGGGTGTGTATTACATGTATGTAGAATATTATTGTAGCATGCTAGGAAGTAATAATGTACAGAGAAGAACTTACCTTGTTTATTTGGACACCTCCCTAAAACGTGAAGAAATAAAGCAAAATTACTTATTAGAAATTAATACATTACAATAACACACTGTATATTATAAGTATACATATATACATTTATGTACAACCTATACTAATAGAAAACTGTATAAATAGCAATTGTCAATATAATCGTTTTATCAATATTGCTTCTTCCTACCAGTAGAATATAAGCAGATTCATGTGTGAGGAGAAGGAGCAGAAAAGGCCAGCTCATAGTAAGAATATATGTCATACTCAGAACAAAGGAACAAGTAAAGTAGAGCTGAGTTTGTTACTTGCTGCAACCCATCATTATTTTTGCATCTAAAACTTTTGTTATCTAAAATAGCCAAATGTAACTCTATTATTATGTCTTTACATGGAGTTTGGGTTCATATGTGAGGGATATAGAGATGTAGCTGGAAGCTCCTGGGACACCATAGCAAAATCTGTAGTGGGGCATCTACTCACTTTGTACTTTTTAAAATATTTGTATATTTTATGTGACTTTTGGGGCCCCCTCAGGATCTAGGATACAGTAGGAACTGCTACCCCTGCCCTCCAAGTAGCTATGCCCTTATATATAGACTACTGAAATACATATGCAATAAGATCCACTGATATCAGAGGCTTTAACCCTGTAGCCTGTCTTTGGTGTATAGATAATACTGGGAGTAATGTTGGGAGGTGTAAATGTACATGTAGCACAGGAGAATACTAGTCACCGGTACTGATATGAAGACACTTACTGTTATTTGAGTCCTGGACAATACTCTTGAGTTTGTCTTTAAGTCGCTGGAATTGAAGTCCAATGATATGAAGAAGTTGGACCTCTAGAATACATGGAGAGAAATATTAATGGCAGATAATACAACCCCCTCATCTATTAGTCTGAGCCCCCAAAACAAAGGTCATGTTTAGTTATTTTTAGTAAAGGAATTTACAGATTTGGAAAATGCTGAATTTACCTTTAAAATCGGTGCCCTCGATGACATCAATAGATTTTTTGTATTCGGACACTATTTCGGTTATTGCATAGGTATCTAGAATGAGAACAACGCAGTTATAACCATAATCTATCTTTCATCATCCACATAATATATATAATAATAATAACTATAAGAATTACCCAGCATCCCGACTTCATCCTCAAGGTAATCCAGAACTTCTTGTTGAGCGGCTTTAGCAAACCGCTGAATTGTCATATAGCCCTCTAGATTTTGATCCACTTGGTTTCTAATGAGGGTCATAAATTTATTCATGGCCTCTTTCCCTCTGGAGTCGCATTCTATGCAGCAGAGGGATTGGCCGATGAAGAAAGATGTTACTAGCATTAAATGCCACATCATGGTCTAGATTGAATTAGACGTTTTTTAGAAAAATCGCTTCCAATAGCCAATAATTGCTAAGGTCGCAGAGAAATGAACTGTATCCCACGGAGAAGAAAACAGAACTGAGAGTTCACAGCCCAGACAATGACTTAAGGAAAAGTGTGATTATGACATCACAATGTGACATAGGCCATGACCATATAAGGAATATGCAAATGAGGTCATGTGTTACATGAGCTGCTAGAAGACTAGAGGGAAAATGTTCTTATGACATCATCATATAATATATCCAACTGGGGCCCTGGAACATATAACATATTAAAAATATAAATAGTATATTCCCCTTTAGGCTGAGGCCCCACGTTGCAGAAACGCAGCTCTTTTTGTTGCAGAGTTCCTGAGGTTTTTTTGAACCAACACGTGGGGTCTCGGCCTTAAAAACTATTTTAGAGTTTGCACAAAGACTAAATAAATCTAAAATTTGCAGTATTCTATTACTTATTTTACACTGATACTAAATTACTGGGTTTATTATAATTCTGACAGCTGTTTGTTTGTCAAGTTAGGGTAAGAATAATGTGACGGGCCAGTCAGCAATTCATCAGAAGTGTATAGCGTATGCTACAATACTGTTTGCAATGCAGTTAATATAGTTTGTAGGAGATAAAAAAATTAAAGGAAAGCCTTAACTCTATGAATCATAAAAGTGATATGAAAGAAGAATAAAAGTTTATTGATATGACATTACATTTTTCCTTTACACTTTCATGTTTATTTTGTATTAGTTTATTTTATCTATTCATCACCATTTTTTTTAATTTTTTATGTTATAATGATATTTCCAATTATTGTTTACTCGTTGTGACTTATGTATAATTTAGGAATAAAATATTCTGCTATATAAATACATAGATAATGCTGACCAAATCTCTCTTAGTACATTTATAATACTTCTGTGGGTTACTTCACAAGGAGTTTTTTATAGGGTGAAAAAATATGTTTCAGGAATTAGGAACCGTTTTTTGAAGCAGTTTTTGACTTGGTTTTTTTAGGCATTTGTTTTTACTTCTCACTATGGTGTACCCAGCCTGCTGAGCATGGGAAAACGTGGAGCCCCTTTTGTCCAGGCGCCATTTTTGTCCATTTACTTTATAGTACAGTACTGAGCATCGACCTCATGAATCCAAACCTCATCCCAACCTTTTCTGCCACCTCAACAACCCCATCTGCTCATCAAGAGGGCAGAATCAAAGTCAGGGAGAAAGAAATGCGCCTCATTGTGTTAATTATTGTTAAAATTGTTAATTAGTGTAGATTACAGTAGGAGATAAGTATTGCAATTTTTTTTTTTCAAAAATATATCTTTTTCATATATTAAGCTACAGCAGTTCAAAGTGCCTTAATAGTGTGTGGGAGTCACAATTTTGAGGGTATTAACATGAAGAAGGGGGCATTACAGTGTTGTGGCCACAATTATGGTGTATATTGTGAGAGGGCCACAAGAAGGGGACTTTACTGTGGGTGTCCCAAGAAAGGGGCATTATAGTGTTGTGGCCACAATGAGGGGGTATAGTGTGTTAGGGCCTCAACAAGGAATATTGCAGTGCTGGAGCCAAAAAAACGGGGCATTGAAATGTTTGGCTCACAAGAAGGTGGCATTATTGTGTGGAGGCCCAAAAAAAGGATTAATGACAATGTACAGCGGTCACAATGAATGGGTATTATTTATAGTGTGTAATGACTACAAGAAAATGATACTACAGTGTGGGGACAGCAAAAAGGCAGAATTATAGTGTCCGGGCAAAAAGTTTGCATTACAAGAAGGTTGCATTACAGTGTGGTGGCCACAATGAAGGGATATTAATATTTTCTAAGGGCCACAAGATGAGCCACAAGGGCCATTACAGCATTTAGGCCACATGAAGTTGGCATTACAATGTTGGGGCCACAATGAGGCAGTAATACAGTGTGAGCCCCACAAGTAGGGGAGATTACAGTGTTGGGGGGACATTATAGTGTGTTGGCCACAATGAGGGGGTATAGTTGGGACCAAAAATAAGGGATTTTACAATGTTTGGACCACAAGAAGGTGGCTATTGTGTGGGGGCCACAAAAAGGAAAAGTTTCAGTGTGGTGGCCACATTGAGGGGGTATTATAGTGTGTGGCGGGGAGTCGCTTTGCTGGCGTATTATAGTATGCAGGATCAAAAAGAGACAATGGAAGCGATGGAGACAGCCAAAGTACAGCACAGACTTCAAACTGTGGGCCTGTCCAACCATGTTATTTCAAGGCCATGGCTTCTCACTCTATCAGTCTAGTTAAGAAAACTGGGGAGAAGCCCTATGTCTTTTTTTTTTGTTTTAAACAATGATTTTTATAAAAAGATGTAGGATTCCCTCGGTGTATCAAAACCAGACCGATTCAGTAAGCAGCTGTACAACAGTTTTTGGGAAATCCAAGCCTAATAATACTAGCTACTTCTACTCACTAGATAGCATGAAATACTGAACTTTACAAGGCTCATTCTGGCACCTGCTCCACCTTAATAATGAACCCTGTCATTCAGACAAAGGCCATTGCTAAGGAGTAAAGAAAGTGTTAAAATAGCACACAGAGAATTTTTTTAAACTGTATTGAAATTCCCCACGTGACCCTCATTGACCATTTTATTTTTAAAAAAGTAAAGCAAAATGCTGATCATCGACAGAGTCAAATGAATCCAACGGAATCTACAGATCCTGTGAACCTGAAAAATACCCCCTCTTCAAAACACAGCAGTATGGAGAATGTCCAAACCTACAGCCACCTTCTCAAAAGGGCTTGTCCATGAATTACAGAAAACTCATGGGTGGGTGGTGTACGTGTAAAACAAAAAAAAATGAATACTCACCTTTCTTGAGTACAATTGGTCATTTATCTAAATTTATATTTATGCTATTAGCCTACTCCATACATCTTTGTAAGGCAATAACATAAATACAATAGCAAACTTAAAAAAAAAAAATAGAAAGAAAAAAACATTTATTTATTTTTTTTACTAAAATATTTTTAATTCTAGACTAAATCTCCCCCTAACCCAAAACCCCAACCACCCACCATCCCTGAACAAATACCACTGCCACTACCCATGAGAATAAATTGAGTGGGAGATATCCTGGTCTGCAATCCCATTTGAGTTATGTTGGTAATGACTTCCTCCACTTCTCATTTCGGGGAAGGTGTTGGAGGGGTTCTGGGGGTACCAAGGAGAAGAATTATAAAATGATGTATTAGCTTGGAGGCCGAGGAGAAGAATAAAAACTTTCAGTGTGGGCATGGGTGGTGGCGGACACCATTTCGGCACTTTGTAATTCTGGGACAGACCCATCTTTGAGGCCCATGGACTGCCAGAACTGGGTTAGAAAATGCTGCAGCAGAACCCAGGAGAGAATTTTTTTTTTTTAATCTTTACACATCTGCCATATCCTTTGATCATACTTTGGGCTCCTGATACCCCTGAGTCTAGTAAACATTAACAAACAAGTTTGCTCTAAAAAAATTTTCCTGGTCAACCATGTGAATATTCGCAAAGCGAATCTTTCTAGGCGTGCCCATCACTAGGGACAACCCCTTTAAGGAGCATGGTAAGATTATATTCAATTCCTTTACATAATGTTTACATGAGAATAAGCACTAGTAAAATCATCAAAACAGTGTAGATGTAGGGGCATGAAATGACTGCTCTCCAGGACACAGTGCAGAGGACAGTCATAGGTAAAGATGAACATTTTCCAGATTTCCAATGACCTTTTCAGTCAGGGTGCACCTGGTCACATGATTTTTGAAGCTTTGCCATGGAATTCATTTTTTTGGCTCAGAGTTGTATGTTGGTATAGTATCTAACACCTAATTTACGAGAAGAATGAACAAACATAACCAGAACGGAATCGGGTCTAAATACTGTGTTTTTGTCTCTGTAAAACCAGTAATATTTTACAGGAACATTTCTCGAAAACACAAAACCAGCAAATGATGTCATACGTAAGTATTAAAAAGGAAGCAAATGGCATCTGCACGGAATATAGCAAGTGCACATGTGAGCAACACGTAGAGGTTTACATATGGAGAATCTGGGTTGTTAATAGTAAAACATATAAAATAAAAACCACCAAAAACAAGATTTGGATTATTTTATTTGTTTTAGACATCTGGTGTTGCTTTATGCTACAGTGTAACTTACTTAGAGGGGATTTACCTTGAAAACATTTACATTATGTTATGTTCCTTTTAATCCATGAAACTTCATGCAGTCCATATTAAAATAACCTATTTATTTTTATATATAACCCACCCACTGGCTAGCAGGTGGTTCTATTTAGTACATAGGTGTCAGATACACAGGTCGTACTGTATAGAAAAGTCTGGCACTGTCTGAAAATCTATTGTAGCAAGTTGAGTTCAATTTCTTAGCAGGATGCACTCAGATGACATCTCAGTGCCTTCCATCCCCCATTGATTTCAATGGGTCGTTCCTCTCCGTTCTGTTCCATTGTCATGGAGCTGGATAGGAATATGCTCCATATTCCACAGAATGGAGCATGGAACCCCCTTCAGACAGCACACTCAGTCATGTGCATGGGGCCTTAGACATATTCATGATTCTGTCATTTGGACCTCCATAAATTTGCTGCACTTTCCAATGTGCCAAAAATCTGTCTCACATTCTGAATTGGTGGGTTTACCACACAAATACAACAAATCTAATACTGTCAGTACATTGTAAAGAGAATACTTCAGAGATAAAGGATTGTGGTGAAGAAAAATCATTTTACTGCATGTGGGTTACTGGGGCCAGAGAGTGTACGGACATCAAGGGTACATTTTTATGTTTTGAAACAACAAGCAGACAGGC
Organism: Leptodactylus fallax; assembly: GCA_947044405.1. NCBI lineage: Eukaryota > Metazoa > Chordata > Amphibia > Anura > Leptodactylidae > Leptodactylus > Leptodactylus fallax. The sequence goes on along the minus strand of CAMRHE010000071.1, from coordinate 6,525,136 downwards.
CAGTAATGGGGACAGTACACCGCAGATTTATAGTACCAATATTATAGTTCTACAGTATCTTATCTGACATAATATCTATCTATCTATATATCTACAGTGGGGAAAAAAGTATTTAGTAAACCACCAATTGTGCAAGTTCTCCCACTTAAAAAGATGAGGCCGGCCTGTAATTGTCATCATAGGTAGACCTCAACTATGAAAGACAAAATGAGAAAACATATCTAGAAAATCACATTGTCTGATTTTTTTAAGAATTTATTTGCAAATTATGGTGGAAAATAAGTATTTGGTCACCTACAAACAAGCAAGATTTCTGGCTCTCACAGACCTGTAACTTCTTCTTTAAGAGGCTCCTCTGTCCTCCACTCATTACCTGTAGTAATGGCTCCTGTTTGACATTGTTATCAGTATAAAAGACACCTGTCCACAACCTCAAACAGTCACACTCCAAACTCCACTATGGTGAAGACCAAAGAGCTGTGGAAGGACACCAGAAACAAAATTGTAGACCTGCACCAGGCTGGGAAGACTGAATCTGCAATAGGCAAGCAGCTTGGTGTGAAGAAATCAACTGTGGGAGCAATAATTAGAAAATGGAAGGCATACAAGATCACTGATAATCTCCCTCGATCAGGGGCTCCACGGAAGATCTCACCCCGTGGGGTCAAAATGATCACAAGAACGGTGAGCAAAAATCCCAGAACCACACAGGGGGACCTAGTGAATGACCTGCAGAAAGCTGGGACTAAAGTAACAAAGGCTACCGTCAGTAACACACTACGCCGCCAGGGACTCAGATCCTGCAGTGCCAGACGTGTCCCCCTGCTTAAGCCAGTACATATCCGGGCCCGTCTGAAGTTTGCTACATAGCATTTGGATGTTCCAGAAGAGTATTGGAAGAATGTCATATGGTTAGATGAAACCAAAGTAGAACTGTTTGGTAGAAACACAACTCGTCGTGTTTGGAGGAGAGTGAATGCTGAGCTGCATCCAAAGAACACCATACCTACTGTGAAGCATGGGGGTGGCAACATCATGCTTTGGGGATGTTTCTCTGCAAAGAGACCAGGACGATTGATCCGTGTACATGAAAGAATGAATGGGGCCATGTATTGTGAGATTTTCAGTGCAAACCTCCTTTCATGAGCAAGGGCATTGAAGATGAAATGTGGCTGGGTCATTCAGCATGACAGTGATCCCAAGCACACCGCCAGGGCAACGAAGGAGTGGCTTCGTAAGAAGCATTTCAAGGTCCTGGAGTGGCCTAGCCAGTCTCCAGATCTCAACCCCATAGAAAACCTTTGGAGGGAGTTGAAAGTCCGTGTTGGCCAGCGACAGCCCCAAAACATCACTGCTCTAGAGGAGATCTGCATGGAGGAATGGGCCAACATACCAGCAACAGTGTGTGCCAACCTTGTGAAGACTTACAAAAAACGTTTGACCTCTGTCATTGCCAACAAAGGATATATAACAAAGTATTGAGATGTACTTTTGTTATTGACCAAATACTTATTTTCCACCATAATTTGCAAATAAATTCTTTAAAAATCAGACAATGTGATTTTCTGGATTTGTTTTCTCATTTTGTCTCTCATAGTTGAGGTCTACCTATGATGACAATTACAGGCTGGCCTCATCTTTTTAAGTGGGAGAACTTGCACAATTGGTGGCTGACTAAATACTTTTTTCCCCCACTGTATCTATCATATACCATGGTACCAATCTCAAAAATTATAATATATTTACTTCATAATCATTCCTAGCATAGTACATTTTTATAAGTTTACACCATTTTAAGCTTGGTTTTGTTTGCACCATAATCAGGCTTTTCCAGGTCATATAAATATGTCAACTAGATAGAAAAACCTTGTATTGCCCATTTTTGAGCCAAAATTTGAAAAGTGTCTTGCCAGTTTTACATTTCTGTTCTTTTTGGTAAACTTTATTCATAAATGCTGTATTTGAGGCATGCCATAAGTACAGTCATATGAAAAAGTTTGGGCACCCCTATTAATCTTAATCATTTTTAGTTCTAAATATTTGGGTGTTTGCAACAGCCATTTCAATTTGATATATCTAATAACTGATGGACACAGTAATATTTCAGGATTGAAATGAGGTTTATTGTACTAACAGAAAATGTGCAATATGCATTAAACCAAAATTTGACCGGTGCAAAACTATGGGCACCTCAACAGAAAAGTGACATTAATATTTAGTAGATCCTCCTTTTGCAAAAATAACAGCCTCTAGTCGCTTCCTGTAGCTTTTAATCAGTTCCTGGATCCTGGATGAAGGTATTTTTGACCATTCCTCTTTACAAAACAATTCCAGTTCAGTTAAGTTTGATGGTCGCCGAGCATGGACAGCCCGCTTCAAATTATCCCACAGATGTTCAATGATATTCAGGTCTGGGGACTGGGATGGCCATTCCAGAACATTGTAATTGTTCCTCTGCATGAATGCCTGAGTAGATTTGGAGCTGTGTTTTGGATCATTGTCTTGCTGAAATATCCATCCCCGGCGTAACTTCAAATTCGTCACTGATTCTTGTACATTATTCTCAAGAATCTGCTGATACTGAGTTGAATCCATGCGACCCTCAACTTTAACAAGATTCCCGGTGCCGGCATTGGCCACACAGCCCCAAAGCATGATGGAACCTCCACCAAATTTTACAGTGGGTAGCAAGTGTTTTTCTTGGAATGCTGTGTTTTTTTGACGCCATGCATAACGCCTTTTTGTATGACCAAACAACTCAATCTTTGTTTCATCAGTCCACAGGACCTTCTTCCAAAATGAAGCTGGCTTGTCCAAATGTGCTTTTGCATACCTCAGGCGACTCTGTTTGTGGCGTGCTTTCAGAAAAGGCTTCTTTCGCATCACTCTCCCATACAGCTTCTCCTTGTGCAAAGTGTGCTGTATTGTTGACCGATGCACAGTGACACCACCTGCAGCAAGATGATGCTGCAGCTCTTTGGAGGTGGTCTGTGGATTGTCCTTGACTGTTCTCACCATTCTTCTTCTCTGCCTTTCTGAGATTTTTCTTGGCCTGCCACTTCTGGGCTTAACAAGAACTGTCCCTGTGGTCTTCCATTTCCTTACTATGTTCCTCACAGTGGAAACTGACAGGTTAAATCTCTGAGACAACTTTTTGTATGCTTCCCCTGAACAACTATGTTGAACAATCTTTGTTTTCAGATCATTTGAGAGTTGTTTTGAGGAGCCCATGATGCCACTCTTCAGAGGAGATTCAAATAGGAGAACAACTTGCAATTGGCCACCTTAAATACCTTTTCTCAAGATTGGATACACCTGGCTATGAAGTTCAAAGCTCAGTGAGGTTACAAAACCAATTTTGTGCTTCAGTAAGTCAGTAAAAAGTAGTTAGGAGTATTCAAATCAATAAAATGATAAGGGTACCCAAATTTTTGCACTGGTCAAATTTTGGTTTAATGCATATTGCACATTTTCTGTTAGTACAATAAACCTCATTTCAATCCTGAAATATTACTGTGTCCATCAGTTATTAGATATATCAAATTGAAATGGCTGTTGAAAACACCCAAATATTTAGAAATAAAAATGATTAAGATTAATAGGGGTGCCCAAACTTTTTCATATGGCTGTAAATAAAAGTGCCCTACTTCACCTGATAAATGCGCCCCAATGTTGCCACTTTCTCATAGTGAAACCAACAATTCAAAAATGATGAGAAAAAAATTAATCACCAAAAATATCCAAACTCTAAAGGCCATTGGGTGAAGATAAATACTAAAATATAACCTTTAATGATAATATCACAAAATCCATAAATATGGCAAATAAACTGTAAAAATATGAGCTTATACACTAGCTGAGAATTACTCCAGGAGAACAGCTGCACCTTTTGTCACAAACAAAATCAATCAAACATTGGCACGGAGGCCAGTATATGGAAAACGCTGTGTCTTACTGTTATACTGTTATGACGAAGTTGACAATACCCCAGGATTGAACCACTATTACTCAATCCTGATGGGCATACCTGCATACCAAAGAGGGCCAGAAACTGGGAAATACATCAAGGAAGGTGTAGGAAGAAGGGGGGAATGTGCTGTCCCTCTTACCCTATCAAGCACAAGCTATATTGCCCTTGATTGCTATCTTGGAGCCCCCTGCACTATGTAGTGCAAGGCCCTGACTGGAACCTAACCTAGTGCAACTAGACACTAGCATGGCTCTTCCTGATCAACCGCAAATGCATCGGGAATGGACAGTGAGTAGACCATGTGTTAGACCAATTGTTATACAATGTAGAATATAGACGTGTGTAAAATGAAAGTCATACAGCTAATATAGAGTCACATCAAACAACATTCACATCCCGATATGCATGTTTCATTTATAATCACTACACTCATCGGGGGATTCCAAAAAACATGCCAAAAAGGCAAAACAAGCTCATGTCCAAGGCAGGAACAGCAGTCAAACGTATTCACACTCTTAGTAACACATACTCACATACCCCCGATTGTCGGTAGTACAACTCAAAGAGTGAGGACAGAGCAGATGGACAAAGTATCAGGACTGGTATTCCCCTAGGAGAGCAAAGGATTCACCGAGGTGGTGTGCCAGAGGTACAGTACATACTGGCTCCCTGGCAGAGCGCTGTTCAAATAGACCGACATTGCGGCATATTGATACATAAGGAGGAGGGAAAAGTACTGATCCCTGTTAAATGGGCTATGCCATGAAACATATTTACCCTCTATCCATGGCATAGGGAATAAATTGCTGATTGGTGGGGGTGTGACTACTAAGACTCCTACCAATTCTGAGAATGGAGGGGTGTATTTTATTCTCCATTGTGGATGCAGCCACTGCGAAGGCAGCCAAGTCCCTATTGAACATGATGCAGGGAGCCCCAATGTGCTGTTCTCATGATCAATGGGGGTCAGACCCCCACCGATCATCAAGTTATCATATCGCCTGCGAATACTATACCTCAGAAATAATGACGTCTACATCAGCCGCTACAGAGCTATGGAAGCTCAGTAGGGAATATTTCCGTGGTCCAGCACATGTGCACACCTAGAGAGGAACACAATAATATTTAGTTATATTCAGAACTGGAATATAAGTTATGAACAATGACCAACGTATAGAAGAAAATTACTGGGCAAAAAATGAGAAGAGGTGACAATTAGTAAAATCAAAAAAGTGAATATGAAAATGAATTCAAATTTTATTTATTTATTTTGCTTACTTATATAGCACCATCATATTCCGCAGCGCTTTACAGACAATGTCAAATGTGAACTATGAATACTAAAAATACTATTGATGCAAAATACAATATTGTTTTTTATATATTTTTTGCACCTCAGTTCATATCTCACGTGTGCTGTACCCAAAAATAATAGTGCCAAACATATTAGTTATGTTGCAGACTGTAATAATGCCCCTTTTGTGCCCCCATATACTAATCATGCTACTCTTGTCCCTGCTTCAAAATAATAGTGTTCCCTTAAGTGCTTCCCAGACAGTAATATTATGACTTGGACAGTAGGAATGACTCTTCTTTCCCCAACACAGTAATAATTATCCCCTTTTTGCCCACCGCACCATAAAAATGTCCACATTTATTCCCCCTACAATGTAAAAATGCCCTCATTTTTATTTTGTGGAAGCACAAGGAGTGTTGTTATAACTGTTTGGCAAATAAACCTGGTTTTATTGTTGATAATACACCGTTCTGTTACAAATAAGTAATAATAGCCCCTTTTATGCACTCACACAATAAAATGCTCACCTCATATAGGAGATAGAGGCTCCTAATATATGGTAGTGCTGCCATATTTCCCAACAAAATTATGGAGCTCATACTCACCTAACCACAATCCCACAATGAGGAGGAGAGTTGAGGGTCTCTTTTGGCCTGCAATGCTAGTGAATCCCCTCCATGAGCAGTGCAAGGCATTAAAGGGGATATGTCACAAACCATATTTTTTCTCTCTCCATAGGATAGAGGATAAACAGCTAATCGGTGGGTGTCTGACTACTGAGACCCCCACCAATTCTGAGAACGTGTTTTACCCACATTGTAGATGCAGCTGGGCTTAATGTAGATGTGTCTCTGCTGGACGGGACACATCCCCCACTGCCATTCACTTCTTTGGGAGCACCAGAGATAGCCAAGTGCTGTATTTCAGCTATTCTCAATCCTATACATAGAGTATAAATATGCTTTGTGGCATAACCCCCTTAAGTGATAGTGGATTTTTTCAGCGGCATGGCCTTATAAAAGGGCAGAACTAAATATATTCAGACCCGATGTGCAACCCCAATTCCAATGAAGTTGGGACGTTGTGTAAAACATAAATAAAAACAGAATACAATGATTTGCAAATCTTTTTCAACCTATATTCAATTGAATACACTACAAAGACAAGATATTTAGTGTTCAAATGGATAAACTTTATTGTTTTTTGCAAATATTCACTCATTTTAAATTTGATGCCTGCAACATGTTCCAAAAAAGCTGGGACAGGGGCAACAAAATACTGGGACAGGAGCCTGTTTACCACTGTGTTACATCACCTTTCCTTTTAACAACACTCATTAAGCGTTTGGGAACTGAGGACACGAGTTGTTGAAGCTTTGTAGGTGGAATTCTTTCCTATTCTTGGTTGATGTACAACTTCAGTTGCTCCACAGTCCGGGGTCTCTGTTGTATTTTGCGCTTCATAATGCGCCCCACATTTTCAGTGAGAGACAGGTCTGGACTACAGGCAGGCCAGTCTAGTAGCCGCACTCTTTTACTAAGAAGCCACACTATTGTAACACGTGCAGAATGTGGCTTGGCATTGTCTTGCTGAAATAAGCAGGGACGTCCCTGTAAAAGACGTTGCTTGGATGGCAGCATATGTTGCTCCAAAACCTGTATGTACCTTTCAGCATTAATGGTGCCTTCACAGATGTGCAAGTTACCCATGCCATGGTTACTAACACACCCCCATACCATCAGAGATTCTGGCTTTTGAACTTTGCACTGATAATCCGGACAGTCCTTTTCCTCTTTGGCCCGGAGGACAGGACGTCCATGATTTCCAAAAACAATGTGAAATGTGGGCTGGTCAGACCACAGGACACTTTTCCACTTTGCGTCAGTCCATCTCAGATGAGCTCGGGCCCAGAGAAGCCGGCGGAGTTTCTGGGTGTTATTGATATATGGCTTTCGCTTTGCATGGAAGCGTTTTAACTTACACTTGTAGATGTAGCGACAAACTGTGTTCACTGCTAATGGTTTTCTGAAGTGTTCCTGAGCCCATGTGGTAATATCTGTTACAGAATGATGTCGGTTTTTAATGCAGTGCCGCCTGAGGGATCGAAGGTCACGGGCATTCAATGTTGGTTTTCGGCCTTGCAGAGATATGTCCAGATTCTATGAATCTTTTATGACATTATGGACTGTAGATGATGAAATTCCTAAATTCCTTGCAATTGTACGTTGAGAAACGTCGTTCTTAAACTGTTGGACTATTTGTTCACACAGTTGTTCACAAAGTGGTGAACCTCGCCCCATCCTTGCTTGTGAATGACTGAGCCTTTCGGGGATGCTCCCTTTATACCCAATCATGACACTCATCTGTTTCCAATTAACCTGTTCACCTCTGGAATGCTCCAAACAGCTGTTTTTTGAGCATTCCTCAACTTTCCCAGTCTTTTGTTGCCCCTGTCCCAGCTTTTTTGGAACATGTTGTAGGCATCAAATTCAAAATGAGTGAATATTTGCAAAAAAACAATAAAGTTTATATGTTTGAACATTAAATATCTTGTCTTTGTAGTGTATTCAATGAAATATAGGTTGAAAAGGATTTGCATATCATCGTATTCTGTTTTTATTTATGTTTTACACAATGTCCCAACTTCATTGTAATTGTAATAATATGAGACCCAGATTCTTACTGGCTAAATAAAATAAACTATTGCACCATTCAGCGATCACTATAAGCATTGGTGAAGGTTTATTAAGCAAAATGCACCAGAATTTATGTATAATTTGCACCAAAAAAAATGTCTAGTATGCTTTACATTCCTCAAGTGTCATAAACACCTTTTAGACACATGTCCAATTTGCCAGAAAAAGGGGAGTGGTTTCACAGGAAAGGGGTGTGGTTTCATGGGGAAAGGGGCACGTCCTATATGGTACCTCTGTGCACCAAACATGCACCAAGAGATTTTAGGCTAAGGCCCCACGTATCAAGCCGCAGCCAAAAAGTTCTCCAGAATAAATCATGGTGGAAACACATTGTGGTTTTTCCCAAAGCCCTTTTCACAGAAAATTTGTAGAGTTTTCCTCTGTAGACTTTCTGCTTCTATTATACCTATATAGAAACTGCCGGCATTTTCATAGATATAGTTGACATGCTGGGATTTCCAACACCGCTATGGTTTTGTAAATCGCAGCATTTCAGCTGCAGGTATTTCTCTGCAATGTGTGGATGGGATTCACTTCGTTTACACCATGTGGGGCCCCAGATTTAGGCAGAAGCCCTACGTTTCAGAAACGCAGCGTTTTTTGTTGCAGATTTTGCTGCAGTTTTTTGAGCCAAAGTCAGGAGTGGCTTGAAAAGGAATGGGAAATATGAAGGGAGCACTTAGACATTTTCCTTCTGTTAAATCCAGTAATGGCTTTGGCTAAAAAAAAAACTGCAACAAAATTTGCAACAAAAAACACTTTGTTTCCGCAATGTGCAGCCTTAGCCTTAAAGCCAACTAATAATGTAAACTTAGAAAAGACAGTCTAAGGATATGCCAGATTTATCAGACACTTTGCTAAATCTGGCGCAGTTTAAGACTGCTTTCGGGAGTACTAGCTCCCTTTATCAGACATGGTGTTATACAAGAAACTGAAAATTCACAGATTTTTTGCACCCTAAAGACATGGACCTTCAAAGGATCTTAGAATCTGTTCATGTGTCCTCTGATTTGTAAAGTGCTACGGAATATGTTGGCGCTATATAAATAAAGTTGTTATTATTATTATTATTATTATTAATCCTTAAAAAAACCCAAAATGTAATCTAAGTAGAGAAGTTATTTACAACAGGTCAAAAAATAAACAATCTGGAAAGTTGTGGTGTGTGACAGAGGGATCACTAATTCTTGCTGTTATCTGTTTGCTGTCACGTGGTGATTTGTGACCCTCACAGTTCATACATAGTGTGACATGAAACTGGCATGAATATTAAGTCCAAATTGCAGAGTTTGAAATTTTTGCATTAACTTATATTCCCATTCTTTCCTCTCCCTCTGCGTCTTAAAATGTCCCATTAAAACCACAACCCGCAAATCTTCAATAGAGTGGTCTTCTCCGGAGAAATGTGCGGCCACTGGGAGATCTGTTCTGCTGTTATTAATGGTGGATCTGTGTGAGTTCATGCGCTGACTAAGTCTCTGCCCCTTTTCCCCCACATAGAGGCCTGTGGTGAGACATTGCACACACATTATGAGATACACCACATTGGAAGACCTGCAGGAAAATGTCCCCCTAATCCTGTGCACCTGTTGTGACTGTGGGACAGGTACACTGTCAGCAGTGTGGATGTGCCTGCAGGTCTTGCACCTGTTTTGCAGGCAAGGTGATGTGCCATTTTCAGTTGGGGCCTTCAGGGCACTCCGGACAATAATACGCCGTAGGTTTGGTGGTTGCCAAAACTCTTTATGGCAGATCTGGAAGGAGCATATTTATCAACATGCACCACCAAATCTATGATTTACCTTCGTTATATCGATGATATCCTTGTCATCTGGACTGCAGGTGAGGAGGCCCTACTGTATTTTAATTCCATAATAACTTCAATGACTTTCACCCTACCATCAACCTTAAACTTAGCTATTCAGAGAGTGAAATAATAATAATAATAATAATAATAATAATAATAATAATAATAATATTTTTATTTATATAGCGCCAACATATTCCGCAGCACTGTACAATTTGTTGGGTTCAAGTACTGACAAAAAAGATACATTACAAAGAAATTCACACACTGGGACTGAGGGCCCTGCTCGCAAGAACTTACAATCCATAAGGTAGAGGGGGTGACACAGGAGGTAGCAGGGGCAGCAACAGACGTAGCATTGTTTGTACAATGGTCAGACAATTTTGTAATAGAGGTTACTGTCATTACACATATATAAAGCTATATGAGCCGTCACCAGTCGTGTCCTTTAACGTGCAGATGGTGCCTGGACATATAAAGTTAGTCTGATAAGGCATCATATCCTGTGAGGTAATGTGGGAGCGTGAACAGAGGAGGGTATGTTTTAGTTATTCTAACTACGGAAGGGTTTACATTAGGAGTTGTGTTAGGCCTGTCTGAAAAGATATGTCTTTAGTTTACGCTTGAAGCTGTAGAAATTGGGGGTTAATCTAATAGTCCGGGATAGAGCATTCCAGAGAAGTGGTGCAACTAGGGAGAAGTCTTGTATACGAGCGTGGGAGGTTCTGATAATAGAGGATGTTAGTCTTAGGTCATTGAGTGAACGGAGAGTACGGGTTGGGCGATAGACAGAGATAAGTGAGGAAATGTAGGGAGGTGCAGCATTATGGAGAGCCTTGTGAATGAGGGAGATAAGTTTATATTGTATTCTGTACTGAATAGGCAGCCAATGTAGTGACCGGCACAGACCGGAGGCATCGCTGTAGCGTCTAGACTGATAGATGAGCCTGGCCGCCGCATTCAGAATAGATTGTAGAGGGGAGAATTTAGTAAGGGGAAGACCGATTAGTAAGGAGTTACAGTAGTCAAGGCGAGATGAATCAGGGCAACAATAAGTGTTTTTAGTGTATCTGTGGTAAGGAAAGGGCAGATTCTGGAGATGTTTTTGAGGTGGAGATGACATGAGCGTGCGAGTGATTGGATATGGTTGGTGAAGGAAAGGTCTGAGTCAAACAAAACCCCGAGGCAGCGGGCATACTGCCTAGGAGTTATGGTAAGGCCAGAGACTGCAATGGAGATATCAGGGACAGATCTATTAGATGGTGGAAACAGCAGTAGTTCAGTCTTTGAGAGATTCAGTTTCAGATAGAGCGAAGACATGATATTTGAGACAGCAGAGAGGCAGTCACTGGTGTTCTGTATTAGTGCAGGGGTGATGTCACGGGATGATGTATATAATTGGGTGTCATCAGCATAAAGATGGTACCGGAAGCCAAATCTAGTGATGGTTTGTCCAATTGGGGCTGTGTAGAGAGAGAAGAGCAGGGGACCTAGGACCAAGCCCTGAGGAACCCCAACGGCAAGGGGAAGAGGGGGAAGAAGCAGAGCCCGCAAATGATACACAGAAAGTGCGGTCAGAGAGATAAGAGGAGAACCAGGAGAGAGCAGTGTCTGTGAGGCCGACAGAACGGAGCATAGTGAGGAGATGTTGATGGTCAACAGTGTCAAATGCTGCTGAGAGATCTAGAAGAATAAGAAGAGAATATTCACCTTTGGATTTAGCCGTCAGGAGATCATTGGAGACTTTTGTGAGGGCCGTTTCAGTACAGTGGAGAGTGCGGAAGCCAGATTGTAAGGGGTCAAGAAGAGAGTTAGCAGAATGATAGCGGATTAAACAAGAATAGACTAAGTGTTCCAAGATTTTGGAGATAAAAGGAAGGTAAGAGACAGGTTGATAGTTAGCAGCACAGGAAGGGTCAAGGGAGGATTTCTTCAGTAGTGGGGTTATGACAGCATGTTTGAAAGAGGATGGGAAAATTCCAGAAGAGAGAGAGAGGTTAAATATTTTAGTCAGGTAAGTCATGATGGCAGGCGACAGAGACTGGAGAAGGTGTGAGGGGAAAGGGTCACTACTACAGGTTGTAGGGCGAGAAGAAGAAAGTAGCTGAGATACTTCCTCCTCTGTAACAGGTTCAAAAAATGAGAATGAACAGTCTGAATTGTGGCTGGTGAGGAGGTCAGTGCCATCTGGGGATTGGGCAGTTATTTCCTGACGGATCTTATCAATGTTATCATGGAAATAAGTGGCCAGGTCATCTGCGCTAAGGTCTGTGAATGGCATCTGCACCTTGGAAGTGAGTAAGGAGTGAAAAGTTTCAAATAGCTTTTTTAGGGTTACAGGAGAGAGAAGAAATGAGAGCAGTGAAATAGGCTTGTTTGGCTAGGTGACGGGCAGAATTATAGGTTTTAAGCATAAATTTAAAGTGTAGTAAGTCTGCAGGTATACGTGATTTTCTCCACAGACGTTCAGCACACCTAGAGCACCAATCCACTTTCTGGATACCACAATATACATCAAAGACCACCGGCTACTCACATCGATATACCACAAACCCACAGACAGAACGGCCTACCTGAGAAATGACAGCTTCCACCCCAAGCACACAAGACAATCTATTATTTACAGCCAAGCTATTCGATACAAACGTATTTGCTCCAACAAAGCAGACCTGGACAAGCACTTCCTAGATCTGAGGACGAAATTTCTCTGATTGGGTTACAAACCAAAAGTGATGGACAACCAATTAAACAAAGCGGCAGCCATTGACAGAGACAGTCTGCTCACATATAAAGAGACCCAGAAAGAAGCCCGAGTGCCCCTAGTTGTCACTTACAACCCACAGCTGGAGATCCTACGAAGGATTGCCAAGGAGTTCCAACCTGTGCTACATAGGCACAACAGACTCAAGGACATATTTCCAGTCCCCCCTCTCCTTTCCTTTCGGCAACCACCAAACCTACGGCATATTATTGTCCGGAGTGCCCTGAAGGCCCCAACTGAACATGGCACCTCACCTTGCCTGCAAAATAGGTGCATGACCTGCAGGCACATCCACACCACTGACAGTGTACCTGTCCCACAGTCACAACAGGTGCACAGGATTATTAGGGGGACAATTTCCTGCAGATCTTCCAATGTGGTGTACCTCAAAATGTGTGTGCATTGTCCCACCACAGGCCTCTATGTGGGGGAAACGGGGCAGAGACTTAGTTAGTGCGTGAACTCACACAGATTCAACATTAATAACAGCAGTACAGATCTCCCAGTGGCCGCACATTTCTCTGGAGAAGACCACTCTATTGAAGATTTGCGGGTTGTAGTTTTAATGGGACATTTTAAGATGCAGAGGGAGAGGAAAGAATGGGAATATAATTTAATGCAAAAATTTCAAACTCTGCAATTTGGACTTAGTATTCATGCCAGTTTCATGTCACACTATGTATGAACTGTGAGGGTCACAACTCACCATGTGACAGCAAACAGATAGCAAGAATTAATGATCCCTTCGTCACACGCCACAACTTGCCAGATTGTTTATTTTTTGACCTGTTGTAAATAACTTCTCTACTTACATTGCATTTTGTTTTTTTAAAGGATTCTAAGATCCTTTGAAGGTCCATGTCTTTAGGGTGTAAAAAATCTGTGAATTTTCAGTTTCTTGTATAACACCATGTCTGATGAAGGGAGCTACCGTGTTTCTCCAATAATAAGACCTACCCCGAAAATAAGCCCTAGCTAGATTTTCCAGTTTTTTTGGAGTAGGCTTGAAATATAAGCCCTAATCCAAAAATAAGCCCTAGCTAATTTAACCCCTTCCCGACATCTGCCGTGCGATTACAGCAGATGCCGGGTCCTTAAAGATGGCGGCCGCTCTGCTGCAGAGCGGCTACCATAGCTGCCATACCGGGTCTCCACGGAGACCTGGAGTTAATGCCCGCGATCAGTTTCTACCCTGATCACGGGCATTGTTGAGCGTGACCCCCCTCCTGCCCACCAAAGTTGCACAACCCGTAGTTAATGCCCGTGATCAGAGTGGACTTTTACCGCAGGCATTGCTAAGTGTGACCTCCCCCCCCCCACAGTCCCCAGGGCCGGTCCCAACCGCCTATAGCTACTATACTATAGCTACAGTTCCTATAGCCTCCCCCCCCCAAAAGCAGAGCAACTATCCCCGGGGCCGGTCCCCACCGACCCGCACCTATCACGTTGCAGGACGGCTCCCACGCAGCGAGATAGCCGGAGCCGACCTGTTCCTTTGACCTGTTCCTCTGTCATAGGAATATTACTATTGAGGTCCAGCCTCAATAGTAATGTAGATAATCTCCCATAGACTGCAAAACGTTGTATTGCAGTCTATGGGATGATTGCAGGTTCAAGCCCCTTAGGAGGGGTTAATAGTAAAAGAAAAAAAAAAAACAGTTAAAAAATATTAAAAAACAAAACAAAAACAATAAAAGTTCAAGCCCCCCCCCACTTTCACTAGAATACATATAAAACTAAAATATTACTGTGAAACACTTCTGTGTCCGAAAACGCCCACTCTAAAAACTTATAAAAATATTTTACCTCTATAGTGAATGCCGTAGCAGGAAAAAAAAAAAATCTAAAGTGCTGAACTGCTGTTTTTTCGCTGTTTCACCTCTGATAAAAGTTGAAATATAAAGCGATCAAATGTGTGATTGTTGTTCATGGAAAAAATTAAGACCTACCCCGAAAATAAGCCCTAGCCCTTTTTTGGAAGCAAAAAATAATATTAGACCCTGTCTTATTTTCGGAGAAACACGGTAGTACTCTCGAAAGCTTACCATCAAATATACTCAGCCTCTAAAAGGTATCGCCTGATTACTTCACTCTTCCACTACTTTCAATGGCTAACACGGTACAACATTATACTATAGTCTAAATTTGCACTGTGTAACTTTTAAACAGTATTAGTAAATCTGCCCCATTGTGTTAATTGTGTGGTTTCTAGCTGTTACAGTGATATTTACTATGTTAACCTAAATTTCTGCAATTGGAATTTCTGCAATATCTTATCACAAAAGACAGCAAAAAGCAATGATAAGTCATTGAAAAATGTTCTTCCAATGACTTTTAATTGTTTTTTGTTGTCTTCTATGATAAGATGTCACACTGCAGCAGTTTAACCAGTTACAGAAGTTGGGGCTCACTCAGTTGTGTCCGTGTGTATACAATGTGTGAACTAGAGAATGGTGGGGCAGGGAAACGATAGCTCTGTCATGGATTTTAACTGTATACAGCTGAAAGTAGTTTTCGTCTGGAGATCTGGGGCACCAGAACATACAGTGCCTTGCGAAAGTATTCGGCCCCCTTGAACTTTTCAACCTTTTGCCACATTTCAGGCTTCAAACATAAGGATATAAAATTTTTATTTTTTGGTGAAGAGTCAACAACAAGTGGGACACAATCGTGAAGTGGAACTAAATTTATTGGTTATTTTAAACTTTTGTAAAAAATAAAAAACTGAAAAGTGGGGCGTGCAATATTATTCGGCCCCTTTACTTTCAGTGCAGCAAACTCACTCCAGAAGTTCAGTGAGGATCTCTGAATGATCCAATGTTGTCTTAAATGACTGATGATGATAAATATAATCCACCTGTGTGTAATCAAGTCTCCGTATAAATGCACCTGCTCTGTGATAGTCTCAGGGTTCTGTTTAAAGCGCAAAAAGCATCATGAAGACCAAGGAACACACCAGGCAGGTCCGTGATACTGTTGTGGAGAAGTTTAAAGCCGGATTTGGATACAAAAAGATTTCCCAACTTTAAACATCCCAAGGAGCACTGTGCAAGCGATCATATTGAAATGGAAGGAGTATCAGACCACTGCAAATCTACCAAGACCCGGCCGTCCCTCTAAACTTTCATCTCAAACAAGGAGAAGACTCATCAGAGATGCAGCCAAGAGGCCCATGATCACTCTGGATGAACTGCTGAGATCTACAGCTGAGGTGGGAGAGTCTGTCCATAGGACAACAATCAGTCGTACACTGCACAAATCTGGCCTTTATGGAAGAGTGGCAAGAAGAAAGCCATTTCTCAAAGATATCCATAAAAAGTCTCGTTTAAAGTTTGCCACAAGCCACCTGGGAGACACACCAAACATGTGGAAGAAGGTGCTCTGGTCAGATGAAACCAAAATCGAACATTTTGGCCACAATGCAAAACAATATGTTTGGCGTAAAAGCAACACAGCTCATCACCCTGAACACACCATCCCCACTGTCAAACATGGTGGTGGCAGCATCATGGTTTGGGCCTGCTTTTCTTCAGCAGGGACAGGGAAGATGGTTAAAATTGATGGGAAGATGGATGGAGCCAAATACAGGACCATTCTGGAAGAAAACCTGTTGGAGTCTGCAAAAGACCTGAGACTGGGACGGAGATTTATCTTCCAACAAGACAATGATCCCAAACATAAAGCAAAATCTACAATGGAATGGTTCACAAATAAACGTATCCAGGTGTTAGAATGGCCAAGTCAAAGTCCAGACCTGAATCCAATCGAGAATCTGTGGAAAGAGCTGAAAACTGCTGTTCACAAACGCTCTCCATCCAACCTCACTGAGCTCCAGCTGTTTTCCAAGGAAGAATGGGCAAGAATTTCAGTCTCTCGATGTGCAAAACTGATAGAGACATACCCCAAGCAACTTGCAGCTGTAATCTCAGCAAAAAATAGAGCTACAAAGTATTAACTTAAGGGGGCCAAATACTATTGCACGCCCCACTTTTCAGTTTTTTATTTTTTACAAAAGTTTAAAATATCCAATAAATTTAGTTCCACTTCACGATTGTGGCCCACTTGTTGTTGATTCTTCACCAAAAAATAAAAATTTTATATCCTTATGTTTGAAGCCTGAAATGTGGCAAAAGGTTGAAAAGTTCAAGGGGGCCGAATACTTTTGCAAGGCACTGTAAGTGCAGTACTGTAGGACCCTGGGGTGTGCCCCTTTTGAGAATGGGAATCTTAAGCAACTTCATAGAAAACCCGCCAGTGCTAGCTTTGTGTTTCATGGAAGTCTACAGTCTGCATGTACAGATAGTCTATATCTTTCTGAGGTTTTTTCCAAGCAACCAGGGGAGTTTATATTTCCCCAAAACCCTGCTGTATTCTAAGAGCATTCCCACAGTCAGTAGAAATTACTTTTACAATGATAACAATACATTAGGGAAATGTCGATTACTCTGGAGGTATTCCTGAAGTTACATCCCTGCCAAATCATATTCTTCTGTTACCTTACCTAAGATTATGGAAGGTTCAGTCCGTAGTAACAGACCTCTAACTCCTAATCACGCTGTAAAGGCGCAGAAAAAGATGAGATTAACATGTAAGGAACCAGCACAGAGGCTCAAGTTCATCTCAGTTGCACTGTGGGATACCTGGTAATGGAACACACATTTTATCAGCAAACCACAAGTTATACACAAACATAAGCCATCAGATCATTGTCGAAGTTTGGCTTCCAGCTCACCCAGCTAAGCACAACTGGAGGTAGGCCTGGCCTGCTCTGCCGATACTTATTCATTTACTGGTCTACTTTAACAAGTTTAGAAAGTGCAAGTTGAAATCCATGAACTCTGCTGCATGCTTGACCGGGATAATAAAGTGGAACAGGTCCAACATAAAACAAGCAGGAGGCAGCCAGGGATACAGGAGAGCAGCATGAAAATAATTGACCCTACTGGTACTTACGCTATAAATCGTGTTCTGATACAGTAGGTAAAAGCCTGCAACATATTAAAATGTTGTAAATATTAAACATAACATGACATGCATGACATACGGATCTTAAGTAAATCCCAAGGAGCCATTTTTATTCTAAAGAATGTACTTTATTATTTGGCTTACTCTTCCTTTCAAATATCAGCTTTACATCATCGGGGTTAGCGAGAGTCCTTTGTGAATTTTAAATACAGGAAAACGTTAAAACCAGCAATGTAATATTAAATAAACACATGTACGCTGTATTTATTTTTAGAATGGGGAATACGTGTGGTAATATAGCATGTGGATAATGTATGTGTTTTAAGAGAAAATATAAGGTTTGAAGGCTTTCAATAAGGCAAGTTATTCTTTCTCTCAGCAAATGGTATTCAAAACGGTGTAATGAAACAATTTGACCTTATTTTATTATCACACGGCCCATGGTGGTTTCATAGAGGGCTTACTCATAGCCAATATGTTTATAGGTGCAGAACTAGAAGGTTTGGGAACTGTTTCAACAGTGGATGGGATAAAATTAGGCATCTTACTTAAGGAAAACATTTAGATTGTGGGAGAATAATGGGATATTGAAGCTGTCCAGGCCGTGTCATCTAATCCTCGAGGGGATCACATCAGATGGCATAATGTATCACACATGGGTGTAAGGGTCACCTTCTCCCGCCTGAACACAATTCTGTTTTTACTATGATTGAGCTGTTCTTCACATCTTCAGCTACCGAGACATCTCATTTCTTTACTGCTCGCTAATCCCTTGGCTGTTGGTATAACTTTGTAGAAAGTATGTACATTAGATCATGTCCTAGAGGACAAAGGATGCTTCTCGAAGACCACGGTGGTTTGCCATATTTCCTAAGACATGCTGCAATGTCTCTTAAAGTTGGGCAATGACTTACAGCATAGGATAGCTACCTCCAATAGGTGACACTAGATGTTGTCCTCTTGGATGAGAACTAATTTACATGTACTTTCTCCCAAGAGACATAGCTTAGCCTAGAACACTCCCTAAGCGAACTGGTGGCCTCCACAAGGTGAAACAATACCTAGGGCTATGTAGAAAATAATAGAAGACTAAAATGTGTCAGGGACAGTCCACAAAGCTGTACACTAGGTGCTTAAATTTTGTATTCCAGGCTGTTGGCAAAGTAGTATGAGTCCACTTGAGTGTCCATGTTAGTCTAGCGTCCTTCCTTGGCAGGACTGGGTCAGACAGACAAGGACAACCAATTTAGCCATGAGAGGTGAATAACATGTGGACTCTTATTTACAGTTTTTTCTTGTGCTTAAATGAGTGTCCAAAAACCTGTAGGCAGCAAATGGCCATGGGCTCTGGGACTGCTCTAATGTCCAAATTGTCAGGTTTTCCCCTGTGAAATAATCATGCATGTACTATTAAAGCATTTTATTTACCATGAAAGTACCCTGAACCAGTTGCATGTGTAGAAGCTCATATAATTTAATTTGTTTCATTTTTATGATTCTTTTTGCTCAATTATAAACCAAATGGTTTTTACGAGTAAATATGATAGACTCAGTAACATTCTATGGTGTGCATGTCAATCAAATATATCTACTGATCGGTTCTCTGTAATGCAGCCCTGATGTTCCCCTTTTATCAACTTGTTGTTATTTGGTTCAACATTGTGTGTAAATCCATTTCTTAAAATATTTATAGTAGTATTGTACTAATGATTTTTCTGACACATAAATCAGCATAAAATAATAAAACAGTTTTCAAGACAGAGTTTTTCTTTTTTTTGCCATCAAATAGAGTCCGTTATACTGGCGTATAAGACGACTTTTAACCCCTTAAAATAATGGCTACAGTGGGGGTGTCTCAACGCGGATCCAGAGATTTTTTCCCCGTCAGGGGGGGGGGGGGCCCCCTCCCGCGGCCCCGCCCCCGCGCCGCTCCCCCTCTTTTGGCTTTACGGTTGTCCAGTATGCAAATAAGCAGCCGCCCCGTCAGCGGGCGGCCGGCGCGGCGGGGGGGGGCGGCGGCGGCGCCCGCCGCGGCGCGGGGGTGCCCTACCACCCCCGCAGGGCGGGGGGGGGGCGGGGGGCGGCGGAGCCCCCCCGCCCCCCCGCATCCATGCTGTGATATTACCATATGAAGACATTTTCGATCCGGTATCCAGACATGTTTCCAACAACCTTATGTTTATAAGTGACAGTTTTGCTGCTATATACAGTACCTGCATGTCATATGCATTTGAATTAAAATTAACATGTTGAAATCAAAGCAGACTTTTTTTCATTTGGGAGAGGGGTAGTCTTATACAGTGAGTATATACCAAATTCTATATTTTAGGGCATAAGTTGGGGGTCGTCTTATCGCCCAGTCGTCTTATACGCCGGCATATACGGTATATTACCATATGAAGACATTTTCGATGGTATCCAGAATGCCCACCCCCCCCAAAATCTCCCACTGAGGAAAGCAAGGAAAGGATGTTATCAGGCATTTAGGTATCAGATAAACAAGACAATCATGATGACTATTTGAGAGCATTGTTTTAGAGAATAATACAATAATCCATATTATCCATGTCTAAGCTTTCACAGCCCATAATCACCATTGCTCCCCAAAGCTGTTCCTCTAAATTTATTCTCCAATTCTACTATTTACTCTGCTCAGCTCCCGCTCAATAATAACATCTCTGGAGACCCTTCTGTATGAGAACAAGTTTTAATAGTGCATGCTTCATTACTATAAATTCTCTACCATTACAACCCCATTGTACAAAGCGCTATTACCAGGATCATTAATTACATGTAGATTTTTTATGCTTTGGTTTTAAGAGATATAACCACCTACTACCTAAATATAAAGCTATTCACCCAGAACAGGCCAGTCCTGGTAACACTAAAAATAACAAAGCAACAATTGTGAAACTCTAAAATCATAAAAATAGAACAATTTCTGCAGAGTGAAACAAGCCGTTCATTCACAATTTGTAGCATTATTGACACTTCACACAAATGACAGGACTACAGTATATTGGTAAAATGTGCAGCATTTCTATATATATAGTAATCTTTTCTCTTGTTATTTTATGATATTACTTAAAGCAGTATGAGTAAAGACTGCAATGAACCAAAAATGGATTGTCTGCTTTGGATAATTCCTTATTATTGGATCAAAAATAGGTTCACCAATGATAAGGGGATGACAAGGTGTCCCATTACCCTGTCATCTGGAGGCAAAACCTGGCAGTAACTGTTCAATTTCCCTGCAGCACCACCAGTTTTGCACACTGTCCATTTAAAGAGGAACTTTCATGTCCTCAGGCACATGCGGTTTTATATACTGCTAGAAAGCTGACAGTGCGCTGAATTCAGCGCTCTGTCGGCTTTCCCATTATGTGCCCCGGGGCTGGAGATATCGGTCTCGTTAGTTTTCTGTCCATCGTCAGAAGGGCGTTCCTGACAGTCTAGCTGGGCTGTGAGGAACGCCCCCCGACTGTACTCGTCCATAGCCGGGTACTGTCAGAGGGGCGTTCCTTACCGCCCAGCGATGACGCTGAGCTGTGAGGAACACCCCCCCAGTACAGGGCTATGGATGAGTACAGTCGGGGGGGGTAACGTTCCTCACAGCCCAGCTAGACTGTCAGGAACGCCCTTCTGACGATGGGCAGAAAACTAACGACACCGATATCTCCAGCCCTGGGACATAATGGGAAAGCAGACAGTGCGCTGAATTCAGCTTTAGAAATCTGTTTTACTTTGTGATGCACCAAAATTCTGGCTCATTTTACAATGCATTAAAAAATCTGTCTCATTTGCCCATGCGACAAAATTCTACCTCAATTGAATCTTCAAATAAGTTTATGCCATTTTAAACTTGGTCTACTTTGCACAAGAAATTCTGCGCCATATTTGTACTTTTCTGTTTCATAAATGCATCGTAAAGTTAGACATTTTCAAACCACGCCCATTCTGGTGAACATTTTTTCAGAAGTGTCGAGCTAGTCTTATTTTTCTTTCTGACCCACTCTGTTCATAAATATGTCATAAATGCTGTGCACCATAAATTTTGGCGTAAATGTAGACAAAAAAGCGTTGGACTTCTATTGATAAATATGCCTCAGGCTGGATTCAACCTAGCATTGAAGTATCCGTAGGAGACTGCCGCAGAATCCGCTTAAAATTGACAGAGAGAAAAGTCCTGCAAGGAGGACTTTTCTCTCCGCCTGTTTCATCATAAAATCATCAGAAAATGGGCGGACCCCATTATAGTCTTTCTAAGCAAACAGGGTTTCCGTCTTTCAGGTCCCCTTGCGGACCCAAAGGACAGAAATCCAAACACTAGTGTGAACCTAGCATCAGTGTGTCTATGGCCTTTCTATACAGAGCTACAGTATATGGACTCTATATGTCCCTAGCAGTCAATCTGCACTGAGAATCAGAGCCTAAAGGTAAAAGTCACATAGGTTTTAAGTCACATATCCTGAAATCATAGGGGCACATTTATTAAGCTACTTGCGCCTTTTTTGGGGCGTAAATTGCGCCTTTTTGAGTTCTTTTTCTGCCCTATGCTTCATTTAAGAAGCACTTGCGCTTTTTTTTCTAGATGTTATGCTGTCCTAGCCCCTTTTGCTTTTTGGTCAGAAAAGGGGGAGTGGCCTAAATGGAGATCCTTTTCACACTGTATTTATGACTTGCGCCATTTTAAAAAGGGCCCAAAAAAAGGCGCAAATGCACTCCAGTATATGGGCAGCGTAAAAGTGCCCGTGAGGTTAGAAAGCATTAAAAAGGGACTATTGTGCCTTTTTTGTACCTTTTTAACCAAAAAAGGGGCAAAGTGCACATGGCCTAAAAAGGCGCATCTACACTAACATCTGCACAATATTTAACAAGGAGGTGCGCTGACATCATAAATAAGCACCACAGTAAAACTAGTCTAAAAAAGGCACACCTGCAAAAAGTATGGCCAAAAAAGGAGCAGATAATAAGCAAATAACCCCCATAGAGTATTTAGTCTAGATATTGTGAATTTGTGTCCATCTGCCTATTTAATACATGAAAGTTATTACAAGTAATAATAAACATAAATTAATGATTGCAAAAAAGTAAAATCTTTACATTTAGGATGGTATTTGTGGCCTATTTTTTATTATTTTAATAGACTTTGCCCTATTAATACACTGTTTAGTTGTGAAGTTGTTCTGGACAGCGATGCACTATGAAGTAACACAAAGCTCTCTTCTCCTTGTCATATAATATCTGAGCAAACAATAGTTCAGAGGCAAAAGTCAGTATGAAAATATAAAACATCCTGGAAGCGCTCTATGAAAACAAACAGAACATAATATAATTATATAAAAAAAAAGTCTCTGAATCCATGAACCCTGCTGCAGAAGTGCAGAGAGTGAAGTGTAATAATAGTCCCGATCCTGTGTGGTCGAACGCACTAATTCCTCGTTGCCCCAGTGATCTTCTTCAACTCAGCTGAATCATTGGTGCCACACTATAAATGTGCCTCATTACTTTCTACCTTTTGTTTGTTGAGGGTTGTTAACAAAAATCTTAGACTTAGAAGGAGAACGAGACCACCCACACTTACAATACCCAGGGCCTACATGTCATTTATGTTGTACTTGCAGCTTTTAGCCTTGATAACATATTGAGTCCTTTATAACAGTCCACATCACTTCTGCAGATTTCAGCTCAGTTAAGCTAATTGGATCCACATGTATCTCGCCTACATGTTACAGCCTCTATACTGATCTATACCATTCACCTTATTTCGTTATTTACCGTGACCAAGAGTAATTCACGTCTACAGGGTTCCTCTCTTTATGTTTTTAAAATTTTTAGTTGATTGTTGACAAATATTTTCTAATAACACTTATTGACTCCTTTTTATGTTTCAATAAAGTGCAACCTGTTCTATATTTTTCAAATTTTTCTAATGTGCATTAGATGTAAGCTTAACTATTAGTGGCTAAGGCTACTGACAAAAACTCTAAGGTGCTATGCATACGCGGCAATCTGGTCTGTACATCGAATATAGTCAGGAGACAAGACTCCTTGCATTATAGTGCTGTATGCTGCTGGGGGGTCCTTGTCTCCTATTGGCTCTACTATCTGAACTGTATACTTTTGGAACAGTAGAGCAGATACTCATAGTATCATACATACCTGAGGACTCACCTATTCAGGAAGGCCTGCAACCTCCAATAACACTACTGTCACCACACCACCATCTGTACAGCCTCTCCCCCCACCTTCTGTCTCTATCCCTCTTCCCTCATAGATTGTAAGCCCTTGCGGGCAGGGCCCTCTATCCCACTGTGCCAGTGATCACTGTTAGCATTATCTGTTTTGTATATCTGGTGTACTGTATGTAAACCCTCAAATGTAAAGCACCATGGAATTAATATAATGTACAGAACCATGAAAATAATGGTGCTATATAAATAAATAAATAAATAAATAAATAATAATAATAATAATAATACCTAAGATGCAATGAGTACTGGTTCCTGATCAGGAAATCTGGCCAATCTGTACATCTGTATGGATTGCCCAGGGATTGTTCCAGGATTGCCCCATGTGCATGGTGCCTAAAAGTACTTTAAGAGATTTGTAGTGACAATTATTTGTAGTACCCCATCTTTCAGTACAAGGGGACATTGTATTTTCTGTGTAGTGTCCAATGTATATATTATGTTATTATTTTTATATTTCTCAAAAATAATCATATACTATGATACTGGTTTTAAAGAGGTTGTACACCATTAGGAAAATTTGTCTTTTTTCCAAATACAACGCAACCTCTGTCCACAGGTTGTGTGTCATATTCCAGCTCAAACCTATTCACTTCAGTTGAGCTAAGCTGCAATACCAGATGCAACCTGTGAACAGATGTGGCACTATTTTTGGAGAGAAAGCAGCCATATTTTCTAATTTTGTATAAACCATTTAACTACATTACATATAGTATTTCTGCCTGCTAGAGGCTTTTAACTTAGAAATGTTCCTATTACATTGTGTCCCTGTTGTTTCCTATTCAACACTAACATGTACAATATTTGCTTCTAATAAACTTAAATTTTCGAAAACTGAAAAAAACATTTTTGATCATTTTCTGCCACTAATGACACATTGTAAAAAAAGTGGATAAGGTGTGTCTTCAGCGGCCATCAATAAGTTAATCCAACTATATATCATCCATCAGGGCTACATTATAGCGGCGAGGTTGCCGCTATGCAGGCACTCAAATGCACATCACTACCATAGATGTGCTACAGATCGCACTTCGGCTTAAATCTTATGTGGCCGTTTCCAGCCGTGTCCCCCTTCTGGGCCAAGATGTTAGACCTTCTTTGGGTAATAGGCCCCTCCCTTCTACCCCTGTTTTTTGTCTTTTGGGCAAGGTGTGATTGGCGCTAACTAGTAAGGGGTATGATCTCCATGATCCAATGCATTCAACATTACTTATGTCCGAAAATTGGAGTCTACTTCAGCTTTATGCCATAAAAACAAAAATTCTGGAGAACCCCTTTATCCCATTCGCAACATTTGCCGTAATAGTACGTCGGATGTTAGGTATTTAAATGTAGCAGCTGCTCAGCTATGACCAACATAGCTGCTGGGTCTCCACTGTATGATCGCGGGCATTAACCACCCCGGTACCTCAGTAAAGCTGACCAAGGCACCATTCTCCTATGGATCGCCAGCAAGAGTAAGATCTTGGGAAGGCATTCCATTACTATGACAGCCGGGAGCCTATCAAAGGCCCCCAAGCTTGTTTCCTATTTATTACAGACTGCCTGTAATAGAATTCCCTTCTTTTTGTATTGCATTAGTGATCAGACTCCCTGCGGTTCAATTGCTGTGAAAAAATATTTTAAAAAATTTAAAAGAACTAAAAATTCAAATCACCCCCTTTCCCTAGAACATATATTAAGTAAAAAAAAAAATGTAAAACACATACCCATTAGTTATCCCTGTGTCCAGTCTACAATTTTATTAAAATATTTTTCCTGTAGGTGGTAATGTGACATCTCCGGAATTGTACTGACCCATAGAATACAGGTGACATATCACTGGCTGCATAGTGAATGCTATAAAAACAAAGCCCATAAGAAAGTTGTGCAAATGCCGTTTTTCTCCAATTCCACCCCATTCTGATTTTTTTTTCTAGCTTTCCAGTACATCGTATGGAATATTAAATGTTAACTTTCCAAAGTAGACCAGTGCAGCAGGCCTTGGCATACTTTTATCCGTCATAAAGTGTATCAGACTTTGCTTTTTAATACAGGGGATTCGACAAAAAGTGTAGTCCATGTTTATTTTTACAATGGGAGTGCACCATCAATATACGCAGCTGTATGGCGCATGTACAGTAGGTGCATATGTTGGGACTTCACATTTAGAATATACATAGGAAGAAATTCTTACCATATATACTGTACATAGTTTGAAAACAAGGCCTTAACAGAGCCTAATGCAGGCATTCACTTGGTCTTCCAGAGGATGAGATGCTCTATGTAGCCACTCTGTGGCCAAGCAAATAGATGAAGGCTCTGAATGAAAGATGGGGGGGAGGGCTTTTCTATTAACTCCCAAATTCCTTCCTTCTATTTTTAACATGGGGTTTCCTGAGACGGGGCTACTCATCAACTTCTTGTAGAACTTCTATATGATTTTATCTATGGAGATACAGCTACATCCAAATGGACGCATTGAATTGTATGCAATCTTGTGGACTGTAGCTGTCACTCAATAGATAAAATCAGTTAGCAATTCTCCAAAAATTGCAGTTCTTTTCAATGTTTCAAGTACAGTTCCTAAATTTATAGTCTAGTCTGGGTCTGTATCTAGGGGGTCTGGGTCTTTACTAGTTTAGGGGTCTACCCCAGCTGTGCATATAGTAGGTCTGTTTTGGTTATCTGTATTTTTTAGGGGTCTTGTAGAAGGTCTGTTAAGGGGTCTGTATTTATTTATTTTGGGCTGGTGTTGGAGGGTTGGTTCTGGATCTGTATTTGTTTAGGGATCTGTGCTGGGGACTGTTATAGTTTACAAAGTGTTGTACATACTGTTGGCTATAGATGTGAAAAATATCTTGGTAGCAAACTTTTCAGTTGTCAGGAGAAGTCATCATGGTGGTCTGGACTAAATGGAGAAGACAAGGAAAGAGAACCTCTGCAATGTAAAAATACATCATCTGTGGGTCACAACATTTATTGATGATCTGTCATCTCTCCTGACATGTCTGTAATAGTGAATATTTGTATTCCACAGAAAGTCCTCAGCTGGATGTTACATTCTCCTTGTGAAGATGGTGTGCCCCACTGAGGATACAGTCAGGTAGCTTTTAAGTGGCAAAGTCTTTTAACAAAGGAAATGGTAACATTAAGTTGTCAATGGTAGAAAAGAGCAGTGATATTGACTATAGAATAGCATGGCAGGGTAGTGGTGGGGATTGAGGAGGGCATGTTTTGGGAAAGGCCTGGGGCTTATGGTCTAATTAACCTAAAACAGCACCCATTCTATAGAAATGAAGAGAAGACTGAGAGATGGAGGACAAAAGGTTTTCTAACTATGCATTATGCATTTATTGTGAAAATTGTATTGTGAACCAGAGGGTTGCTTTAAAAAGGAAAAAAAGGCCCCTAGGCCCAGGAAGTGCAACAAAAACAACCCAACACTATCTGAAGATCAGGAAATATTTCAGTGTGTCATCCATAAAATGCTTAGTTCTGTCTCAACAGTTAGTTTATCCAAGATAAAAAGAATAAAACCTTTGCAGGAAACAAATGCATGGATATCTATTAAGATAGTGTCTAAGCCCTGAAAATCCTAATTGCATCTGAAATGCTGCATTAGCAAGCTCTAAAGCCACATGGATCCCTTATGTATGTTTCCTATTTTCCTATCCTGTACAGCCTGTAAAATTGCCTAATAAAGTAGACACAGGACGCTCTGTGTGTCTTCAAAAAACTCAATAATTCTGTTAGAAAACGTTGAAATCCAATCCCGAAGTATTCCGCCCAAATATTTAGTTTAAGTAACCCTGTGGGTTAATAAACTAAACAAAGACAAACCATGCAAAACTAGAGCAATGAAAACCAGGCTGGGTAAACCATGGAACATTTATAAGATGTCTCTCAGAGGAAGAGAGAAGGGAATCCTAACTGAACAGACAGCTAATGTAAAGCACGTGGGGTGACGGGGGTGGGCAACGCGTCTGTGGCCTGCTGCTGTATAGCAGGTACATACCCTGTAAATCCATATATAGCAATGGGCATCCCTAGACACTTTATAATAATAAACTATAGTAAATATACAGAGTACAGCGTTGTCTAAGTATATTCTAGTGAATTTATTTACTATATACAGTAAACTCATAGAAAAGCCAAATCACTTTACTGCGTCACTCTTGTCCATGGGCTGTGTCTGGTATTGCAATTCAAAACCTTCTATTTATGATGTAACATATATAACTCTATAATAAATAGGCAATATAAGAATGAGCCCCAGACTACCAAAAATTGCCAGAAGTGGCGTTTTTTACGCTGCACTTGCACGTTCTGAAAAGGGGATATGATGAGTGTGTAGAGTGGGTGGGGCCATCTACCCCAAATTTATCATAATTGTGATGCCTGTAATCTATGCCAGCAAGGAGCTGGTAAAGGTTTCAGTGTAGGTGCATGCCAACTCCGACTCCTCTTTTTCACAGCTCTGACTCCTTCATAATTATATAATATTAAAATAAATAAATAAATATATATATATATATATATATATATATATATATTACAATATATTATATTGTATAATATAAATAAAAATAATTATTCATTTTATTTTGAAGGTAGAGTCTGTGTCGGTAACATTTTTCTGACTCTGACCAAAAATTGGTTCCGACACCAACTCCATGACTCTGATCAACCTTAACTTGCATGTGTTTGGGGAATGCTGGAAGCATAGCTTTCGCTGAACAAGCGATGGCCAACATCTATTTAAAGTACTGTATATGGTTACCTTAGGAGGTGCAAGCCATATTAATGGGGTATTGTAGCCTATAACATTTACCAACCATTTACTGGATAGGTGACAATTGTTAGATTGTTGGGGTTGCAACTGCTGGGACCATAAACAAATACTAGAATCAATGACTGTGGCCCCTGTCACCCATTAGCCTGACCATGATAAGGAGCAGTTTGTAGTGAGAGGTGGTGGAATTTCCATAATTCCTATAGAGTTGCATGGTGCGCAACCACCACTCTACCCAGTACTCGTCCTGGGGAAAAATAGAGACTAAGCTTGTCCATTCTAGTGACTGGTGATCATTCCACAAATTGGGCCATCACCACCATTCTAACATTTATCACATATTCAAGTTATTGGCTGGAATACCCTTTTAAAATAATAAAATATTAATTTATCTAAAATTAGAATGAATTTATCCATTTTCCTCCAAAAATTTATGCATTTTTTATTCCTCGGGATAATTAGAAAATAAAATATGAGTCTTAAGTAAACAAATCTAAAAATAATAAAAGATTGTTTTAACTTCTCAAAATTGCTTTTCATTTTCCAGAGAAGCTGAATAAACAGTGTTGGCCTCTTGTGACATGCAAATAGGACGGATGAGTTAAACAGAGATGGTGGGGGGCTGACTTAAAGACCGCTAAGTCTTTTTCTCAGTAATTTACTGTTTCCAAGTAAGAAGCGCTTACAAATGATTGACACAGAGACAGCCCCTGCACCCTGCATATCACTGGAGCTGAATGTAGATGGATTGTATGTACAGAGTAATATGTATCATCTTACCATAGATCTCACATTACCCAGATGACAATTGAATAATTCTTTCTAAACTTGATTCATACTACAGTATACATATCCAAACAATCGGCATATATGCAATAATGCATCTAGCATACAGTAAAATACTTTAATTCAACATTAGATGGTGCGGTATCCATTACATATAGAATATTCTGTTTAATCTGCTCCAGAGACAAAAATGCAAGTGACAGAAGTAATGAAAATATTCTGATTAGCAAACAGGAGCAATAAACCTCATTGATGAGTCTTTTTATTAATATTAATGGCTGCAGGGATATTGCATTTATACTGCATAGGGGGAGATTTATTAAAGACATATCTGTCAGAACTGTTGTCACCAGGAAGCCAATTACAGAGCCCCTTTGTCTTGATTGACAGTCTCTTTGCTGTCTGACATCACTTCCTGCAGTGCTGAAATCACATTCGCAACGTGATCGCAGACCTGCACATGCACAGCACTTCGCTGACACCGCAGGACACAGACTAGAAAGGACTGCGTGTGTGCTTTCCCGCAATTTCGCAGTAGATAGGAGAGAGTTGAATGCTGCAAAAAGTGCCATCAGGCGGCAAAGGAGCTATCAGTCTAGACAAAGGGATAGGTGCAGGCAAGGACTATGGAGGTGGGTCTGAGCACTTGCTGCGCTCAAGACCACCCAAAGGACACCTGAGGCCCATTTACATTATGGGTAAATTTCTCTATATGATTAAATATTGGTTCACATCAATGAAGGTATGTTTGCTAAGGTGTTTCATACCCCTACCTGTATAATGGTGACAATGGCTTTGACCGTCTCCCTTTAATAAGGTGCATCACTTTACAAAATGACGTAAGTGGCACTAATTTTACCAAATTCGTTTTCAACAATGTTTTCAACTACCAGTGAAAAAAATAGATGAGCTTCATTGGTCTTTTAATTTTTTTTTGACCCAACCCACTTGTCTGTTTTTAACATCAGTGATACATTACCCAAAAAATGGATGTTAAAAACTGACACATAGACTTGTATTGGCACTGTCAGTTAAAAAAATAAATGTGTATGTACCCATTGTCTCCCAATGCAATTTTTGCTAAATTTTGGCAAAGATAGGAAAACCTTTTGCTTCTAACGCAAGAGCTATAAAAAAAAGCGGAATAAAAAATAATAAAATATCTATATTGAAATTATACATATACCATATATTATGTAATATAGAATTATATGTATTATATATTATAATATATAAATATATGTGAAATAATATTAGATAAAGACATAGATGGACATTGACAAACCTATGAGGATAAAGCTTGTACGACACAACCACTTTGCTCTTTCGAATGTCACAAAGTGAATGAGTCATTTGGTGCATGATAGCTTTTGAAAAGAGTAACACACAAACTACAACACAATTTATCTCTCGGCCATCAGACAAGACAAAGAAAGCTTAACAACCATTTGAAAAGAGTGGCCTGTGAATAGTTACTATTCAATTTGTATTTTATTCCCGCTGGTCATGGAATTGAGATCAGAAGAAAAAGTGAAAACACATGCCTGGGGTCAGAAGGATCACAGAACCACCACAGACAGAATAAGGAAAGAAAAGCAGTGGGAACTTGCATAAAGAAATGGATTAGATAAACACAGCTAACCATTGCCTGCACCCCATTATCTTAGAATTTACTCTGCAAGAGAGCATGAACATACATTAAACCAGTGGAAATGGCAATGACTGTCGAGCGACCTGTCCTGCCAATCGGCTCATTTATACACTTTTAAATGCATCCAGCATAGCTTGTGAAACGCGTTTATTTGAAATATTGCAGGCGAATGATGACATCACCTGAGAATCATGCGCCAACGGACCTTTGTTCTTTTGAAGTCTTTCGGCATACAAACATGACTTGAATTAGATAGCCACTTTGAAAGCACAATTATGTAATAAAGGGTGAAGATTGAGCGGGAAGTGTAGAGCAAATTAAAAATTGCTTAGGTCTAAGGAAAACAAACAAGACGTTCTGAAAGTAAAATATGTTACGTCACGGCTTTGAGCGCAGCCTGCTTCTCCGCTTCTAGACCTGGGCAAAAATAATAAGCATTGTCTATTGATTTAAGCAGTGCAGCCAGAGAGCTCATACTAGACTCATTCTTTGGCCAAAAATTTCAATGGGAGATCACACAAATGTGGTTACTTAGCAAACTAATGTATAGGTGTTATTTTATCAATTATACTTCAGTAGAAAGAAAATCTGTTATTACATACAGGCAAAAATAGGGGCTTTACTAGATGTAAAAAAAAAAATTAAAGACCGAAAAATTTTAAGGATATTGGACGACCAATATATTCTGGGGACTAAGAGGAAGCTGGAGACCTCTAGTGTCAGGGTTATGGGCAAGTTAATAATAAGCTGTGTAGTATGCACTGAAACAGTAGAAGAAAATAGACGGAGGCATTCACCAATCCTCTAAACAATTTCCTTTATTCAGACTCTTAAAGAGGTTTTCCGACCTCAAATGGATTTTTCATACTGATGACCTATCTACTGGAGCCTGCACTTGCTCACCATCCACTATAGTTACTTTGGGTGCCTGGAGGTGCCAGAAAAACTGATATGTGCAGTGTCAGACCCTAATGGATCACATACTGATGTCCTATCCTAGATAGATCATTGGTATGAAAACTCAGTTTGGAGACGGAAAACCCCTTTAAGCCGGAGCCCCACATTGCGAATTCTAGCTAATCTAATCTCGTCAACACATTGCAGAAAAAAATCTGCAGTGGAAATGGGGCGATTTAAAAAATGCAAGAGTTTTTGCAACTCACAGCATGTCAATTATACCTACAGAAACGGTGGTGTTTTTCCTATGGGTATAATAGAAGCAGAAAGTTCGCAGAGGAGACCTGCGGAAAAAAAACACCGCCATGGTCTGCAGAGTTTTTCAGCTGCAGCTCGCTACGTGGGGCCTTAGCCTTAATAACATTGTGGTGCAAGCAAATAAACAGTACAATGCAGAGCACCAGCTGTTTCTGGACACTTTGCTTCTTCCGACCCTGAATTAAATGTTATTAAGAGCCTGAAGAAAGGAAATTTTTAGAGGATTGGTTAGTGCTGAACTGTGTTTGTTGTCTTCTGCCTGCTTGAGCTGAGCACCACCATGATCTCAAGTAAGAAGGCTCCTGTTCCTTGCAAATAAGGAACCTGCGAGAGATTTCAAGAGATTTATGAAGACTAGCATATTCAATGGCAGTCTTCATATCCCTTGCACCAGCGGAGGGTGAACTTCATTTATGAAAAGGCTTGCCCATCCTCCACTGGCTGAAATCTATGCTAGCTTGTAGCTGCAGTAGATTTCAGGGGTAATTTATGCCATACAACTGGTGTAAATGATAATAAATCCAGTGCAGTTCCCATGCCATGCCCCCTTCCATGAAAGTGACGTGGGTGGAGCAAAAGTGAAGAGATCGTACATTTTTGCACAAAAGCTTGATTTGGGCAAAAATATTTGACTTTTTCAATGCTTTATATTCCATAAAACAGGTGAACAAGGTATAATACATTTCACCCTATAAGTTTTATGGTATAGCTATTAAAAATATATAACCTACCCATCAAGCACTTCTATCCCTTTTGTTCTTGACTACACCCTACCTAGTTAAGGCAGCCATCTTGATAAGGGCCCCCCCAGCCTCAAGCCCAACCCACACACACTATTAGTCCTGTACAGATAACATGCCAATAGGGCACTAGTTGATTATAAGAAAAGGATTTAGGGGTAGGAACAAGGCAGGACTACATCAGGTTAACTATGGTACCTACACTGTATAGTAGATTAAGTGACAACAATGAATCATCCTTAACTAGATTTTTTTTTTCATTTGACACTCCCATCATGCCTCAGGATGAATCACTAAAACAAAATGTTTATTGTCTGCCCCATTAGAGAAGTACATGAGGTAAATTGTAGTGAGGATAATGTTTATCCCATGGTTGTATTTGTGAGTTATCCACTTTGTTCTGGTCCTCAGGTGTGTCATGTGACCGCACTTTGACTGTTCAGGACTGTCAGGACACCCAGATTTAATAATAGTTAGAGAGTGTAAACTTAGGCTAGCTGTCTGATAATACGCCAGATTTATTATAGTAACTGATGCTGGATGATAAATCTGGTGTATCTTTAGAATATCTAGTCTACAATTATACCACCTTTTAGTTGGCTTATTTTGAACCAGAATTTTTTTACACAATTTTGGCACCTTTTTGGTGCATCGTTGCACATTTAAGCCACTCCCCAATTTCACAGAATCCAGACCTACATGTCTAGCAAGATGTGCCAAGATAAAACAAAGATACGTTACATTGTGCCAAAGTTGTGCCACCAGCAGAGGCGTAGCTAGGGGTTTAGCACAGGGGGGGCGAACATGTCCAAGTGGGCCCCCTACTTGGACATGTTCGTATACCGATACTATCAGTATACAATGAATGTATAGTGGTATATAGCAGCTCTTCACAGGGCTCTGCAGATGATTTAGGTGAATACAGGGCAGTAGCATTTAGTGCCTTCCGGTAACGTCTCTGACTAATCGTTCACATTCCGCATCTCTTTCATCTGGACGGCCATGACCACTTCTTCCAGTCTCTGTAAAGTTTGCAACATAGACATCTTTGGCTCCTCACTTTTCCAGGCACCTGACTCATATTGTCCTCACCTACACAAAGCCCCCATCCTGCTGCTACCCCAATTATAAAATATATAATATAACCCCCCATAATGAATAATACACCCAAGTACATCTTTAAACTAATAACTTCCCTTTGCACCCCTTTAAGAGGACCTTTCACGTCCTCATGTATATGCTGTGTTACATACCGCTAGAAAGCCGACAGTGCGCTAAATTCAACACACTGCCGGCTTTCCCGTTATATGCCCCGGGGCTGGAGATATCGGGGGTCTAAATTTCACCGGGACATATAACGGGAAAGCCGGCAGTGTGCTGAATTCAGCGCTCTGTCAGCTTTCTAGCGGTATGTAAAACCACATATACATGAGGACGTGAAAAGTCCTCTTTAAATAATTTGCCCCTTATTAATAATGCTCCAGGTGTTTCCTAATTAAAAAGGAAAAAAAAAGGGAAAAAAAAATTTTTGCGGTTCCAATACCCGGGACCCCCAAGGAACAACTGTTTGAATGAACCGTGGTATCTGTGTAAGCACCGTGACCCCTTCTCTGTTTACATAGTGTCATCTCATAGCGGCCATGTCATGTAAC
The DNA here is from genome assembly GCA_947044405.1 of Leptodactylus fallax. Lineage (NCBI taxonomy): Eukaryota > Metazoa > Chordata > Amphibia > Anura > Leptodactylidae > Leptodactylus > Leptodactylus fallax. The sequence continues at coordinate 6,490,571 of CAMRHE010000071.1, read as the reverse complement.
TACAGCATTGTCCTATACACGTCTATGTGACAAGACTGTAATTACATCACACGGTCACTATAAACAGACAGCGTGTGATACAAACAGGCGCCGGGGACCTTCATACAGCTGATCAGTGGGGAATCTCTTATCTCTTATTGATGTTTTATTCTGAGGATAGATCATCAATAAAAATGAGCTGGAAAACGCCTTAAGGCCAAGGCCCCGTGTGGCGTCCCGCAGCAAAAAACAGCTGTGGGAAAAACGGCGGCGGCAATGCATCGCGGTTCTTCCAGCAGCACTTTGCACAGAAAGTTCGCAGAGGTTTCCTCTGCAGACTTTCTGCTTCAATTATATCTATAGAGAAATCGCTGGCATTTCCGTAGGTATAATTGACATTCTGCGATTTCCAAAACACCGACTGTTTTGGAAATCGCAGATTATCCGCTGTGCATATTATACTGCAAAATAGGGATGGGGGCTCCATGTGGCGAAAACCCACTGAAAAAAAAACGCAACATTCTAGCAAATCCCATCCACACACTGCGGAAAAATACGTGCAGCAGACACATTGCGATTTCCAAAACCATTGCGGTTTTGGAAATTGCAGCATCTCAGTTATACCTATGGAAACACTGGCGGTTTCCATATAGGTGTATTGAAAACAGAAAGTCCACAGGTAAAACCTCTGCGGACCTTCTGTGAAAAGCGCTGTGGGAAAAAACACGTTACCGCCGCGGTTTTTCCTGCAGTGCTTTTTTTGCTGCAGCCCGCTACGTGGAGCCTTAGTCTTAATAAGGTGCAAGTGCAAATTTAATTAAATTAATTGACCCTCATATTATGCCCAATTCCCCCTGACATAAATACTGCATCTCTAAAGACCCCTTATATCAATGACCACCCCCCTTATGTTCATTATGCCTCCTAATATAAATGATGCCCCCTAATGGCCCCTTATATAAATAACCTCCCCCCTTGTATTTATAATACCCTGTAATAACCCTTATATAAATGACCCCCCCCATCGTCATAATGCCCCCTAATGAATCCTCCCTTTATAGTTAGATTTCCCCCTCCTAACCACCCCTTATTCTATTAATATACCCACTAAAAAAAAAGTCATACTCGCCTACCTGCGATGCTGATGAACGGACCCGCCGCTTCCTCCCAGTCCACGCGCATGACGTCTGTGTCTGAGCGCGGGCAGCGTGATGTTGTGACGTCATCGCGCCGCCTGTGCTTAAAAGAAGACGTCGGTCTGTGGTCTCGGGGTCTTGTAAACCGCAGGCCTGTATTGGGTTGCGGTTTACAAGACAGTTAAGCACCAGGAAGCATTGTAACTAGATCGGTGTCTGCAGACACTGATCTAGTTAGAAATAAAGAATGTATTAATGGCGGCCCCGGGGTGGGCCCCAAAAAGTCAGTGGGCCCAGGGCAGCCGCCCCCTCTGCCCCCCCCGCTAGCTACGCCTCTGGCCACCAGTGTCTAGTCATAACCACAACAGTAAATCTGGGTCAGTGAATTTTGTGAGGAAAGGAAGTCAGTTTCTCTATTCATTCCTATGAGAATCTCAATGTTAGTCTGAACACCAGAAGAGAGAGGATAACTCACAAGTACAAGTAATGCCCCAATAAACAATATTACCTTCACTGAAATTTACATAATGTACATTTCAAATGGGTCAAAGAATACATTTTTTTTTGTAAGCACTACTTTAATCCTTGCCCAACCATCTTCCATACTACAGTATTACGGCATATTACAGTATTTAAGTATGGCAGTGGCTCAGGAGCTGAGCGGCCATGATATATTATACTGATAGCTGGTATTAACCCTCTTAAATACTTAGTCAAACATGACCGAGGCTCCTTTTTCCCTCAAGGCATTCTGTAAAAGAATCGGATAAAAAGCAATCAAAAGCCTTTCCCCAAAATGGTACAAGTAAAAAGTACATAAGGCACAGCAAAAAAAAGATGCCTTATGCAACTCCATACATGGAAATATGAAAAAGTTACAGGTGTCAGAATATAGCAACTCCAAGGAAAACATTTTTTTCCAAAGTTTTTGATTTTTTTAAAGGGTTAAAACATAAAAAAACTATATAAATTTGGTATTGCCATAATCATACTGACCCATAGAATACAGGTGACATGTTATTTTGGCTGCAAAATGAACATGGTAAAAATGAAGCTTGTAAGAAAGTCGCACAAATGCAGTTTTTCCACCCCATTCTGAATTTTTCTGAATTTGTCTCAAAAAAATTAAGTCCTCATACAACTACAGTACAGACCAAAAGTTTGGACACACCTTCTCATTCCAAGAGTTTTCTGTATTTTCATGACTATAAAAATTGTAGATTCACACTGAGGCATCAAAACTATGAATTAACACATGTGGAATTATATACTTAACAAAAAAGTGTGAAACAACTGAAAATATGTCTTATATTCTAGGTTCTTCAAAGTAGCCACCTGTTGCTTTGATTACTGCTTTGCACACTCTTGGCATTCTCTTGATGAAACTTTTGGTCTGTACTGTATTTGCACAGAAAAATAAAAAAAATTATAGCTTTTAGAAGGTGAAGAGTAAAAAACAAAAATAAAACATCAAAAAATGGTTTAGTCAGGAAACGATTAAGCTTTTTTCTCATTATTTCCGCCCCTACCGATAATTGCTCTTTCTATGATTTGCGTAGAAGAGTGAAAAAGAAGAGACTAAGTATCATTTAGAAAATTATTTTCAGGTCCATACAGGTGATAAATTAATCTGGACAGGTTTACTACACCGTTACAATACACGTATACTAATACTACATCATACTGTACTATATGAGCACTAGAAGGTACATAACAAATCGTCTTTTTGCACATAGTACTATATACACATGGTACTGGCGTTAACCTACTATAGCCCATTACTACTGTTCTGCAGATGTGGCAATGCTCACACTCAACAATACCCACTGAGGCCTTGGTATCTATGTTGGTCAAGTATAAGAATTACTTATAGTTACATAAAAAATGTGACATCGGAATATAATAAGTGAGACTGGATGACTCACTCACATTTATGTGCCACAAAAATCAGTGACAACTGTATCTGCTTTATTTCTGAGAAGATATTTCTGGCACAGAAGGGCTGGCGCGTTTCATCTTGTATATGTGGTATAATGTTTCATAAATGTTAATATTTAAAACTGAAAAAGAGATTTTGGGAATGACATCAGCTTCCAACAGACCATCAACATAAAATCAAAAGATAAATAGTCTTTCATGTTGCGGATCTGTATCCCCAACGTGCTCAGCGTTCGCTTCTGACAGTTCTACGATGAGGTTTATTCATTACAGTGAAACAAAAACAGAAAACTGATCTAGTACATAACATAAACTCTCAGCAATAACAGAGGACACACTATACTAAACAACGGAGTCATTTACATCCACATTTATTAGTTTAGATACATTTCATATTATGGGGATACTGAGTATGCATCTTCTTTAGCTTATAGCCCAAACAGGCAACTGCATTTGACTCTGTTCACACAGTATTTGAGCTCTGTATTCCACCTATGCATCAATGTACCCATAGAATTCCATTATCAAACATGCAAAAAGAGTGTCCTCCAGTGTGTGTCACCTATCGTTTTTTTTTGTTTTTGTTTTTTTTTTGGTAAATGACAGCTAGACTTTTCAATACAACTGTATCATATTTCAGAAAAATGCATACTATTTAGAGGTGTTTTGTTTTTTTTCCAATGGGAATTGGCAAATGAATACACCTCTGCACTCATACAGTCTCATACATCTGCTACATATGTTCTATGGCACACAAATTGTTCATATCTTTTAGAGAAAATCTCTTAATCTCTCCCACGTGGCGTAAAAAAAACACAGTGTTTTACAGTCTCTAGCAAATCCTATCCACATATTGCGAAAAATACGCACAGCGGACATGCTGCGATATCCAAAATCGTTGCAGTTTTGGAAGTTGCAGCATGTCAATTATACCTACGGAAACATCAACGGCTTCCCTATAGGTATAATAGAAACAGAAAGTCTGCAGAGGAAAACTCTGCGGACTTTCTGTGAAAAAGGCTGTGGGAAAAGCCATGATGCGTTGCGTCCCCGTTTTTTCCTGTAGCACTTTTTTGCTACTAAGTGGGTGGTGAGCTTTTGTTGTCCTCAGAGAAAATAAAAGTCTACCGCTCACTTGGTGAATAAAAATGAACTTATGCATAACCTTTCAGAGGCCAAATCTTTTGAATGGGTGGATCAATTTGAAAAAATCAAACCCCAAATTGTTTAAGGGCACAATCACTTGAGATACGTTATTTAGCATTTTGTACTTGGTGATATACCGTAAGTATATGCTACTATGGCTTAGTGTTGCCGCTACTGTACATTAACCAGTTGAACATCCTCTGGTGATCCATCATCCCGTGGTATATCTTTGGACTAATATCAATAGAACTGTAAGTCCCTTTGGAACCTCATTATAACTAGAGATAGGCAAATTTCCTGAAATTCTTTTTGGGTCTGATTCGATTGAATTGGTCTTCAAATTTGATATAATTTGAGTAAATTTTCCCGAATGGTTATGTATGACACTTTGAGATCTCTCTCTTTAACGCCAAGACAGTATTAATCTTGTCAAAGTGACAGCAACATAAAGATGCAGCAGACATTAAATGGATGTTCATTCATTACCAGCGTTTGTTTAATGACTGTTACATCTGTATATGATATGACTAATCATAATGGTCCTCAGAGACCCACATCTATAGTTCTTGATGACTGGCTCTACTGGAGGGGGAGGGGCTGCTACCACCCGAATTCATGTGATCCTTCCTCTCTGATTTCTTGTCATCTGTAAAATGGTGGCAGCACTGGGCGAATTTCCAGATTTGCTGAAGTACAAATTTGGAATGACTTCAACTTGTGCCAATTGACTTGGTTTATTTTGTCTGGAATAGCAGCTGAGCGGCCCATAGTGGCCATAGAGCTGGTGTTAGCCGGCCCCACAGAAAGCTGATTACTGGTCTTACATGATAATACATGTTATGAGCAAGGACAGGGCTAGGCTTACACTGTGAGTACACAGCTATTGGCTCAGCAGGACCATGGTGATGTCACAGTCCAGGGCTTATGATAAACACGGTATAATAATACAAGAATACTGCCCTCAGCATTGTCACAGTAAAGGGAGAATAAACATGGTAAAGTTATAGGAAAGAATTATAGTGTGCAGCGATGTCAGCATATTGTAAAAAGCACTCGTCATCGTCAATGTCACAAAACAGGTATAATGAACATAGTGATGCTACTGCTAATGGTTCTGGATCATGGTGATGTTACAGCACAGGGATGATAAAAGTAGAATCATTAAATGGTAGTAGATGATTCCTCTGAATGATTTATAAAAGGGTAGAATGGTTTCATACAGCAAAGATTTTTGATACAATTAATATTAATGATGACCCTAAATCCAGGAATCTGTCATGGTTAATTAAAAAAAAAAAAAAATTACCTACCTGGTCCTTTACTCTGCACAATTGGGAATGAGATCAATTCCTGGTAAAGGGGCAGAGTGACAAATCACCAGACATGTTTTTCCAGATGACTGGCAGACAGGTAGCAGGACAACATGAAGGGAGGATCACATGATTAGCGGATGGAACATTATGGCAATCTTGGAAGCAACAATAATTATTTCATGTGACCATTCTGGAGAACAGAGGTACTGAGGCAAAAATTAAAGAGGATCTTTCATGTCCTCTGTCATTGGCACTAAATTCAGCACACGGTGTGTGCCCCGGCTGCAGAGATATTGGTGCCATTAGCTTCAGCAGCGATATCCCTGTCAGAAGGGCAGGTCTTACAGCTCAGAGTCATCCTTGGACAGTGAGGAACGCCCCCCTGACAGTACTCTTCCATAGCATTGTACTGTCAGGGGAAAACTATGCCACCGATATCTCTGCCACCAGGGCATATACCGGCAAATTCCGCACATGCCCAGCTTTCTAGCAGTATATAACAGCACTAATGTCAGAGGACATGAAAGGTACTCTTTAAACTTTTGTTTTGGGTAATTTTTTTGTATGATGTTGACAAAACCATTAATCTGACTTTTTAACAGACCGACCAGAAAAACCCTTTAAGAAGAAAAACATTTTTTCTGAATTTTTATGATTCCTCATCTATTGCACACAGTGCACTAAGGCAGGAAAAGACACTGATTTCAATATGAGTGTCCCTCCAGTGCCTGAGACTCCAAAGGGGCCCAGGCAGTGGCGTAACTAGGAATGGCTGGGCCCCAAGGCGAACATTTGACATGGCCCCCCCCCCCCGAACCGGTTACAGGTCCCCAAACAGTAAAATATGCTCAGCAGAGGCCCCAGATAGTACTATATGCTCAACAGTGGCCCCCGCACAGCATTATATGCTCCACAGTGGCCCCCATACAGCATTATATGCGCTACATTTCTCCCCCCGACACACTGTGTAATATGCTACCCACAGTGGCCCCACACAGTATTATATGCTTCCCACAGTGGTACCCAGTATTATATGCCCCCCATAGTGGGCCCCACCCAGTATTATATTCTCCCTACAGTGGCCCCCACACAGTATTATATGCTCCCCACAGTGGTCCCCACCACAGTATTATATGCCCCCCACCCAGTATTATATGCTCTACAGTGGCCCCACCTAGTATTATATGCTCTACAGTGGCCCCCACCCAGTGTTATATGCTCTACAGGGGCCCCCACCCAGTAGTATATGCTCTACAGGGGCCCCCACACAGTATTATATGCTCTACAGTGGCCCACACACATTATTATAGCTCCCAACAGCCCCCTCCGCTTCGGTGCTATTATTATACTCTGGGGTCTCCTCAGACCCCAGAGTATAATAATCAGAGGCCCAGGGAAGGTGATTAAAAATAACAAACATTCATACTCACCTTGCCTTACTTTTCCTTGGCATCCTCGCTCCATCCTGCCGTCTTCAGCGTCTTCAGGCCCTCTTCCGACGTCGCTGCCGAGGCCTGTGATTGGACCTCAGTGGTCACATGGGGGCGCACTGACGTCATTACGTGGCTGCACCCCATGTGACCGCTGGGGCCTAATCACAGGCCTCAGTCATGACGGAAGAGCGCCGGAGAGAAGGCTGCGTCCAGGAGAGGTCAGAATATGTGTTTATTATTTTCAGTCACCTCCCCTGGGCTGCCCTCTATTGGAAAGGGGCCTACAATATGCCAGGACTCCTTTCCAATTACAGTATGTATAGCAGTCGGGGAACCAGGCTTTCCCCGACCGCTATCATAATGGTCCGGCCATCTCCAGCTGGTCGCGGGCTCCGTAACCTGCCAGGTGCATTCGCGGTCGCACCCCCTGCGACCACGATCATTACTGGTTTGTGGGGTTCGCGGTAGCATCTGCCACAGGGCTCCGGGGCCCCTAATGTCCCGGGCCCTGTGGCAGCCGCTACCGCTGCTACCCCGATAGTTACGCCCCTGGGCCCAGGGTCTCCATCAGTCAATCTTCCACTGACTAGTGTAACATATATGGTATTAGGTAAATGCCATGTGGTATAAGTAGATGAGACTGTTCTCAGGATTGAATATTTTTTATTGTCTAGGATCTGAAGTTAGGGGTCTGGTATCTAGCACAGAGATCCACCTTCTCAGTCTGTGAAAGATTGTTGCATTCTAAAACTATTCTTGACAGTCATGTGAGCAGGTGTTTTTTAACTGACAGGATGCCACTGTATCTGGACAATTGCCCATAGGTTACAGTAAAATTGCAATAGATAAAATAAGTTTCTTTCTTTCATATAGATAAAGATATGAGTTATATGTACACTGATGCTATAGGTGTTATCAGAACATCTAAGTTTTTGCTAAAGTAGGAAGTATTCACATTACATGTAGAAAACAACAATTAAAGGGAGCCTATCACCAGGACCCAGCACAGATATTGCCATTCTTGTCAATATGCAAATGAGCTCTTAGAAGCAATGGTGGGGGGGGTTTCTGTCATTGCTCCAAAGAGGTAAGTAAGCCGCAGTGCCCTCATTGCTGCAAATAACTAATTTGAATACTGACAAAAAAGGTGATATCTCTGCAATGGAGGAAACAATTCACAAAACTCTATTTTATTCAGGTGGCCCAACCTACTGTATCTATCTGTGGGGCTTGGTTGATATGCTGGGTTCTGCTGACAGATTCCCTTTAAAGTACGTCTGTCAGTTCCACCAGGCATATTCAACTGCTATCACTGTGTTACAAAGCACATTACAGTGATAACCAACATTTCTTTGTTAAGTCACATTTGTAGATTTGGAGAAGAACAACTTTGAAGTCTTATGGACCTTTAGCCCTAGTAGCACTGCTCTTGCTGCTCAAGTAGGATGGGTGATGTCATAGCAGTAGGAGGATAAACTATCACTGTGCGGGCTGCAAAGGCAGCAAATAGTAGAGGTCTGAGTGGCAAGAGCAGTGCTCTATGGAGCTGAAGGTCCGCCCCCAGTACACCAACTGCCTCATTGGCATAAGACTTCAAAGTTGTTTTTTTTCCAAATCTTCAAAAGTGACATACATAGCAAAGATATAATGTTTATCACTGTAATGTCCTCTGTAACACCATGGTGGTAGTTGAATATGCTTGGAGGAGGTGTAGACTTCCTTTCAGACACAACCTGTATGGAGATGATCTAAACAATCTTATTTAAAAAACCTCAATAGGAGACATATACTTTATATGAAGAAAACTTTCTTCTTGATCCAAATGGAAAATATGTAAACAAATTGTCCATTTAGTGAAAGCAGGAACACATTGGGATTATAATTCAATTCTGTACCAGGATGATACCTCAGAATTGTTGTTCTAGTGCCAAACCACCAACTCATCTACAAAAAATACTAAATAAACGGGATTTTCTTTTTTCCACTTTTTGTCTAATTTTTGGCATTTCCTGTTTGTATCATGTATGCTGATAGCTGTTTTATAACAAATGAAAAACAACTGTGAAATCTATTTCTGCTTTTATTTTGTGTTCATACAAACAGAGTAAAATTCGTGTTTTCCTTCTTTTACTTGCTAGTAATATAATGCTTTGAGGTAAGAGGAGTATTGGGTATTACTTATGTCACAGAATGCTTGAATGTGTGAGCTAAAAAGAATAGCTCATACTGCGCCAAATTTATTAAAAAGTTGCACATGGCATAACACATTTGGTACAACTTGCTGGGCGGGTTACACACATTTTTTAATGTTACCCCATTATTGGTGTAGATATTTACCAATATTTAGAGCCTCAATATTAGAGAGGACCTTTCATGTCCTCATGTATATGTGGTTTTACATACCGCTAGAAAGCCGACAGTACAGGGCTATGGACAAGTACAGTCAAGGAGGTTGTTCCTTACCGCTCAGTGATGACGCTGAGCTGTGTGGAACGCCCCCTCTGACAGTACAGGGCTATAGACGAGTACAGTCAAGGAGGGCATTCCTTACTGCCCAGTGATGATGCTGAGCTGTGAGGAACACCCCCCCCCCCCCCAGTATAGGGCTATGGAGGAATACTGTCAGGGAGGGCGTTCCTCTCTTTCAGGAACGCCCTTCTGACAGTGGGCTGAGATCGGTAACGGCACCGATATCTCCAGCCCCCGGGGCACATAACGGGAAAGCCGACAGTCGTCTTTCTAGCAGTATATAAAACTGCATGTGCATGAGGACCTGAAAGGTCCTCTTTAAATGTCATAAAATAGTGCAGGTCTTTAATGTTTGGCACATTTTACAACTCCAGAAAGGTCGTAACGGGGGCGCAGCCCTAAGGGGAGGCCACCATGACAGGACCCTGAAGGTGGAGGCAGGTGGTCACTAGGGGAGGGAGCAGTGCAAGGCGGGAGTTGCTAAAGGGAAGAAATTTAAGGGCCAGTCTCTCCTTCCCGCGGTCATTCACCGCTGGGAAGGAGACAAGTCAGGTAGACGCCGCACATTCCCTACCTCATGGCAGAGCTGGATGTCCTCCTGGGGCAGCTGTGGGCTGCTGCCGACTCCGGTGACGCTGCATGGCTCATGCAGCAACTGCGGGGTTTAGTAGAAGCGGTCCCCGTGGGTCCTGGTCCGGGCTACTCACAGTCCTCGCGGTCCCGGCGTCGGTTCAGGAGCCCCTCCGGGCCAGGGGCGCGCCTTACAGCTCAGGGCAGTGGCCCCAGGCCCAGGAGGCATCCGCAGCAGCGGTCGGGACCGACGGAGGCGAGGGGGGCAGGGCTTGCGGCCTGTTCGGCCCCTCACACTTTCCTCCATGACTCCACCTCCTATGTATCCGGGTGACACGGTGGCCCCGCCGGGCGATGCTCCGGTCGGGGGGGGCCGTTTGCCGCAGTGGAAGACGTCAGGGTGATCCAGGATCTACACGCAGTCCTGCTGGAGCGGCTGGGCATAGTTCGGCTTCCGCAGTTCGGCAGACAGCCTCCGGCGGGTGGTCACCCGGCCGGTCTTCAACTGGTCCGTCCTCTTTAGGGAGACGGGAGTGCCCTTCCTGCGCTGGCTGTTCCGGGGCCGTGGCGGCTGGTGGCGGCTTCCACGACTCTGACAGTGATGATCACCAGGCTTCTTCTCTGCATTTGGATTCCGGATTGGCGGCTGGCGGGATCATAGCTTCTGCGCAGCCAGGTGAGTGTTTGTCCATGTTTGTTTCTGTCCCAGACTTGTTTAGGTCTCAGGTGTCTGAGCGGAGGCCGGCGGGGGTAGTCAGTGGTAGTGAAGTGGTTCCAGGTTCGACAGGCGGCTTAGGTGAGGAATTGCGCTCGCTGTTAGGAGCATTGCGTGAGGTGTTGGTGCGTTCCGGAGGGGGTGCGGGGGCGGCGGGGTCCCCAGTTCCTGCATGGGTGGGGAGTTCTGCTCCCCCTCCAGTGATAGTCTTGCCGTCCGAGTCTTTGGTTCGCAAGGAAGCAGGGGTGGCGGTCTCAGTACAAATGGAGAAGGAGGGGGATGGTATTTGGTTGGATGATAGAGTGCGGGGGGAGGTTTATGTGTGTTTTGAGGGTCCCCTGGGTGCTCACTTGAAGAAGGAGGTGAAGGACAAGATTTGGCATGACGAGTACGTCGAAATCTTCTCCTTGCTTCTGTTAGAGAAGTTTAATTTGGATAAGGGGAAGCGGGACGACAGTAAAAAGGAGGAGGAGGAGAAACGGCGGTAGCGCTTCATCCCGCAGACCTTTACTAACTGGCTGTAGGCCTTCGCCATATTAGCTAGTGTTATTGGGGAAAAGACTCCCAAACACTGTTTGGGACTATTTTGCTACTTGGACGCTATTGGCGAGGCATACCGCGTGTATGGGGGGCAGACGTGGCTGCGCTATGATGAGCAGTTCCGTCAGCGTAGGGCGGTCCGCCCGTCTATACGGTGGGAGCAGAAGGACATCGGGTTGTGGCTCAGGGTCATAGCGCCGTCGCATTTCGTGCAGCCCTTTCAGGTGACGGCCGGATCCTCCGGCCTCCCTACTCAATCCTCCTCTGGTCAGGGTGCAGGGGGTAAGGTGGGATTTTGCTGGCAGTTCAATGTGGGTCAGTGTAAGTTCGGGATGCCCTGCAAGTTTAGACATTCCTGTTCGGTGTGCAGGGGGGTCTCCCTAGGCGCGGACAGGTGTTTTCAGAGGGGGAAGGGAAAACATTTGAATAAAGACCACAGGGATGACTTAGAGTTGTGGGCCAGATTTTTGAGTCAGTATAACGGACGCTCCTTGGTTATGTCACCTGTGGCTGACGTTTTTGACTGGGATTTATACATGGACGCGTCGGGGGCAGTTGGTTTTGGAGCTTTTTGTAATGGTCAGTGGTGTGCGGAATGTTGGTCGGCGGACTGGGTGTCACAGGGGTTGGTTCGTAATCTGTGTCTTCTGGAGCTCTTCCCTATTGTGGTGGCATTGGAGATCTGGGTGGAACGTTTTAGAAATAGGAAGGTCCGCTTCCACTGTGATAATCAGTCTGTGGTCAGTGTCATCAATTCTTTGACAGCTTCCTCGCCTCCGGTGGTACGTTTGTTGCGATACTTGGTTTTGCGCTGCTTAGCCATTAATGCTGGGGTGGTGTCGGTCCATGTCCCGGGTGTTAATAATGTCATTGCCGACTCTCTCTCTCGGTTTCAGTGGGAGTGGTTTCGTCTATTGGCCCCGGAGGCGGACGTAGCTGGGATCCCGTGTCCAGAACATCTGTGGGGCGTGGTCTTGCAGTGGCCGGTGAGCTGATTAAGTCTTCTTTAGTTGATAGTACTAGGGTGGCTTATGAGGCAGCATGGTGGGAATTTGAGTCAGTGGTGTCTGAGTTGGGGGGTGGGGTTTTGGATTGCGACTGGCGTACTGCGGTTTTAGTGTTGGTGGGGGCGCGGAGCGCTGGCTGGGTGGTCGGTGTTCAGACTGAATCGTGTGATGGCGGGTATTGCGTTTGGTTTTCTTTTTCGGTGTTGGTTGGATGTGACTAAGGATTTTTTGGTAGTTCAAGTGTTTTGTGGTTTTCGTAGAGGCCGGTCACGCCCGGACAGGCGCCGCCCAGTTTCTTTCCAGTTACTCGAACGTTTGGGGGAGTCATTGCTGGGAGTTTGTTCCTCGCAGTTTGAAATAGCTCTGTTTTGTTTGGCCTTCTCTTGGGCGTTCTTTGGGGCTCTGTGGTTGGGGGAATTAGTGTCCCCCTGCAAGGCGAGAGCTGGGGGAATTTAGTTTCAGGATGTGTTGCTGGGGGTGTCGGGGGTCGAGTTTGTTATCCGGCGTTCTAAGACGGACCAGGCAGGTAGGGGCAGACGTGTGTGCCTTTATCCCGTGTCCAGGTCCGCCATGTGTCCAGTACGGTGCTTTGACAGTTTTAGGGTTGTTCGGCAGGGCCATGCCGACCCGTTGTTATGTCATCAGGATGGGTCCTTTCTGTCGCGTTACCAATTTACTTGTGTGTTTCGGAGTTGTTTGGTGTCTTTGGGCCTTGATCCGGCTGTGTTCGCTCCTCATTCATTTAGCATTGGTGCGGCCACTGAGGCGTCAGTGTGGGGTTTGGGTCCGGACGTGGTGCGTCGCACCGGAAGGTGGGTGTCTGCATTTTGTATCTTATGTGCGTCCTCACTTGTTGTAATGTGTGTTAGGGGAGGGGGTGCTGTTTCCCTGCTGATATTTTGCTCGTGTATCAGGGTGTTTAGCTGTTTGATTCGCAAATGTGGTTGTTTTCTTGCAGGTCCACTTCCCCGACTTGTGTGGATTTTGGGGCATTCATTTGTCTATTGGGGCGCGGAACGGGTGGATATGCACCCTGATGGACTTCAGCTCGGTTTCCCTCGGTCGGCGGCGGTTGTCCGATGGTTGGGTTGTCGTGGCATGCCATGGGGCTGCATGTTAACGGAGTTCACCAGGTATGCTCGATTAGATCGCTACCCGGATGTGCTAGTGTTGCATTTGGGTGGTAATGATTTGGGGGCCCATCCCTTTGGGGAGTTGGTGCGGGATGTTAAGCACGACCTGCTTCGTCTGTGGTGGCGTGCCCGGAGGTTGTTGCTGTGTGGTCAGATATCGTTCCACATAGTGCCTGGAGGGGGGCTCGGTCTGTACAGGGGATTAACAAGGCCAGGTCCAAGGTTAACAGGGAGGTTGGTTCATTTGTGGTACACCATGGGGGAATTGCGATTCGGCATCATGAGCTGGAGGACCTGCAAGGGAGTTTCTGGTTAGAGGATGGTGTGCACCTTAATGCGGTGGGGATTGATTTGTGGGCATTGGGTCTGCAGGACGGCATCGAACATGCCTTGGCGTTGGTTGGGGGTGCATATCCTTGAGGTGGTCAAGGGATGCTTACTGTGGCAGGGTGGGGGTCCTTGGAGTTGGTGGAAATTCAGGGGGTGGGGAAACATGGTGGTTAGTTTCCCCAATAATTAACTACAGTTTCGGTCTGTCTGCTTTTTGGGCTCCTGCTGGGTGGTGTCCCGGGGAGTGGTTTTTTGGTGATTATGTGGTAATCTGCCATCTGTTTTTTACGATGCCCCTGAGCCTGTGGTTTTGCGGCTGGGGGTAATTGGTTTGGTGGACAAATGGGCGGCCAGATTTATGTAGCTCCAAGGACCTCCCCCTCAAGTAACAATTTTTTGGTCTCAGGAAAATTGGGTAATTGTTGGTTAAAGTGGGGGGTTATTTATTATATATTTTGGTATATGTTTAAGGTTATTTATTTAATTTGTTGTTTTTGTAAATAATGGTTAACTATATATTTGTATTGTTTTATGTAATAAAATGGCTGCTGTGGCCAATTTATCCAACCCTTGTGTTGTCTTTTCCTTTAGGGTACGGAATAAGGGGTGGGGGTTAGGGTGGAAGATAGGCTACAGTATTGGTAAGTACTGTTTATTAAAGGCCAACATCCTCAGTGCCAATGTCATGCATATGGTCATAGAGGCAGAAGGGGTTGAGAAAATAAAACAAAAGTTCTCACCTGCCGCTGCGGTTTTCCGTTGGTCTCTGCTTCCTTCCACTAATCCAGTCACTGGCTGATACAGGTCATCGCTGCAGCCACTGTATGGCTAAGCAAATATTTCCTGAAATTTTCTACTGTAACAGAATGAGTAACTAGAGGTCAGCAGTGGAACAGAAGTGGTGGGGGATCGGTGAGATGACTATATACTTTATTCTGTAATTTATTTCTCCAGAAATACCCTTAAGGCCAGTGCCCCACGAGGCAGAAACACCACAGCAAAAACTAGCGAATCCCATCCACACATTGCAGAAAAATACGCACAGCGAAAATTTCCAAAAGTATTGTGTTTTTGGAAATCTCAGCATGTCAATTATACCTACGGAAACACTGGCAGTTTCCCTATAGGTATAATAGAAGAAGAAAGTCCGCAGAGGAAACCTCTGCAGACTTTCTGTGAAAAGCACTGCGGAAAAAACCGTGATGTGTTTCCACTGCAGTTTTTCCCGCAGCACCTTTTCGCTGCGGCCCGTTACATGGGGCCTTAGCCTGTGGAAGCGTACCATTGTAGGAGCAAGGAGGTAAATTATATTATGCAAAAACTATGGGACCAAAAAAATTTGGCAAGATGTGCAGAGAGTGCCATATATTTAAGTTTCTCTTTCCTTTGCATTCACCCCTTCTTTATATTTGCATCTCTTATGTTATGTTGAATTAAGTAGTATAAAATAAGATGGCACCATTCCTACTTGGGGTACTTGAATAACATTTCTTTCACTTGGGGTACTTGGCATTGAAACACTGCAAAACACGAATCTAGGTTGCAGTTCTCCTGCATATCCAGAGAGGCTACCACTGCTGTATCAGCAAAAATGTCTCATGGACATTCCATTTACCCAAGTTTACAGGGCAACATTGACAAAGAGCATGTGTTTCTGGGAGTCAATGGGACCAAACACACCTAAGCATTGTTAAATTGTAAGTAACTGCATATTAGCAGGGGTGTTACAAGTCATATATCCCACTACACACACAGTAAGTGGTGATGTGTCTTTGGATGTGGCTCATAAACCGTAACCTTGGGTCTGATGTGTTGGCTTAACCTGATAGCAGACAAATGACCCATCTTCTTCTGCTTGCAGTGATCTCATTTTATTGTTCGATGACTTCACAACCAGACTAGTGTCCTTCACATGTCTAGAAAATCCAAGGTCTCCAGAAGGAGGACCTTTTCTCACAAATCCTGACAAGAAAGAAAAGTATTTGATGTTTGCTCTCGTGCGCAAAGATCAAGAGATCGTCAACACATTATATTGCTTGTTGTAGTTGAAGTTGTAAATGCTGTAAAGGCTTTAGTAAAAGTAAATGCAATAAGCAGCACAGTTATGTTTCTGCAAGGATGTGTATATAAATGGAGACAAAACTAGAAGATACTGTCCCACTGTGAAATCTGTAACAGAGCCCCTAGCCAAAGTATGCCACTTATAGTACAATGGTGTATTCAATTATTATGGTCAAGCACAATGCATTTGGTGGCTCTGGTGAGACTGATACCTGCTATATACTCTCCACTCCTCTACATATACATACAGCAGGAGAAATTTATTAATCCAGCTATGCCAGTTTTCTGGTGTAGATGGGTGTAGTTGTGGCGCATCTTTGGTGCACTCCTCTTTTTTGTGCCAAGGATGTGCCACATCCTTTATTTCTCCACCTTGCTCACCACTTTTTGCAAAAGTTGGGGAAGAGGGGCAGAGCGCAAGGTAGGCTGGGGCCCAACAAATTTAATATAATTCACGCCAGAAAACTGGCATGAGTTATACATGATTCAATGCTAGTTCCTGACTGGTGTAGATAGCAGTTCTGACACACAGGAGAGTTATTGATTTATTAAGAGGCCATATCCTCCTAATTATTCAGGAATGCCTCACACTAGTCAGTGACTTTATTAAGACTGGTGTAGGAAATGCCAGTCTTAATAAATTCCCCCTAGTATATACAAACATATATAAAAGTATAAACAATCTATCTGAATGAATGAATGAAGGGTTCATTGTTTTACTTGTTACATTTCATGCATTCCTGTTTTTCCACCAAGGAGGACTTATTTGCATATTCTTTTCCCAGAATTCTTAGCAGGGCATGCATGTTCTAATTAGACCCTGTACACCGCAAGGTGACCTAATAAAGACAACATTTCCTTAAGGAGACATAGTAGCTCTGACCCATATTACATTTCAAAAGATATCAGCAAATAATATGTATATGAGTCGACGCTCTGTGTGTTACAGGTTGATCCTTGAGCTCTAATCTTGCTTTCCTGCTATTTCATAGACTTTGTAGCGTTGAAACCAATCTCACAAGAAAGCAGAGCGTCCCACCATTCCATAACATTACTATGGACAGTTTATTTAGCTATTATTACTGAAGAAAGCAGATTCACATACCTGTTACTCAACAATACAATCCAGGAGTTGATGCATTAGATGAAGTATTTGGAGATCACTGTAATACGTGAAGTTGTCAGGAACTGGTCCAGTTATGAACTGTGCTTGGCCGAGGCTTGGAAGATGTAAATCTGACTTATGTGTTAGTTAATTTATTTGTCGAGCCTGTTAAACTGGCTTATAGGAATAAATCAGTTTTATCTGTGTCTATAGATATGTGAAAGGAAAATGAAATGCATATGATGGTTTATAGTGTATGTGACCTGGACAAAAGTAGAAAAACTTAACAGTAATGCAATTGTTTAATATGGGGAGCAGAGAAGCAATGATATAATGAAGACTAGTTTATGTCAAAGTTAATAGATACAAAGTGTAATACAGGGTGACTCAAAAAAAAGGTACAAAATTATAACCTCGATATTCATAACCGAGAGAATATAACACAAGTTTATTAACATGAAAAAACACGCCATGTATCCAAGTTTTATCTATATGCTACAAGTACAATTTAGGATTGCATTAAACAAGCCTATCGGCAAGAAGGTGCACCTCTAGATTTCCAATTGGATGTTCTCCAATGATTGAATAAAACTGCACCAGAACATTGGATCGGCCACGTTGGATTCACCAATGCTGTGCTCACCTTCATGATCACCAGACCTAATGCTCTTCTACATCAAGGATTAGGCAGTATATCTGCTCCCCCCCAACCACAGGATCTAAATGACCTGAGATGACTCATCACTGAAAGAGTCTATATGCAAGGAAATGCTGGCACACATCTAGAGAGAACTGGTCTACCGCCTAGGAATCTGCTGTGTCGCCAATGGAAAATCGCATCGAATATTTGTAGTGTATAGATAAAATTTGGATAGATATCTCTGCATGTTAATAAATTTGTGTTATGAATACTGAGGCTACAATTTTGTATCGTTCTTCTTGAAGCACCCTGTACTCTTGAAGTGATCTTAAAGAAGTTGTGCCATTACAGACTTGGATGGACCCCCAGCAATGTGACTGTGTCTGTAATGGCACAATCCCTTTAATGATCAAGTTATACAAGAATGTTAATATCATATTGATATTGCTCCCCTTAGATACCCCATAATACTATGAAAAGCTGATGGAGATGTGAAATTGCTAACCACTGCTTTGCAAGAACCATCATTAGACTACAGACAAGGGTGTATGTACCATCAAAGTAGACCTTTCAGTTGCAATGGGGTCCTTGGATAGGGGGGTATGAGTGCTGACTTGTCTCATCACCTTGAGTGAGACCTGGCAGAAACCTATGCATGACTGCTTTGTCCAGCGGGACTTCATAGTTAGCAAACAACAAGGTTGAGAATTGACTCAAGGGTTATGTAAAGGAGGAACGAGGATTGCAAACACTAGTCCCTTTTGGCTTTGAGGGCCAAACCCAGTGCTATAATTTGGGGAGTCTGAGGACCAGTTTCATCCATACTATGGGGTGCCCTCTCATTCAACACCAGGGTGCTGTGTTTACCCTTAGGCTAGGCTCACACAAGCTCTTTGAACCCTGATGAAAGTATGTTTCATTTTTGAGATTTCAAAAATACACCTTTACAACTGAATGCCTATCCTGTAGAATGTTGTTGCTATTGACTTCTATTGTACAAAAATTGTCTCCATTTGGATACTGTTCTTGAATAGTCCCTAGCTATAGAGTGTTCCAATAAATTAGAACATAAACAGCAATCCACTCTTTATACAGAACAATATAAACAAAACAAGGGCTTTGTGGATAATTGTGTCTTAAAGGGGTTTTCAGAGACATTTTGGTGGCCTAGTCTTAAGATAGGCTTTCAAATACCTGATTGGTGAGGAGCCAACAACTGGCCCTTGCACCAATTAGCTGCTCAAAACGGCTGCTGAGCCTGGTAATATACAGTTTACAGAGCCAGAAGCAGATGGTTTTGTGCAGCAGCCAGGCAGTGTAACTGCAGTTCCGTTCCCACTGAAATGAATGGGAGCTGAGTTGTAATAGCTTGGCTTGGGCCACTATACAATATGCAGAGACATCTCCTTCTGGCTCTGTACACTATATAGCACCAGTTCAGTAGCAGTTCTGAATAACTGATTGGTGCAGGCTTATGTTCTGTCATAAATTTCCAACAGCCCATCGGGAGGAAAACCAGGGGGTTGGGAGTAGCAGTAGCTGTGGTCACTGTGCCAATGAACTCTATCAGAACCTCAAAGGCTGGTGCACTACTTTGGTGAGGGGGCCTGTAGAGTGTATGATGCTGGTAGTAGTCTTTCCCCTGGGGCACGTTCTAACAGTAAGACTCCCTGAGCCTAATGCTAGTCGGAGTAACCTTGATGGTAAGTGCAGAAATGAGACTCAGGAGACAAGTGAAAAACAAGTGATAACAAGTGAAAAACAAGTGATAACAAGCAACTTCATCCAGTGAGGTTGTAGTAGGGATTTTTAAGAGGGTACTTCCGGATCAGTCTGTGTGTCCCTTGCTGGGGCAGTTCAGGAAAACCTAGTCATACAGAGGCATATACTTTTTAACAGTGAAATCTGCGTTTTTTGTTTTGTTTTGTTTTTTAAATGGATACATGAGCAATATAGTAAAAATATGATGTGAACCTAGCTTTTTAAATGTGATTTGGTTGTTGGGATTATATAAGAAAAAACAAGCTTTACCAGTTTCCCTGCACTGGATAAGCTTTCTTACCAATATATATTTGGTCCGTGGAGCCCCAATTATTAGATTTTCAGAGCGCAATTCCAGAAATCTCATTCCTCAGCTTCCCTTCTAACGCTCCCACTCTTGGTCACATGACTGACTCTGTTCTACTCTATAGATGTACACCAGGAGTAGAGCAGAGTGAGTGACATTATCATTAGGGCTCCAGGGGACCTATTTATATATATGAGTAAGAAAGCTTATCCAGTGCAGGGAATGCACTGCTAAGCTTTATTTCTACCTACATAGCCCCTTTAAGACCAAAGTAATCATCAGCTGAGTTGAAATCAGTGGTTACCAGTGGTTTAATGGTCCATTAAAAGTGGATTAATTACTTTTTTCTTTTTCTTTTTACCCATCCTACTGATCTGCATTTAGTGGTTGGAACTTGGATGAAAATCCATTTTGTAGACCATATGACTACCACACGGATGGTTTTCACTGTCATGTGAATAAGGCCGAAGCCTGGGTTTACACTATGCATTTTTGAAAAGCGCCCATGCACAGTTTTAAAAACCATATACTGTATGTTTTCCGATATGCGTACATTTTTGTGGAGAAAAGCACTGTATAAACCCATACTTATGCACAGACAATATAGGTCATCTAGAGCAAATGAAATATATAGATTTGTCTACTGAGGGACCAAAGCAAACAACTCCTTTAACTAAAGTCCCTGTTAGAAACTGCTGGGTCCTATCACTGGCGCATGATGAAGCTTTCAGAGGAGGCGCAAGATTTGGATGAATCGAGAGGTTTTCTTTGCTTATCTCTTTTAATATAAAAATAAATGAAATCCATCAGGCATATACTTTACAGCATCTGGCATTATCACATGTGCCAGGACGTATTAAATATTATGTTAAATAGATGACATTATAAATGCAGTGATTAATATATGCCATGTTATAATAACAGAAACCTAATATTTATACTAAGTATGTACCAGAAAATGAAAGAATGAGCATTTTCCCCTTTGAATTCCTAAAAGGGCTGTAAGAACATTGCACGATCCTCCCGCTATTAGTCACCAGCTCAGAACAGGGTCAGACATAACATTTATCATCAGAAAAATCAGTTTATCAGCACCCTGTTGCACAGAACTGGAGATCTGGTCACGCTGGATTCGCTTTTCAAACAGCGTGACGAGAGGTTCCTAATCACAACAGACATTAATATTTGCAGTGCAGAACTTAAACTATCCTTACAAAAATAATTGTCAAAATTTTTCGCAAAAAAAAAAAAAAAAAAGAGTCTGTTGAATTCAGCAGCTTTTCACTGTCAGGCATTTGGATGAAATCATTGCTTTAGTCAAATAAACAGAGATACTTGCAGATCTCAGCTCTGGGAGCATAGTTACACAATCCCTTTTGTCTCCAATGCACAAGAATGAGGAGAAAACCCCAATAGAAAAGATTATTCTTGTGTTGTTAATTTATTGCGTAATTTTAATTTCTCCTTGGACTGTGAATACTCATTTTCATTTATTAAAAATATACTTTTTCAGAATTAAAGTGAATTTCTGGGTGATTTAGAGCCATTATTACTTAAGTTGAGCCAAAAATGACTGACCGTCACGCCATCATTCATCTAGTATGTATCTATTGTGAAGCTAATTTTGATTTACTGTGGGGTTCAATATAAAATATCTAAGGCCCCACGTAGAGTCCCATAGCAAAAAAGCGCTGGAGGAAAAACCATGGTGGCAACGCATCGCGGTTTTTCCTGCAGCGCTTTTCACAGAAAGTCCGTAGAGGTTTCCTCTGCAGATTTTCTGCTTCCATTAAACATATAGGGAGACCACCGGCATTTCCGTAGGTATAATTGACATGCTGTGATTTCCAAAACTGCAACGGTTTTTGAAATCGCAGCATGTCCGTTGCTTGTATTTTTCCACAAAGTGGTTGTTGTGACTGTAAAATGCCGCATCTTTTTCTGTGGCGTTTCCGCTGCGGGCAAACCGCAGCGTTTACGCCACGTGGGGCCCTGGCCAAGGGAAGATTTTCTGAACCTGCTTATTCTATAAAGCAAACACTAAGAAAAACACTGAGAAAATGTGATGATGTAGCTGAGCTCTGCATTTGGCTTCTGAGCGGTTGGCATCTGCAGAATTTGTTGCACCTTGTGGCGTCTGGGATGTCATAGCATAACTGCAGTTTGTATCTGGGGTCTAAATCTGACCATACACATATTATCAGTGGCTGATCCCACCGATTGTGGCAGGACAGGCCAACTATCTAATGTGTCCTAATACTAATAGCGCTAATATTCTCCTTCCTGAAGAAGGGTCTATAAGGATTGAGCAAGTGGATTTTACCATGCTTGATAATTTTGTTCTCAGGAAGATAAGCGACTAACAGAGCTGTCAGGAAGCTGTTTCCTCTCTTCATCCTATTTTAGGGAACATAGATACTCAGCCATATATATATATGCTATATACAAATAATTATAGGTTTGGGTATAAATATATGCAGTATATGCAACAGGACTACATAAGATCATTGTATAAGCAATGCTACCTCCGATGCCACCCCTGCTACCTCTTGTCTCACCCCCTCTACCGGATAGATTGTAAGCTCTTGCGAGCAGGGCCCTCAGTCCCATTGTGTGAATTGACTATTGCTCTGTAATGTATCTTTTTTGTCTGTACTTTAACCCTTCAAATTGTACAGTGCTGCGGAATATGTTGGAGCTATATAAATAAAATGTATTATTATTTATTATTAAGATCTCACTGTGTATTCTTTCACTTGCTAGAACAGATAGAAAGTTTCTGATACGGCTGTCTAAATGTCTAAATAAGGCTTCCTGTACTTGTAGTGTCACAGACTATGAACCAAACCAGCAGCTGCTGTGCAACGCACAAGCCTGTAATCTACTGATTGGAAAATGATTCATTGCATTACTGCTTTGTTCTAGAAGTGCAGACATATTGGACGGAACAGATAAATCTTTGTGTGCAAATGTTGCTATTTTTACTCTTTGAGAACATGAAATCTCCTGTTTCTTTGTAGGTTGAATAACAAAATCATGGTTTTCTGTGCATTTATGGTATCCCATTTCCTTACGTTTATCTGGTCTATAAGATATAATATTCCAAAGTGATTTGAATTTTGAAAAAAAAAATTACTTAACATTAAAATGTAACATGGTGTATGAAAAAAGTACCCTGATCATTATTGAAGGTAACTACTTGTTTGGCGGACTACTGTCTTACCCGGTTTATCCATTAATAATAATAATTTGTATTCATATAGCATCAATATATACCATAGCATTTCACAAATCAGAGGCTTCATGTACTGATAGAATTACATATTACAAAGTAACAACTATATAATACAAACAATAGGAGTGCACAGGGTAACACAATAGATAAAAGAGATTGATATAATGGTCCAGCCTTCTTTTAGAAATTAAGTAGTACATATAAAGCTGTATGAGCCGTCATTCAATATGTTGTATGTATAGGAACAAATGCATTTAAGTGCATGCTGTGTAGGTTTAGTTAGATGAAGGCATTGGGTTCTGAGGAGTAATGTAGATGGGAAGCTGTAAACAGGGAAGTGTTAGTATAGGGAGAGTAAATGATTTATATTAGGGAATGTGATAAACCTGAAGATGTATTTTGAGAGCACATTTGAACCCGTAATAGTAGTAGTAATCTGATTATCCGGGTAGCACATTCCAGAGAATTGGGACAGTTCAAGAAAAGTCTTGAAGATGGGAATGGTAGGTTTGGATTATGGAGGATGCTAGTCTTAGATTATTAGGAGAATGGAGAGGATGCATAAGGTGGTAGATATAGGTGAGGGAGGAGATGTCAAGAGGTGGACTGTTGGGAGAGCACTGTGGAGAGTTTTGTGGATGGCTGTGTGGGGCAATGACAAACATTGAGTTGAAGCATTTGTGTAATATCTGAACAGAAAGTGAAGAGTTTAGTGACTGGAGCATGGATCATTAGGGAGTTAAAGGGAGTCTGTCATCAAAACCCAGCATATCAACCCAGTCTCCCAGATATATAGGATCACCTGATAGGTTAGGGTCTATCAGATAGATGTGAACACAGCCCAACTAATGTGTATTGCGGTTTCAGTCTTTAAGGGTTCAAGCTCCAATGCAGGGATTCCGGTCTCCTCAGCTAGGATAGGATAGGATAGGTTAGAATAGGTTAGGATCACCTGAATCAAATGATGATTTTCCCATTGTGAATGAGAACCCCTGAGATATCTCTGTTTTTGTCAACATGCAAATGAGCTTTTTGTAGCCACAAGCGCATTGCCACTTACCTCTTTAGAAGTCATCTGCATATTGACAAAAAAGGAGCTTTCTCAGTAACAGAGGCACCAATTTGCAAGGAAAAAACACCCTTTGATTCAAGAGAACCTAACCTATCTATCTGTAGAGGTTAGGTTATTATGCTGGGCTCTGGTAACAGACTCCCTTTAATATAATCAAAACAAGAATAAAACTGGACAACAATAAGGGCTTTTGATAAAATGCCACTCCCTGAATGGGAATGTCATTTCAATGAAGGGATAAAGATAAAAGACTGCCAAAAAATTCTAAATCTTTTTCTCAAGGAAAACAATAAGGGTACCCATTAGATGTAAGTGGGCCATAACAGCTGAAGCTTTCATGTGTATAGGGCTCTTTGGCCAACATCCTTCTTCTCCTTGATCACAGATATGGGGTAAAAAAAGAATTGGGAATGTTGGATTTTAACAAGTCCAATTCTTTGTTTGTGTTTGAGATACAATAAGCTGTTCATAGACATATCTGGTAACAGCTTATGCCCAATTGGCCACGTGATAACACACACTTGACCAAGTGTGAATGTGTATGGAAAAGTAGGGAGGAATAGATGATGTTTGGCCAACAGTTATAGTAAGTGTATTAGTAGCTTCAGCTAGAACATATTAAATACAGACTGCCTAGGCCCTATTCACCTCAGTAAGGAACATCAGAAGACAGCTGGGCTGACTGCATAGCCATGAGATGTCACAGGGACCGAGTAACTAATCTAATGATTCTGATTTTCCCCCAATCACAGATGTCAGGGAGAGAACTATCAGACTTTTGATTTCAAGTGAATATTCTCTTGGAAGTGCACAGTCGCAAAATATATGCAAGATCAAGACAATACCGCCAAAAAAGCATCTTTTACTTATTGGGAATTTGCTTGACAACCAGTCCAGTATTACAAATCTCATAGGGGTTGTCCATCAGCTTTCTCAGATTATTTAGGCAGTGATAAATTCACCATGTCAAATTCTCCATGTCATACAACAAGGCAAATTTGCCATGCAATATTCTGGCAAAATATGGGGGTCATTCTTTTGGAAAAGTAATAGTGGTCAATTTGGTTTTCAAATACCTTTACATGAAAACATACAGCTAAAATGGCCAAATTCAGTATAGAAAGGACAAGTCAGGGGTTTATATTTCTGGTCATTTTTTATATAATTTGATTTTAGGGGTAAGCGATATTTAAAATTCTTGGTTTCAGACTTATTTTTGTGCAAAATCGAGACATACATCATGTCACTTTATGGCAAGTAGATGGATGTCTTAATACATCAAGGTAGAAAGGAATGGTTTCCCATTGTTGCTCTATTCAAATTCAGGCAATAATAATAATGTTTCACTATGGTTTTGTATATGTGATTCCTCCCCTACCCAGTTTATTTAATGATCTTAAAGTATATTTGCTACTCAAGAATGTTGATATTTATGTTACATGAGGAATTATTATATAAAAAATTAAGCTTACTGGCAAAGCTACAGTACTAGCCGCTGTATTTGAACACCTAAATCTGTCATCTTCAAAGGGAAATTTTACCTACAATGGCATTAGAAAGAGGATGCAAAGGGCAACATGACTCAACTATTGAAAAGCTATAACACGAATAACATTATTGCCAGAAATAGCTGAACTACTGCCCAAAAAGTTCTTAAAGGAAACTATACTGTCTTTTATCAAGGTGTATTTATTTATAAATACACAAATGACAAATTCTCCATATGAATACATTTCCTGTTTCCTCTGCGGACTTTCTGCTTCAATTATATCTATAGGGAAACTGCCGGCGTTTCCGTAGATATAATTGACATGCTGCGATTTCCAAAACGACGGTTTTGGAAGTCGCAGTATGTCTGCACTGCATATTTTACCGCAGAGTGGGCATGGGATTCGCTAGAATCCCATTCACTTTCCTGTGACTGTAAAACACTGCGTTTCCACCGCAGGCAAACTGCGGCATTTACACCATGTGGGGCCCTGGCCTCAGAAAGGTTTCCTGTTCCCATTCACTTCAATGGGAGGCTCGTGCAGAACGTGCCCAAAAATCAAGCACAAACCTTTTTTTTTTCTGATAGCTGATAGCATCTGCCTCCCATTGAAGTGATTGGAAGGTGGAATTTTTGTAACGGACAAAGGCTACTTACAATAGGATTGCCTGCCATAAAATTGGCCCCATACTGCTGAATTGATGACACTGTATCCAGTATAACAACTTGTCAAGCGAAATATTTTCTGTGCTTTCCACCCCAAAAATGTGTCTAATTTGTCAGGTATATGGTGGCTATATACTTTCTTTTCGATACTTAGAATATCTGGAAATTTTACTTAGGACACGAGTCTACAAGTGTCTTCCATTTTCAATCTTTAACTTACAGCAACTTGGTTCTCAGAAAAGTCCATTCCAGGGAGAGTTCAGAACAGTTTTATAAAGCTGAAGAATGTCTAACATCCGAATAAGAAAAATATGCAGAAATGTTTGGAAAAGATCAGTATTATGAAGTAGGGAGAGTGAGATTCTCTTTGAAATTCGGTTATATAAACCCTTCTTATGAATGTAAATATTTTTTCCTTGAAGAAATCAAATGGTGTGAATTATGGCTTTGGCGTTAATGTTTCAAGCACTTGTTTTCTTTGTTCTGCTTTACTTCCACATCTATAAATACCTCGAGATTTTCACAGACTTTCCATATGATATTTGCTTTTAAAGCTACTCATTGTAATCTTTATGTTGGAAAGTATAACAGATTAAGGGCTTCTGTTCCTTTCGGAACACTGCATTTTTTTTTTTCAGACCATTGATAGATGAATTTCAGCTTGGGCCTGTACATCAATATTCAGCCTGTTAATAAATATTTCTTCGTGAGCTACTCATGACATACAAGGTGAAGAACTTAGGGTGGACATCCTGGTTTTGCAGTTGCACTGGTGGTACTGGAGGAGTAGGAGGATATTTACTAATTTATTAAAATAATTAATTAATTAATCTATCTAATTAATAAATATAATAAAAATATAATAAAAATTCAATTTAATTTAGGTTATTAATAATAACAGACAGAAAGATATTTCAGTTCTCTGTATGGAATGATCTCCGCTTAGGTCGGAATTGGTTGTACAGCCTGACCGCAACGGGAAGGAAAGACTTCCGGTAGCGCTCCTTCTCACACTTAGCACCCTAACTGCTAGGAGCAGTCGGTCACTGACAGTACTGCCCAGCGCTATCACAGTCTCATGCATGGGATGGGAGTTATTCTACTGCGTGGAGATCACCACGGACAGTATCCTTCTGTCACCCACCACCTGCACTGGGTCCAGTGGGCTCCCCAGGACAGAGCTGGCCCTTCTAATCAGCTTGTCAAGTTTATTTCTATCCCTGGTTGATATATACCTCCCCCAGCAGGCCACTCCAAAGAAGATGGCTGATGCCACTACCGAGTTGAAAAAAGTCCTAAGAAGTGCCCCCTGGACTCCAAAGGCTCTCAGCTTCCTAAGCAGGTAGAGTCTGTTGTGACCCTACAGCTCACAGTTTTAGTTTTATAACCTACCAACTTAAGCACTTCATCATCTCTTTTCCCAAGTATCTTTTATTTGTATGCTAGGGGGCATCACAATCATGCTTTAACCCCTGCCCATATAATGACGCACCTCTTCATCAGGTGGGGGTTCTTTAACTATGGTACCTGTTCTGGAGCTCAGCAGTCACCAGATACACTTGGTCTCTGCTAATCTACACAGAAGACCTTTGATTGCAGGCACTTAACCTATTAAAGACACAGACAGTTTTGGCCTTAAGGCTCAAGGTTTTTTTTTCTGTATTTTCTTGGCAAATTTCTGAAAGTTCTATCTTTTTTAATATTATGGAAATCACAAAAGATGAGTATCCTTGGAGGAAGCATTCACAGATATTATGTTGGAAAGCTTACCTTCAGTTAAAAAGACCCACTTACGCTGGGGCCCCGCGTTGCAAAAACGCCAGCATTCTGGCCATAGTGGAAACGCTGCATTTTAAAGTACCTACAAAGTGAATGGGGTTCTGGCTAATCCCATCCACACATTGCAGAAAAAAATCTGCAGCGGAAATGCTGTGATTTAAAAAACGCAAGCGTTTTTGTAAATTAAGCATGTCAAATATACCTATATACATATAAACATTAGCATTTTCCATATAGGTATAATAGAATAGAGGAAAACTCTGCGGATTTTCTGTGAAAAATGCATTTCCTTCACAGTCTTTTCCGCAGTGTTTTTTTTGCAGAGATTCGCTGCAATGGGTTTTAGTGGAAACACAGCATTTTTTGTTGCAGATTTTGCTGCGTTTTTTTGAGCCAAAGTCAGGAGTGGATTTAACAGAAAGGAAATGTGCTATAGAGAGCTTCCTTTATATTCTCCATTCTCTGCAAGTATGGGGATGAGAAATTATTTATTGAACAAAATGGCAGGAATTTCAATTCTCAGTGGAATATAGGGCATATATACTGTAACCTTTTTCCTTTGAGTGTTATGTGGTGTGGTATTGTGTGAATTATGCTGAATTTGCACATATACTGTTCCCTATTATATAACATGAGGTACACTCCTGTACAGTACCACACTAGAGACCCTTCTATTTACTTCCAGTGGTGCTGGGTACTAGGTTGACACATACCTTTGTGAATATGAAAAGAGAACAAGGAGTAACATTTTGTCACTTTAACCTGGTCACAAACAATGAGAGCAATTACCTTGGTGCTACCTTAAATAATAATAGTAATATGTTACCTTTGAACATAGAAATGCTTTGAATTATTATAAAATTGGGCTTTTATGACTATGTCAGCCAAAGAGACCAAAACTGCAGTATATTACTAGTCATCAGATATTGTACAAAGCAGAAATAGTTCCTTATCCAGTTGCCTTTACAGAACTACCTGGCAAACCTGCTACGTTGTTTGCACTCTCAGATCTATTTCAACATAATTCTACATATATATTTCTGAATATGTTAGATATGATATGCCTTATGATGATACTTGGGTGCTAAGGGGACATACTCACTATTTGCAGTGCCAGAGCAGCTTAGCAGTCATTGTGAAAATCCAACTGCTTATGATTGCGTCAAAATCACTAGAGATTACTGCAGTGCTGGGAGCCCGAGTAGTGTGCAAATGTTTGTGGGGACCGATATTTCACAATCTGTTTGGGGGCCCTCACCTAACAGATGCCATTTATAATACGTCTTATATTTTATATCCTGTCTTTTTCATAGATTTTTTTGTTTGTTTGTTTGTTTTTACATAATGCGGCTTCTAGATGTAATATACATTTATAATAATCTACATTATTACGCTGAGGAGATTTATCAAAATGTGTAGAAAATAAAAGTGTATTGGAAACAGATCAATTGACTTGTTTTTCCCAAAGGTGAAAACTAAAATAATATTCTTTTTATGTAGCACCTTTTCATAGAATCTTTTATATAGCACCAGCCTATTCGGCAGAACATGAGGTTCTGTATACAGACAATTACAGCATCACCAACTAACTATGAGTGACCCGATCAGAAGAGCTTACAATCTATGAAGAATCTTAGTAATGTGCTTGCATGTTCTTGAGGTATGACCACCAAGTCACTGTAATGATTTACCTACCGCAGTGACAGATATAGATAAGGAGATTTTTAATGAAGTTCTGCGGCAGACCCCCGTATATCTAATATTGATGGCCTATCCGAAGCATAGACCATCAATCTTAGAAACTGGATAACCTCTTTAAGGGGTAAACACTTAAAGTCAACCTCAGCTACTTAAATGCTCCTGGTGTATACGTGAGGTGCCTCCTCACACATATGCAGCCTTATGCTATACAATTGTATCCATAGATTGTCATTGTAAAAAAAAATTGTTAATTTTTTTAGGGACACCCAAATCTATAGAAGAATGCAAAGGGAAAATGTATATACCAGCTTCGAGGATGCTTAAAAGACCATAGGAGTTGGATATGTTTGGCACATAGGTCAAATGTACAAACTGCAAATATAGCCTTTGACTTAGAGGCTTGATATCGCATAAGATTCAGTACAAGACCTAAACTGTTCTTTTATGAGGAACGCGGTGTAGTATCCTGAACATACTTGGCTGTAAAGCTGTATTTAAAGGAGATGACTGAACTTGTCAACATATTCTTCCCTGTTTAACGCTTGCCAACATAATCCTGGATGTGGTTTTTTGGCTTATACATATATTTTATATGCACAGATATAATAAAAATAATAAAATATGAGCTGTGGAAAATCAAATATAAATATATGTTTCTTAAATATGTTTTTTCCAACTGAGCCATAATTCCCTTGTACTAAAATGTGTTTCTTGTTAACTTCCAGTATAAATTAGGTCTTACAGATGAGTATATGTAAGAATCTTTGCTGTTCCTTGTAATGCTTTTAGGAGTCTGAATTGCATTTCTTGTTGTGTTACCTTTAGCTTTCTTCAATCTTTTATCTATTTATGACTTGCTGTAAGGACACACCTTCACCTTAACTCCAGATATCCTAATAGATACAATATATATATATATATATGCAGTATATGTGCTCCCCGCTGCTCTAACCTGCTCCCAGCTGTGAAAAACATCATTTCTGAAAAAATGACCAAATAGGAAAGTGTGATTTTAGCTGGGCAGATATTTGTAGTTTTCAATATCTCAAGGAAGGGAAAAAAAAGTGATAAAGAAAGCAAAAACAACAAAATTGCTAATATTCACATTACTAAACACAGACCACATACAAAGCTAAAGTGGATACAATTGTGCTTTGGTCTTAATTCTATTAAAGGTACAGTGCCTTGCGAAAGTATTCAGCCCCCTTGAACTTTTCAACCTTTTGCCACATTTCAGGCTTCAAACATAAGGATTTAAAATTTAAACAACAAGTGGGACACAATCGTGAAGCGGAACGAAATTTATTGGTTATTTTAAACTTTTGTAAAAAATAAAAAACTGAAAAGTGGGGCGTGCCAAATTATTTGGCCCCCTTAAGTTAATACTTTGTAGCGCCACCTTTTGTTGCGATTACAGCTGCAAGTCGCTTGGGGTATGTCTCTATCAGTTTTGCACATCGAGAGACTGAAATTCTTGCCCATTCTTCCTTGGAAAACAGCTGGAGCTCAGTGAGGTTGGATGGAGAGCGTTTGTGAACAGCAGTTTTCAGCTCTTTCCACAGATTCTCGATTGGATTCAGGTCTGGACTTTGACTTGGCCATTCTAACACCTGGATACGTTTATTTGTGAACCATTCCATTGTAGATTTTGCTTTATGTTTGGGATCATTGTCTTGTTGGAAGATAAATCTCCATCCCAGTCTCAGGTCTTTTGCAGACTCCAACAGGTTTTCTTCCAGAATGGTCCTGTATTTGGCTCCATCCATCTTCCCATCAATTTTAACCATCTTCCCTGTCCCTGCTGAAGAAAAGCAGGCCCAAACCATGATGCTGCCACCACCATGTTTGACAGTGGGGATGGTGTGTTCAGGGTGATGAGCTGTGTTGCTTTTACACCAAACATATCGTTTTGCATTGTGGCCAAAAAGTTCAATTTTGGTTTCATCTAACCAGAGCACCTTCTTCCACATGTTTGGTGTGTCTGCCAGGTGACTTGTGGCAAACTTTAAACGAGACTTTTTATGGATATCTTTGAGAAATGGCTTTCTTCTTGCCACTCTTCCATAAAGGCCAGATTTGTGCAGTGTACGACTATTTGTTGTCCTATGGACAGACTCTCCCACCTCAGCTGTAGATCTCTGCAGTTCATCCAGAGTGATCATGGGCCTCTTGGCTGCATCTCTGATCAGTCTTCTCCTTGTTTGAGATGAAAGTTTAGAGGGACGGCCGGGTCTTGGTAGATTTGCAGTAGTCTGATACTCCTTCCATTTCAATATGATCGCTTGCACAGTGCTCCTTGGGATGTTTAAAGTTGGGAAATCTTTTTGTATCCAAATCCGGCTTTAAACATCTCCACAACAGTATCACGGACCTGCCTGGTGTGTTCCTTGGTCTTCATGATGCTCTCTGCGCTTTAAACAGAACCCTGAGACTATCACA
Organism: Leptodactylus fallax; assembly: GCA_947044405.1. Taxonomy (NCBI): domain Eukaryota; kingdom Metazoa; phylum Chordata; class Amphibia; order Anura; family Leptodactylidae; genus Leptodactylus; species Leptodactylus fallax. Next base: position 6,458,607 of record CAMRHE010000071.1, on the reverse strand, counting down.
GAGCAGGTGCATTTATACGGAGACTTGATTACACACAGGTGGATTATATTTATCATCATAAGTCATTTAGGACAACATTGGATCATTCAGAGATCCTCACTGAACTTCTGGAGTGAGTTTGCTGCACTGAAAGTAAAGGGGCCGAATAATATTGCACGCCCCACTTTTCAGTTTTTTATTTTTTACAAAAGTTTAAAATAACCAATAAATTTCATTCCGCTTCACAATTGTGTTCCACTTGTTGATTCTACACCAAAAAATTAAAATTTTATATCCTTATGTTTGAAGCTTGAAATGTGGCAAAAGGTTGAAAAGTTCAAGGGAGCCGAATACTTTCGCAAGGCACTGTATATTTTTTGTGATTTCATGATTTTGGTATAATCCTGTATCTATAATTAATTCCCTAATTCTATCTTAAATTAAATATTTCACATAAGGATCTCATCTGCAGCTTTCATTCATGAGAGCCATATGTCTTGTGGTCAATATATACTCATATAGCAGAGCTGGCTGCACAAATGATGCCTTCTGGGGACAGTAGATTTTGTTAGCGATGAATCCAGATCTCAGATCAAAGCCTGGTAGCCTCTCCACCCATCTGATGTGTTCTCCTCCTAGTTGCATTGTGGTCATTTGGTGCTCCATTCCTTTCATGTATATGTATGTGCCTGTCTACAATTTTTTTAGCCAAATAATGACTTCTGGATTGTCTGCTTATGGTGTTGTAATGATCTATGCACATAGACAAAGTTTATGTGTATATATTGCTATTATAGCAGATACCAATGATCTATATAAGAACAGCTCCTATACAAATCAAATGGTGGTTTTAGGACAATATACATATTGTAAAACTTCAGGGCATAGGAGTCAATCACTGTTACAACAGTTATAGACAATAAATAACCTTAAGAACACAGATAAATCTGTTTGTGTATTCACGTCTCAGCATCCCTTCCTAAAGTTTCAGAGATATATTCAGTTGCCTGGGGAAGGACCATATAAAGAATGGAAACATTATACTCCATTGTGCTGGGTAAAGCAATTCTGCATTTTTCAAGACTTTATACTACGTCTTGTTTGTCCACTTTATTGGTGCAGTATGTGACTTTGATGTCAGAAGGATTTTTCATCACTAGAGGGTAATGATTCCTGGAGAAGGATATTGGGGGAATTTTATTATCTCATCTCCGCCAGCTTTCTATCATAGATGGGTGCTAATGTGGCACACATTTGGCACAAGGCTGTTTCTTGCACCAAATGTGTGCCACATCTGTGTCTTGCTCACGATTTTCCGCAAAAGTTGGAGGAGCGAGGCAAAGAGTGGGGGGAGGACACCTCAGCCCAACATATTTATTATTGCGGAAGTTTTCTGGCGTGAGTTATACAGGAAATCTATGCCAGTTCTTGACTGGCATAGATTTCCATTCTGGCACATGGATGAGCACCTGATGCACCTGAAGAGGCAAAGTACGAGTCTTATTAAATCTGCCCCAAAGCATCTAATCTGCAAACAGTCCAAATATTCCAAAACCATGCTGACAACTGATGTCCTATAAAAGATGACCCTAGAATGCATGTATGTGTGATAAGGAATTTGAATCGGAGATCCACATAGACCCGTGTTGACGAATGTATAGCACGCGTGCCTGAGGGGGCACTCAGAGCCCTCTCTGTTGGCACGCGCACCATCGCTCTGATCGCTCACTAACGGGGAATCTGGTACAGGATTCCCCGTTCGTGAGCGATCACTTCTTTCAGCTGTATGTGCATCTTAGTATACACCTTTGATCAAGGTTTATAAACCCACTAGCCACTTCACAGCGACCTCTGTATAGTGGGTCCCTACTCTATTGGGTGCAGTGCTACATGGCGACCACCACCACTTCAGCTCAGCAGCCCCCCTGGTTAAGGCCCCAGGCTCTGGGTCACACCACCCCACAGGCACATCACCACAAGAATGACAGATGACATGCAGAACCGCGTCAGATCTCAAAAAGTTCACCTTACCAAATGGTTTCCGTTAGGGGACTGCGAGCTTGTAGGTGGGTCCCTTATGCAGTCTCGTGCTATCTAAAAACCACATGGGAGGAGTGCTGGTACCAAGGCCAAACAAAAAGATAGGGGGACAGTCTGCATTTGAAGTGGTCTAAAATAGGTCATCTTATGGAGAGGGGGTTACTGTTTGTGGTTTATGAATATAGGGTAATTTTTACATTGTAATAAAGAGAGTCTGTCAGTAGAACCTGCGTATCAACTCCACAGATACATAGGTTAGGGTCATCTGAATAAAGCTATGTTTTCCCCTTTTGGATCGGTGCCTTTGTTGCTATTTTTGTCAAAAGTCAAATGAGCTCTTTGAAGCAACAAAGGTGTTGCCTCTTACCTCTTTGGAGCAACCAGAATACCCTAATAACTAATTTGCATATTGAAAAAAACAGCGATATCTCATCAACATTGATTCACAAGTAGAGGCTCCACTGTACAGACTCCATGACCACAGCTCTGCTATGTACATGGGACCTTCAAAAGATTTGAACGGTTGAATGTGACCACAATGACCAGTCACTGGCCTCAGCAGTTGTCAGTAATGGTCGCCCGTGTTTGCTGCTTCAAATGCAGAATATATCGTGTGATAATGTCAGTCTATATTCTACTGACCATGTCACATTTGGGATGTATAATTTCTCCATCACTGTTCGCTCTATTATCTGATGCCTTCCCGCTCATACAGGTAGCAATTCAGATAATAGCTGGATATTAGGGAATTGTCCTACCTGCACTACATCACATAGATGAAAGATCTCACCTAGGTATATATGAAGTTCAGACCTCCATGATTTTTGTAGAAGACTACACTGGGGAAGTTTTACTTATTTATTACAAGACTACATGGACATCCGATGAAAATAAAACACAGACACACCATGTAAAGGGGGGAAAAGAACATTTTATTTCTACTTAGTAGGGAAGGGGGTTGGGGCTGAGTTGATCGAGAGGAAGGAGAAAACCCTTGTGTAAGGGGGGGAAAATTCCTTCCTGACTCCAAATATGGCAGTCAGAACAAGTCCCAGGATCAAAAGCCAGTACTTAACCTAACAGTGAAAAAAGTGTACTTTGTATATATATTTACTAATATTATCTAATATATAATATTTTAGAAAGCTAAACCTAAGAAAAGATAAAAGTATAAGAAGAGTTAAAAGGTGTTTATTAATTTTTTTTTAATATTTTCTTTTACTAATCTGGTATTAAGCTAAACCTATTTTTTTTTCTTTTTTATATTTTTAGATTTGTTACTTATGTTACTAATTATAATATATATAATGTAAAAGGCAAATTAAAGATCTATTATATTAAACCTGTTTTTTTATTTTATATATATATTTATTTTATTACTTATGTTAAATATATAATGTTATTTCTATTAATATTTAGATAATAAATATAAACTATACTAGATGCATTAAAGATCTATGAATTAAACCTATTTGAAGTTCAGTTGATCCAGAGGAAGGCAAAACCCCCTTCAGGAAAGAGCCATTTATAAGGGGGAAAACTTCCTTCCTGACCTAATAAATGGCAGAACAAGTCCCTGGATCAAAAGCTATTACTTAGTCTATCTGATTTTTTTTTTTTTTATTAATTGTTATTTTAAGTATCTGTGTTAAATTATTATTTATAGTATATTTCTGTATAATTAATAAAACTAATCAGACTAAACCTATTTATAGAATGTGTTGATCCTGAGGAAGGTGAAACCCCCTTGAGTAAATCCCAGGATCAAACGCCAGTACCTAACTTACCCTGTATCTGGTATGGATTTTTTTTTTTTTTATAATTTAATTTATTTTTTATTTTTTTACTCATCTAAATTTTATGAAGCTAAACCTATGTCTCTATATTTGTAAATAATTACTTATAATTTTTAAAGATCTATCATACTAAACCTATTTAAAGCTGAGTTGATCCAGAGGAAGGCAAAAACCTCCTTGAGCAATGAACCCATTGTCCTCAAGGGGAAAAATTCCTTCTTGACCCCAAATATGGCGATCAGAACGAGTCCCAGGATCAAAGCCTATCTACATCTGTTCTTTGTGTTTATGACTACTCTATCTCTCTATATCTATCTATCTATCTATCTATCTATCTATCTATCTATCTATCTATATGTCTGTGTGTATATTTGTATCTATGTGTCTATACTTATATCTATGTGTATGTAATATGTAATGTGTATAACTTACCTGACCTGTGCTGTAGTGGAATACATGCACAGGCCACTCTTGGTTGTATGGAGACTCTTCAGGAGGTAATGATGTTGTTTGCCAGCCAGATATTGAAGGATGCCATGTCAAGGTGTGGGCAACGACTTGGTTGTAAATTTGCAGTATACAGATGGTTCGAGAGGATGTTTTGGCAGCCCAGGTCTTGCAGCAGCAGAGGCATGGGTCAGGAGGCACAGCGGTCTGGGCATTGGCACGGGCTTATCCTGCAAGACATAAAAAGGGGATTGTTAGTTTTATCTATTGTGAATAATGATAAGTGGAAAACTGTAACAAGATGACTTATATCCTGATTATATAGTGTGAATTTCTACAAGGGTCCCTCGTATATCTTATAATTGTCTGGGAGGCATAATTGAGGTTGTATTGTTATCAACCAGATTTATCAATAGCACATATACTGTAACTAGGAGAGGATAACTCAAAGACTTTTTCGATTTTAAAAGAAATGTTTTTTTTGGGTTTTTTTGTATAAATTTTTCCAGGTATGTAAAATTAATTTACAACGTATATGAATAAAATGTTAGCAGTCCTGTGTATATATGTGTGTATGTATAGGTGTATAGATATGTATATATAGGTGTAAGTAGAGGATACTCACCAGATGGTCATGTACTCCTTCACAGTCGAGATCTTTTTATCATCCTAAATGGGAACAGAGACAAAGTATTTGGCAGGAGTAATGAGAACAAAGCACAGGAGGGAGAAGACCGTGCAACAGAAATGATCATCATAACATGTAAGCTGTAATGAATATCATCACTAGAGGAGGATCTTACCGGGTCCAGCTTGGTGACAAATAGTTGAATTCTACCTCGGGGTGAAGGGTTTGGTTTTCTGGCCACGGCAGGTCTTCATTCTCCAGAATGGCCTTAAATGGTATGAAAGGCGGCTGTGCTCTTCTCCTCTCCAGATCCTTCCAGCAAATGATGTTAAAAAATGGATGGTCTCTGATCTTGCTGTTCACATCCAGCCGCCTCTCAAGATTTATCTGTAGCAGGTTCAGGTGTAGATCTTTTAGGTCGGCATCAAGCCAAGATGGAAACTTTGGCTCGTCTCTGGTGATGTTACCGCCATAGTAAAATTCGGAGAATCCTATAGACATCCTGGACATAACTATCCCCAGGCTCCACCAGTCAACTGCTGTTTCAAATTCCTGCCTGAGAAGCACCTCGGGGGCCTGATAACTTGGTGTGCCCGCTGTTCCACGGATCTTAGTGGAGGAGGTGACACCATTGCGGGCAATCCCCAAGTCAATGAGGCGGATGTGTCCATTTCCATCCAACATGATATTTGCTGGCTTTATATCTCTGCAATGAAAGAAGACAGATTACAAAAAAATAAATGATAAATCAGGGAGGCAGTGACATAGAAGACATGACATGTACTATAGCAAAACCAGATATCAATCAGGACTCTAGGAGTACATTATTTTCCCCATTACAAGGGAAGTTTCTGTTTACCTGTAGACGATGTTGTGTCTATGAAGGAACTGGAGTCCACATGCTATCTCTGCTGTATAGAATCTGAGGACAGAGTATAGAGTCAGTGACATGAAATCCTTCTCTAACAATTCCCTAATATCATGTTATTATTAAAGTGTCAGTCACCAGCAGCAGAGAGGAGGTGCTGTGTATGGCCGCCCTACAGTCACTGCATTCTCATATGGTTGTCCTGTCATGTCACCCTATATTTTCCACCCTTCTGTCCACTTTCAGTCTTTTTTCCCCGATCCGTCATTTACTCGCCTTACATTGTCGATGTTCAGTCTGCCGCACATTCTGATTAATTCCTCCAGGCTGCCACCGGACAGATACTCCGTGATGAAATACGCTGCATCCTGAGACTGGTGTGCGGCATAGAGGTGGCAAAGAAATGGGCAGTCTTGGACCTTCAGGAGTATATGCCGCTCTCTCATTAAAACTGCTGCGTTGCGTCCAGTCTTGGTGACAACCCTGACGGCCATGAAGGTATTTCGGCCGGGTAAAGATGCCAGGAACACCTGAAGAAGGAGATGGAAAATTTATTAAAACAGGTCACACAGGCTCTTCATTCCCTGAGACTAGCTTTCCATCGCACTGAATACTCCTTTCTAGCAGACTAGACCTATAGAGACTAGACCTTTTCTTGGCTGAGAGACCGCTATCGATGAGCTGGATGATGCTGTTTCTCATTTCTTGAGAAATCTTCTTCATGGTTGAACCAGTGACCTTGCTTGCTCGCAGCCTTCTCCATTGAAGATTATAATAGCTTGGAAAAGAGCTGAGCAAGCAACACTGGCAAGTAGTTTAACTTACAATGGGATACCCCTCTCTAAAGATGCCGCCAATAGAGATGAGAGAACCGGTTCATAACAAGCTATGTTCATTACTAGACATGGGCGAATTGACTTGTACCGAGCCAGGTTCGACCTGAATATTGCAAATTGTTCAGTTTTTAATGAAACTGAACAATTTGGAATTCGTCTTGGACAAACTAAAATGGCTGCCCCCGGTAAATTATTTTACTCTGGGGTCAAAGAATAATAGCTGGAGGCCCAGGGGAGGTGACAAAAAAAAAAAAATTAGCACTCACCTCCCATTACCTCTTCTGGGCCTCCTCATGGTGTCCACTGCTCTGCACCTTCATCCATGCAGCGTTTGGCACTCTTCTGTGACGTCATGTACCCAGGGATTGGGCCTCAGCGGTGACATGAGCACGCTGACCATCCTGATGTTGCAAGGATGTCCAGAAGAGGTAATGAAAGGTGAGTACAAATGTTTTTTTTATTTTTGTCACCTCCCCTGGGCCTCCACCTATTATACCCCGAGGTCTGAAGAGACCCCAGAATATAATAGTTCCCCTTTCTGTTCTATCCTAACAAGTTTGGACCGAACCAAACCAGGGGTTCACTTCAACTGAACACAGGACAAAACAAATCTTCTGGGGTTTGCCCATCTTTATTCATTACAAGTTTTCCAAACATTCTTGGGGTTCGTACCCACAAATCATTATCATCTTCTGGGGTCTCTTCAGCCCCTAGAGTATAATAACCTGAGACCCATAGGAAGCGGAGGAAAAATAATAATAATAATAATAATAGTCCTTTAATAGTCCCACAGTGGGGAAATTCAGTGTGTTACAGCAGCAAAGATATGATAAGCAGATACAAATACAAATACAACATGTACAGGAATGTTCCAAGGTGAGAGGCATTACATTAATAGCAGACAGACAGATAGGACGTAGCAGGGGGGGGGGGGGGTGGATTTAACAGGCAGAGAGATATTTCAGTTCTCTGTATGTAATGATCTCCGCTTAGGTCGGTGTTGGTTGTACAGCCTAACCGCGGTGGGGAGGAAAGACTTCCGATAGCGCTCCTTCTCACACCTAGGGTGGAGCAGTCGGTCACTGACAGTACTGCCCAGCGCAATCACAGTCTCATGCATGGGATGGGAGTTATTCTCCCGCATGGGCTCACCACGGACAGTATCCTTCTGTCACCCACCACCTGCACTGGGTCCAGTGGGCTCCCCAGGACAGAGCTGGCCCTTCTAATCAGCTTGTCAAGTTTATTTCTGTCCCTGGTTGATATACTGCTCCCCCAGCAGGCCACTCCAAAGAAGATGGCTGATGCCACTACCGAGTTGAAGAAAGTCCTAAGAGTGCCCCCCGGATTCCAAGGCTCTCAGCTTCCTAAGCAGGTAGAGCCTGCTGTGGCCCTTCCTGTACAGGGCCTCCATATGATCTGCCCAGTCCAGCTTATTATTAAGGAGCAGACCCAGGTACTTATAGGTGTTCACAATCTCGATGCCCGTCCCCAGGATGTCCACTGGTTTTGGAGGGCATCTGCCTTTACGGAAGTCCACCACCATCTCCTTGGTCTTCCCCGCGTTAATCTTCAGGTGGTTCTGGTGGCACCAGTCCACAAAACCGGTTCAGTTCTCTGTACTCCTTGTCATCATCGTCTGTGATGGGCCTACTATTGCAGAGTCGTCAGAATACTTCTGTAGGTAGCAGCTGGATGAGTTGCACCTAAAATCAGCAGTGTACAGTGTGAAGAGGAAGGGGCGAGAACCGTCCCTGAGGTGCCCCCGTATTACAGATCACGGTACCTGACACAGTCTTGGGTTCTCACGTATTGAGGTCGATTTGTGAGGTAGTCTAGGATCCAGTCATAAAGAGTCATAATCACCTTCCTTCACCTCTTCTAGGATACCTCTCGGCATCCGGCAATCCTTCCTAGGAAAGATGTCCTGGGTGATGTCAGGAGACTATAAGAAGCTGGAAAATGCCTGCGAATGAACACCGGATTCTACAAGACAGCCCAGGATAAATTAGTTTAGGTGAGTGTGAGTATTTATTTTTGTGCACCTCCACTGGGCCACCGATTGTTATAGTCTGCAATCTGAAGATACCCCAGAATATAACAATAGAACTGGTGGTTCAGACTGAACTATAAAGCTTGCAGGAAAATCTCACAAATCTTCATGAAACGAATATTGCGAGGTTCACTCATTCCTACCTTTCAACCAATCCCCTGCTGCTCTCAAGCTGAAGCTTCCTTGAACCACTGTTGGCCTCAGTGATGACATACGTGTGGCTGCTGCAACCAATAATTTTCTGCAGCGGTGACCTCAGTGACAATTGGCTGCAGCTGTCATGTTTTAACATGAGCAACAGGGGACGATTGCACAGGACAGTAGGGGATTACTGTGTATGAAAGTAAGTATTACTTCTTTTTTATTGTATACAATTGTAAAGAATTTTGTGAGGTTGGAATACCACTTTAAAAATCTAGATTTTTATAGAAATATGTATTTGTGTAAATGTTCATGATCTACATACGATATTTATTTTCTTTAAACAGTAGGGTTTTATCGCACAGCAAAAGTGATATAAAGCACACCCAGCCATGGGATATACTTGTATGAAATTGTGAAGAACACAAGATGCGGAGTCTGCTGTAATTAGTTGCTATGAGCCAGTTCTGCGTGTTGTAACTCAACCTTCAAAGTCTCGAAGAGAGAGGAAGATATTTAACATTTGTCTATCTCATCTCATGCACTGATTCTGCTTTAAACAAACCTATGTCAGGCTAATCTAAACGTCCTGTGACTGCTGCGTCTGTGGTATTCTGGGGGGGGGGGTTTACAAAATCAGTAATATGTTTCAAATAAAGCAGCCCTATTGTTCGCTGATTGTAATGTGTAAAACTGAAATTTTGCCTACGAGAAATTTATACATAAATACGAGTCTGTTTTTGTTTGAAATATCGGTGAATGTGCAGGCATCGCACAGAGGCTGGGAGGTCAGGGGAAAATTTTTTTTTGCCCTCTAAACATTTGTTTTATATTTTGATGAAATTGCACATTTCGCGGGAACACTTGGTGTTGGATTCGATAAAACAAAAGTAAATAAACAGAAAAAAGAGAATTATTCTTACTAAAAACAACTTTTTGTTTGGTACATTTTATATTTACATTCTTATTCATAATGAGGTGTATTTTCCAGATTTGGCAGGAAGAAAACTCTGGAGTGATGCAAAGAGAAGTTTCCTTTACTTTACTTTGGAATATCGGTCAAATGTCTTGTCTGAAAATCTAATTTCCCTGAGTTAAGGGGTGAAAGGCGTTAACCTCTTTAGTCTGCAACCCCCTGTGCGACCTGTAGTGGTCATACACAGAGACCCTGCCCAAGATTGGTTGCCATCTCATTTGGAGCAGGGTTTTTCTCTTTATTGGACATTTTGCTGTAGTTTACATAGGTCTGCTGTGAACTCTCAGTTGTGCAAATGGTGTTTTGCTGTTTCATGCTCTCTTTGTTTGTAGCTACCTCACGTGAGGGCAGAATGAGTGTTGTGCTAAGGAGTTGCACCCCAGGAGGAGATCTGGAAGGATGCCCTGGGGTACAACATTGTGCTAGCTGCAGTGTGACACCAGGATGAAGGCACACTTGATAACAAATTTGGGATTTCACAGTCACAGTCTGTTCTGGCTACTTCAGTACCATATGTCCCCCAAACACAGGACTTTGAGGCCTAGTATGTGAGTACAGTTTGGAGTGTCATCTGTGAGAACAGAATGGATACCTGCTGGTTCATGTGAGTGAGATCTGTTTTGTGTGCCATATCCTTCATGCATCTATCCCTGCTTGTTAAAGGAACATTAAATCCTGAAAACTAAGAAGAAAAAAGATGCATCAACTAGTTCATCTACAGGAGTAACTTCTATGTTGCTGCTATAAACTCTTCCCTCACTCTGAATTCTCTGCTGAATCTGTCTTGGGCTCCCAAAATGGACTGTCAACTCACTGAAGTATGAAAATACAGCTGTCAATAGAAGTCTATAGAGAAGGGAGGAGAAGCTGAGTGAGAAAGAAACAAAGATGCAGATGTGGTGCTGCAGCTATTATAAAGTTTTCTATCTTACTCCAAGTGCTTTGTTCACATCAGTGCTGTTACGTACTTTTCTATAATTGAGTCATGAGAGTTATAAAGCAGAATGTCCTTTTATTTCATGTGCTATGTGTGGGAGACAACATAGCAGCTAGTCACCACCAAAAAGCTCAGGAACACCTGAGAATTAGTGATCAAGTCTGTAGGTGGGAAAAGAAAAAAGCTACAAAATGCAGAAAACAAGTGATACAACGGTCAAAAAATAATGTTATACCTCATGTACACACTCAACAACTTATCCTGAAATATCATCTGAAAGGTTTGGTACACTTTAGGTTATAGTATCTTACATTACTAGCAGAATGACTAAATAAAATAAATCTACACAGTCATGACATAATAGAACTACAAGTCTAAATATGTTTTAATTTCATTATCAGAAAGAGAAGATTGTGATTCTTGTTGGAGATAGCGGCACATCCACCTGTACCACAATGTTTATCCAAGTGTGTCAAGAATTATTGGATCACGGAGTAATTAGAGGATTGACAGGGAAAAAAACACTTGTTAAACAGAAATGGCAAGTAATTGTTTGCAGATGTGCTTTTATATAGGACTGGAGCTTCTTCTTTGCTTTATTTTAATATATTGAAAATATTAAGTGAAAATTGATTATAATTGTACATATCGATTCACTCTACAATAAAAACTGACCCATTTTGCATACAATGTACATTGTACACAAGGTTTATTATGCAGAAGGCTTCTGAGCTCATATGCTTACATTGTGTATAGTGTAGTTCTTAGGCTCTAGTTACAAGAGCATGTTTAGTGCATATGTTGAATGGTTCCATATACTGGAACAGGTATGTCTGGGAAGGGGAATGTCAGTATTTGTTTTAATATATATTGGGGATTTACACTTGCTATGTATGTTTGAAGATTTCACTGACATATAGGCTGGAAATATTGTAAAGTACTGACATTATATGAAGAGGAGCTCACAAAGCCAATATAGAGTATTACCTCAATATTCAATGGCTATCTCTTAAAAAGAACCTTTCACTATATCTGCCAAGTCCAGCTCTTTACATCATTTAATAGGCACCGCTCTACTGATTCTGGCACAGTTGGAATTTTATCTATAACCCCCACCGTTCCCGAGCAATAAGTGCTGCTTTGTTTTGGTGCCTTATTGGTGCTGCTATTAAGATACTGTACTGTCAGGCAGGAGCAGACAAAGGGTGTGAGTCTTGTTGGAGATATGCAATAGCCAGCTTTGTCTCTATATTTGCTGGATTGACTGCAGTTCACATTTATGACACTAGATGTAGCTGCTACTAAATGTTTATCTGTAGACACTCTGTACTTTTGTTGTTTTGATGCTGGTTGATATACACATCCTGTTTTGTGTTAGGGTGTGTGCTGAACTAGATCTGTTATTCACCATGTGAGGTGATCTTCTCTTACTGCACTCATGTTTCACTAAAAGTTTGTTCCTGTTATATACAACTGTCTATCTGGTTTTGACTCTGCCACATCCAGCAATTGCACTCTGCAACAATGCTGAGCTCTGACACTGTGCACCTGTGACTTGAGCTCTAAATCATGCCCTTTTGTCTGCTCCTGCCTGACACCAACCTCTTGACACCATAGAGCCTAACTAGGATATCAGACACCAAAGTAACTGCACTTATTTCTCAGAAATGGTGGGAAAAAAAAATTACAGCTGTATTGGAATCAGTGAAGCAGCATCTTTACCTGGGACCCACACAAATCAGTAGCACGGCTCCCAGTAATTTTTACCACATAGCCTCACTTGCTCATTCAGTTTTAGGTACTGAAGTGTTGAAATAGCTAAAGCGGTTGCTACCCTTTGTATTGCGATTAAATATTACCAGGGGTAATCTACTGCGGTCCTGGGTGTCAGGTGCCCGCAGATCTAACATTGATGACCTATCCTAAGGATTGGCCATCAACATTAGAAAGTGAATAACCCCTTTAATCCCATAAAATGGCACTAGCTTTCTTAGAAAACCAGGCATTGATCTATAGGGAGTTACTTTCCAAAAGGTGGTGCTAGACAAACTTTTCCTGTTTCTATCAAGAAAAACTTATTTGCACATTCTTTTCCAAGAATTCCTAGTAGAGAATGCATGGTCTGCTAAACTCTACACACCACAAGGTGGCCCGCAAAGGAAGTCACCCTAATGAGACACAGTATCCTTTCTGATCCATGTCTATGATCTCTCACCCAGCTAAATTAGTACACTGCTTTGCCAATAACCCCGAAACAACTGTCTGCAGATTAGTCTATGTTCTTTTTCAGGGAGCTTTTCTGGTTTGGCTTTAATCCCAGGCACTGACACCAGTTTTCTCAGATAATCAGACATTAACCAAGAAGGAACTATTTTCGAAAAAGGTGGCGCTACAGCAAATTTCCCTTTCCATCAAGGTAAACTTATTTGCATATTTCTTTCCCAGAATTCCTAATAGAGCACGTATGGTCTGTAAGACTCCACACAGCATAGTGGCCTACAAAGACAGTCCGCCTAAGGAGTAAAGTAAAAGTCGAACATAACCAAGATAGTGAGCATGTTTCCGAGGAGTTATGGTAGTGCCACACACTAAACTAAAAACATCAGGTTTACGTATGTGAGTAGATGGTAGAAGCATAAGAGGGAGTAGAAATTCAGCTTTAAAAAAAAACTAAACTTTTTCATATAGCGAAAGAACATGATGTTAGAGACAGTCACAAACACTTAGGGAAAAGAGAAGAGGACCTAGGAATGAGCCCATAGGGACTCCAAAAGCAACAGAAAGAGAAGTCGTGTAGACAGAGGTAGGAACAATAGACAGAATGATGAAGCATGCCAAGTAGTAGCTGGTGGGCTATAGTGTGAAAACCTTAGCTCTTAATATAGCTTGGATTGGAGCTCCCACAATGCACTACACTGCACTCCTGTGGCAGAAAACCAACGGAAATTAGAATTTAACTCAACAAGGAAAACAGAATTAAAAATTTAGAAATAAATACAATATAGGAAAAATAAAACTATAGTATAGATAATGTAGATGTAGAACTAGAATTATTTTTAGGGGAAAAAATGAGCTTTCCTTTTTAGTACATTCCCCTCTACATGACTTATATGCACTCTATTAGACACTTCTATTGCTGCACAGTAAACAGTCAACATACATTTACGTGACATAAAAGAGAAGGGCTCGATAATGTTATAATTATTATTGCACCCTGGGCATTCCAGCAGCCTGAAGGAAAATACCACCAGAGTAGTAAATTTCCCAGAGAACTAGAATGAGCCCTCACACACATGGTGAAATGATTGGAGCCAGACCTCTTCCCAGCAAACTCCCAACGATTAGGGGATTCTAAACCAATTTCTCTAGTTACAAACCAGTCTCTAGTTGAGGACCACCAGGGCTAGGACTGTGACATGGCAATTTACATATCAAAGGAGGATGGCTAATTGTAGAAATCGACAAAGCAATGAATTTGTACATTGCAATTTCATCATCCATTAACAGAGCCCATGTTTGTTCTTTGTATTTGTGCAGACTCTTGGCTAGATTGACAGTGTCAAGTTTTCTGTACAGTTTCAGGGTGTATTTAGGCTTGGCAAATTGGTTGTAGAAATTTTCTTTACAAATGTCCCATTTACTGGAATGGGCTTGTAGAAATCAATGGAGCCAATTTATCATACCTTGTTCGTCAGTTTTTAGGTGTACAAGGCATTAAAAATCTGTGTCGCACTAGTTTTTGAGCAAAAAAAATTTGCTACTTTTGCACTCTGTTCGCCACCTGTCAAAAAATAGGCAGGGTAGGGAGGACACTTCGGCCCAACAAATTTATCATAACTTATGCCAGAAAACCTGTACGTATGACTGAAACTTACTGGTAAACTCTGCAGACTTTCTGTGAAAAACGCGTTTCCGCTGCGGTCTTTTCCACAGCGTTTATTTGCTGTGGCTCACTATGTGTAAAGCATCACGGTTTTTCCTGCAGTGCTTTGCACAGAAAGTTTGCAGAGGTTTCCTCCGCAGACTTTCTGCTTCCTATAGGGAAACCACCGGTGTTTCTGTAGGTATAATTGACATGCTGCGATTCCCAAAACCGTGACAGTTATGGAAATGGCAGTGTGTCCTCTGTGCGGATTTTTCTTCAGTGTGTGGATGGGATTCACTAGATTGTAAAACGATTGTAAAACGCTGCGTTTTTTCCGCAGCATTTCCACTGCAGCCAAACCGCAGCGTTTACGCTACATGGGGCCACGGCCTAAGACTTTTTTTTAGAGTTTTAAAGATTTTCTCTAACCATCTTAGTGGTGACCATCTACTGTCTTGATCTGTTGTCAATGGATATGACAATGAATGCAGGAACTTTCTATGGTCTGGGAATGTAGAGTTCCTGCCTGGCCACAATAAGGAAATCATGGCTGGGTTTCTGACAAGTCCCGGACCATAGCAAGTTCCTGCATTCATGGACATATCCATTGGCAACTGATCAAGACAAAAGACTAAGATTAACTTTTAATTGTCTATAAATTTAAACATGGTTATATTTACGGGGAACCCGATGCAAAGCGGCGCTTTTAATAAATCGGACCCCAGGCGTGTGCTGCAGAAACAACTCCATTCAGATAAGCAGTTTTCAGTTGCAACAAATCTGAAACTTATGAATATAGTCTTACTATTTCTGTTATCACCGGGGGCTCTGGATTACAACAAACAAGGGTTTATACCTGCAGAGACATCTGATGACCATGTGTGCCAGACTGTCATCTGTAAGTACAGTCTGGTGACCTCACATATGTCATCAGACATTATTATCAGACCACAAGTATGCAGGAGGAATGCCATATCTGCATATATGTGCACCTCCAATGTTGAATTCCCCATTTCAATGTGCAGAACCTTACAAAATTCAATGCAATACCTCCACTTGGAGATTGCGAAGACTCAGAATGCCTTTGTTTCTGTCAATGGATGGACAGGGCTCATTTTTCAAACACCAAGAAGCCACGTAAAGTCAAAATAACTACAAGATGTTTCAAAGCATGGATCAAAGCATGGACATATCAGCAAGCTTTGATGCTCCATGATCTGCATTCTTGATGCTTCAGGACATACAGAAATAGAATTCATGTATATATACATTGTATACATTTCACGTATGTTGTTAATAATGTTCATGCCACTATGGCAAGGACTTTGTAGGGGGCTGGTATATGGGTTAAACATCAGCCACTTTGTTCTTTAGGTTTTGATCTGAGACACTGCACAATGTAAAATAAAATCATCTGTAGTGTTCAAATGAACCTCCTCAGCAGATATCGCTTCCCGGACATGCAATATTCATTATTTTTTACATTTTTAAATGTTTTATAGCTACTTTTATAAAGTAGAAGCTTCAATAGATTTTATGTACAATCTCATATGTATAAAGTCCTCCTGACTGTCAAGATCTGGATGGAGATGCTTATCAGGAAAACTGGATTTTAACATACCTGACCCTTTATGTTGCTGAGAGATAAATCTCTGCCGGAGGTGTCCGTAGCAGTCTCCTTTAAGTCTAACCTACATATGCTTGAATTAATATTGAGATAGACTGAACTATGTTTATAAACTTTGCTATACATATTTGCTACATTTGCTATTTTGTATCTCTTTGTCACTACTTTACTTTAACAATAAAAATTATTGAAACAGAAATAAACATGTATGCTGAACCAATTTGGGCAAGTTGGGGACATAGTTGTCAGTACAATGCTAGTATGGTCAAATTGTATTCTATGTACATAGCCGGCTTAACGGCTCACAGTCGCTTCAACAAACAGACATGGCGCAAATATTTGCATATGGGATACTTTAAGCACTTCACTACACAGAAAGAGGATGATCATTAAGTTTCTGAACCTATATACTAAATTTTATTGTATAGACTTACATCTGCATACATAGGATATTCACAGCCAACATAGTGTGAATAGAACCTGATATCCAACAGTGGAAGCCTCTAATCCAAGGGTTATCTGCATACTAATACAGTGATATCTTGATGTAGGGTGTTGGCAGCAACTTGGCCTTTTGGCAATCTTAATTTAACATTATGAGAAGTCATATTTGGTATTTAGACCCCGGGGCCCTTAAAGTTGTTATGTTGGCTTGTATATCTTAATATATCTTGTAATTTCATGATAATTATGTTGTTTTCTCTACAGCTCTGATAGCTCTATGGACCCATATGGCAAATAAATACCAGTTTACTAAACACAGCAGGCTGGATTTTGATAAATAGGTTCTTCTGATGCTTGATCATATGGTCCCATTAAGGCTAACAAGCTCATTAAGCAATCTAGAACAAGCGCTTGCAGCAGGTCTCTATGTATATGTGTTTTATCAACAGATACGAATTGGTTTCCAAATAGTTTTGATAAACTTAAGATCTCAATTTCCCTTCTGAAATCGTCTGTAATGACTATGTAAATTTCTCCTGACATCCGTAATGAGGGTCTGGTAGGAGTACAAAGTGCGGTGCAGCCCTCTCACTAGTTCAAGGGAATAGTTTGATGTCATGTCACAGTTACTCTACATGGAGACCAATTTTCTCGACAGGATGGTAAACATAGACCTTGTTTGAATCACTGGAGGAAAAAAGCAGATGGAAATACCATGAAAATATTTCTAAAGTGCAAAAGATCATAAAGCTATTTAACCCTTGTAAGAATTTCATTATGGTTATTATATGGGAATATAAAGAACCGATAAGGAAAAATCACAAGTTGCATTATACAGGTAAGCTGTGCAATTCCAATAATTCAGGATCCATAGGGAAAAAAAAACTTAAAGTCTACCTAGCCTTTCAGCAAACTTTGCATAAATCCAGAATACAGTGTGTACACGATCAATAACAATATTTCTGAACATTATATGACTTACTCCCTTACATGCTATATCTGTAGTTTGTATCTCTCTCTTTGCTGATGGGTGAAGACTAGCTACACACAATGGCCCACATTTACTATTACGACACTGGCATAAACACATCTTTGGTTCATCTAGTTGGGGCTATAATGTTCCAACTTGTTACACATGTGGGTGTGGATTCTTAACAAAAAAAAAGGTGTGGCAAAAATGCACCTAAGTTGTGTAGAAAAATTGTGGGCTAAAATAAGCCAACTAAAAGGTGGTACAAATGTAGGCTAGGTGGGCTAAAGATATGCCAAATTTAACATCCAGCATCATCCACTGTGTTAAATCTAGCCTATTTTCAGACCGCCTGTCTAAATTTACACCGTTTAACTATTAGTCCAGCCTGGGTCAGTGATTACATGTGAATATGCTCTATAACTGTCCCTCTCTCACTCAAAAACAGCCCAAGGACCATGCAGGGCATATACAGAGAAGTACTGAACTGTACTGATTTGAGTACAGAGCTTTGGTTGTGATAGAAAGCTACAATTTTGTTCCAGCATCTGTCTAAGCCTGTGTTTTCGCCTGCTCACTCCTTCCCCCTCCCCTGTGTAATTTCATGTGACCTGCAGTTCATCTTGAGATGGTACATAGTCATTTTAGTAGAGAGATGGGGAGCAGAGAAACAGGTTGATAAGTGGAGTAAGAGGCATTTCTCTCTGACAAGATATACTACAAAGTTTCTCATAATTGCCTAAATGATTATGCATTTAAGCAAAGTTTGCTAAAAAGTTAGTGACTATGGGGTTTCCCGTACTCGAAACTTATCACCTATCTAGGATAGGTAGTAAGTGACTTATCAATGGGGTCTGATAAATCACAAAAACAGAGGGTCTCCCTATGTATGGATGGAGAGCTGCTCAAGCATTCACATTGCAACCCCATTCAAAGTCAATGGGGCTGTTGAAAATTCCAGAGAAACGACATCGATAATCTGTGTCTGATAGTTCAGTCATTAACATCATTTACCTAGAAAACCCCTTTAATCATTGAATTTTGTCTTTATTTAGTGCCATTTTACTCAAATTTAGTGTATTCTCTGACCAGTTTCAGTGAGAATTGAGAACCAATAGCATCATACACCGTTGAAATAAAAAAAGAAAATGCTTATGAGAAAATCTGCACTCCACACAAACTCTAAGCCTAGGAAAAGTGCCAGAATTTTAGTTTGTGTGAAAGGTAATGGCAGAGATGAATGTTGTGGCAACATATAGTATGTCAATATATTACACTAGATTCCTTTAAACACTGCTTCATATAATGCCATGTTTAATTATTAAGGGCCTTTGAACTGTCAATTCAGGCGGTGTAAATGACTGCAACTCCAATACAGTACAGAGGAGTATAAATCATGGATAGGAAATAATACAATAACTTGTCAATATATTCGTAAAACATCCTAGGTATAATGGTGCAGTGAATTACACTCACCCAGAAGGAGTTTTTGGAATTGAATGAACCTTTCTATGTGTGAATGTAATGACGATATACTGTATGTAAGTCATTACAATATTAGAACAAAAGGATCATTTTATTGGGGTAAACTGTACAAGGAGGCTCTAGTACCCTGTTGGGCCTCCCCTAGCCTTGATACAAGATGAGATATGGTTGGGCGAGGAGGCACACAGGTTCTTTATGGTATCCTGTGGCAAATTTGCCCAAATATGTCGCAGATAAGTCTCTAGATCATGCACACTCATAGTTTCCAGAAACTGATGTCCCAGTTGATCCCATCAATATGGCGACTTGGCAGGTCAAGCAAGTGTTGCAACCTGGTACAGACATTCCTGGGAAATCCTTGTTATGTGTAAGTGAGCATTATCCTGCTGAATAATTTCAGTTGGAAGCCCTGCCATGAAGTGCAACACATGTGAGGGTAGATGTCCTGCACATATCTCTGAGCTGGTAGTGTCCCTTGTATAACTTCTAGAAGTAACCAACTGTGGTATATAATGGTTCCCCAGATCATCACACCTGCAGCTGGGGGAGTGTGTCGCCCCAAAGCAAAGACTTGATTGAAGCGCCCATCACAAGGCCTCCATACTTAAACCTTTAAATACTTAAGTTCACAAACAGAATCTGGATTTGTTGCTAAAGATGATACAGCTCCAGGTTTTTTGCTTTCACCACTGCTGCAAATGAAGGCAGGACATGTAGTGGGTACAGTGGGGCAGATTTATTATGCCTTGTAAACCAGTTTTAGATCTCATCATCTATGAGGCGCAACCTCCACTGGTTCCGAGGCTATAAAGACTGGTGTTAATCTGCCAGTTGCCATGTCCCTTTTACTATGCACCTAGAAATAGTACAGACAAAGACAGGGATGTTTAATGAAGGTGACAGCTGTGTCTGGATGGTGGAAAAGGAAACTATTGGAGTTGCTGTCCATTGCCTGTTTGCCATGAGTTTGTGCCCTCATGTAACCACTGCTCCCAAAACCTCCCAACAGCTAGATCAGAATGGCTTAGATGGCAAGCAATGTGTCAATTGCTATCCTGCTTCTCTCAATCCAATCACGCGTCCCCCTCTCAAAGTCTGTCAACTGGGCAAAATGTCTTAGAGTCATAGAGGCATGTCTAGCCAAGCTTAGACTGGCCCACAAGTGAACAGGTGGATCCCCCAGTGTGCCCCTGAAGTTCGCACTGGCATGCCACAATACATTCATTGCACTTTATACAGATACTCATACAGCTTCTCAAACAGGTTTTGCGTCAGTATAATATACTGGGTAGAATAATTAATAAACCACTTACAGTGGGTACGGAAAGTATTCAGACCCCTTTAAATTTTTCACTCTTTGTTTCATTGCAGCCATTTGCTAAAAGCAAAAAAGTTCATTTTATTTCTCATTTATGTACACTCAGCACCCCATCTTGACAGAAAAAAAAAACAGAAATGTAGATATTTTTGCAAATTTATTAAAAAAGAAAAACTGAAATATCACATGGTCATAAGTATTCAGACCCTTTGCTCTGTATTGAGTAGAAGCCCCTTCCTTTTGAGCTAGTACAGCCATGAGTCTTCTTGAGAATGATGCAACAAGTTATTCACATCTGGATTTGGGGATCCTCTGCCATTCTCTCCTTGCAGATCCTCTCCAGCTCCGTCAGGTTGGATGGTGAACGTTGGTGGACAGCCATTTTCAGGTCTCTCCAGAGATGCTCAATTGGGTTGAGGTCAGGGCTCTGGCTGGGCCAGTCAAGAATGGTCACAGAGTTGTTCCGAAGCCACTCCTTTCTTATTTTAGCTGTGTGCTTAGGGTCATTGTCTTGTTGGAAGGTGAACCTTCAGCCCAGTCTGAGGTCCAGAGCACTCTGGAAGAGGTTTTCTTCCAGGATATCTCTGTACTTGGCCGCATTCATCTTTCCTTCAATTGCAACCAGTCGTCCTGTCCCTGCAGCTGAAAAACACCCCCATAGCATGATGCTGCCTCCACCATGTTTCACTGTTGGGATTGTATTGGGCAGGTGATGAGCAGTGCCTGGTTTTCTCCACACATACCGCTTAGAATTAGACCAGAGAATCTTAATTCTCATAGTTTGGGAGTCCTTCATGTGTTTTTTGGCAAACTCAATGCAGGCTTTCATATGTCTTGCACTGAGGAGAGGCTTCCTTCGGGCCATTCTGCCATAAAGCCCCGACTGGTGGAGGGCTACAGTGAAAGTTGACTTTGTGGAACTTTCTCCCATCTCCCTACTGCATCTCTGGAGCTCAGCCACAGTGATCTTTGGGTTCTTCTTTACTTCTCTCACCAAGCCCACGATTGCTCAGTTTGGCTGGATGGCCAGGTCTAGGAAGAGTTCTGGTTGTCCCGAACTTCTTCCATTTAAAGATTATGGAGGCCACTGTGCTCTTAGGAACCTTGAGTGCTGCGGAAATTCTTTTGTAACCTTGGCCAGATCTGTGCCTTGCCACAATTCTGTCTCTGAGCTCCTTTGGCAGTTCCTTTGACCTCATGATTCTCATTTGCTCTGACATGCCCTGTGAGCTGTGAGGTCTTATATAGACAGGTGTGTGCCTTTCCTGATCAAGTCCAATCAGTTTAATTAAACACAGCTGAACTCCAATGAAGGAGTAGAACCATCTCAAGGAGGATCTGAAGGAAATGGACAGCATGTGAGTTAAATATAAGTGTCACAGCAAAGGATCTGAATAGTTATGACCATATGAAATTACAGTTTTTCTTTTTTAATAAATTTGCAAAAATATCTACATTTCTGTTTTTTTTTTCTGTTAAGATGGGGTGCTGAGTGTACATTAATGAGAAATAAAATGAACTTTTTTGCTTTTAGCAAATGGCTGCAATGAAACAAAGAGTGAAAAATTTAAAGGGGTCTGAATATTTTCCATACCCACTGTAGTTTTATATACTGTAAAAACACTGTAGAAGACAATTAGGTGCAGAGTCAGGCCAAAACTGCAGTGGCCCAATCAACAATCACCTTGCAGCTGTGTGGGAAAATATCCCTCGTTCATAAATGGGCCCTAGTTCTAGGCATGGGCCAGAGAGCAGTCTACAGACAGAAACAATTAGAGGCCTAGGCAGCAAAGCTACTTCTGAAAAAAAAATTATGTTGATGACATTTTAGGAATTTGCATATGTGTGTCAGGTAATATTTGTATGTAGCTGTGTATTGGGCCCCAGAATAAAGTTTACTGGTTGGCCCTAGGCAACCAAGTTTGTTACTGTGTCTAGCAGTCAATCATCTCTCACCAAGAGGTACTCTACCCAGAAGTAGTCTCTGAGAACCTTTTGAGGGGAAGCACTTTTACACCCTCATATGGCAAGTCCCAATGTCTAATCAAACCACATGTGTAACCATTTATATATCCGCCAAGACATAACTGAGTCCAAGTGTTTTCAGCAATCCAACATTTCTAGTCCAGTGCACTCTACAAGTAGTTATCAGGAATTTGAACACTTATGTATTATACATTTTAAGTTTGGATTCATATATGTTACATTATAACATTTATTTAGTGATACAAAAGAAGTGATATTTCACACTTTAATATTAGAGCATTACCATATTGATGGCTAAATATAAGCTACATTGATCATTTTTACGTAATTTCATGTAATAGTTGATCTTTCTTAGGAACCAATTTCAGGTTTCCAAACATCTGAATGTTTTTTTTAGTCATTGAAAGACCATCTTAACAACAGTAATAAGAACTCCTATAGGAGTCATCCATAACTGGATACATTGTCCATATAGATTTTGCTTTTATGTTATAATATAACATAAGACAGATACATTGGAAATATTTGATGAAATGAAACATCTTTTTACACTTTTGAGGATGGAGACAATTCCTTATCATAGAAATGACTGCACTCGTCTGTGAAGAAATTCAGATCATTTTTCTGATCATTCTTTCTAGCGATAGAGGAGTTAGTCTGTAACACTAATGGCCTCGATCCCATCAGAGGTTTAACTATGTTTAAGTTGCCCTCTAACCTGACCCTGCCCTAAACAATAGCTTTTTGGGTGCGCTAAATGGCTACATCTTGCCATTGCTGCCAAATTAATGAGCCCATGTCATAGTTAGTTTACAGTTCACTCTCAGAGCGATCAAGTGGAAAATGAGTCTGAGATTGTGGAGAAACCTGCACACATGTTCAAAGATTATTCTTTCCATACTCTAAGTCTCTAATCTTCCAGCACTAAGCCCACTACGCCCATCAAAATGTCAGTCTTATAGACCTTGAGTTTGTTTAATGAAAGGTTGATCAAGAATTGCAACGTGTAATGCACTGTAAACCACATTGGCATCTTGTGTTCTTGAAAAATTCATTTAAGGCTACAGTCCCATATGTCAGGTTTACTGCAGCATGTCTGCCACAGACACAGGTGCAATTCCTGACTGGCCCCAGCTGGCCTAAAGCTATGCTTCCTTTCAGCTCTGCCCAAACTTACCACTAGTAATCTCTTACCTATCCCTACTAGCCTAATCCAGTTGGACATTACTGCATCCATGTTGGCCCAGTACTCCGTGGTTCAGTGGATTATCAAAAGTCTTATTAGTCTTTTGGTTTTCCATTTATCAGTGTCTGTACACAGAAGGCTGTCAATCATTGTGTGTATGGAAAAGGCTGTCAATCAGCCTATGTGGGCGGGGTAATCAGGACTCTCACTGTCTCTTCTAGGAGTCCTGTCAGAAAAAAGAGGAGAGATGGCCTCCGACGCTGTGGTGTCGACACCAACAAGGAAATCAGAAATCCTGTTCCAAAACCTATATACCTATCATATCCTACTCTCAGAGAGGTCAGAAGAAATCACCTGCCAGGTTTGCTTTAAAGAGGATCCATCACCAGGTCTGAAAAGTCCAGTGACATACATCATCTGATGTCTGTTGTGCTGTTACTCTGAGCATTTTGGTGTTTCGTTTATCCAAATCCGTTCAATCATATAGTCAAGTGGGCGGTAACGCTTCATAACAAACAGCACACAGTGACCCCCACACCATGTCCTCTTTAAGAGGAGATAAAGTTATGCAATACTATGTTAAGCTGTATTTAAGGGCCTAATGTACAATTTCAGTCTATTTGTTGAATCCCAGGATCACATGCAATAATACATTTTTATGTGATGTCATTCACTGGAACACCTTTTAAGATTCTGGCGGCCATGTGGCTTTTACATTTTCTTTTGTCATATTCGTCATACATGGAAGCAAGTATGTAAAACTGTAAAATACCACCATAACTTATTTTATTTCATGCGTAGTGCAAATATTCAGCTGTTATTTCAGCTTGCAAAGGCAGCTTGTAGCATCCAGTGAGTGATAATAGTGATGAAAGAGTTTGACATTTCCAGCCGTTGATGGACACGGGGGTTCTTTACAGTAATGGGAATTCATGTTGTGTAAATTCAGTCTGGGGATGAGTGATTTCAAAGTCCTGGGATCACTTGTGCCCAGGCTATATCAATTATGTCTAGCCTTGGGTTTCCAGATGTTCTTCAGCTTCAATGGAAAACTCAATGAAGATGAGAGTGGTTGTCCTGAAATATTTCACAAGCCATTTTGAGCTATTCCCATGAGCATGTCAGACAATTGGTTCTCTACATACTGTACAATGCCCATTGCAAACGCTACACTTTACCAGGATTCAAAGTATCAGAGAAAGTTCAGTGTAGGTGTTTCTATATTCAACTTTGATGCTTGCAGAACTGTGAATGCAACAAAACCCAGTATATCAAGGCCAATAATACCACTAAATAAGGGACAAACAATACCAACAGACAGTAACCACATATTACCTCCACATAGTGATTAAATATTACCATTATACTGGCACTAAACAGAGATGGGTGAACCTCCCAAGCTTTGTTTAGTTTCAGGTTCGGGTGGCACAGGTCCTTGATTCAGTTAGGTCAAATAAGTTCGGATAGAACCAGGAGTGAGAAATTATTATATTTATTATTATATATTATAAATTATTATTATCTGAAGAGACCTCAGAGTACAATAATTTATGAGATGAATCCCCAATTGTTCTTTTTTGATAAAAAAATAACAATTTGGGATATTTGGGTCCAATCGGGCTTGTGACAAAGCGGTTCTCCTATCTTTAGTACTAAATAATACCACTATGTCGCATATTTAGAGATGGGTGAATTTGTTTCACTTTGTGTTCGGTAGTTCGGCCCAAAGATTAGTTTCGGGTCGGATAAATTCTGTGTGAACCAGAGCTTAAATTAGTTTAAAATATAGTGTATGACACTGCCAGGGCTCCTATGAACCGATCTATCCAGTTTCTATCTCCCTAAAGTAAACACAGCCGAAATATGTCAAAGTTACAGTGACATGTACTGTATGTCTATGGAAAAACGGATGGTAAGCAGTGGATACAAACCCAGAGTTTAGCCACACACTGACACTCGCTTTTACACGTTTACATTTAATATACTCCAAAAATTACCCTTTTTTCGGGGGGAAAGGTTCTTGGTTTTTTATACTCACATAGCAGTTATATTGCTAAAAGCAATGACTTTATGCAAAAATTAGCTTGTAAGGGCAACAGGCTTGTTGTTATTTGGGAGAAATATTTGTGGCTGTGAGTCTAGTTGAAAAAGGATGACAAAGAAGTGGCTTTCCGAAAAAAAAAAAAAAAATTCAAAAATTATCCCTCCATGAGAGCAGATGTGGAATCAAAATGGCATCGGTATTGAATAATATGATGGACCAGCCTACTGAGGCAGTGTGATACCGGAAACAACATGAGTAGCAGTGGTTAACTGTACAGTGTCTGTGGAGCTCTGTGCAAACTGCAGCAGTCACAGGCTCACAGCACAGTGCAGAAATTCTCCCTCCCTCCACACCTATGATTTCTCTGCCTAAATGTTTCAAATTACTCTAACTTCATTCTACTTGTCCTCATGCTATTATTCTGTAGATCTATTGCACTGTTGCTGTTGTTTTCAGGTAGCAAATGGAGCTATTGCTTTGGATTATGCAGTGATGATGACAGCACAATTTTCTCTCAGCTTGCACACATCCTAAAATGGCACTGTCTTCCCCAGTTAAAATCATATATTGTGACATCAACACTGTAAGGTGTCCAGCTACCACTCATTATTGGCTGAGAGGCTGTCAGGTGATGTTAGGGGATGCCAGAACCACAGCCAACATCAAAGACAAATGTCTCCTCTGTATTTTCATGGTACAATGCAGGTCATGCAACCATTTTCATTAACCTTAAAGGACCTATCTGTACAAGAGGGCACTAGTGATATAGTTCTCCACAACATAAGGGTTGACTACTGGTGGTGCAGGGGTCTCACACACAGATCAGGAAAGTCCCACTGCCACCACTCCACTCCCAAGCCTGAGCATTCTGGCTGCTTCCAGTCACCAAGGGGAGCAGTGGAACACTGCTGCAATGGCAAGTGCCCTGACAGAGACATGCCTTTGACAGGAGTGACGTAGATCTGTGTGTGAGAGCCCATCCACCACTGGCACTTGCCAACTCTAATGGTTTGGGTGTAAGGGGGTCTGGTGAGTCACCATGACACAGGAACAGAGAAAAAGAGCATAACTAATGGTCCCAAAGTAGTAGAGGTATAATGCACACAATGGTGTCTGCGGGATGTGTAGGGATAATGCTGATGCACTTGTATTTGTGATTCATTGAAACTGTGTTTTATTCTTTCTCCTGAGTTATTTCCAGTGGTCCTAGAGGATTTATGGAACAATTCTGCTTATATTTGTACATGGCAGGAATAGTACAGCCTATTGCCAGAGTTCAAGGGCAGAAAAAAAAACCCATAATTTAAAGTGTTTGCAGTTTTCCCAGCTAAGAAATATTATGGTAAGAAATATTATTTTGTAAAAATATTATATGAATTTATGTGTTGTAGTTATCTTTGGCATTGCACAGATTTTAAACGCATTATCAGCATATGCTTATGTTTTCAGATATATTACTTGCTGCTTCTTTTATTGTTGATAGATTGATGGATGGACACATTTTTCTTCATAACTCTGAAGTTAATTCAATACAAAGAAAAAGACTAAGTTCACATTTAGCAGTTTTGCTGTATTTGTTAAATAACATAAAAGTGGCGTATACAGTCCACTGCCTCCTAATTCCATACAATTCTGCAAAGTAATTAAAACTTAACTAAACCTTTGAACAACTTTTGATTTTCTGGCAGTATTTGTGTCATTGCTAAATTTTGTAATATACTTTGCTATTAACTTTGGCTCCTTTCTGTGAAATCTTGCATTTTTATATTCTTGCCCTTGTTTCCCTATTGAGAACTGTATCCTACTTGTCACTGTGTATGGTGCACGGGCTAGTAAGTGTAATGAAGAGAGTATCACTTTATATTGTTATATCTCGGGCATTATGAAGGTAGAAACTTTCTTCTGGTGTCGTATGAAAGAGGAGATTCTCATGACACTAAGGTTGACGATATCATCATCAGTTAAAAACTCAATCTGGATTGGGCAGCTGCATAACAATATCCCAATCCTGACTGTGTTTTTAACCAGTAATATCTCTGGAAATAATACAGGAAGAAGGAAAAAACAAAATGCAGGATTTCGGAGAAAGGAGTCAAAATTTGTTAATAATGTATATTACAAAATCATACATTTGCTGCCAGAAAATCAAGAGTTGTTCCAAAGTTTAGTGTAATGTGATTGCTAGTTAAGCAATTCCCAAGTGATGGGATTGATGTTTAAGAAATTCCAAAATACACTGCAGGAAACTGGCAGATCAAAGAGGGCAAGCTAAACAAGCTACCTATAACCTAACACCATTCTGGTGGGTAGAGTCTAAGACACCTCTGAGGTTTTCACCAAAGCCTACCGCAAGGCATGATGGACTTTGCAAATCAGGTTACCCACTAAATCTAATATCAGAAAATAGGTGCACTTGTGAATTATAGACCAAACCAGTAAACTTCCAGCAGACAGAGTGTAACATACAAGCCAAATCAAAACCAGGATAGCACAGGAGTATCCAAATCGATAGAAGAATAACAGTGTCCAAGCCAGGGTCAAGTCCAAGAGTTCATGGATAAAGCCAAATCAATGAGAAATCAAGTAACCAGGGACGCAGCAGATAAACAAGTAAGTTCTGAGACCACAACCTAACTACAATCAATTGCAGGCACCTGAGTAATCTCAATGCAGTGTTTAAATACCCCGCCTCAGCTCAGGATTGGACAATGAAGAAGTACTCTAGTTGGCTCAGGTCTACATACCCAGCCAGAGCTTGACTTATAGGCATATCAACCTTAAAGCAATGGCTGTGAGCAGTGCTGCACTGAAAAGTATGAAGGACACTAGAGTGATCACTCTATTGTGATATCTAACCTTTAGCTACAATTTAAGTGGTGGGCTACAATAAAAATGTCGGACTCAGCTTTCCTGGTCTCTCTTAGGTTTTCTGGTCCCTGCTATAGCAATTGTCTGCCTGATCTGAGGTTGCCCCTATGGTTAACCTTTGGATTGTGATGAGGAACAGAACCATTTCGGCTGGTGGTGCTGATATAGGGTAAATTTATGACATTATATGATACCTAAGAGATGCCAGATTATTTGACAACAAAATAAACAATAAGGAAGAAAAAATGTTTATTTCTTAATTTTCAAATTAAAATTATAGAAATAATAGCATATAGTAATAACTTCAGAATAAGTAAACTTAAAGGGAGTCTACCACCGCCACTAAAATCCCTTCTAAAGCACTAATAGGCTGTTGTAGGGGCAGTTAGCATAGTGAATATACCTTTTTGTGATAAAGTACAGTCTTGCTGCTGAGAAAATCAACTTTCAATCTGTATACAAATGAGCTGTTTGGTGCACCTGGGGCGGGGCCACACCTCCCACAGCACCAGTTTACTTATGGGGTCTTCCATGGCAGTTCTACAGAAATTGCCATAAATTATAGCACAAATGTATACTAACTCACAGCCGACATAGATTTTGTGGTGCATGGATTTCCAAAGATGTGCCAAATTTATCTGTCAGGTTAACAGTCATTTAATACTTGACCTAGGCACTTATGTGCCAATCATGTCCCAAAAAAGGGAAGTGGATAACAAAGTGTCCATGTTACAAAAACAGACGGTTTCTTGACGCAAAACAGGGTGCAGCCCACCCATAAGGGAATGTGTCCTGTCCATATGGTTCATGTCCTGTACATGCCCTGTATGCTGTTCTTCCGGTCTTCACTGACCAAATGTTGGCAAGTACAGCATAACACTATATTAATTTCGGTGAAACAAAAAAATCTGGACAGTTTTATATTTTTTTTAGCATTAATGCTCTTTTTATTTACCGTTACTGGAATTGTCCATTTCGCCACAGCTGGAATTAACAATTATAATGCCATACCTCAGGACGCTGCATACTTTCCAGGGGAACATCACCCACTCACAATTCACTCTTCATCACCTTTCTAGATGAATTTTGCAGTTTAAAGCACAATAGAGCAGGAAATCTATTTTTCACAAATCCAGATGTACAAAGCTTAAAAAGTTTGTGGAAATAATGATTCCCTTCTATAAATCAATAACTCTAAGGATCATAAGCTCTGAGCTTCTAAATCGAAATTTATTGCAGCTCTTTTCTGCTAGAGTTTGCAGAGAACCTGCTCCAAGTTCAGATGTAGAGTTAGGTCCACACCTAATTGATAAATAGGTCTAATGTGGAGGGTGTATCAAAGCGGGTCCGTCAAAAAGATATCGTACTCTATGCGTTTGCATACAGAACATTACAGTTGGTCTAAAAAATTTAAATACCCCGGCAGATTTTTAGTTTTTTTGGCCTTTTTTTCAGAGAATATGAATGATAACACATAAACTTTTTCTCCACTCATGGTTAGTGGTTGGTTGAAGCCATTTATTGTCAAACTTCTGTGATTTCTCTATTTAAATCATAATGACAACCAAAAACATCAAAATGACCCTGTTCAAAAGTTCACATACCCTGGTGATTTTGGCCTGATAACTTGCCCAGAAGTTGACACAAAGGGGTTTGAATGGCTACTAAAGGTAACATCCTCACCTGTGACCTGTTTGCTTGTAATCAGTGTGTGCGCATAAGAGCTGAGTGAGTTTCTGGGATCCAGACAGACTGTTGCATCTTTCCTCCAGCCACTGAGGTTTCTGGATTGTGAGTCATGGGGAAAGCAAAAGAATTGTCCACGGATCTATGGGAAAAGGTAGTTGAACTGTGTAAAACAGGAAAGGGATACAAAAAGATATCCAAGGAATTTATAATGCCAGTCAGCAGTGTTTAAACTGTGATTAACAAGTGGAAACTCAGGGGCTCTGTAAAAACCAAACCACAGCCAGGTAGACCAACCAAAATTTCCACCACAACTGCCCAGAAAATTGTTCAGGACGCAAAGAAAAACCCACACATAACATTACCTGTAATACAGGACTCTCTGAAAACTATTGGTGTGGCTGTTTCAAGATGCACAATAAGGAGGCACTTGAAGAAAAATGGGCTGCATGGTCAAGTTGCCAGAAGAAAGCCATTACTGCGCAAATGCCACAAAGAATTTCACCTTCAATATGCCAAACAGCACAGAAACAAGACTTAAAACTTCTGGAACAAGGTAATTTGGAGTGATGAGACAAAAATCGAACTTTTTGGCCACAACGATAAATGTTACATTTGGAGAGGTGTCAATAAGGCCTATGATGAAAAGAACACCATTCCTACTAAAGCACGGAGGTGGATCACTGATGATGTGGGGATGTGTGAGCTTCAAAGGCACAGGAAACATGAATGCAGTACGTTATCAGTAAATACCGGAGGCAAATTTGCACTCATCAGCCAGGAAGCTGCGCATGGGACGTACTTGGACGTTCCAACATGACAACAATCCAAAACACAAGGCCAAGTTGACCTGTAATTGGCTACAGCAGAAGAAAGTGAAGGTTCTGGAGTGGCCATCTCAGTCTCCTGACCTCAATATCATTGAGCCACTCTGGGGAGATCTCAAGCGCACAGTACATGCAAGACAGCCCAGGAATTTACAGGAACTGGAGACTTTTTGCCAAGAAGAATGGGCAGTTTTGCCATCTGAGAAAATAAAGAGCCTCATCCACAACTACCACAAAAGACTTCAAGCTGTCATTGATGTTAGAGGGGGCAATACACGGTATTAAGAACTGGGGTATGTGAACTTTTGAACAGGGTCATTTTGATGTTTTTGGTTGTCATTATGATTTAAAAAGAGAAAATACAGAAGATTGACAATAAATGGCTTCAACCAACCACTAACCATGAGTGGAGAAAAAGGTTTTGTGTTATCATTCATATTCTCTGAAAAAAGGCCAAAAATACAAAAAATCAGTCGGGGCATGTAAACTTTTTAGCACAACTGTATATATGCTCATCTATCCTACAATGTCTGCAGCAAGGCTGACACTATTCACACTGCTTGTCTAGAGGAAGTCGTTCACATGTCTCTTGCTGATCACACAAGAAAATGTTATGCTCTTTTGACACAATCTTTGTCAGGTCACTGATATTTATGGGCCATGTAACTGCGGTGGTGCCTCATATGCCCCTAGCTCTATCACTGCAGTAATATATTGTTTCCCTCTTCTGTTCTGATGTTCTTAAGCCATGTTTTCCCAAGTGTAGTCATCTATATTATGGCAAGAAACAGTTGGAGGCTCGGGGGAATTCTTGCATAAGCTTTTTCTATACGTTGAGTACAGCAGAGTGGAGGAAATATCTTAACCACTTCCTTACCGCCCATAGACTATATACGTCCAATGGGTGGTTGTCTAGTTCTGTAAGGACGTACCGGTACGTCCAAGCAGAACTCAGTAAGTGCACGAAATCGTGCAGCTATTGAAACTCGGAGCCGGCTGTAACTTCAGAGAGAAAACAGGGAAGGTTTATTACCTTCCCTGACTTCCCGATCGCTGTATATACATCCATCTTGCGGCTCCCCTCTGACCTGGCGGTCATGTGATCTGTCGGGATCAGAGTGTGTTAGAGCTGCTGGGTCCTACAGGACCCAGATCAGCTCTATAATATTGTTGAAATAACATGCAGGAGGCTGTATTCTTCCTGCAACTGGGGCTAAATGTACCAGCCCCAGTTACAGGGGAAATCACCCTCCCCCACAAAAAAAAAAAAGTATTCAGATGTCCCCAAAGGTCTATTATGACCTTATGGGGACATAATGTAAAAAAAAAAAAAAAAATTATAGAAAAGTAAAAAAAAAAAAAAATGTAAATAAAATAATAAAATAAAATAAATAAAATAATACGCCAATAAAATCTACTTATTACAGGTTATAGCCCCACCTCCGACGACACCATAAAAAGTAAAAATTACCATAATGGAGTGAAAAAACTATTTTATAAAGTTTTTTTACTTTGTTATTAAATTACAAAAAAAAAGGTTTTTATATTTTCCCAGATATAAAAAAAAAAAACATGAAAACACATGCAAAAATGAAAACAACATAAAAATAAAGCCCTATGTGTCACAGAAAAAAGACGCAGAAATTACTTGAATAACGCAAATAATAAAAATGTTACAGCCCTCAAAACCGCACATACAAAAAAAACCGAAAATGTGTCAGGACCTGAACCAGAAATTGGCCTGGTACTGAAGTGGTTAAAATACTTAACATTATAAGTTTATTGGTCTTTTAGGCTAAGGCCCAATGTAGCAAACCTCAGCCAAAAAACTTTGAAGAAAAGACCACGGTGGAAATGTATTGCGTTTTTTTTTCCACAGCATTTTTCTCAGAAATTCTGCAGAGTTTTCCTCTGCAGACTTTCTGCCCCTATTATACCTATATGGAAAAAGCTAGCCTTTCCGTAGGTATAACGCAAGTGACCCTTAGTTTACAGCTGAAATGTGTATTAACATGTGCTGCATTACTGCAATGAAAAAAGCATGCAGTTCTTATTTAACAAAGCAAAGTGTAAACCTAGCCCAAGGG
This sequence comes from Leptodactylus fallax, assembly GCA_947044405.1. Taxonomy (NCBI): domain Eukaryota; kingdom Metazoa; phylum Chordata; class Amphibia; order Anura; family Leptodactylidae; genus Leptodactylus; species Leptodactylus fallax. The sequence continues at coordinate 6,425,513 of CAMRHE010000071.1, read as the reverse complement.
TTTTAGTAACAACTACTGAGAAGTGGGTTTATCGTTACAATTTGTGAAGCTTTTAGATCCCCTTGCACATGGAGTAATCCTTCTGGTCGGTAAATCGGCCGAATGTCCTGGAAATAACAGGCGATCAGGACTCCTTGCACCATAGTTATCTATAGTACGGACAGTGAAGATGTTGATCCCAGTAGCATAGATCACTATTGGGTCCCAGTCTCCTGCCTGGGTTTGGGTTGTGGAGTCGGTCAATGTACAGACTGGATTTTCCAGTCCAGATTGCCCCATTTGAATGGGGCTTTAAAGAGTTTGCCGAGGACTAGATAAAATGAACTACTTTTTCCAGAAACAATACTTGTGTCTCTTTTTGCAGCTTAGCTTTAGGCCTTGTTCACACATCCTTGTAAGTTCATGGACAGCACAAACTCACAGACATTTATTGATGTGATGGATTTGTGAAAAAAGAGGACATACTTCTGCTGACAACTCCTTTAAGGATGGTAACATCATAATGCTTCTTAATATCAGGGACATTAGGACATGATGTAACTAACAGGACAATGCTTAAAATATATAAAATACAGTAACATAGCATTATAAGTGATAACATCTGATTGAATTTAATGGTTAAATGTATTCCAAGGGCTATGAGCATAAACAAAGCATCATGTACATGGTGCAGGGCAGGACGTTACATAAACCAATCCTCTATGTAATCAGATGAGCATCTGAAGAGTTACATGTACTCTATGCTTCTAGAACAACAGACAATCTGGCAGCAATAAAATAAAATAAATAAGCATTTCCTTGACCCTCATGTAAAGAATGTATAACACTTCCCAGAGGTCTGAGGAGTTGTCAGTAAACAGACCCATATAAGAAAGACGTCTTCTCCTTCACTTTTCCTACCATAGTGATATAGCACCAGGGATGCACTCTATGCATGTGTGCTATATGTGTGCACCGGCAAACTCAGAGCTCCCATTTGGCTTGTGGGATCAGGTAACCTAACTTCACCTATGAGAACTGACACATTTCCATGGATGTTTTTTTAATTATGGGTATCACATTGTTACAGCAAATGGCTGTTACTTGGAAAATCTAGAATAAGAATAAGAGCTTATTCACACGACAGTGCAAAACACATCTCTGGCGTTCCTTTGAGAACACATTGTATTCATTTTGTCTATTCACATGTCTGTTTTTTGACTGTAAGTTTTTCATGGCTGTCAAAAAAACTGACATACATGATCTTTGTCCGTGAAAATGGACATAGATAGTGGCATGTGAATAGACCCATTGAAATTCATGAGTTCTATAATGGCCATGTGAATAATAGCTGTCAGCACACTAGCACGGAAACACACAGCCATTTTTCACAGACATTAAAGCCCCTTGCACAGGACAGTGTTCTAGGTCAGTGTGATATCTGGGTTTTCCCTGGATAGCACACTGACCCATTCATTTCTGTGGGCCCTTGCACATGAACCTGAATTACAAGGTCCCATGTGCAGGCCAACAGTCCATGCCGCAAAATATGGAGCAGGTCCTATTCCTGTCCGATCTTGCGGCCATGCTTCCGTGTCTCCTATTCTGTGAATGGAAGCACCGGCGACACACAGATAACATCCCATCCTTGTGTCACCCTGCACCGGCTGTGCCGTTCAATTACGGCCAGCGGCCAAAACACGGTTGTGTGCAGCCGGACTTAGTCCATGAAAAATGGTACTGCCATGTGCAAGAGGTCTAAATGGAAGCAGAAAGTCCGCAGAGGAAAACTCTGTGGACTTTCTGTGAAAAGCGCTGCGGTAAAAACCGCGAAGTGTTGCCACCACGGTTTTCCCGCAGCGCTTTTTTGCTGCGGCCCGCTATGCGGGACTTTAGCCTTAAAGAGGTGATTTTACCAAGATAAAACCTCCTGTCAATGACGGGACAAGGAATAGGCAATGTAGGCAATTAATTGCTTAGGGCACCAATAAGGGGAGGCATAATAGATACTTTAAAAAAGACAATGCCTTTAAATTTATTTTTACACCTGTATCAATAATAACCCTGTAGATGATAAATGCTTTTGTTAGGGATTCCCAACATATTACAGGATAGGGAATAAACGTCAGCAAGCAGACCACCAGCGATCACAAGATGTGCAACAAAAAAGCAACTTTTCCACAATGTGGAGCCTGAGCCTGAAAGCTTAATAATTATTGAAGATATGCAAGGAGAATGCATATCATCCACCATCGCATAAAATTAAAAACATACACTGCAAGGAAAATGGATCTTATAAAGCAGTCCTAAAAAGTAAAGAAACAAGAGCATTATCTTAAGTGTTCTTTTCAGTTTCTTAGGAGTCTGAACAAGGTCAAAGGAATACATACTAGGTAGGGACACCTGCAGGGTAATTCTAAACTACTGGTGCATTATGTCAGAGATCCTCCATGTATATTATTGTAAGTGGTTATGTCTCTATTTATGCAGCTTAAGTAACAATTTAATTACAATTTACACAGCTGGTAAATACATAATAAAGGCCACCTCCGGAGACAGGATTGAAAATTGCTTTAGAAATTGCTTCAACAGTCTTCACTCTGACACTAGAAAATAGAAAAGCTCTTCACAGATATTTGATGACATAGTAAATGTTATGTACAAGGTGGTAGGAAATATAAAAAACAGAGTAACAGGCACTCATAGCAATAAGTATAGTCATTACCCTAAAAATAAACAATGTCTCCATACTGGCTCTTTTGTCATTAAATGCCATTGCATGTAAGTATACAAGGTATTGTCTATGGGAAAGTCTACTACAAATCCATAACACAATGTCTGAAGAAGAGAGCTAGACTCTCGAAAGCTTACTATCAAATATACTCAGTTAGCCTTTAAAAGGTATCGCCTGATTTTTTCACTCTTCCACTACAAATCCATAAAACATTCTGCAATAGGAATTGATATCATGTGGATTATAAAATCCATACTGCAGGTCAATTCACGCACGGAAATTTTCTGCAACTTGTGGATGAAATTTTCCAAATCTCCTCCACTTGCCTGGTGTTGTAAACCACCAAGAATTGTACAAATCTACAAGTAAAATCTGCAGCAATTCCTTAAGGCACCTTCACATTTACTGTCCTATTTCCATTGTCTCGATGTAGAGGTTGTGTCACAATAGAACATATAAAGGGTTCGCCTCTTCTCAGACAACTCCTTGTAACTATTCGCTGCAGATTTCCTGGCACACTCCAGCAAACAGCTTATTTTGAAGTATTAATCTTCACAGATATGGGAATCCCACTCTATGACATTAAATTGTCCAGGTCATCCAGGATCAGCTGTACAAGCCTCTTCTGGGTCAGAAGCAGTTGGATCTGTGCCCTATATAGTGGGCAGGCGCAGGTACTGCAGCTCAGCTCCCATTGAAGGATAGGCCATTAAATTTGATATCCTTGATAAACCATTTAATCTGCCCTAATAATACATCTGAACACAACCTTTGTATATCGCATAGTGGTGTTATTGCTCTGTTTAAGTTCTGAGATGTAGAGAACAGTAATAAGACCCACAGAAGAATATCTGGCCACATGTGTCTGATTTAGAGGCACATGTTCTCATTTTGTTTATTAGATGCCATATTATACAGCAATACTTTGAGGGGAGAATACCTTAGTAGCGCAGTGTCATATGGAGACACCATATGGCTGCACTTACAGCGCCAATGGTTCTGTTGTATAAGGTGGCAGGGATTCTATGTGCAGCTGTATGTCTCCATCATACGCATAAGGATGCATTTAATAAATGGCCACTTTATTAGAGACTCATGCTCTTTCCCGATTGGATATAAACAGCTTTCCAATAAAAGATGTCACAGGATTATGTCAAAAATCATTCAAATGAACAGGCGGTGCAGAGTCAGGCAAATACGACACTGATGCTCCAACTAATATATATAAATACACGACTCTTCATTCTTTAGCATGGATGGGCTATAACAGCATTCTACCAGTTACCGTGCCATTGCCGTCTAAAGGAAACAGAAATGCAAGACTCAAGTGGGCCAGAATGCAAAAATTGGATCACTGAGCAGAGGAAAAACATTACCTGGTAAAATGAATCCAGATTTTTGTTGATGCTGGTGGCAGGGTTAGAATTTGGCAAAAGAAGCATAAATCGGTGAACCTTGCTGTCAGGTGTCAGCAGTTCGAGCTGGTGTAGGTGGAGTAATGCTGCTTAGAGGAATGTTTTCTTGGCACACCCTGAGTCCTGTGGATAATACATGTGGATAATACATGTGTGTGCCATGACAAATTGCTAAGGTTCTGAAGGTCAAAGGAGGTCCATCACAATACTAGATTGATAAAGTAGCCCTTGTGTGTATGTCCACATTCAAGGGGTTCTCCAAGAATTGGCCAAAAAATAAAGACTAAAAAAAGTCAGGGTTGTTTTGCATCTAGGTGTATGATTGTGAAAAAATGGCTGCCACAGGCTCTTTTATATGTAAAACCCATCCTAGACCTTCTGCCAGAGGGAGCAGAGACAGAGACGAGGATTAACACAGGATTTCTCAGGCAAAGAGACATGGCACTCCGAAATAGTCGTTTCATAAAAAAGGAACTCACTCCACTTTGCAAGTAAATAAAGCTTCCAGCACTCAGATATAGTAGATCAAGTGAGGATATATTCCTTGGTAATCCATATAAATTTAGCCACACTGTCACATTGTGGACCAACCTTTGACCTTGCTCAGATACCAAATTGCTACTGAAGAAGAAAGAAGAGCAGAAGAATGAGGTAAGTGGAATAAGACATGTCTTCCATGCTGGCTCTGACCTCTTATTTCACTTTCCTCATTCACCTGCTCTGCTTTCTTCTTCAGCAGCAATCGGAAAGTCAAAGGTTTGGTCAAAATGCCACTTATATGGATTGCTTACCAATAAATATATCCTTACTTGATCCACCACATCTGAGTGGCAGAAGGATTTCTGAGGCAAAGAAAATGGTTGTACTAATACCAGGAGGTGGTGGAGCAGCAGAACCTGTCTTCTCAGTTCTATACCTTCTTCTGGTATTGGTGCAGCCATGGTCTCAGAAATCATGTCAGGCTGACAAACAGCCTGAACAGAAACAAATAATGTTGCGTTTTGCCCCCCCGAATCCAATCCAATCCCACCTCTGACTCCACTCCCTCTACCATCAAGTAACTCCAGGATAGGTTTTATATAAAGTAGAGTATTGGAAGCCATTTTATTCACAATTATACCCCTAGAGACAAAACCAGCTTCTGCATCTTCCTAAGAGGATACAGGCATGTACAAGGACAGATACACTGACATTTCTATTTTAGCTTTTATTTTTTGTCCAATTCCTGTAAAACCCCTTTAAAACAACTAACACAGAGGAGACATAAGTTCAGATTCTCTTATATCCAGACAATGCTCAATTTATCACACTGCCATACTAATAAGTCTTCACGGACAGTATAATACCCATAAAATGATGTTATGGAGACTGTCCTGGAACTTAAATCCATCAAAAAAATGAAGACAATGTAATTTTCCCACACTATGGTTTACAAAGTTGAATTACAGAATAAGTGCAGGTTGGAAGTTCATAAATGTGTTCACATAGACACAGGCAGACAATATAATATATAGCTGTATTATGACTTGAGCCAGTTCCAGCAGAACATATACGGTCATTATTTGTAGAGTAAATATTATGGGAAGCTATGTATGTTCAGTCCTCCAGTACGCTAAGAGCTTGAAGGAAGAGGTAGAAGATCAACAAACTATTGTCATTCTAGGTTTCCAATACTTTATCCAGCTCATTTCATCCCATTACAATGTAGACATTGCAGATCAGCTTCTGAATGTGCATTAGAATGGAATGAACCTGATAAACATTAGTGCAGGTGCGGACTGTGTTATACCACATGAGAAGAAAGGCCTATGATTAACATTTGGGAAATGATCACACAGAGAGCCCCAGCGAAGTCTGCAAGTCATTAAGACAGTGGTTACTCAGCTGGCCCCTGCTCTATTATCATGTCACATCCCAGTGAAAAGTTAATTTCACATCTGAAAAAGTGCAGAGAGAATAGATACTGATCTCATTATTATTAGGAAGGGTTCATGTGTCTCAGCAAAAATGCCGTATTCATTATTTTCAGTTTGTTCTAGAAACCGTCACTCATGACCCACATCTAGAAGTTATGTACAGTCGTACACACAGAGTAAAGGATAATCTGATTAAAATCACTTTGACCTTGTGCCACACATAGAGAAATTTGGGACATTTTACTTAATTGGGTACCCTAATGTGCAATCTATCGGATGGGACCTCCAGATGTAGCCATCTTCACCTCCAATAACTTGTTGTACCAAGATAACTCAACAAAGGCCATTGAAAGCAATGAATTAAAGTGATTAGTAACTTTTACTAAACAGGTTATAAGTCATGTTAAACTTGGATACATCTGTACATATCGAAACTTTTGAAAAAAACATGTTTGTTTTTTAGTGTGTATACACATTGGGTAAATGTCCCCAAAACTAACATTATGATTTGATGACTATTTAGTATGTACAGGGGTCAACGGATTTTCCCTCATGACAGATGTTAGGATAAAGAAGGATTGGGAATGTTTGATTTCAACATACCCCTTTTCCTTGTCCCCAAGAAAGATAAGCTACTGGAGTTTGACAGGGGCTACTTCTCATTGAAAAAATAGACACGTAGCATAGTAGTATATATGTTTATGGGGAGTCAAGAGGAATAGTTGTAGGCAAATAGGTGTTTAGGCTACAGCTATCTCAAGTGTATGGGCACATATAGTGTCCATTGTAACCAGATTTGGTTTCATTTTTTATTTCATAAGTGGCCTCTGATTCTTGGTTAAGACAAGAATCATACAGGGGGTGCATTCAGAAGAGGAAGGTGAAAACATGGCACATTGACCCTTCATAGCTGACCATCTGCCCAACCAATAGAATAAACGTCTCCAGTTTCTAGCAAACCATCCACATATTCTGCAAAGACTATCTGAAATTTGGTCTGGTCATTTCTGCAAAGGTTTTTCTTCATACTCCAAACAAAAAATTTAGGAGCATGAACTTGGAGACTGTGTAAGAAGTGTAGATTGGGGCTTTCTCCAAATTGATGTAATCTTCTGTTGTATTCTCTGTATAAGACTGGGAGATCTAATATTTGTCATCTAAAATAAGAACTACAGTATCGTATAACCGTCTCCATACCACCTTATAAAATCCTTGTAAACTGCTAAACAGCAGATGTTCTCATTGGGCTAGTGTCTTTGCCTGCTGTACACCTATATACTATAAACCAGATACTGACAAATATTCTTTTTATAAACCTGTGTTTATCATCTAATTGTAGAATTTGTATTCTATTTTCCATAGGTGATCATGTGGCGGCCATCTTGCCTGTGCTGCTGTTAACAGCATTTAGATATATGCTTTACAGCAACCACATGGATCATAGGAACCTGTAGCCTGTAGATGACTCATTGACTACTATAGGGGAGTGCCATGGGCATGCTCTGTGACCTGTGCTGAGGTCATCAGGCAGGGGCAGGAGGTGAGCTGTGATCATAACCTTTGTAAGTGGTAAATCCTATATCACCTAAATATAGGTGTTACCTTTCAATGTAATCCTGCCTGTGATGACAATGAGATTAATTGCTGAAAAGTGATCTTTACAGCACAGGAAGTGTCATATTATTATGAGACTCCTTGGTTAGTTTGAAAACTGCAGGATTAATGGCAAACTTTTTAAAAATCACAAATATTCTTAACAAATATGTTTAACATAAAAACTTGATACATCTCTTTTAATAGAAGCCACATCACAGCGCAAAAAATGTCACAGAACCATAAATGCATTTTCAACAAATGACATCAAAAGAAATATCAATGATGGTAAATCAAAAGCAATGTGTAGTCATCTCCAATTGTTACAGAATTCAAGAATGTCACATTACAAAGAAGTTAATGAAAGTCATGCAGGACCACATCAGTGCTATCATTTTTCCATTGATATCTATGCAAGGAATTGGTTGCATGACTTGAAGTCACATTGAGTAAGCAAATCTCACAAGTATCAGTATAGCACAGGAATAAATTGTCTTAATAAAGCATTCTATGGAAGGAAAATGTCTACCAGAGTCTGTGTACCCAGGCCATGCAATTCCATACAATAGACAGTGCACACTACAAATGCTTGCTATTAAAGCTTCAAAACTTAAAGGGGTTTTCCAGGGTTAGGCAGGTTTTTGATATTGAAGATTTATCCTTAGGACAGGTCATCAATATAAGAGTGGTGGGGATCGGAGGCCAAGCAAAAGGTTAGGTCAGCAATACAAAAAAAACAGTAAGATGTGGAGAACCCCTTTAAATATGAAAGTCTCCTTATTATTTAGTGTTGTGCCATTCACCAGATATAGGAATTGATTTCCCATAATGCTCAGCTGTCAATGCATTCCATCATATATAAAATATAGAACAGGTTAACATACACACGAATTACAGTCTATCCTTTATTCCAAAATGTAAATCCTTTTCTACATCAGTGCAAACTGGGTACATTCTCTTTGGGATTTGACTCAAATTAAACTCACACCTTGTCTATGTTAAGACATTAATGTGTTAGCTGAGGAGTACTTGCCAAAGTATTCCGTGCTGCCTAATTTTACTTCAATGTGTTTTATGAGCAAATGTTCATGACCTTAAGAAGGAGGAAGGTCAGTGTTAATCCAAACCAGTTTGCCCAATCCCTAGTGCAAACACAAATCTGACTTGAACATTTCTGAAGCCCATCAGACCTTAGTAGGTCCTGCGATGTAAAATATACCAAATGTTCAGAAGCCGCTCAGAACAGCGGTGCCTTTGGCAGCTTTAGAAAGGCCGTGTTGTATCCAGGTCCTGCTTCCTCATGACGTCAGCTATAATGTTCTAATTAGTGTGTCCATCTGAATTAACATTAGAGCTTGTTTCTACAGGTGGTCAATGTTTCTACACATGTTTAAAATGTCATCAGACAAATGTCTTTTTGTATTTCTGTTCTTTACATATATTACACATCCAGTAGATGATAAAGTCAGGACCAGTAAGAACATAATTACCTTGTATGTTTTTGTTTATACCTATATTTCAAATACATCTAGAAGTAAACTACCGCGAGAGTCCGAAATGTGGGGAATGGGAATGTTGCCTGGTGATGATTCTACTCTATGGTATTTACTGTGTCACCTTGACCAGTGAAGCTCACAACTAAAGTATAAGAAATGGCATATACAATATATATGTACTGTATATATTTAGTGAGAAGTGTATTTATACTCTTCTATATACAAAATCCTGTGAAGAATGTGAAAAATTTGAACAAATGGACAATTATTTTGCTAGTCCCCTGCGGTGTACCTAGCATTGGGGGTCATTCTGTTGGAACCTTGCAGTGTTAAAGGAGATTTCCACTTTTTCAAAACATGATAGGACTATGAGGTACCTTTCACTAGAACAAACACCGGGGGAGGGGAGAATATGGACCAAGATTTGGGGGGTGCACCATCTTCATCTTGACTGAGACCCTAACCAAACTTTTTTTAAGAGGACCTTTCACCAACTCTAACTCTTTGCATTCTTTAGACATTGCCCCACTGTACAGTTGGGATTTTTCCTCTAGCCTGAGGAATCGGTGCTGTTAGTTTCAGCACCCAATATACTATTTAGGCTTCTACTGTTAGGTGGGTGGTCCTGGGCTGGATCAGACAGCCTTGTACCGCCCACATGAGAGTAGAAGCCTAATTAGCATATTGGGTACTGAAACAAAGTGCACCATTTGCTCAGGAACAGTGGGGATAGAGAAAAATTCTAACTTTGTTGGAATCAATGGAACCTATAAAATAATGCAAAGAGCTGGAGTTGGTGGAGTTGGTGGAAGGTCTTCTTTAATTCTTCATAAATTTTGACAGAAGCAGAAGTTTGTTGGTAGAAAAAGATCACATAAACCATCAAGTCTGCTCTTATAACTGCTGAAATTTTTTTCCAAATATCTACTACTTTCAGTAAAAGTTTATTTTCTGACATTACATTTGATCTTCCCCCTAAGTAATATCATATTTTGCCCCCTTGTTCTTGAGTACAATTTATTATTAAAAAACACTTTCTCCTGAACTTCATATATCCCACGTATATTACCTCATATCCCCCACGTATATAACCTCATATACCCCACGTATATTACCTCATATACCCCACGTATATTACCTCATATATCCCACGTATATAACCTCATATATCCCACATATATTACCTCATATATCCCACGTATATAACCTCATATACCCCACGTATATTACCTCATATACCCCACGTATATTACCTCATATATCTCATGTATATTACCTCATATCCCCATATATATAACCTCATATACCCCATGAATATTACCTCATATATCCCACGTATATAACCTCATATCCCCCACGTATATAACCTCATATCCCCCACGTATATAACCTCATATATCCCACATATATTACCTTATACACCCCACTTATATAACCTCATATACCCCGCATCCCTTCATTTTCAGGGCTATATGAATTTAATTCTTTAAAGAGGACCTGTCACTAGTTCTAATGTCTATTTTAGTACATGTTTGTTTTCTTCAAGAAATATCAATTCTTGGACATCTTTTCTTAGAACATTGGGTTGTCTCATTCCTCTGTTATTGCTCCTAGATAAATTAATAGATCACTCTCGAATACATTTTGTGTCACCTGTTGTGGGTGTGTCCCTACACAAACCAGACAAATCTGCTTTGCAAACTCGTCTAAAAACATATATTTTACATATGAGTTTTGGATGAGGTTTTGGTAATGGCCATACTTTTTAATGCAGTTTTTGAAGACTTTTGACAAGATTTTTGATGATTTTTTCAACCTCACATTGACTTTTGTTTAACTAACTGTGTGGCTGCCATGCTGATAAGTTTTATGTTTAAGATCTTTCATGATATTTTTACCCTGTTTCTGAACATGTTATATTTTATCTATGACTGTAGGAGAGGTCTCCAAAACTTAATACAGTATTCCAGATGTGGTCTCACTAGAGCTCTGTTTGTTGGAATCACAATCTTTCTATTTCTACAGGTTATACCTCTAGCTCTTGAACCTTTTACAAATCAGGCCTCCTAAATCCTGCTCTTTATAACTCTGCAAAGAACTGCCAATACGATACTCACATAGAGGATTCCTTCTCCCCAGTTAAATCATCTCCATATTACAGACCCCTCCTGACTATTACACACTACTCTTCAGAATAATTGCTATCAAGCCTGAATCTTGTTATGAAGAAGCAAAGCACAAATTAGACAGTGCACCAAATAGAGTTATCCATCACCATCTCACCCAGAGACCAGAGTAGACCACATGATATAAAATGTTAATATTGCAAACTCTACTTTATTCTTTCATCATAACCATTAGTTTTAAATAGAGATCAATTTGATTAAGTAACCAAAGGACATAAGGAACAATCTGGAAAATCTTTCACCATAGAAACAATAGATATCCCTTTCTCGATAAACTTAAGGAAGCTAAAAGAAAAGAAGTGGAACATTTTGTCCGGTTTATTCCAAGAATTCCAGAAACATGACCTTGGAAAGTCTTTTTAGCCAAAGCATACAGAAAACAAATTATATGTATTTTAAAACTCAACAGAACAAAGTTATTTCGTGGACAAAATATGACAGAGACAATTAGTGTAAGAAACAGAAAAGTAGTTGTGAAAAATTTGTTTCATAAACTAAATTTAGAGAAGAACTCTGATGATTTTTTTTTCATTCATTATGTAACTATTCTCCAAATATATATAATTCACTTGGTATCACCTTGTTTAGTTATTCTTTTCTTTCGGAGTATGTGACTCTTATGCTGACCTGATAAAATATACAGGAGTTAATACAAAGGTCCCTGACTTCCTGTATGATGGACTGTACCACACAGGTTCTCCACAGGAGGAAACCAAAACTTCTGTCACTAACTACTGATGAGCAGACAGTTCCAGTCACACAGTTATAATGTATAACAGGTCTCTCAAATAGCTGGAGTGCTACTTTAAAGAGGAAGATTTCTTTCTACTTAACTTATACATTTAGCAGTGTTGAGTTGAGATGAATGAAGACTGCAATTGTATTAGTACAAAGAGTAAAAGTCTATGACCATATTATTAGAAAAACGCATAGTCAAATATAATCTCACTGCATTACTCCATGTTAGTGTAAGCACATTCATTTCACATTCCACCTAATGTGTATGATGTCCCCGCCCCCCTACCTTCCTTAATGGCAGATATTGGGGGGGGGGGGGGAAGCAATGGGTTGTTGGATTTCAGGGGAGATAAACTGCTGCCAGATCCCCCCATCCAGAACACATGCACACTTGAAAGAACCCGAGCATGCAAGTGTTTGATGGGGTTGGGAGGGATAATTGTCAGATAATAGTATTCTAATAGGAGCAGCCCACTGAAATGTCTAAAACTTACAATAATTACCCCAAAACAAATAAATATTGTACCTTGCAGGAAGGACCACAGTATATCTTATTACATGTTCTATCCTTCTCTTGAGAATCATTATCATTATCATGTCTTACAGTATTTGTGCAAATTGTGTTATTTTTTTTTCTTTTTAAATTTTTTTACATCTTTGTTACAGTCATAGAGTACATAATGGGGAAAACAAAGATCTGGATAGACCCCGTACACAAGCAGCTTTTAGCAAAGGCATAGAGCTTAGAATAACAGTTTTAAGGTCCATTTCCTCTATGTGTAAGAACTGCGTAGGCTGTGTACATTAACATTGCATTTGTATGGCCAAAATCCTCTCAAGAGTGCAGTCAACATATATCAAGTAGGTTCATTAATCCTTTACAAGTTTTTAGAACATTAACAGAGTCTAAAATCCATGTGTAATGTTTTGGACATGGGCCTGCGGTTTAGTGGCTTCACTTGTATATCCCTGTCCAAAATCTCATCAACCCCGTAAACATTGCACATCACTGGATGAACTTCATTCTTCGTGGCCCAGTCTTCTTTTTATGCTTTTACTTACCCTAATATTTCTATACCATATGGCATGCATGTATATCATGTACATATTTCCAGCACATGTAGTATAAAGAACTGAAAGATTCTAAGATTGATGTTATGTTAACATTAAGAGATTAGCCTGTAACAATTTTGGTGAATATAGCAAAATAAATTAGCATTTTTAGATTAATTGGGTTTTAGAAAATTAGATAAACTAATAATTTATTAGAAGAAAGCTTACAGTCACTGTAAATGTTTCTGTAGCACTCTCTGCTACTAGTCATTGCCAGCAGAGTGAATGGATGAGGCAGACAGTGACTCATATGACTGGATGAAAGCAACAGTCTTAAGCCACGGTGGTGGAAAAATATCAAATGTTATGACAAATTCTAATTTCTGAGGACTTTTTTTTAACTAAAATTTTTAGGGCATCTAAATAATAAATTTTTACTTTTATTACTTACATGAATCTGTCTAAGGCTTAGTGCGTACAGCCATAATACCATTCTATACAACTTGTAAATCTCTACCCACCGAACTGTTCAGAGCCATACTGTATTAAAAAAAAATACTGCCATGTTGTTTCACAAGGCATATCACAGATGTGTTCACTATAATACAGTGCCATACACAATACAATATGCATACTTGCCAACAGTCCTGAATTTTCCCCAATTGTGTCAAATTTGGCTATTCAGATCCAAAATGGGGAGTAAAACCAAAAATCAAGGTATTAAATTGACAACTGGTTGTTACCATTGCCCTTGTTAGAGGGGTATGTCCTTACACAGTCTAGAACTGGACACACTGATTATAAACTGACAAAGTGTGTATGCAAGACCATCACAGTATAGTCGTGGCTTGCAGTTGCCATTGACTATGGACACACTGAATCCAATACTTTACTTTTGAACACAGTTCTCAGAATACAATGGTGAATTATGGAAAACTATGGAGTACAAATCCAAGTGTATCATCCGCATCAACTAACAATGCTTCAAACAATATTTCTCTCAATCTCCATAAGAACCAGTCCTCATACTCTATCTAGGGTGAGTAGAGCTTGTAGAGGAAGGCCTGAGGTAATGTTTGGGTCCGTAGAAACCCAACAATGCTATCTGCTAGCCTTTACTCAGGAAGTGACCCTGGCAAACTCAAAGCCACCCGGCTACTGTTCAGCTGGTTGCTAGTCATGCTACTTGACTGGCTTAAGTTGTTAAAGTTGTGACTGACTAAATGGAACCATATGGAATCGACCTCTGTATACAGCTCGCAATCCGGGACCCAATCGGACTAACTGCTATGATCTCAGTCTGTATTGCAATGGCTCAGTCTGTGGAAAATCTGGCCTCAACCAAGGGTTCCACCTTCCTGTGAACAGACAAAGTGGGGGTAGTGGTGGTAATAGAGTTACGTGGCCCCCATCCAACAACAGGAACCACCAAACAACTACAAGGCCTCCATAAATCACTGGCCACAAGGTATCTGGACACACATTGCCGCAACATGAGGTTGACAATGATATCTGTCAGACAATGATGGTCCTAATATACTCTAAGGGGTCCAATCCTCTGGGTACACTCAAGAAATGTATTTTCCACCACCTTAAAGGTAGACACACCAAATGGTAACACCCAGTGTCAGTTTACATCTGTGGGGTACAGCAGTCAGGACCTCTGCAGATCATCTTTTCTAGGACAGTGCAGCTAATGGTAACAATTCCAGGAGCCATGCTGTTCATGTGCCATACAGGGTGTAGCAGTGGGTTTAGGTAGTGCAGTGGTGCACATCGTATGGTAGGTGAGCAGCATGGCATTGTTATTACCTGTAGCTGTGCTGTCTCAGTACAGCAGATCTGCAGGGGTCCTGGTGGTGGGCCCCTAGAAACAATTCCACTGGTGGGCCCTAGACATCCCAATCTGACACTGAAAGAGGCTGCCCCAGACAATTCTTCTTTAGTGCCACTGCTGCACAATCCTATCTGCATATAATAGTTGCTGTTCGAGTTCAAGAGAACAGATATAGATATGGAGCTGGTGTCATATAATGTTACGTTTACTCCTATTTTCTCTGAAGAGTCATTTACTATGAGTCAAATAACAAGGCTTTGGAGTACATACTATGTTGTCCTCAGAGTCCTGCCATATTTAGGTTTTGTCCTTATTTATAGTTACAGCAACATCACGTAATAGTTTTGATTGAGCCTCCCTGGGGCCTAGTCATGTATGGAGCAGCCAGCGTTGCATACATCTTAAATATCTATGAGTCACTTTTTCTTTGAATCACTACAAGTTGGAAAGTTTGGCATCGGGAATGCAGTCCTTCAGATATGAGAGAGGTCCCAGCACATAAACACAATAGCTCTGGCTGAGCCGTCACATATTTATTTGTCCTCTGTTTATTTTGAGCATTTTTTTCTTTTTATATTAAAGAAAAAAAAATACTAAACAAAATAATGGGAAAAAATGTACAGGAACCTCGGTATTATATTTTACTTTACCCAATAGAATGTGTGTATTTTTTTTTTTCAATGATTACACTAAATCCATTGTGATTCATCTTTTCCCAGATCATGGTGTGAAGTATGCTGTGGACTGATGAATACATAACTCCAGGGTAGCTCATGAAGGTAATACATGTGTAACGTGCCGGTGATAGACACAGAAGAGATAACTGGGTTTGGAATTTCAACTAGTTTACTAGAATTTGGTAAAGAACAACTTGGGGAAAATAATGAACAGAGAAAATAACAATAACATCTTCCACTTCTATTCTTTATCCACCTGGCCTGGGCAAGAGGAGTTTCCCTTGTGTGAAACCCACAGCATCATTACTGCAACCACCTTGAGGTCACTTTTACTCATCTAACGAGTACTGAGCTTTCAATGCGCACCCCTCCGAACTCAGGCTCCTCTTCTGCGTTTTTCAACGGCTCTGGTGTTCGGCCTCCACTTGTTTTGCCTTCCTGACCTCCAGGCCATACTCTTCTCTTAGACCGTGTCAGCGCCAACTGCCCATTATGTGCCAGAGACAGACTCCCACATGGGCTAGCCAACCCTGCAAGAACATCACCACCAACATGCACTCTACATGGCGGTGGACTAGATGAAATGGTGGCTTGACTCCATGCCAATGTTAATTTTCTAACTTGCAATTTTTAGTACTTTAGGGGTGGAATCACACATGCAGATTTTGATGTTGTTTTCTCAAACCAAAATCTGGTGTGGTTCCATCAGTAAAGAAACTAGTGAAGTTTCTTTTCTACTTCCCATTCTTTTTAGAACCACTACTGACATTGGCTAGAAAGACTTCTCATCCCAGGATTAAATTACTCTGTAACATTCTTCTAGCAGCCATGTGAATACAGTGAGAAATGCATACAACATTAAAGTGAATGTGTCCCCAAAATGGCCTATTTTATTAATCAAGTTTTTAAGTTAAACACATTTTTGATGTACTAGACTATATCCTGCAATTTTTACTCTGTCCACTAAGCCTAATGGTAGACTGACACATTCTGCAGGGGTTTTCACTGTAACAGTCACCTCATTTAAATGACAGATGAGACAGATAGCATTACAATAGAAGATCACATCTTTATATAACAACCATAGTGACCCATTATTACATTCATTACTGACAACACATAATCTCACAGTTTATCTAATCCCCTTCCTGCAAAATTCATGTCTAGAAAACTCTCCCATAGGCCTCAATGAGTCGGCTCTACACTATTTCTGCCTATAGCCATAAGACTGCTGTAAAGCATATCACTAAATGCTGTTAATGGAGTAGAGGAGAAGCTCAAGCAAAATGGCAGCCCTCATAACCATGTACCTTACATAGAATTAAACAAACAGAAAATAAAAACAGATTTTACAAAAAGTGATATATTATATTTCTGAAAAGACCCCAGAGTATAATAATTGTTCATGGGTGGTCCACAATGGGGCATAATACTATGTGAAGGGGCCACTATGGGACATAATACTGTGTGCAGAGGCCACCATGGGGCATAATACTGTGTGCAGGAGCCACTATGGGGCATAATACTGTGTGCAGGGGCCACTATGGGGCATAATACTGTGTGCAGGGGCCACTATGGGGCATAATACAGTGTGCAGGGGCCACTATGGGGCATAATACTGTGTGCAGGGGCCACTATGGGCCATAATACAGTGTGCAGGGGCCACTATGGGGCATAATACTGTGTGCAGGAGCCACTATGACACATAATAGTGTGCGCAGGAATGCAGTTTTTGGAGGGGGGGCTGGAGGGGGTGGTTGGGGGTAGTGGTTTGGGGGGAGGGCACATGTCAATTGTTCGCCTTGGCGCCCAGCCATTCCTAGTTACGCCAATGATCACTAACATATGACTCTGGAGGAATAAACAGAGCCTAAAATTATTATTGTTGGGCATCCTACAGCTAGTCCTACATCGTATTGTACAGTACTGATGTAGGGAATCTAACTGCCCCCACTGTTTTATATTATAAGTTGTTATGGCCATATCTTCAACATTCTTGTTAAATGTTTCTGATATCCTGCAAAATACTGAAGGAAGCTCCATCCTATAACATAACCTGTGGTAACTCAATGCTCTACAAAAATTAATCAACTTTTTCTGTAGATCCTATCTATGTCAACTGCAGAATGGTATTCAATGGTGAACATGCCACTTATATCTCAATAATGTTTAGTTTTCTACCTTCTGGAGGAGAGCTAATTTACCTCTTTTTTTCCCATGAAGCATTGCCTATAAGCAAGGTATCTAACTTGTAGCTAACTTATACCCTGCTCTGTATATGAGGCCACATACACAAAAAAAACTGGTCAGCACTGCCAACAATGTAAACAAGAAATTTAGGTGCACCTTGCTGTGGCTGCAAAACAAATGCAAACACAAAAAAAAGTTGCAACAGCACTCTATTAGCACCCACGGGCATTACTGCAAATATCTACTGTATATAAGAATACATAAAGATGTTCTTGGCTTTTACACATGGTTTTACACCAAACTGTAATTTTAAGCCCACCTGCCATGACAAGGTGACCTCTGTTAGATAGGTCCCTACTACACTAAAATGACCCCCCTCTCTTAGGGCTTTGGTCTCCTTTGAATAAAGGACAAATGTGTTTTTCAGCCATATCATGTCTTGCATACACCACAAACACCTCCTTTTATATACAGTAAGTATTTGCAGCAATGCTCTTGGTGCTAGCAGAGTGCTGTTGACACCATGCACCTGCATTTCTTGTTCACATTGTTTGGCAGTGCAGACCAATTTTATGCGGGTTTATTGCATTGTGCTTTTGGAGGGGGGGTGGCTGAACTCCATTTTGGTTTGTGCACGCCCCCCATCTATTCAAGGCTGATTTTAATTAGAGCATAATGTGGGTGACTTTTACTACCCTATACTTTCAGAGGTCACAGGCCAGAGAAAGGAGGCTGTTTGTGGTGTATGCAGAACATGACATGGCCAAAAACACATTTGCCCTTAAATCATAGGAGATCAAGGCCCTAAGAGAGGTCAGTCATTGTAGTGTAGGGACATACCTAACATAGGTTACCTTGTCATGGCAGGTGGACTTACAATTTAAGTTTTATCAAAGTGTAAAAACCAAGAACCTCATCTTTATGTACTCTTATATACAGTCGGTATTTGTAATAATACTTTTGGTGCTATACAGAATATAGAGAGTCAGAAACCCTAAAACAGATGGTTTTCTGAAACTGGAGGACAGTTAAATTGCATACCTTTTACCCATAGGGCATTGCCTTTAAGTTCCATATACCAGTGGGATCATTTCAATGATGCCCCTCCCCAAAGCACATGGCTGCTTTGTTCTTCTCAGGAAGTGACATCATGTCTGTTGATCACATGGCCATGCTGCAGCTCAGTTCTATTTATTTTAATGGGATGGAGCTGTGGTAGTGCCATGTGACCAACGGACATGAGGCCACTTCCCGAGAAGAAGAAAGGAGCCATGTTTTCGAAATCCTGCACAACCCCTTTAATTTATAAGGAATGTGTATGTGCATGGTCTTGGACTTTTCAGAACCCCAGCCATGATTTTCTTATTGTGGACAGGTTATTAGGCAGGGACACTACATGCATCAGAAAATAACCCGACCACAATAACTGAGTTTCTGACAAGTCCCAGACCATAGAAAGTTCCTCCATTCATGTCAAGTGATCAAGACACAGACAGATGGTTAGAGAAAATATTTTAATTATACTTAACATTTTTAATTATTTATATTTGCGAACATTTTTAACCATTCATTGCCTACAAATTTAAATCTGGCTATGTTTATTGAATACCCTTTAATTTTAACATTTTTTTAGTCTTTCAGACTCCATATAAATTCCTTAAGAAAAGGGTTAAGTATTCCTCCTGGTGAAATCTGAGGTATACAAAGGTACAGTATAGGCCTATAGACTTCTATTCATACTATATTACAGCTACGAGTATGTACAACTGAAAACTTGTCTGCGGCAACAATATGGTCATGTATATGAGGTCTAAAATGTATTGCTTGTTATTAAACGGAATACGGTCTCTACAGTAAGGCAATTTGGACCTATCTGGGAAAGTAATTAATCTCATAGCTCCATATAAAATGCTGCCTCAGCATATGATGACTTTAAAGTAATGTAAGCGTAGCACTAATTGGTAAGGGGAACTGAACTGGAAACCTCTTTTTTACTATTTCAGTGAACAGAGGTGATCTGTTGCATAGGATCACACGGTAGATGTCACAAAAAGTTATCTCAATTAAGTCATTCATGTAAAAGTTAGTTATTGCCTAAAAAGTGTTCATTTAAATCAATATGTTTTCTCTGAATGGAACCCATCTGGCAGGGATCCTGCATGCGAAATACTACTATATGACGAATGCAGGAAACAGACTGAGAATTGCTTGTTTAACCTTCTAGTGGATGGTTAGTTTCCAGTAACAGATAATACACACTTGTCTTAATTTCCCACCAATCTGTGGAATTAACATATGACAACATGATACATAGTTTACTCTGCAGCTAAATATATGAGTATATTGACAGAATTCTCTAGGCCAGTTCATCCAGACTAAGGGAGGGATTCAAATATGTAAAGAGAGTCTGTCACCAGAATTCAGAATATCAACTCAGCCCCGCAGATAGATAGGTTAGGGTCACTTGAATCAAACAGTGTTTTCCCCTGGTGAATCGGTGCTGTGGTTGCTGAGATATTGCCTATTTTGTCAATATATCAATGAGCTCTTTTAAGCAGTGAGGATGTTGCCATTTACCTTTTTAGAGCAATGACAATGCTCTCATTTCTCCAAATTGCCAAAATCTCTGAAATGGAAGCACTGATTCACAAGGCAAAAAAAAAAATTTGATTCAGGTGACCCTAACCGATTTATATGTAAGGCAGGGATGATATGCTGAGTTCTGGTGACAGACTCCCTTTTACATTAGGTTCCCTACTTGGCTGACAATGATATGTGCACGGGATGCCTCTTGTGTAGCACAATGATATAAAATACTCCTACATTAATAAACAATATAATACATATATCATATATTAATGGGATGTAAATTATCAGTAATATAGAAATCTAGCACTAATGAGGCCAAAAGCAGAATAAACATTTCTATTTAGTAAGTCACAGGTGATGTGCTTGGAGCTGTCTTCTTCCCTTTTCTTCTCCAGTCATCCCAGGCCACAATGACAACTTCTTGTTATGTGGTAATTCTCTGCAGTGTTTGCTGCTCACTCAGTTGCCATTATTTTCTTACTTTTGTAGCACATACCCATCCCCTATAATACCAGACTATGATGACAACTTCTTCTTGTTATGTGATAATTCTCTGCAGTGTTTGCTGCTCACTCAGCTGCCTTTGGTTTCTTACTTTTATAGCACCCTTATAATACCAGACTATTTGTAGTGCCACATAATGCACCCCTGAAAATTGTTCCATCTCAGTCCTTGGTTTGCTAGTCAGCTGCTGACCACATAAAAGGGAGTCAAAATTATTTAGATGGAGTCACAGCATGGCTGTAGAGGAGAGAATGCCAATTGCAACTATAGTGAAAAATAACTTTATTGATAGTCCAGCAAATAACACCTTTCCAGCTCAATACCCTTCAGATCAAAATAGGACATGTTCCCCCAAACGTAATTTTCACTTCACCCAACTCCACCATACACATGCATGCTTGAATGATGTATGTATGTGTGGGAGGGGAGAAAAGGCTGCCTTAAAATATTCCTTTAAAGGAAATTCTTAATTTACCGTAATCTTGAAGAACTGTCATTTTTTCACCCTCTGAAATCTCTTTAGGAATCATTTTATATATTATGTTCTTTAGTAGATTATGAAGGAGGTAGTTATAGCTGCCAGTAGTGCCATAAAGTATTTAGATATAGGTCTAGGACAGATTTTGACCCTGGATGAAGCATAGGATAGCTATGACACTGAATTATGAGAATCCTCCATTATTAAATGGTCGAACATTGCAATCTGCCCCATTATATGTCGATGTGTATGGCAGTTTTACATATGTGTACACTACGTGCACTTTTATACACAGCAGACTTTAGATTTATTGCTCCTTTAAAATACCATTTATTGGCCCAGGCATTGTCTTTTTTAGCTTATAGGTCACATTGTATTGTCTCTGTCAGTCCCTACTGTATGACTGCTTAGGAGCATTATGAGATAATATTTCAGAATTCCTAGGATGTGATGAAGAAGAGTAGAATTTAGCTTGTGTATGTATTATAGCTGTGTGTTGTTCTTTTTAACAATTCTTCATTTTGCTTGCCTGTGAGTTGATGGGGGAAACAACTTTCACAGTGCGCCCCCTAGCTGCCATATATCACATCACCTCAATGTGTGGAACATTTTATGATGTACAGTACTATTGCAGACAGGTTGTATCTAGGCAGCCCTTTGCCTGTCCATCTTCAGAATTTGGCGGTGGCAGGTGCTCTTTTAACAATACAGAGCTTATAATACATATATACATGGTCTGCATGTATTGAATAAGGATATGTTCACACCTGGCCAATGTGTTGTAGAATTTCTGTCCACATTCCATACATGTAAATGTTTCTTCCAGATTTACATATATTTTTTAAATTTTTATTCAGATAAACAACTAAAACAAATCTGCTGCATGTGATCTTGCCCTGACAGTGTCACAGATGAGGGTCAGGGAATGCGGGGTCACAAACTGCTGTACAACTATAGCTTACAGTATATTACTATTCACCAGGAATTACAACTATGTGACCTGCACATTGTGCTATATATAATCATCAGAAATATATATTTCATTGGTAACATAGTCAATGTATCAATGTAAATACTGTCATTCTAATAAACACCAGTAACTTAACATTACCATATACAGGTTTGTCCTTCTTTAACTTTCTTTACCTTCTATCCTTCTTTATCTTTCTTTTTGGCTCAAGATCTCCAGAAACAATTGGCGTGAGTTGCCCAGCTTCGGAAAAAAAAAAATTGGGGGAAGTTTATCAAGCCCACCAGTCCTAAATTCTGCTGTAAAAAAGTCACAAAAAATGAATTGCAACTTTTTATCTAATTTGTGTAGAAATTTTTTGCATTTTACACTAAATGAAAAGAGGGTGAGAAAGTGAACGTGGTTAGTCTGTGTAGCTGTCTGAACTCCAGATTTATCAATTACAACTTTTAAAAAAGTCACAAAAATTGGCACACACCCTCTTCAGTGAAAGAGGAGTAACATTATAGACATGTTAGACTTATAGATGCTCCAGATTTATCAAACAATGTGCATTAATACTGTCTCCAGCAAAAGAAAAAAAAAAAGAATCTGCTCATGTAGCACCACTAATCTCAGTATATACTGTCAAGTGCGAAAGTTAGTAATGACTCTTCTGTAACATTCTAATATTATATGTAATAATCAGCTACTAAGAATATTTCTCTTTTGTGTCTATATTTGTGATTATAATAAATGGTAAATTATTATTATTTTATAATAACATGAACAATCTGAAATTATTGTGCCTAAAAACTCCATGAATATACTCTGCAAAGTTGGTACAGATCCCACAAGCTAAAAGCTGGGCACAGATATAGTGATAATTATTAATAATCTAAATCTGACTATATATAACAGCAATTAATGATAACCATTGTATCTTATTTTATGTTTACCAGCAGCAGATTTTTTGCAGGATTTTCTGACACAAAAAATCTGCCCTCAATCATTTGAATTTTTTTTTTCTTTTCATTTTTACACCCAATTCAGAAAAATTAGACACACTAAAATAACTGTCTTTTAAAAACTGTATCCAATATTTTTATTGAATGGCATGTAACCAATTTACATAATCAACCATATGTGTATGGGATATATTACAGTATATTGACTTTCAAAATTATTTTCTATGTTAGAAATCATTAACATGACTGCCATGATTCTCACAATCAGAAAATAATTATTGAATATTTTTGGGGAGTAAATCTTCCATTCTGTGACTTTGTTTGTTCAATTCACTAACATAGGGTTGTATTATGTGGTATGTGGAGAAAAACCAGTACCAGAAAAACAGAGATGAATGACACATCCAACCATTATTATGTGATAATGTTATATTATATGTTATATACTTCATGTAAATATGACTAAGAGTTTAGTTGTGACTGGTAACAAGCTATGTTATTATGGTCAGATTGTAACACCACAAAACAAAGCAGGATGTGCTAGGGAATCCTTATTCTGCATGTACACATAAATCCAGAGACAGTTATATAGTGCTATCTGTCTCCCCCAACTCTGCAAAGTTCAGGCTTCAAATGATATTAAATCATAATAACTCAATTATAATATCACCATAAAGTAAATTGTTATATATTATAGTACAGTATACAATTTCATGTTAGATGAAAGTCACACAGTCTCTGTGTAGATCTCTACTGTGTATGTTAAATGAATAGGGGTTCATGTATCAGGCATCAGAGAAAAAGGTGGATGGTTTGTATTATTACTCAATTATTTTCATCAGACACAGACAGCCTCAAGGGTTTCGGAACAATGTGTTGCTAAGTAGTCGCATAGGAATGTCACTCCTTTTTTTTGATACATTACATCATTAGTACAGCATCAGCCTAGAGCTGTCATACAGGCTCTCTACAGTTCAGATAGAAAACTTAACACATTTATAGAGACCTACAATATGTTCATAAAACTGTTATGGGCTCAGGGTAAACACAAAAGACACGACTCATATGTTGTGTCCCATTATAATCCAATCCTACCTACTACTATTATGTCACATGAACTCTGTTTAGTAAAACAAAATGTAATAAAGAAAATATAATCTACAAAAAATAATAAATATTACTAATAAAGTTCAAGAAAATATTACATTAAATATATAAATTTAAATTATTTTATATTACATAAAAAAGGCTTAAATAAGCTTTGTATTGCTTTTAAAATATATAAATTTAGATATGGAAATATTACTATTAGTATCATAAACGTGGTGAATTTTGTATTATTATTTTACATTTTTGTTGTTTTTGTATCTATTTTTACTATATGTTATTGTATCGTTGCTATTTTTATGATATTTGTTATTATGTGCCGCTTTATTTTGTATTATCAATATATAGATTTTTCAACATTAATCATGTGGATTAGAAAATAGATAGATAGATACATATTTGATAGATAGATAGATAGATAGATAGATAGATAGATAGATAGATAGATAGATATGGGCACTGATACACTGTTATAGGCTGATAAACCTTCAATTTTTTCATTGGGTTTTCACTGGAGTGCTGCAAGTTTTTTTTGTTTGTTTTATTTAGATAGGTGTAAAGAGAAAGAAAGGAAAGAAAGAAAGAAAGAAAGAAAGAAGAAGGTAATTAGATAGATAGGCAATAAATACAAAGGTAAATCGATACAAAAATGGATAGACAGAAAAATGCAGGTAAATACATAGAAGATAGATAGATAGATAGATAGATAGATAGATAGATAGATAGATAGATAGAAGTAGAGGAGCTAGATTGATAGACAAAATATTATTTTTTCTACTGCTATTGATAATTTGCTATGATAAGATTATTTAATGTAAAGCTTTTCTTTTTTGTATTGAACCTATAATATCATAAATAATGATCCAATTTGATCAATCTATAATTAAAAATAATAAAAATAATTCACATAAATTATGATGTGCTATTAATTATTGCTATTATCAGATATGGGAGTATATGTGTGTACTATACTGGACCTGTACACAATATTAGCTTGAGGTCTGGTTACAATCTTACAATATAATGTTCGGGTTTATGATTCTGTCTTCTCTAATAACCTGCTTCATTGTATCTGTATTTGTTTCATTCATATGGTATTCAGTTTGACTGAATACACTAGTAAAATAGATAGTATTTTTTAAAAAAAACCTTTCCTTGTATTGTGTCTTTCCCATGTGACATTTCTCCTAATAAAGCTGGATATTCCCCCTTTTTTCTCTCCCTCCTCCTTCCTGCACTTCTTCTCTGCAGTCCTCATCCTTCTGTTCCCTTCCTCTCCTCTCTCCTTACAGTATATCTCTCCCTATCATTCCCCCTCCCCTCTAACTTTCTCTCGCACCCCCCACCTCCCTTATAAAACAAACTCCTGCCTAAGTTTTCCAGTCTAAAGAAGACAGGCCTGTGCCAAGAATAATCAAATAAAGTGCCTAAGAAATGTGCCTCAGTTCAGTACAAGAACCAAATCGCTTCTAATAAATATTTAGCCCCATGTTCTTGGGGAGGGAAGGCCAAGAGTAACAAAGCCTGGGCCGGGCTGTTTACGTTGCTGGCACAGCGTTGGATCCCCTTCTCTACAGCTGACCATTGACACTTACAGGTTAATTTCCACATGGTGATGGGGAAACTCTATCCTGGCTTTGTGAGGAGCAGGTCAGGCTAAGCATGTTAATCTGTTTAGCATGTGTGCAGGGGAAGGAGCTGGACCACCACAGCAGCAGTAATTCTCTTCCTTTGGGGCAGTTAATAAAGAGAAGCTTAGGGGAGAATCATTTTATAAAGGCTTCACTTTGTAATCTGTATCATTTTTGGTGGGCCTGGTCACCCTACCCCCAAAGGAAAACACAGAGTCCTATCTGTGCAATTCTGCACTTGGAAGGGTGATATAATTGGTGTATTTAGCCCTTGTCTTTCACCAGGAGGAAAAGTCTTTGACAAATTGCTGGGAGGAATTACTGAACTCCTCACACGTGCATAGTACATTGGGGATGAACACAGGGATCTTTCTTCATCTGTTGATATAACTTGGGATAACCATGCCAGAACGTGCCAGTATTTTATGAATATAGTCAGCGCCCTATTACCACATATACCACAGAGGAACAGGTCAGAACAAGTCACCACAATAATGTACATTGATGAGATATTACGGTAATTAATGTTATATTAAATGTAATGTGTATATATATTAGACCACAAAAAATGCAGAGACTGAAAATCCATTTGTAGTCAATTTTCAGAGTCTAATATGATCATTATGAGTATATAAAATAAGCAAAAGTAAAGGACCTATCCATAAGATTTTTCCAACAGGCATGGGGATGTCTAGTAAAGATTTGTGGGGTGGGGGTTGTATACCAATTGGAAAAAATAGAAATTAAAAAACTCTTCAAACAGAAAAAAAAAAAAAAGAACCAGAGGCAATATATTTTTTGTAAAATGCAAAAGTAAAGTAACCATCCATAAAAAAATTTTTTGGTGGGTAAGGGATCTATTATAGATTTGTGGGTTTTTGTATGCTAAACTGAAAAAAAATAAAAATTTAACAGTGAATTAAACAAAAGGAATGAGGAATAATATTTTTTGTGATAAGCAAAAGTGAAGTAACCAGCCATAAGATTTTCTTCGGCAGGAGACTTCATAAGGAGTCTCTACTTACTGGCTATCAGTTGGTTGACTGAGATCACACGACAAAGTAAACTTTTTGACATCTGTTCATATGGTGGCTGCGATTGTTTTGATGCTGGGCCTGTGGGGTATATAGCCTGGCGTCAGGGATGCCGTTGGGCTGCTGGGTCACTCCCCCTGTGGGCGCTGTGCTGCAGTGGTGCTAGTCACCATATGGCACCACACCTCACCTAGTAGAGTAGGGACCTACTATACGGAGTCCTGGGTTCGAATCCTGCCAAGGACAACATCTGCAAGGAGTTTGTATGTTCTCCCCGTGTTTGCGTGGGTTTCCTCCGGGTACTCTGGTTTCCTCCCGCACTCCAAAGACATACCGACAGGGAATGTAGATTGTGGGCCCTATATGGGACAGTGACTGTCAATGTCTGTAAAGCGCTGTGGAATATGATGGCGCTATATAAGTAAGAATAATAAATATACAGGGGTTGCCGTGAAGTGGCTAGTGTGATTATACACCTTGATCAAAATGTATACTAAGAACCTCATGTTCATTTTTGTAGATTTTGCTGAGAATAATAGATCAATATATAATATTGGGATGTGTAGTCCTTGTAACCCACGATCAGAATTTTTTCAGAAAGTTGGGGGTTTTATATACTAAACTGAAAAAAATAAAAATTAAGAACTCAAACAGGACAATTTTTTGTAATAAAGTTAAATTAACCATCCATAAGAATTTTTATGGCAAGAGGGGGGAAATCTAGTGGGGTCTTTGTATATTGTTATATATGTAAAAAGTATTAATGATTTCTTAAGGATGTTCACCCACTGCTGATTTCTTATAGATAGACATTTCTATGACAGTCAGCTCTGTCCATCTGATTAGATTTGTTTCAGCATCAAGTGCTTGGTTTCCTGAAAGCCCCATTTAGATGAATGGGACTGTCACAGAAATTTTTGCAAACAATTTTTTTTTAAGTCTTTAGGTTAAGGATGTAACAGTGTAGTATATCAAGAGAAAAAACATTAAATCATCTAAATGATTACCGATATTGTGATAATGAAGCAGTGTAATATGTCAATATTAGTCAACTCAATACAGTAACATATCAAGTAGACTGATAAAAGGAAAAAATGGCTATGGTAGTCATACAAGTAATAATAAAGTATGGTTAGGGTGAGTGTCTAGATAGTGATAATCACAAATTGGTGGGGAATCGCACCAAATTCCCCGGACAATGCCAAACATATCTGGGAAGGTCATGTGTTTGACTATAATTGCTTTATCCTGGAGTTTCCACATTCTCAGTGTTGGACTACTGGAAGTATATCACATGGCTATACATTCATGCTCCAGAAATAATGTCTTCCTTAGGAATATTCCCATGTGATGTGACCGTCCAAAAGGTCAAGGAGATAAGTGAAGACAGAAAATTTACTACTGAGGACCACAACCTGCTCATTGGAGGCCATGCCCAAATCTTGCCCTGTCACTCATGACTTCTAGGGTAAGAAGTAGACGGCACCTTCTCTATCATGAAGAGTCTTTTTGAATGATGAGTGTATGGAGTGTAAGTGAGACTGTAATAGTTGAAGATTCCTGTTAGTGGGAAAATGGAAATAGATGGGTAACTGGGTGGCAAGAGCATGCTGTAATTGTAAATAGCCAATAAGTCTGAGTCATGTACATACTTAAAACAGAAGAGGTTGTTCTACATATAGATGTCCCCAAAAACTGCAATCCCCAGACCTCACCATCTGTCATTCCCCTCCAAGATTGCAAGATGGGGAGTGATGGATTTTACCACAGAGATATATCAGAGATGTTATCTGGAACTTACCACAGATTTTTATTACATTTTTCCAAGATGTTAACAGTAAATCTTTTAAGACCAGTTAGTTGTGAGAAGGGCTTTAATTGATCAGTTCGTCAATGAGAATTGGGTTCCCATAACCCTATCACTGGTTTACCGGATATCCTTCCTTGGATCACTTTTGGTAAGGAGTAACTACTGCGCACAATACAAGACCTGACCCAATGGTCTAGCCTTTACAATTTGATGTCTGTCAAACTTGATAAAATCCTTACTTTTGCCCATTTTCCTGCTTCCAAAATAACAACTCATGGCAAGTACCATTGCCAGGATTAGTGATTGGTGAACCTTGCAAGATTTGCTTTGCAAATATTCACATGGTTTTCTGGAAAAAATGAATGTCGCACAAAATTATTTTGCCTGAACTTATAGTGCTAGGAAAAGTTATTTATTATACTCTGGGGTCTCATTAGGCACCAGAGTTTAATAACCAGAGGGCAGGGAAGGTGGAGAAATAGACAAAAAATATTAACTCACCTTTTTTGGGCACCATCATAGCATTCTCCAGCATTCCAGTCCTCTTCCTGGGCCTCCCACCATCTTATTTGGCACCCAGGTCACCGCTGAGGTTTGTCATTGGGCCTCAGTAGTTACAACATCATCACGCTTTGATGATACAGCATCATCATGTACACTGTACATGTCAAAGTATACAGGAAAAGGTGAGTTAATGTTTTGTTTTGTTTTTTATTTGTACACATCTTTGCTGCCCCCTAAAATGGACAGCAAAATGGCAGCCAACTGGCCAACATTTTGCTGGAATTATGCAAGGTGAACCCAAAAATTTTGGATCTGGTAGAACCTGAAGTTTTTTGGAAAATTTGTAACAAACCGGGCTAGTTATGAACTGGCTCATGCATCACTATTCATGAAGCGACCAGTGTAACTCACCTACGAATATTATACCCAATCGGTATACTTAGGTATCTAAAATAAATAAAAGTTCTTAGTTATGGAATGAGATGGGGTGAAAAAAAAATGCTGGGCTAGATCTATACAGTGATGAGCAAAAGGGTAACAATGTTTTTGAACTTGTGACTTTCAGGCTCCATATCTCACCATCCACTACAGCTTCCAACATGAAACTACCATCATTTTATAGAGAATCATCTTGGCTATCTCAAACATAAATTTGACTTGTAACTATTTAGCATATGATCAGTTATGCAGATTATTGTCATGTAACTGCATTGTTACTGTTTTGCTCCTAGTGGTGGAAAAATCTTTTTCTTCTTGTTTACTATAAATTACAACCTGTTCTCGTATTCCCTAATAGCTCAAGGTGTTATTAGGTTGACTCCCAAGCAAAAAGTCACTGGTTCAAACCAAAGATCAGCCATGAAGAAGATTTCCAAAGAAAAGAGAAACACAATCATCCAGCTCATTGATAGTGGTCTCTTAGCCAAGAAAATTGCCAAACTGTATCATGTGAGTGCTATGACAGTTGGAAGAAAACAAAATGAAGACAGTCCATTCAAAAGCCAAAGGGTGGATGTCCAGGCAAAATTTTGGAGTCAACAAGTTGGCTGATCACAAGGTCTATCAGTTCTGGCATGGCAGTGGAGGTGACTTGTATGTTTTGTAATAGTGAGATTACAAATGTCCATGTAAGCACTCTGTGACACTCATTACACAAGTCTGGTTTGGTGGCCCAAAAAAAGGTGAAGAAGCCTCGACTTGAAGATAAGAAGCATTGGCTCAAGTTTTGCAGAACAGTATGAAAAGTGGACAGTAGAAGATTGTAGACTGGGCTCTGATGGGTGCAAATGGGTCTGGAAGTAAAAAGGGGAGAAATAGATCGAGAAATTGAAGGAGCTGTCAAGTTTGGTAGAGGAAGCCAGATGATATGGGGTTGTTTTACAACCAAAGGTGTAGTATACTTAACCAGGATTTATGGTGGTCTCACTGCTGCGTTATATGTGAGTAGCCTACAAGATGAGTTAGTTCATACACTTGAGTACTATGGGTATGGACAAGATAATGTTCCAGCAGGACAACGACCCAAAGCATACATCAAGATAAGTGAAGAAATAGTTCAAAGAAAATGAAGTAGAGGTTCTGGATTGACCCCCACAGTCCCCAGACCTCAACCCAATCAAACACTTGTGGGTAGAGTTGTACTGTATTCGTACCCAAGTGAATCGACCAGAATGCACCAACATTAGGAACATGTAGGAGAGACCTGAGATTGACTTTGGTCAAGACATGCTTGAATCTAATTGAGAGCATGCCCAGAAGGATTCAGGCAGTGTTGAAAGCCAAATGTCAAATTTATGTAAGAGATAGCCTACATGATTGTCTATAAAATGATGGTAGTCTCCCATTGGAAACTTTAATGGATGGTAAGATATGGAGCCTGAAAGTCAAAAGTTCAAAACATTGTTACCCATTTGCTCGTCAGTGTATTACATGACGATATTATAGCAGCATTTTGTGCATAGCATAATAGCGATCAAATAGAAGTGCTTGAGCCACCTACTATAACTCTGTGAGAGTCCAATTTCATACGGATTCACTCCTGAATCTGGTTATAGAAAGAAACTGTATCACAACCTTTAAGTGTGATTTCCATCCAACATGAGCCTGGGCTCTAAAAGGTTAAGGGGAATAAAAAAGACAAGATTTGGACCTGATCACGTTTGGATACAAACTATGGGATCAAGTGCAATTAGTTTGATAGAGTCATGATTTCCTATGTTTCCTGGAAGCTGCGCTGATATTCCATAACCTGATAGACTGATAGGAGAACTAATTACATCTTTGTGTGGTCCACAAATCCTCAAACCAGAAGCTTAACTGTTGCATCTGCCCTTAATTCATGTCTTCATGTGATGTGCTATTCTCCCCGGCTCGGGATCATCTGCTCCGTCTGAACATTGATTATTATTCTTAAAACAATGAAATTGAAAACTCTTAAAGCTAGTCAAAGCATTATCCGAGAAAGTGTTTGTTTTCCTAAGGAGCTTTTGTTTTAATGACTGGCTGGCTGGGATCCTCTGTTCTCAGCTCGGTGAATCACAGGTTCAGGAGCTGAAGGTTTTTTTTTCCTTTAAATTTACAAATCTGGTCATTTGGGTAAAGTTTGCCAAGTCTGTCATAATTGCTTTGCTCGATACAGACCACAAGTTGGGACACAGATGTATCTTAGGCTATGCTCACATCTCTGTTGGGATTTCTGTTCTATTTTAGGACATATAATAGACTCAATTAGATCCCAATGAACACCATTGACTGAAATGGGGTCTGTCATTTTGCTACATGAAAAAGTCCTGCATGTAGGATTTTTTCACCCATAATTTTTGATGGAATCTCCTATGGAGGCCACTAACAGAACCTCTGAAACAAATGTGAACATCGCCTTACAAAAGAGTGTGGGCATCTATAGAGCATGGTATGAGCAGAGCCCTCAATAGTTCACTAGAGCTGTTAACTGTCATTGTAAACCCTCCCTCCAATGATAAGAAGGTCATTCTGAGGAACTGCTGAAAACAAAACTACCTGAACTGCCAGAAGTTTGTCAGATGAGTATGTTTTAGTGGCCACAGTGAAAACTATAATATTTCATACTTTTCTGTACACAGACAGCGACATTCAAAATTCCAAAAAATTCTGTAAATTATTATTATTTTTTTTAAGGCTAATGTGTGGATGGGAGTCACTAGAATCACTAGATTCACTAGAACTAGATTCACTAGAATCCCATCCACTTTGCAGTGACTGTAAAACGCTGCGGTTTTTGCTGCAGCATTTCTGCCGCGGCCATACCTCAACATTTACTGTTAGATGCCATGGTTGCTGTTGACAGCGGCATCCAAGGGTTAAACCGCTGGAATCCAAGTTATCTATATGGCTATGTTTGTCAGCCAGGTTCCTGTCACTGACAGTGTAGATACATTGGCGGTGCCCACACAATCTTCATGACATATATATCCATCATGGAGCACTAACAGACCTTTGCTCATAACAGATAAATATGTCATGAAGGAATTAAAGACTTTTATTTCTCAAAAAAACTATTTAGTACAAATCACAACATGATAGCAAAATCCTCAACAGCCTGCAATTCAAAGCAAAACCACTGCGTGGCCACATATACATACATACTGTACATGTAGAATATGAATCTTGTGATAGAATATCACAAAATTCTATTGTTTTGGAAAGCTGGTCATCCTGTTACTCACATATCTGGACATGTCAAGCCAAGAGGAAAGATAAGGAGGGAAACATCTGTAGCTCTACTTACACAGCTTATGAGCTTTTGACAATGTATCAGTCTAACTATACTGTCTAACTGGTAATTTTATAGGGAGTCTTTATAGGGAGGTCTTACGGGGCTGCGGAGGACAACTGTGCGCTGCGCCTGGGCGCTGCCAAAGAGCCGAAGTGGGTGAGAGGCTAGGTCGGACTTTGGGCGACCGCGATTTATAGATGTAATCATTGTCCTAACAATATTTTCATTAACAATGATATGGCTATGGCCAGTTTTACTTCCTCACTATTGGATGGACATCAGAACCTCAGTCATAAAAAGTAGAATAAAGCAGTAGGGGGTGTCTTATGTAGCCAGTCATAGTAGCATTACTATATGTTTCCATGAATAATCAGGAAAGATCAAGAACACTCTATGAAAACCATTTACACCAGGATGAATCAGTCTATAGAAGACCCTTTGAGTAATATTTAAGCACAGTGGAGAATATTCCTCTGTAGTGGAAGAAATCTGATCATTGATATATCATGTCTGGTAGTTTGGTTACTGTCTCTAGGGCAGATTACTGCTGAAGGTAATATTATCAGTGATGCATTACTTTGTATTGAAGGCATTTAGATTTGCATTTTTGTATTGACCAAGCTGCGCTCAATGAGGCCTGTGCTGATATTGATGTACTGATAAGACCTGTGCAAATATCTGAATAAATTGGCAATTGAAGTCAGATGTGAGAGAATATATAGAATTTATAATACAGTCATTATCATCAGCAACAAATTAGATATTACAGTACCAATATCTCCCATAGTGCTATAGAGTCAGAAAGATATTAAAGGGGTTGTACAAGACAAGAAAATCAGGGCTGCCTTTTCAAATAAACAGCGGCACAACTACCAAAAGGTTGTATGTGGTATTGCATCTCTGTCCTATTGTCCTATTCACTCCAATGGAGCTAAACTGCAATACCAAATACAACCCAGTGGTCAGGTGTGGTGATGTTTTGGAAAGAAAGCAGACATATTTTTCTGATCCTGGACAACTGGACATTAGTAGATCAGAATTAGTATATACAGTATGTGTATATATATATATATATATATATATATATATCTATAAATAATATATTTTGCTGCCACTTCAGATCTTGATAACACCATCAGATAAGAATCTGAATTGACTATGTAAAATGACCTTCACAGTCAGAGCCTTTACAATCATGACTTATGAATTATGACAAGTAGGTGTAAGTATAATAAGATATAAATAACGGAAACCATGCCGTAATCTAGGTGGTGGACCTGGTAGTTTATTTTGGGAAAAGACCCTTCAAGCATGTGGAGGATGTAAAAATAGAATGTACACATCTGCCTATCTATCTACTGTAAGTATGTGAGCCAGAGGGCGCTGTTGAGCGACCCAGGCCAGACCAGAAAAGGCTCTCAGCCACGCCTTTGGGGGGTGGCACGTAACTCCAGAGGGGCTGGAGCATCCTGCAGGAAGCAGGAAATGGTAGTGGACCAGCGAGGACAGAGAGAGAGGCTCTGTCCCGCAGGGCTGGCGTCCACAGGAGTGGACCAGCGAGGACAGAGAGAGAGGCTCTGTCCCAGAAGGGCTGGCGTCCACGGAGGACTGTTGCTGGAGCTGAGCAATAGTCAGGACAGTTAGGGGCTCAAGGAGTGAGTTAGGCAATAACTGTGGTCTAGGTTTTTTGTTGTTTTGCTGTGTTGCAGTTAAGCTGAATAAAGCCACTTTTATTTACACTTGGACCGTCTGAAAGCTATCTTTCCGGCGCCCAGTACCACGAACCACCGCTGTCCGGACCAGGAGTCAGCCGCAATTTTGAGTTTAATTTCCCAAGCTGTCACACTACGTACACAAAAATAAAAGTCTAGAGCAGCACTCTGTATGCCAAAGAGTAGTAAAGGTGCTCGCCGCCAGAAACTGGCAATGATTCTGCCTTACATTAAAGGATGGATCACAATTTCACAGCATTTAGTGATATATTTTACAGCATAGTCATGGCCACAGGCAGCAATAAACTGGAGCTGTCACATTGAGGTGTACAGAAGAGTTTTCTAGGTCTGAAAGGAGAGGGAGGAGATAGACTGTAACATCATCTATTATCAGTAGTGGATGCAATGATGGGTTAGTGGTGTTATCTATAGAGATGTTATCTTCTATTGTAATCCTGCCTGTGATGTAAATGAGCCTGACTGCTGCAAAGACAACCCCTAAAGAATTGGTGAACGTCAGTATATTATTAGGCTTAGTGGCCAAAGTGAAAATTGCGTGATATAGTACTTTTTTTAATTTAAATACACTGTGTGCATAAATATTAGGCAAGTTGTATTTGAGATGATTATTTTTATTATTGAACAACAACTATTTTCTCAATCAACCCAAAAGACTCATAAATATCAAAGCTTAATATTTTTGGAAGTTGGAGTGGGTTTTTTTTAGATTTGGCTATCTTAGGAGGATATCTGTTTGTGCAGGTAACTATTACTGTGCAGAATTATTAGTCAACTTAATAAAAACCAAATATATACCCATCGCACTTGTTTATTTTCACCAGGTAAACCAATATAACAACAGAAAATTTAGAAATAAATATTTCTGACATTCAAAAACAAAAACAAATCAGTGACCAATATAGCCACCTTTCTTTATGATGACACTCAAAAGCCTTCCATCCATAGATTCTGTCAGTTGCTTGATCTGTTTACGATCCACATTACGTGCAGCAGCCACCACAGCCTCCCAGACACTGTTCAGAGAGGTGTACTGTTTTCCCTCCCTGTAGATCTCACATTTTATGAGGGACCACAGGTCCTCTATGGGATTCAGATCAGGTGAACAAGGGGGCCATGTCATTATTTTTTCTTCTTTTAGACCTTTACTGGCCAGCCACGCTGTGAAGTATTTGGATGCATGTGATGGAGCATTGTCCTGCATGAAAATCATGTTTTTCTTGAACGATACCGACTTCTTCCTGTACCACTGCTTGAAGAAGGTGTCTTCCAGAAACTGGCAGTCGGTCTGGGAGTTTAGCTTCACTCCATCCTCCACCCGAAAAGGTCCCACAAGTTCATGTTTGATGATACCAGCCCATACCAGTACCCCACCTCCACCTTGCTGGCGTCTGAGTCAGAGTGGAGCTCTCTGCCCTTTACTGATACAGCCTCGGGCCCATCCATCTGGCCCATCAAAAGTCACTCTCATTTCATCAGTCCATAAAACCTTTGAAAAATCAGTCTTAAGATATTTCTTGCCCCAGTCTTGACGTTTTATCTCATGTTTCTTGTTCAAAGGAGGTCGTTTTTCAGCCTTCCTTACCTTGGCCATGTCCCTGAGTATCGCACACCTTGTGCTTTTTGATACTCCAGTAACGTTGCAGCTCTGAAATATGGCTAAACTGGTGGCTAATGGCATCTTGGCAGCTTCACGCTTGATTTTCCTCAATTCATTATCAGTTATTTTGCACCTTTTTTTTTTTTTCAACACGCTTCTTGCGACCCTGTTGGCTATTTGCCATGAAACACTTGATTGTTCAGTGATCACGCTTCAAAGGTTTGGCAATTTTAAGACAGCTGCATCCCTCTGCAAGATATCTCACAATTTTTGACTTTTCAGAGTCCGTCAAATCTCTCTTCTGACCCATTTTGCCAAAGGAAAGGAAGTTGCCTAATAATTAAGCACACCTTATATAGGGTGTTGATGTAATTAGACCACACCCCTCCTCATTACAGAGATGCACATCACCAGATTTACTTAATTGGTAGTTGGCTTTTAAGCCTATACAGCTTGGAGTAGAACAACATGTATAAAAAGGATGATGTGATCAAAATACTCATTTGCCTAAGAATTCTGCACACAGTGTATAGATAGTGACATGGAAACTTAAATAAAATTATCAAAAATCTTAAAACATTTTTAACATTAAAAATATGTAGAAATAGGTCATTTTCTGGTGACACATTCCCATTAAAGTACAGTAGAACTTAGGCAGAACCAGATAAGGTGATTAGGTGCTCCCTTGTACTATGAGTCGTGGAATCTGATTTGTGGAACTACCAGCCTGAACACTATGCAGGGAGACGCATGCCTAGCATTATAATTATCTGATTATTCTTCATTTGCAAATGGTGACAGTTGATAGGCTGGGAACACAACTATTGCATCAACCATAAAAGTCAAACATGGCCAGTCTAATATTCCCCAGCTTGGGCCTCTATATAATTTTAGTTTCAGTGCATTGGTGGAATAAATTAATATTTTCTTTAATATAAATGATGTTTTCCGTGAACATTCTCCAGATCTTTATTGTCTTTATTGTCTTCTGGTTTATTGTTTATTTTTTTTTACGAAACTGAACAAATGGAGATTCATCTTGGGCAAACTAAAATGGCCACGACATTATACTCTGTATAATAGGTGGAGATCTGGGGAGGTTATAAAAATGAAAAAAAAAAAGTCATACTTACCTTCTATTACCTGTTTTGGGCCTCCTCGCCCCATCACTCTCCTGGTGAAGTCATATGCCCGGGGTCACCGCTGATGCCTGTGATTGGGCCACCAGTGTTCACATTGCACGCCGAGCATCATAATGTCACCAAGGAGGCAGCAAGACAGTGCCAGACACTGTGGGTAGGCCCAAAAGAGGTAACAGAAGGTGAGTATGAATTTTATTTATTTTTTTACACCTCCCTTAGGACTCCACCTATTATACTCTGGGGTCTACAATTTGGTTTACAGTGGGGAAAAAAAGTATTTAGTCAGCCACCAATTGTGCAAGTTCTCCCACTTAAAAAGATGAGGCCGGCCTGTAATTGTCATCATAGGTAGACCTCAACTATGAGCGACAAAATGAGAAAACATATCTAGAAAATCACATTGTCTGATTTTTTAAAGAATTTATTTGCAAATTATGGTGAAGACCAAAGAGCTGTGGAAGGACACCAGAAACAAAATTATAGACCTGCACCAGGCTGGGAAGACTGAATCTGCAATAGGCAAGCAGCTTGGTGTGAAGAAATCAACTATGGGAGCAATAATTAGAAAATGGAAGACATACAAGACCACTGATAATCTCCCTCGATCAGGGGCTCCACGCAAAATCTCACCCCGTGGGGTCAAAATGATCACAAGAACGGTGAGCAAAAATCCCAGAACCACACAGGGGGACCTAGTGAATGACCTGCAGAAAGCTGAGACTAATGTAACAAAGGCTACCATCAGTAACACACTACGCTGCCAGGGACTCAGATCCTGCAGTGCCAGACGTGTCCCCCTGCTTAAGCCAGTACATATCCGGGCCCGTCTGAAGTTTGCTAGAGAGCATTTGGATGTTCCAGAAGAGTATTGGAAGAATGTCATATGGTCAAATGAAAACAAAGTAGAACTGTTTGGTAGAAACACAACTCGTCAGGTTTGGAGGAGAGTGAATGCTGAGTTGCATCCAAGGAACACCATATCTACTGTGAAGCATGGGGGTGGCAACATCATGCTTTGGGGCTGTTTCTCTGCAAAGGGACCAGGACAACTGATCCGTGTACATGAAAGAATGAATGGGGCCATGTATCGTGAGATTTTGAGTGCAAACCTCCTTCCATCAGCAAGGGCATTGAAGATGAAACATGGCTGGGTCTTTCAGCATGACAATGATCCCAAGCACACCGCCAGGGCAACGAAGGAGTGGCTTTGTAAGAAGCATTTCAAGGTCCTGGAGTGGCCTAGCCAGTCTCCAGATCTAAACCCCATAGAAAACCTTTGGAGAGAGTTGAAAGTCTGTGTTGCCCAGCGACAGCCCCAAAACATCACTGCTCTAGAGGAGATCTGCATGGAGGAATGGGCCAACCTACCAGCAACAGTGTGTGCCAACCTTGTGAAGACTTACAGAAAACGTCTGACCTCTGTCATTGCCAACAAAGGATATATAACAAAGTATTGAGATGAACTTTTGTTATTGACCAAATACTTATTTTCCACCATAATTTGCAAATAAATTCTTTAAAAATCAGACAATGTGATTTTCTGGATTTGTTTTCTCATTTTGTCTCTCATAGTTGAGGTCTACCTATGATGTCAATTACAGGCCGGCCTCATCTTTTTAAGTGGGAGAACTTGCACAATTGGTGGCTGACTAAATACTTTTTTTCCCCACTGTAACTTTGGCTGTGTTTGCCTTAGAAAGCTATAAATTGGATCAATAAATTCCTAGGATTCCTGACAGTGTTCTACACTGTTTTATAGATAGGTTCCTAGGAGCCCTGACAGC
Source organism: Leptodactylus fallax (assembly GCA_947044405.1). Taxonomy (NCBI): domain Eukaryota; kingdom Metazoa; phylum Chordata; class Amphibia; order Anura; family Leptodactylidae; genus Leptodactylus; species Leptodactylus fallax. The sequence continues at coordinate 6,386,115 of CAMRHE010000071.1, read as the reverse complement.
ATTCTACACTATGTTTTATAGATAGGTTCCTAGGAGCCCTGACAGTGTTCTACACTACGCTTTATAGATAGGTTCCTAGGAGCCCTGATAGTGTTATACACTATGTTTTAAGCCAATCTAAAGTGTGGTTCGTTCCGAACTTGTTTGACCCAAAATGAATCTTGCACCTGAGACATCCGAACTTGAAACAAATCCTGAAAGGTTCTGCCCATGTCTAGCAGAGAGATAACTCAAAGCTCTTGGAGCGCTAGGCAAAATGCAAGGCAAAACAGGGCCTCTTCCCACCATGAGCCATGTATAATACTGGTGTCTTCTTATATGGCACAGGGGTCCTGGTGTAACTGTGACCTCTGCACTCTCTACAAATGGTCCTCTGGTTAAAGGAACAGTGTGAAAGTATAAATTCTCTCCAGCAGTACCACAGTAAAGAAAAAGTATTGGTGTAATGTACATACATGTTTACATTGACTTCTGCTGTACAAGGTTTTCTTTCATATAGCAGGAACCTGTATTCTGGTACATGCGGCAGGGTCAGTGACACACATGGTTTGTTTCAGACCTGTTTCATATTGCCACAGCATTTTGTATTTCTATCCTGGTGCCAAAGTGATTGATCTGCTTAGAAGAAATGTTTGTACTCACTTGGAAGCTGCCAAAGCAAACACTTTGGAGGGAACTGCAGCAGAGCCAGGGGCTCTATAGTCAGCGCAGAGCAGTGTATGGGGAGTTCACACAGAGGTGAGACAGCAACATGCAGAACACATACAAATAGTCTACACACTTCAATACATCACAGGATGAAACGCGTCAGTAACGCCCCTTACTTGGATTTGCTTCTTGCTTCTCACAACGGAGAGTACCAGACTACACCATGGAAATGGACAAGAGCTTTGCATTTGTCTTATTTGACAGTAACCTTCATATACTGTACTTGTTCTGATATTCTATGCATAACCATATACACACGTGGACAAATTGTTGGTACCCCTCGTTTAATGAAAGAAAAACCCACAATGGTCATAGAAATAACTTGAATCTGACAAAAGTAATAATATATAAAAATTCTATGAAAATGAGCAAATGAAAGTCAGACATTGCTTTTCAACCATGCTTCCACAGAATTTTTTAAAAAAAGAAAACTCATGAAACAGGCCTGGACAGAAATGATGGTTCCCTTAACTTAATATTTTGTTGCACAACTTTTTGAGGCAATCACTGCAATCAAACGATTCCTGTAACTGTCAATGAGACTTCTGCACCTCTCAACAGGTATTTTGGCCACTCCTCATGAGCAAACTGCTCCAGTTGTCTCGGGTTTGAAGGGTGCCTTTTCCAGACGGCATGTTTCAGCTCCTTCCAAAGATGCTCAATAGGATTTAGGTCAGGGCTCATAGAAGGCCACTTCAGAATAGTCCAATGTTTTCCTCTTAGCCATTCTTGGGTGTTTTTAGCTGTGTGTTTTGGGTCATTATCCTGTTGCAAGACCCAAGACCTGCGACTGAGACCAATCTTTCTGACACTGGGCAGCACATTTCTCTCTAGAATCCCTTGATAGTCTTGAGATTTCATTGTACCATGCACAGATTCAAGACACCCTGTGCCAGATGCAGCAAAGCAGCCCCAGAACATAACAGAGCCTCCTCCATGTTTCACAGTAGGGACAGTGTTCTTTTCAAGATATGCTTTATTTATCCGTCTGTGAACATAGAGCTGATGTGCCTTGCCAAAAAATTCAATTTTTGTCTCATATGTCCATAGGACATTCTCCCAGAAGCTTTGTGGCTTGTGGCCCATAGAATTTATATTATTACTTTTGTCAGATCCAAGTTATTTCTGTGACCATTGTGGGTTTTTCTTTCATTAAATGAGGGGTACCAACAATTTTGTCCACATGTGTATCTGAATGCAATCCATCAATATAGATTAACCGATAACCGGTCCAGGACCAAGACATTTTCTCATTTTTTTATTCCATTCAATTCACATGAATGAGGTTTGTATGAGGACTTATTATTTGCAGGACATGTGGTGAAATTGGAAAACAAAATTGCAGATGCAGGTCAGTAACATCACTGCAAGCCAAATTTACATATATTTTAATAACTTTAAACAAATTGCAAACTTTGACAAAAACGAAAATTTCTTTGCCTCATTATATCGTGGCATCCATAACTATTTTACCTTTCTGTGTACGGAGCTGGTAGGGTGTCATTTTTTGCAGGACAAGATTTAGTTTTTATTGGTACCATTGTGTAGAATGTCTGATGTTTTGATCACATTTTATTAAATTATTTTGGGTAGCAAAATGCCAAAAAAAAATGTGATTCGGCCATTTTAATTTGTTTTCTGTTTGTGGAGTTCATCAAATGAATAAATATCTTTATATTTTACTGGTATGAGGATTTGCAGATGTGGGAATGCCTAATACAGTATTATGTATAATATTTACTTTTATATGTGATCTAGGAAATGGGGTTGATTGGAATTTTTATATGTTTATGTATTTTTTATATTTAAAAAAAAAAGTTTTTTTTTAAATGTTTGCTTTTTTTAGCCCCCAACCCTAGGGAACTTGAACTAGCAATCATTAGATTGCTCATACACTTGATTGAAACACTAGAGCATTGCAGTCTATGGTAAAATACAGCTAAGGATAACATCTGCATGGAGTTTGCATGTTCTCCCCGTGTCAGTGTGGGTTTCCTCTGGGTACTTCAGATTTCAACCACACACCAAAGACATACTGAGGCAATGTAGATTTTGAGCCCTACATGGGACAGTGTTGACACTATCTGTAAAGCGCTGCGGAATATGTTGGTGCTATACAAGTAAGTAAAATAAATAAATAAGTTAAATTCCTGTGTTACTCTTGAGCCATGCCATAGGCAGCTCTGAAAAGTAATGTAGCATCGGCAGACCTGGGAGTCATCAGAAGGTTTGTGATGAAAGTAACATTTAAGGGATTAATTGTCCATGATCGGAGCTGTTTTTAATCATGTACAGCGCTACCACATCCACATCTCGGCTGCATACAATGAAATAGAGACCTGTTGGCTATGGAGCTTTGGCACAAAATTCCTTACAAAAGTTTAGGGACGTATACATATATATATATATATGTATTGTGGTCCTTAAAGGGGTTGTCCAGTTTTAGTCAAATATTGAAAGACACATGTTATTGTTTTTATGAAAAATTATATACTTTTCCAATATACTATTTGTTTCGCTTCCTCACAGCTTTCTAGATCTCTGCTTGCTGTCATTCATTATGCTTACTTCCAGTGGATAAAAATCAGTCAATGGTCATGTGATGTATAGTCCATGGTCATGTGATGTACAGCTCATGGTCATGTGATGTACAGTCAATGGTCATGTGATGGACACACAGGTGCACAGCAGAATGAATGTGTGTTCATCACATGACCATGGACTGATTTTTATCCACTGGAAGTAAGCAGAATGAATGACAGCAAGCAGAGATCTAGAAAACTGTGAGGAATTGATACAGAAAGTATATTGTATTATTATATAACTTCCCTATACAAACATTTGTCTCTCAATATTTGCCTCAAACTGGACAACCCCTTTAGGTGTTTTTTTAATTTGTATGTTATACATAAATTATTCCAATATGCAGAATAAATGTGTAGTACAGGAAACTTCTCCAGGAGACCACCTTAATGAAAGGACCACCCAATTATCCAGACCTTGACAAATTTTCAGTTCTACCATATATTAAGTAAACTGGTTATCTTCTTTGAGAAGACCACCCCCAGAAGACCACGTTTAATGCAATTTTTGGTTGTGAACTCAACATTGTTTCACTGTATATGCAATTCTTTTCATGTCATATATGCATCTGGTTAACTTTAGTTTATTTCTTTCCAGACCTGCTGCTACCACACATACTAAAACCATACTTCATATTCATCAAGTCCCTGCACCACTTTTTCTGAGACATTTCTTTTTTTCTTTTTACAATAGGAGAAACAAATAAAACAAAGGGAGCGTGGCTACCCCCATAGCCCCAATAATACTGAAAATAGAGAAGCATTAAATATAAATATCAGCAAAATGCAGTAAAATTCAAGAGATGAGGGGAAGAACAGGAAGGGAAAGAAGGGGAGGGGAAACCATGATCAGAAGCCATTTAAGATACAATATATATCCCATGGTGTCCAGATGGACTGGAATGTGTCCACAGAGTTGTGAAGACTCACAATCAGAAATTCAAGATTACGGACATCTATCATTCTCTCGAGAAGTTCAGGGTTCAATGAAGGACCTACAGACTTCCAGTGTTTACCAATGAGAGTCTTTGCTGCTGTGCATAGGTATAGGAATAATCTAGAGTGTGGTACCAATGAATCAGCAGCTTGACTGCATTTCCTTGAAGGTTACACACAGGGAAGATTTAGTGGCACGGGACCACACTGCCACTGCCCCTGGGAAATAAGTCTACCTACTGCCTCCTCCCACTCGAACATATAACGGTGGCTAGAGAGTGTACAGCCCTCAGGCGAGGAGAGGATCTGATCGATGGATGAAATAAGGCCCCTAGTGGAGGTGCCAGCCTGACAGATCCTCTCAAACATGGTGGAAAAGTTAGACCGTTATGGATCCATGCAAGGAGCGGACAAAATGGATCATTTGCTGATAGTGAAGCCATTCTGTCACTGGGAGATTCAGAGTAGAGGTGAGGTAGTCAAAGGAACTGAGCTCCAGCGTCACCGGGTTAACCATATCAGGGATCCTGTATAGGCCCGTCCTGGACCACACCATGACCATGCTGGTCAATAGTCCCTTTGGAAGGTGGGGGTTGTACAGGAGGGAGACCATCAAAGAGCGCCTAGACGCCAAGGGAAACAAGGAACGGCAAGCAGACCAGATCGCTCTAGTGAAACAAATGGGGCCAAGCAAGGGGAGGGAAGGAGGCGAGGGGGGTAGGTGACTCACAATAAGACAATAGGATGCATAGGCGCAAGCCACAACTTATCAATCTCAACCCTTTTGGTATATGCTGGTTAGACTGCCCAAAATGGGATGCAGCGTAGATGGGTTGCCTAACAATAGTGGAGAAGATGTGGGACTTCCAGACACCCACGCTCATTTCTGAGACATTTGTGTTACTAATCTGGCTGACCAGGAGTTTCATTTTGTTGGTGAATACAGCTGGTGCCTGTATGGTGGTATTTGCACTGGTATTAATATATTTCTTCACTTACAGTGCCTTGTGAAAGTATTCGGCCCCCTTGAACTTTTCAACCTTTTGCCACATTTCAGGCTTCAAAAATAAGGATATAAAATTTTAATTTTTTGGTGAAGAATCAACAACAAGTGGACACAATTGTGAAGTGGAACGAAATTTATTGGTTATTTTAAACTTTTGTAAAAAATAAAAAACTGAAAAGTGGGGCATGCAATATTATTCGGCCCCTTTACTTTCAGTGCAGCAAACTCACTCCAGAAGTTCAGTGAGGATCTCTGAATGATCCAATGTTGTCCTAAATGACTGATGATGATAAATATAATCCACCTGTGTGTAATCAAGTCTCCGTATAAATGCACCTGCTCTGTGATAGTCTCAGGGTTCTGTTTAAAGCGCAGAGAGCGTCATGAAGACCAAGGAACACACCAGGCAGGTCCATGATACTGTTGTGGAGAAGTTTAAAGCCGGATTTGGATACAAAAAGATTTCCCAAACTTTAAACATCCCAAAGAAAACTGTCCAAGCAATCATATTGAAATGGAAGGAGTATCAGACCACTGCAAATCTACCAAGACCCTGCCGTCCTTCTAAACTTTCATCTCAAACAAGGAAAAGACTGATCAGAGATGTAGCCAAGAGGCCCATGATCACTCTGGATGAACTGCTGAGATCTACAGCTGAGGTGGGAGAGTCTGTCCATAGGACAACAATCAGTCATACACTGCACAAATCTGGCCTTTATGGAAGAGTGGCAAGAAGAAAGCCATTTCTCAAAGATATCCATAAAAAGTCTCATTTACAGTTTGCCACAAGCCACCTGGGAGACACACCAAACATGTGGAAGAAGGTGCTCTGGTCAGATGAAACCAAAATCGAACTTTTTGGCCACAATGCAAAACGAGATGTTTGGCGTAAAAGCAACACAGCTCATCACCCTGAACACACCATCCCCACTGTCAAACATGGTGGTGGCAGCATCATGGTTTGGGCCTGCTTTTCTTCAGCAGGGACAGGGAAGATGGTTAAAATTGATGGGAAGATGGATGGAGCCAAATACAGGACCATTCTGGAAGAAAACCTGTTGGAGTCTGCAAAAGACCTGAGACTGGGACGGAGATTTATCTTCCAACAAGACAATGATCCCAAACATAAAGCAAAATCTACAATGGAATGGTTCACAAATAAACGTATCCAGGTGTTAGAATGGAAAGTCAAAGTCCAGACCTGAATCCAATCGAGAATCTGTGGAAAGAGCTGAAAACTGCTGTTCACAAACGCTCTCCATCCAACCCCACTGAGCTCCAGCTGTTTTCCAAGGAAGAATGGGCAAGAATTTCAGTCTCTCGATGTGCAAAACTGAGACATACCCCAAGCAACTTGCAGCTGTAATCGCAGCAAAAGGTGGTGCTACACAGTATTAACTTAAGGGGGCCAAATACTATTGCACGCCCCACTTTTCAGTTTTTTATTTTTTACAAAAGTTTAAAATATCCAATAAATTTCGTTCCACTTCACAATTGTGTCCCACTTGTTGTTGATTCTTCACCAAAAATTAAAATTTTATATCCTTATGTTTGAAGCCTGAAATGTGGCAAAAGGTTGAAAAGTTCAAGGGGGCCGAATACTTTCACAAGGCACTGTATGTATAATCAGATCACTAAATACACAAATGTCTGACAGTATGCAAGCCAAGTAGCATCTAAATATTGAGGTAGAGTATGGAACTGTCTAAAAGAAAAAAAAATCTTGCCCATAGCAACCAACCACAGCACAGCTTAAATTTCTAAAGCTTCATTCACACACGTGTTTTGGTGAGTGATTATGAGTCTAAATAAGGACTATGATGTTTGGGATCCGATTCCCGGATCAGAATTTGGTTTGGGAAATACGACCAACATGCAGTCCATATTTCACAGACTGAATACACCTTCGCATGGAGACTATTTTAAGGTAAGGCCCCACATAGTGGGCCACAGCAAAAAAGCGCTGCAGAAAAAAAACACAACAGCAAGGCATTGCGGTTTTTCCCACAGCGCTTTTCACAGAATGTCCGCAGAGGTTTCCTCTGCAAACTTTCTGCTTCCATTATACCTATAGGGAAACTGCTGGCGTTTCTGTAGGTATAATTGACACGCTGCGAGTTCCAAAACCAAAACAATTTGGAAATTGTAGCGTGTTAGCTGCACGTATTTTTCCACAAAACGTGGATGGGATTTGCAGCGACCATAAACTCCATCGGCCTTACATCAGTATTTGAATATGAAAACCAAAAGTGGTACCTACAGAGGAAAACCATAACAGAACCCTCTCTATGTCTTCCATGTTCTGGAACAACTTCTGGCAGTATATATGCAATATACAGTAGAATATTTTGCAACTATGAGAAAGAACTTTAGTTTGCATCTGAGCAGTATGTTTTTTTTCCTATCCATGTGATCTACAATAAAAACACTTCAGAACTGGGACAATTTCCCTGGTTCAGGACTGGATACATTTTCAGGTATTTTATACATGTAGTTTTGAAGGCTATAACATTTTTTTTTCGGGTTTTCAAATAATTTTTGCTTTCTTTCCACACCGTTTTACAGTCACTGAAAATTGGATGGGATTCTAGCAATTCCCATCCTCAAATTGCAGAAAAATACGTACAGCAGACACTCTGCGATTTCCAAAACCGTTGCTGCTATGCTAATCACAGCATGTCAATTATACCTATAGAAACAAGGACCTTGTTACAAATGTTGCATTAGATCACAGGAGCTTTAGTTACACCTGTGCTAAGGTTACTTCTCAGATACATGGTAACATCCAGATTGCCTTTATGTTTTAGAGCAGGGGTCAGCAACCTTCGGCACTCCAGCTGCTGTGAAACTACAACTCCCAACATGCTCCATTCACTTACATGGGAGTTCCAAGAAAAGCAGAGCAAGTATGCATGTTGGGAGTTGTAGTTTTACAACAGCTGGAGTGCCGAAGGTTGCCTACCCCTGTTTTAGAGCAAAGAAGCTCTTTGGTCCAGAGTAGTTCACAAGGGCTTTTCCCGGGAGTTGTACTTCGGTAACACCTGTGACCTCCACAGGTCAGTTGCTTGAAGCAGTAGCAGTGCTCAGGTGAGCATAACTTCCACTTCACAGACCAGTGATGTCATGTTTATTTGTCATGTGGCCTCTTTACAGCTCAGCTGTAATACCAAACACAGATCCTATGCCCCCTATACTATGTACAGCGCTGTGTTTAATGTATAGTGAAGAGTCTACAGCACTCACCCAAATGCTGTAGTGTCTTCAAACAACTAATCTGTGGGGGTCCTAGGAGTGAGACCCTCGTTAGTCATATATTGATGACCTATCTGTAGGATAAGTAATTTAGGGTAAGGTCCCGCGTAGCGTTCCGCAACAAAAAAGAGCTTCTGGAAAAACCACGGCAGGAACACATCGCAGTTATTCCCACAGTACTTTTCACAAAAAGTCCGCAGAGATTTCCACGGGCAGAATTCTGGTGTAAAAAAAAATCACAATTCCAATTCCAATAATACCAAAGGTATTAATGAAAATCAGACAGGACCAAGTCTCTGTGATAGCCATCATTCCATTCTGGCCAAAAAGAGCTTGGTTTTTCCCAACTCATGGAGATGAGTCGAGGGATATATTGGAAGCTTCCCCCCATCCAGAACCTGGTTTCCCAAGGATCTCTGAAGTGCCAGGATCTCTGGAGATTCAACCTGACAGCCTGGAGGTTGAGCAGTCCCTACAGCAGGATAGAGGACTGTCAGAGGCCGTCCTGAAGACCCTTTCTTCTGCAAGAGCAGAATCTACCAATAAGAACTACCAGAGGACAGCCAAGATTTTCATGGAGTGGTGCTCCAAGAAGGGTATTAATAATCTAGAACCTTCAACGGCTGATATTTTAAATTTTCTTCAGGACGGTTTGGATAAGGGCCTTGCCCCTGCCACTTTGAAAGTGCAGATTGCGGCCCTCTCCGCTTATTTGAACAGACGTCTGTCTCAGGATCCTCTGGTTGCAAGGTTCCTTAAAGGGGCAATGAGGCTAAAGCCATCAGTATCATCCCCAGTGGGACCTTGCGGTAGTCATTACAGGCCTGTGTGGTCCTCCATTTGGACCCTTGGAGACTACGGAGATACAATATTTAGCCTACAAAACCACTTTTTTGTTGGCTAGTATATCTGCCAAAGAGTAGGGGTACTCCAGGCCCTCTCTTCTAGAGAACTGTACATTTTGTTTTTGCAGATAGGGTACACCTTAGGTTTGCCTGGGTTTATCCCTAAGGTCCCCTCATACTATAATAGCAATCAGCTAATTTCGTTACCTGTGTTTTTCCCCTCTCCAACCTCTGAGGAGGAAGAAAAGCTCAACACCTTAGATGTGGTAAGGTGTCTGTGGATTTACCTATTCCACACTCAACCGCTTAAGTAGGCCGAAAGCCTACTAATTGATATGCAGGGTAAAAACAGAGGCCTCAAGGCTTCCAAGCCTACTCTATCCACATGGATCAAGGAGACAATTAAGTCTTCCTTTCTTATTCAGGAGTTATTCCCTCCAGTCTTTCTACGGCCACTCGACCTGGGTTGTCGACTTCTTTGGCTGAGTATCGGTCCTTACCATTGGACCAGATTTGTGCGGCTGCATCATGGTCATCTCAGTTGACCTTTTGTTAAACATTATCATTGGACATCCGCAGTTTCCAGACAACTGCCTTTGGTCAGTCAGTCCTTGACGTTGTAAGGCGAGGAAACCCTCCCTAGGGGAATTACTTGCTATCTCCCCATATTGTGCTGCTGTCGGACGTAAGGGGAATCGTTGATTGTAATGTCAATCTGTATTCCCTTAGTCCAGACAGCAGCACAAGGCTTCCCTCCCTAGAAGCTTGTTTCCTGTTACTTTATAATTTACACAGTGGAGGGAGGTCTCTTGTGCCCTCTTATAGGGCTAGTAGGAGGCACCTTTTTGGTGCTAATTAAAGGTTCCACCTGTCCTAAACAACACACAGGGGCAGAGATACCCCATATTGTGCTGCTGTCTGGACTAAGGGAATACAGATTGACATTACAATCAACGATTGCCTTTTCTTCTGCAGCGTTTTGTCTACTGGGTTTGTGCTGTGTATTTTCTTCCCCCTATTAAATCTATAGAGAAAATGCTGGAGATTTGATGGGTAATATTAACATGCTGCGATTTTGAAAAACTCATGAGTATTTTAAAGTTTTTTTGCAGATTTTTTTCCCCCCCGCAATATGTGGACGAGATTAAATGAAATCTCATTTTGAAAAATTCCTGATTTGTTTTGCAGATTTTTTTGAATCCAAATTAAATCCTTTTCACTTTGCTGGTACTATAAAATGCAGGTTTTTTTCCCACAATAGTCAAAAACGCTGCATTTCTGCAATGTGCGGCCTTCGCCTAAAACGCAGTAAACACTGTTTGCTTGAAACCAGCGTAATTGTCATTGTCAAATTGTCAAAGGACAACATAGAGAGCTGTATATGGCCATCTTACCTCCTTCCACTGCCTGGTTTGGCTGCTGTTATTCAAAGGACACAAAACATTGTGATGTTTGCTGTCCGCATGGAAACAAAAGATGTTATATTGGCAAACGAAAAAAAGGAATAAGAAAAGAAAAAAGTAACCTTTAATGGTGTCCAATAATGGAATGCATTAGAAGCTCTGTACATAGCCCTTTATCAGGACTTGGATGTGTAAACCATGAGAGCGTATACAGATTCCAGTAGTTGTAAGGAACACAAGAACACATTGAGGAGGTTAATGAGGAGCTTAGTCAGTGCTGGAGAATATAGCACCAATGTAACTGTTGTTCCCAAAGCTTACTGTTTGTCTTTATCTCAAGCACTTTCACTGCTTTCACTGATGTGGGAAGCCAGGAGGATTTACACTCTTCCATTAGAACTGTATTCAGACTTACATTAGTTAATGAAAGCCATTTATTAGTGCTTTGTCTACAGTCCCATTGAGCAGATAATTGTATCCATTATCAGCGGCCACTGACCAGTGTGAGGAATCCTCTACCTCCCAGGATGAGCCGAGGCCGCACATCTCAACATCTGCAATACACAAACTTCACACACAGGTTAAAGCACCGCCTGCCCCATTACTTCTTATATTAATATACTGATAATAGACATGACAAATAGATACAGATAGGGCGGATTCACATGCAGCAGATTTCTTGCAGAGAATTTTTCTACAACTGAAAATCAGTTCTTTTCCAGGGGTCTCGGCTTTACAGGGCTCCCACTGACTATTTGCTATCTATAATACTGGTGTCCAGAGGCCTAACCTGAAACTCTTGGGCTCCGATACGAAATTCGTAATGGGGTCCCTAGCTTACCTGTGCCATTTAAAATAGTGGTAGATTTTATATGACAGAGAGACTTTTGAGGCCACCTCATGGTTCAGGGTCTAGTAGCGACTGATATCACTGCACCCATGCATTTTTGAAAAATTTTAGCTGCGTTTTTTCCATATATGTAAGGCTGGGGCCCCAAGTTGCGGAAATGCAGCTTTTTTTATTGCAGATTTTTCTGCAGTTTCTTTGAACCAAACCCAAGAATGGCTACAAAAGGAATGAGAAATATATAGGAAGCTCTTATACTTCTACCTTCTGCTCAATCCACTCCTGGTTTTGGCTCAAAAAACTGCAGCAAAATCTGCAACAAAAACAGCTGCGTTTACACAATGTGGGGCCTCAGCCTAATACCATTTTTGCTGCATTTTTTTCTGCAGCAATTTTAGTTGCATTTTGCTACGTGAGGTCTTATCCTATGGCTAAGGCCCAACGTTGCAGAAAAGCTGCTTTTTTTGCTGTGTTTTTTTAAACAGAAGTCAGAAATGGCTTTGAAAACAATGGGAAATATAAAGGAAGCCCTTATACTTATCCCTGCTGCTTAATCCCCTCCTGACTTTGGCTTATAAAATACATTTAAAACAAAAATGGTGATGCGGGGGGGGCAGGAAAATAACACTGCTTCTCTTCTGACATTCCTTTTAACTACTTCAGAACCAGCCATTGACTATATATGTCTGGTTGGTCCACTCTTACTCCTGCACATGACTGCCAGGAGCCGTAAATTGTATGAGCTGCTGGGTCCTAGAGTATAGTGTAGGAGGCTGCAGCACACCCATCTACAGTGGAAATCAGTAAAAAAAAAAAAAAAAAAAGTACCGTTAAAATGCCCCCCAAAGATCTCTTATTACCTTATGGGTGGCGCAATTTCTAAAAAATAAGCAAATAAATAATTAAAAGGACAAAAACAACATAACACCACTACCAACATCACAGGTTCTAGCCCCACACCTGGCTACTCAACAGTATGTATCACCTTTATAAAAAAAAAATGACCCTAACGGAGAGAGAAAGCTATTTTTAAAAAAAATTTGTAGCACTTTATGCTATTAAAAAAAATATATATATATATATATATATATATATATATATATATATATAGAAAATTGTGAAAAACAGACACATTTTCCCTCTTTTTTTGTTTACATTTTCTCATATATTAAATAAAGAAGAAACATGCAAAAATAAAAACAACATAAAAATAAAGCCCTATGTGTCACCAAAAAAAATACACAAAAATTATTTGTTTAACAAAAAATGAAAAATGTAAGGCTAGGTCGCACTAGCACTCGCTATACATTCGGGGTTTCTGTCCTTGAACCCGCTTAAAAAATTTCTTGCAGGACTTTTCTCTTTCAGACGGAAACCCGGCGGACCCCATTATAGTCTATGGGGTCCGCAGGATTCTGTAGGTAACTGCTTTGTAAACGGGTTAGCTTTCCGTTTTTCGGGTTCCCAAGTGTATCCAAAGAATGGAAAGCGAAACACTAGTGTGAACCTAACATTACAGACATCAAAACCATATGTATGAAAAAATACGAAATTGTGTCCAGTCCTGAACAAGGGAAAATTGCTGAAGTGGTTAAATTCTTCTGGGTTCTCAGAATCCCTATTTTAGTGATCATAGAGGTCCAGTGATGAGGGTCCCAGTGATGTCTCCAAGGGCTCCATATTTACATCAAGGGCTACCTCTTTGAGCCCATTCTGTGGGCTTTATAAAGATAAATGTAGTCTTTTTGTATTATTCTTTTGTGCGTTTTTTGTATTTTTAATTGTCAGTTTTCAGCGATTTCCTAAGAGTAAGTATTGCTATGACTGGTGGAAGGTTAGGGCAAGGGATGTCGGGTTGAGAGGTCTGTGTGTTTGGTCTTCTATTTCTATGGTTGTCTTAGGAAGTCATTAAACAAGGAGATGTGCCTGCATTACTGTCAGATCTAACATTTACGAACGAATTTTCTAAATAATCTGGACATTTCAGAGTTTTACAGTCATTTGTTAAGTAATTGGCATTTAGCAGAGCGGAACATAAAAATAAATTGTATTCTTATGCCAGATCTTTCCAGAATAGCTTTCATGGATTAATAATTCACATGTTGACTATAATCAGTTGCACATGTCTAAAATAACATCTACTGACAAAAATCTGCTACATAATTTAGCGGTTCCAAACACATTATACACCCCAATTAATATTTCAGTACACACGCTGTAAAATCTCTTTTATTTGATCATCACACCCCATAATCCTCATTAGTCTTTGGGATTATTCTCATTTGTTTTTGATTTTTTTTATGTTTTTCATCCAAAAAAACACATTGTACAGATCTTTTTTTTTATTTGGATAACAAAACTGCCAAGTCAGAGAGATTATATTAAATATTTTACAGTACTTGCCAAAGTCTGCATTTGATGATATTTTCACGCCACTTTTTAAAGCACCATATTACAGTCTTTGTTTTATTTTTGCAGTAATACAATAGTTCATAACTTGTTTTCATAACCTCCAAATGCAGGTGCAAACCAGAGCCTGTTAAAGATAGAATTTGGCTATGATGTAAATCCAGAGAGCTGTAAAATTTTTATTCCAGATTAATAGGCAGATTTACTAAAGTCTGTAAAATTCTTTCATTTTTTCAAGTCTGTGGTCAAACCCTATTACCATTAAGAACCTGGAAAAATCATACCTTACATTTCCACCTGGAAAGCTGCAAGAATTGTATTTACACCCAAATCCAGAAATAGTCACATTGCCAGCACCATGACCATTTTTACACAAGGCTGTACATAATTTTAATAACCTAATTCTAAAATCTGGGATTACAGAGTTCATACCAGGACTCTTGGGGGTACGTAGAACAATATTGCACTAGTTGACTAGAATAAAAGATAGAAAGTAATAGATGCAGTTAAGAATATTACTGGGCTCATTGAGAATTGTGTAGCTTTACTCAGTTCCTTAGTAGTAAATGGATTATTCTGGGACTAATAAAGTTTACCAGTATATTCCTTGCTTTATTGCAAATATACACCTCTGTCCCCTGGAGCCCATCTTACTACCTGAGTGGAGGGCAGCTGGTCAGCCAGGGATTCTCATTCTTCTGTCTCCCCTGCTGACATCCCGACTCTTGGTAACAAGACTAACTCTACTCTACTCTACTCAATGGGCTAGCTGCCCCAGTAGAGGGGAGTCAGAGGCGTCACAGAGAGTTGGAACAGCTGCAGGGTAGAAGAGGAACCAGAATTCAGGTCTCCCCAGCTGCCCTCTGCACTGGTAGTTAACAGGGCTTCAGGGACCGAGGTGTGTATTAGTTATAACCCTGAACCAGTACAGGGAATACACTGGTTTTATTACTCCCCAGGTAACCCCTTTAAATATTACAGTTATTATTTTATAGTACTTGGGCGCATGTTCTAGAACCTGGGTGTGCATGTCATCTAGGGAGTACTTTATCTGTCCTCACCGTGTGCATTTGATGTGCAGCACAGTGTATGATCTTAGCCCTTGGGATTATGTCTTCAATACGGTTTTAGTAGGTTTGAAAATTAATCCATAAATAATAGACCCTAGTGGTAAGCTATTGGCTTCAAAGCCAGCTTCTACTAAGGTCTTCACTGGTACTTATCATAGTGTCAGAGCCTAGACCCATTGGAAGATCCTCTGATACTTTGTTGGGCCAGCCTGATTATGTATAAGGTCTGGTTCAGTCAGTAGTTAATAACTTGCCTATGTTAATTCTATGAGCCTGGAATGCAATATATATTGGAAATAGAGATTGAGGCCGGGGCACCATGATGCAAAAACACAGCGTTTTGGCCGTGGCGGAAAAGCTGCAGCAAAAAATGCTGCATTTTACAGTACCAGCAAAGTGGATAGGATTCTGGCTAATCCCATCCACACATTGCAGAAAAAAATCCACAGCGGATTCAATGTCAATTATACCTACAGAAACACTGGCGATTTCCGTATAGGTATAATATGGAAAACTCTGCAGAATTTCTGTGAAAAACGCTGCAGAAAAAAATGCGATGCGTTTCCGACGCGGTCTTTTCCGCATCATTTTTTGGCTGCAGCTCGCTATGTGGGGCCTTAGCCTAAAGAGGCTTTCTTAAAGTCATAATCACTTCTTTAAAAACCCTGTAACTCTCTGAAACCCTCTATCTCTTCTTGGTCTTTCACTAGCCTTTGCATGTCCAGGTCTTCTTAATGTGGAAATGTGACCACAGAGACCAATGATGGACTGTGGCATTGGGCACTGTTTGCACAGTGTGTTCCTTCTTTCATTTATTTATTTTTTGTATTCTGAGCTTTTAAAAAAAATATATATTGGTCAGACAAACTCTTTAAAGGGAAGTGCCAATAAAACAGCATGGATGGTGCAATAAATTAAATGGGGCTTGGGCTCCTCTATTGTTCCAGTATTTGCCTGCATTTATTCAATGCTATAGTACACATTATTATGGTTATTACCATGGGTCATTTTTCAATACAGTCAATTTTAACACCTATTAAATCTGAGACTTGATACTGCCAGTGAAAAAAAAAAATCACAAAAATGATAGGTATACTGTAAGGTGAAAAAGTTTTAGGCATGTGTGAAAAAATGCTATAGAGTAATAATGTTTTGAAAAATAGAAGTGTTAATAATTTATTTCTGTCAATTAGCAAAATAAAGTGAATGAACAGAGATCTAAATAACGTCAATATTTGGTGTGGCCACACTTTGGAGGAGTTCTGGAAGTGATAATATGGCCTGATCTCAACATCATCCAGTCTGTCTGGGATTACATGAAGAGACAGAAGGATTGGAGCAAGCCTACATGTATCCACAGAAGATCTGTGCTTAGTTCTCCAAGATGTCTGGAACAACCTCCCTGCTGAGTTCCTTCAAAAACTGTCTGAGGCCCCATGTGGCATCCTGCAGCGCTTTGCACAGAAAGTTTGCATAGGTTTCCTCTGCAGACTTTCTGATTCAATTATACCTATAGGGAAAGAACCAGCATTTCCGCGACAGTTTTGGAAATCGCATCTTGTCTGCTGTGAATGTAAAACGACGCATTTTTTTCCACGGCGTTTACAAGACATGGGGCCCCGGCCTGAAAGTGTACCTAGACGAATTGATGCCACGCAAAGGATGGTCACACCAAATATTGACATGACTTAGATTTTTCTTTTGTTCATTTACTTCATTTTGTTGATTGACAAAAATAAACTATTAACACTTCTATTTTTGAAAGCATTCTCACTGTGCCACTGTGTCATCTGATATCACCATTTGTAAAGTGGTTTGCTTTTGTCCTTTCTAATGTTATGTTCATGTAATAGTCTTATCACCACATCCATGAAGTCTTACAATGTGTAATACACCTTTAAAAAAGTTACAATTACAAAAACTTGTCAACCTACAAGAAGGACATATACATCAAGCAGCACTTTGATGGATCGCCTCCCAGCTGTATAAGCAATTATCCTTCAGTAGGAGAGTTCACATAGGGCTGAAGGTGAATGGCAATTTAATAGAAAGAAAATAAAACTAAGGATTGTTATGAGACTATGTAGAGACTTGGCAACATGGACTGTAAAGTAAGATCTACTGACGATTAGGAGGAATTGCAGAAGATGCATGACACTCAAGTGATGGAGAATATATATTTACCTGAAAGGTTATGTCCATGCAATGCAGTGATGGTTGATGTACTGAAGAAACTCACGAGGGACCTGGATGTCATTCTTGGAAGATTTAATATCACAAATTATATGTATTGGATTGCTAAAGATGGGTAATTGATGGGGGAATGTATCCAGATTGCCATATTTGAAGCTGAGAAGGATTTTTTTCCATTTAGTATAACATAATTTTTATTTGCCTCATAAGGGTGTTGCTGTCTTCTGGATAATCACTGTAGCATTTTTTCATATGATAGACCTGTTTCAACCTTATCACCTATGTAAATATATACACCTTTGCAGGCATCTCTATATGATTTTGATTTCTGCATAATAATCTTTTAAAACAATGTAACTTTGCACTTAGTTAATAAAACTTTCCTACCATTTTCGATGTACAGTTTTTAAACTCTCCTATATGTCTCCATGGTTACAGACTACTAACAAACCCTTTGCAGTCTGAGTGTCATTTCCTTCCATATTTCTCTTCCATATTGCTAATTTACAATTATTTTTTTAATAGCATTGTATTATTATTATGGTATTAATGATTGCTTAACTACACAGGTATTTAGCTGTAGTAAAAGGATGACGACTAATAGCCCTTATTTACCTGTATGATCAGTAGATCAAAGATTATTCCGATACTGTGACACCATTATGTGCAATATCCCTTTCCTAAGCCTTTTGTCATTTTACTATCCATGTGCTGTGACATCACTATGTTTCTTATTCCTGTTTGTTGTGACATCACTGTGACTATTATCCATGTGTTCTACTTTCCTTTAGTCATTCTACAATATTTTATTATTATCATTAATATTTTATACCTGTACTGAGATGTCTCGGTTTATCTCTTTATTGTTACTGTCTTTATTATCCTTATATTGTGACATTACTGAGTTTATTATCCCTATACTGTGACATTACTGAGTTTATTATCCCTATATTGTGACATTAGTGATTTTATTATCCCTATACTGTGACATTACTGAGTTTATTATCCCTATATTGTGACATTAGTGATTTTTTTATCCCTATACTGTGACATTACTGAGTTTATTATCCCTATACTATGACATTACTGAGTTTATTATCCCTATACTGTGACATTGCGGAGTTCATTATGTCTGTATTGTTAACTTATTGTGTTTATTATGCATGTAGTATTATATCATTGTGTACATTATCCATGTTCCGTGACATCACTGTGAGAAATATTTAAGTGTATTGACATCAATGTTGCAGAGGTTGCAATTGCACCTGGGAACAGGTGCATGAGGTGGCCCAATGGTTCCCCTACTACAGACACTATTACTATATATTACATGTACAGTATAGTTGTACCCGAGGCATCAAAACACTGGATTTCCACTGCATCAGCCATCGTGTCTACGTAATAGAGACACAAGTCCACCAAAGTGAGAGCTGCTTCAACAGAATGGAATTTTTGGCACCTAGAAGGGGATCCTGAACCAGTGATTTTCCTCTGTGAGCATCCATGTATACTAATAGAACATATGGACAATGGTCATACTCCTGAGATGTACAGTATAGAAAGCAGATACTTATAAATATGTCCAAAAAAGTGCAGTACACATAAAGATGCAGAGGCACAACATGAAGCTCCTGGGCCCCAATGCAAAATCTTTTTCAGGCCCCCAAATTATAATGTATCATTATATTGGTGTCCTTATATAGGGCAAATACACCTTAAAGGCTCTCTCTGCACCCCCTCAAGTTACGCCCCTGTAAAGAAATGAAGTTATATGTAGTATGTAATATCTCCATATATACCCTGACACTTGGAAAGCATATAGGTAATCCAGACTCATAATAAATAAGATATATTTATTTTTCTGGAGGAATCATGAAGCAGCCAGTGGTACGAGGATGGCCGCAATGACTGAATGATTCATGGAGCCATTAATCACGTCCCAGCCATGTGGTAGTCCTGTGCAGTTGT
Organism: Leptodactylus fallax; assembly: GCA_947044405.1. NCBI lineage: Eukaryota > Metazoa > Chordata > Amphibia > Anura > Leptodactylidae > Leptodactylus > Leptodactylus fallax. The sequence goes on along the minus strand of CAMRHE010000071.1, from coordinate 6,366,896 downwards.
GAAAACACACTAACACTTTGTGCAGCCCAGGGAACATATTAATGGCAGGTCACATCTTCCTCAGCTGGACAGCCCGATAAAACACCTGACAGGAAGATAAACAGCATGAGACATGAGAAAACATTGAACTGTGAGAGAATCGCCCCACACAGATATAGTAGTGCATATCAGGGTGGGAGTATATATGGCCGACATTCTCTGCCTATGTGGAACCGCTCAACTATTTCACTTATTTTAAATAGAAATTTATATAATGGTAATATATTTCACATTCCTGTACATCGCAAGCACATGGTTGTATTCCAGATCCTTATGGATCCCAAATATGGTGCAGTTGGGGCATGTCTGCTGCCACATAAAAATGCTCCATAAGGCATCTGATGCTGTATCTCAGACTGTATTGTTTCTTAGATGTGTTTTATTGGGTGTATCTAAATGGGGCAGTATTGGCTATCGCAAGCACTGTGAGGCTAATGTCTCACGTAGCGAGCCGCAGCAAAAAATGCTGCGGGAAAAAACGCAACGGAAACGCAATGCGGTTTTTCCTGCAGTGCTTTTCATACAAAGTGCACAGAGGTTTCCTCTGTGAACTTTCTGCCTCCATTATACCTATAGGGAAACCACCAGCATTTCTGTAGGTATAATTTATATGCTGCAATTTTCAAAACTTCAACGTTTTTGGAAATTGCAGAGTTTCTGCTGTACGTTTTTTTCTGCAATGTGTGAATGGGATTATTACTAGGGGCAGAGACTTATGGATCATCAGGTTGAGTGCAGTTAAAACTGAATCAAAACTGCATTGAAAGCAACTGCATGACTTTAATATTGGTCATTTAGAGTTCAACCCCAGGCAGCCATACTGATCACTGGCAGTAAAAGCTCTGTACACTACACAGTTGCCCAAAATGGTACTGCTGCTCTCTCCCATCCACTTTATAGGGTAACTAAACTTTCAAAAAAACTTTGACTTTCTGGCAGCATTTGTGACATTAACAAATATTGTAATATACTTTAGTAATGGATTTTGGCTACTGGATATATAACTGTTTAAAGTGACCCTCCCAGAGCTGGCACTCTTGTACTCCAGTGCAAAAACCAAAGAATACAGAACGGACAGGAAAGAATACAGAAGGGACAGATGTGGATTTCAGTACAGGATTTGCCTCAAAGGAGTCAAAAATGTGTTAATAAAGTGTATTACATTATTTACTGATGTCACAAATGCAGCCAGAAAATCAATTAGTTGTTTTAAAGCTTAGTTGCACTTGAATGGAAGAGAACCGCAGTACCATTCCAGGCCACTGTACAATAAATGGAGCTGTGTAAATTCTGAATTTCAGAATTAGTCCCTTCAATCAGCAGATCAGCCGGGGTGCTGAGGGTCAGACTCCCATTGACCTGATATTGATATCTGTCCTAAGGATAGATCATCAATATTGTGGGTTCACATCTGCGTGGAGCCTCCAGATGTGAATTTAGCATGTAACGTCACCAAACTTCCTTGTATCACTACTTCCTGGTCTGAGAGTGAGTGTGTGTGTGTGTGTGTGTGTGTGTGTGTGTGTGTGCGTGTGTGTGTGTGTGTGTGTAACCATAGCTCTACTACTTTTCTGCAGAGAGATGCATAAAGTAGACCTGTCTGGCTGTTCGTACTTGAGGACAGCTTGTGATAGAGGAGAAGCCGCTGACAAGATAGATGTGTAGTTTATTTCTAACCTAGTAATTTTAAGTAATTCCTTATGTAAATTCTCACTTGTGTTGCACCTCTCAGCTCTGGCAAATGCAGATAACATCTCCCATACACAGAATGACTGACAGTTTCCACGCTCTGAATCCGTGTACAGGTAAAGCTGTCAGCCATTGTTTATGGGCAGGGTATGCCAGACCCAGTCTAGACTCTCCAGTATTCAGTATCTTGACACAAGCAAATATAAACTTCTATAACAGATCTAGATCTATAACAGATCTAGCATCTCAGCTGCGACTTATCTATCACATGTAGCCTTTAAGGTGGCCATACACTTTCTGTTTCAATCTTTATTAGTTTTGATCAGTTTAAAGTACAGACATGTCAATGGACATAAGAATAGGGAACAATGGAGGATACAATTGCAGGTCACAAGAGTTTTCAGAGGTTTATGGATCTCCCATTGTGGAGTACATTCTGTAAAAAATAATAATCTTTTGGAGATTGTAATTCATTCCTACCTGTGCCCCATGGGGTCTTACTGGAGGACTCACAGTTATGTTAGAATGGGAGCTGGTCTGCTCGGTCAGAGCCTTTCCAACAATTCCACAGATAGTAGAATTTGGGGCACATTTGTTGACTAAATGCAAACATATATTTTTATTTGCAATTGTTTTTTTATTTCTTTAGTTGTGACTCTTACAGGAGGAACAATATGTGAGATCCAGTTTTGAGCCAATGGTTGAGGTGGAGGTAACTAGAAATAGCTGAAGGGCCCAGCGAGGGCGCAGGAGAACATTCTGTGTAATTCTCCCTCCCAGTGTAAAAGTATGGTGTTGAAGGTTGTTTGGAGTTTGGGAGGATAGTATGGAGGGTACAGGGCCTCTGTGATTTGATCTCTTGTTTCAGATATTTTAAAGCTGTTATTGGTAAATTCAATAGTGGCGTATTACAACCTCTTAAAGGGGTGCGTGATTGTAGGAACTTGTAAAACTCTTTTTTTGGCAGTCTGAATTCCAACTTGTTGGCCAACAGCTATTTCTAACAAACTCCTCATACACATATACACTCAGTTTGGCGGTGCATGTGTCCTCAATGGGGAGATAGAAGTACATCTCTGGAGGCGGATTATCTTATCGTGCATTGACATTCAAGGCGCCCAAGTGCTCTTTCCCCTGATAAAATATGATAGGTGAGAATGAGGAGGACACAGTAGCATTAGATGGACAGTCAGTCCTTCCAAAGTCAGTGGGTTTAGCCAACATTACTCTAATGGCCACCTCTCGATAGGATGCCAACATCATCATCAATCTGTATAGCTTTGTCTCCATTGAAGTACTTGAAGAATACAGCAGGTAGGAATTGATGGACTATCATTTATCAGATGTGTGAGGGCCCCAGAGGTGGCATTTTAATAGCACTCCTTTTGTTTCATGGGGTTTTACTTCCGTGTCATACGTACCTCCAGCATTTGTACACATAGGTCTATTGGTTATGAAGCACTGTGTTGTAAAAAAACTGGATCTATCCAGAACCTCCAACAATTTTTGCTTTGCCAGAATTGCTATGGAAGCTCATTTATATGGAAGATCAAAGGAGAAATGAGCTGATGCCTGCTTTCATGATGGGGACCATATATAACTGAAATTCTGAAATTAGATAAGCCAGGAGCTTATATATCACCAATTTTTCTTCAATTTTTTTTATACTTGTGAAATGTAGTGAAATATATCACCTTTTTTCTAATCTGTTTTATATACTTATTGTAGATTTTTTTTTATTCTATTTTCTATTATTTATCTTCACATTATTTTCTGATTGCAGTTTGGAATTTATGATGTAAAAACTGTCATAAAATTCATGCGGCACGGTGGCTCAGTGGTTAGCACTGCAGCCTTGCAGCGCTGGAGTCCTGGGTTTGAATCCTGCCAAGGACAACATCTGCAAGGAGTTTGTAAGGAGAACCCCTGTGTTTGCGTGGGTTTCCTCCGGGTACTCCAGTTTCCTCCCACACTCCAAAGACATACTGATAGGGAATGTAGATTGTGAGCCCTATATGGGACAGTGACTGTCAATGTCTGTAAAGTGCTGCGGAATATGATGGCGCTATATAAGTAAGCATAATAAATAAATAAATTCTATACTTGAGTATGAGGGCTGCCATCTTGCCTGAGCTTCTCCTCTGCTCAGCCTTAAGTGATGGCCACAGTCATGGTCATATGCAGCAAAAAAACTGGAGCTGACTCATTGAAGTCTGGGGAGAGCTTTCTAGACATGCTCAGTACAGGAAGGTAGAGTAGATATCTATTGTCAGTAGTATATGTAATGATGGGTCAGCCGTGTGATATAAATGATGTGACTGCCGCAAAAAAAAAAAAAAAATCCTACAGAACTGGCAAGTGGCCAGAGTTAAAATTGCCATACTTTGTGCTTTTTTTTTTCTTACATTGCTTTAAAAAGTGCTTTTTAAAAATTACATGGACAAGTAAAATTAAAAATAAAATCATCAAAAATTGTCTAAAAATAAGTTTAAAATAAAAACTTGGTAAAAAAAAAATTTGTCATTTTTTGGTGAAACAATTAATGTACTTGACCCTCTTTACTTTTTCGGAATTACATGGGTGGGGGAGGTTCTGGAGACCCATGGCTTTTCATTTTTGGCAATGTATCTAATACATCTTATAGCCTATAAAATAAAGTAAATATATTAAAAAAATGTAAACAAATTATTTTGGAAAAATGTGCAAAAATTGCAAAAAAACCTATAGTATCAATGGCAAACTCTATGTTCGAAAAAATATACATACATACATACTTACTTACTATATATATACTTACAAGTCTCCATCAGGAAAGGTAAAGGCCTGCATTGGAGGAACGCTTTAAGTTTGGATGGAAATGCAATGAAAATGCAGGTCATACAATGGATCAATCTGTGTTCACATCAACATCGCCACTCGAATGATGATAAATCAACTTTAAAGAAAAATCCCAATGGACTCAGTTTATTTCTATCCATTTCTCCTTGGTTTTTCTTATGGGGTAGAATAGTGTACTGGACTACACAACAGGACTACACTATTCTGTCTGCCATACTAAAAATAATGGAATAACAATAATAAGGAGAAAATGGGTTGTTAAGTCTCAATGCACATTATAGCTTTGTTCTACATGAAGCCTTCATAGGGTTGCCATTGAGGTGTATGAGGCCTCTACTGTACTCCTATATGTCTCCAATTTCGTACAGCGACAAAGTTGTATTTTTATTTGTTTATGTTTTTTTTGTCAAATTCCACACGTGACCGACAGAAAAAATTACAGCATGTTCAGACTATGTATGTAGGGAGGTATTCTCTGTTATAAACATTATTTCTAGGGAAAATATCTTCATGATTTCAGCACCCAACAAAGCCTTTATGCCAGTGCACGACGACCAACATCCTCCGTATACATGCACCATAATAGTTAAAGGTGGAATTTTCAGACATTCTGCCATATTGTTATTTTGTTATATAATTTTAGAAACCAGCTAGTATAGCCACAATTCTAAGTACTGTAGGTGCTCAGATATCTAAGGAAAAAGTAAAAGTTATGAGTTAAATTATATATGTCCCGTGTGTAACGTCAGCGAGTCAGGAGTATATATTGGATTTAGGGGTCAGCTACACCACTGTATTCGCAGGACTGGATCAAGGTCTGTGCAGGTCCCTGGGCAAAACATTTCAGCTCCTACATTTTTTTGGAAGGAAGGGAAAGGAGGCTTGGTCAGAAATCAGTCTACTACAGCGGATATATACAATCATAACAATAATATCTCAATATATCCCAACAGAGGACAGTAGGAACAAGGACCGTATAGCATAAAGCAATGCTATAAATGCTGTGTTTCTATAGTAAAGTCTGTGACATTCTCAGCTCACTTGTTTGTTCTCTAGTATGTTTTGTGGAGACTGGAAAATGTATTCCCATGGTAATAAAATTAATCCCTTCTATTTCCTGTAGTGGGGTTTTCTGTGTCCATCACTTGCACACTAAGGTTGTAGTGATAACAGAGCTGTAATACAGAGCCCATGGAAGTCTATTGGGTCCTCGTATACAGTACTGTTTTTTTCCAAAGTACAGCTCCATAAATGACAGCAAGTGGAGTGCAAATATTTCTATAATACAGATCTGCAGGAACTTCATATATCTCTGTTCAGTCTTCGGCATCACTCTGCTGTGCGCACAAGGCCTAAAGAAATAGGTTATCATGTTTAATTGAAAAATAAAAATAACATAATGAAATTATGCCAGCTGTATGGAACGTGCAGCTAAAAGATGCTGCAGAAAAAAACAGCAAAAACACATAGCGTTTTTTTCCTGCAGAGTTTTTAATTGAATTTTTGCTGTGTTTTTCTCACTGTTTTTACTTCCCCTATTAAATCTATAGGTAAAACACTTGCGATTTCACAACTAAAATTAACATGCTGCTTTTTTCAAAAATACTAGCGTTTTTTTAAAAAACTGCTTTTTCGCAGCTCTGTTTTTTTCAACAATCTGTAGATGAGATTAACCAAAATCTCATTCACTTTGCTGGTACTTTAAGACGCCACGTTAACGAAATGTTGGGCCTTAGCCTTAAACAGTATTGACTATCATGTGTTTTTCTTTTACTTATAGTCACTCTGTCCAAAATTGCAAAACGGTTGTGGAATTTATTATAAAGTTTCCTAAATGAACTATTTTCCCCATTTTGCCATGGGCATGAGTGTACGGCCTGCCTATTATTTATCATTTATTTGGGGATGAATCATAAGAGAAAAAACTTTAAAAGTTATATATCAAATGTGGTTCGAAATAACTAGGAAATGGCTATATATTCATTTATGTATGTGCATGGGTGCGGCAGAGTAAAAGTGTGAATCACAGATATATGTGATATATATAAGTATATGTACACTACTGAACCCTAAGCTAAAATTTAGCACAAAACATATTCTGCAGTCTTGAATAGATGAAGCAATCTCTGTAGCTCTACATTAAAACTATAGGTACTGTTCTGCTGTTTGTGGCCTCCACAAAGTACTTTACTACATCAAATGGTATGTCGGAGATTTAGTATAAATTCATTAAAATCAAACTGTAAATTTGTATAATATATTAAAATGGAGGGTATTTATTAAATTATATTTGTTTATTTTTTCTAGTGTGATTTTTTTTGCAACAAATTTATCAAAATGTCTCAGGCGTCAGAGTTCAGTAAGGATTTTTGGTGGATGTTTTAAACAAAGTCAGAAGTGGCGTGTGCTTGTGCAAAGATTTATTGACTTTTTAAAAAAAAAAAAAAATGTATACACCATCTAAACTATGAAAATCATTCGAAAAATGATGCATTATAAATTAGGTACAAACCAAAAAATGATGCAAAATAGAAAAAAATGCACTAGAATTCTGGCGCAAACGCAGTAAATCAACCTCATGTATGACATCATACATTTATAATGCAGCGCAGTACATGCGCCCCACAGCTGGGTTTACGCACAGAGATGGCCTCAATGAATCCAGGATTATTGGAACAGGATTATCAGATCCCGTTTATTACATTAGGTTAGTATTAATATCTGAGCTGTCCATTTACATACAGGAATATTTTACCAAGAAGTTTTATAAAACAAATGTCCCTAATGTAAAAAAATAATTTCCTGCTATTCCCCATAAAGAGATTTTCTCATCTGACTGGTTTCCATAATTGGATCAGAACTTTTTCTTTGTAAATTATTTTAGTCATGATCAATCTGGTGACTCTATTCCTATAGACATTATTTCTACAATTTGCCACTTCTTATGTCTATTATCTATGGTGGGAAGAACCATTTTCCCATCAACATAACCATATTTACATTTATAAACCATGAAAAGTTAATCAATTTTCCAAATATAAGTCATTAAAATTTTTGCAGTGTCTTAAAGATTTGCTCTACTCATCTTAGTGTAACAGGTTATCAGGCAGGTACACTACATACATGAGAAGATAACCTGGCCACAATAAGGCTGGGTTTCTGAAAATTGCTACACCATAGAAAGTTCCTGCATTCATGGTCGTATCCATCGGCAACCTAGCAAGACAAAAGACTGTCACCACTAAGATGCATACAGAGAATCTTTAAAATTCTGCAAATTTTTAATTATTTTTATTTACTAAAATGTTTACATTTTAATTGTCTACACACTTGAAAATGGTTATATTCATGGGATTTGTAGACAATTAAAAGTTAAACAATTTTGCATGTATAAATAATTTAAATTTTGCTCTTTTAATGATTTTCTCTAACCATCTTAGTGATCAGTTGCCAGTGGATATGACCATGAATGCAAGAAACTTCTATGGTCTGGGACTTGTTAGAAACCCAGCCAAGAGTTCATTATTGGACAGGTTATCAGACAGGGACACTACATGGATGAGAAGATAACCCGGCCACAACAAGGACATCATGACCTGGTTTCTGACAAATCCTATACCATAAATAGCTTCTGCATTCATGGTCTTATTCATTGGTAACCAATGAGGACAACAGACTGTCACCACTAAGATGGTTAGAGATCATCTTCAAAATTCACAAAAAAAATTTAATTATTTAAATTTTAAAAAAAAAAAAGTTTAACTTTGAATCGTCTACACTTTCGAATACGGTTATGCTCATGGGAAAACCCCCTTAAATACTATATGTTCTTGTATAGCAGCAGCCTTACACCTGTACAAAAATCTCATTAGCCATTATTAGCTTTGCTTAATATTGAGCAGTTTCTGCCCACATTAGACCAACATCCTCCTTACCTGGTCCTCACTTCCTTCTTCTTCTCCAGCAGCAGGCAGGGTGAGGGGTACTGACATACAGATATTTGTGGCTGCACAGCTGCTTAGCTGGAGATGAGAGAGCAGACAAACATCACAGACAGAGGAGGAGGGAGTGAGTGAGTGCTGGCAGCATGGCACAATAGACAGCCCACAGCTGGCACTGCTGCAGCACATATAACTGGTGCCCAGTCACACCCTTGGGCTGTAGTTCTGCATCTCTTAGGTTCCTTTTTTGTTACTTATGCAGATAAAAATGATCCCTTGTGGAATGTGACTAATCCTTTTAGCTTCCTGTCAACTGTGGCTGCAAAAAAAGAATCTGATTTTTTAAATCAAAGATCAGAAGTCTATTGGAGGGAGATTTGTCATTTACATGACCTTTACTTACATGAATTAATCCCTGTTAACCTGCATTGAAAATATTGTCAGCCCCCTTTAATCTTCAGTCCCTTTGATTAAAGAGGATTTTGGGGGGGGGGGAATAGACATTGCACTTCAGAAACATAGTTATATGTGAACTATAAGGCTAGTGATGGGCAGTGCCATGCTGCAGCTGGGTACTAATGTAACGTAAATCATTCACCTTCTACAAGCCTAACCCTGTTTATTCTGCTTGTCTCAGTTTACTCATAAGAAAAAGCACAGGCTGTGTGGTAAATGACACTATCTGTTTTTGTTTTTGGTCACAGCAGCCTGCCCCCTATCGGATGACAGTGTAATAACAGCTCATAGACTACAAAGCGGCACGTAGAATAACACCAGGGCAGTGTAAGGAGGAAGGGATGTTCTTAAAGACCACATTATAATAACTGCGAGCCAAGTCATCATGAAAGCTGCAGTAATAGGGTCAAAGCTCATGTCTGGAGTACACTGTAGTAGTGTCTGCTGCTAGGTATGTGCCTATATTACCTCTGATCCCCACCCTGGTTTACAGCCTGTCTAATATTATACTTACCTATTTGTCTAATGTCTACATATACACATAGTAGAAATGTTTAACTATCATCTGGTATACTATATTCTCTATGCTATATTATTGGCATAAGGGTACAAATTGCTGCTTCTGTAGCATTAGTTTTCTATTTTATTACATTAACTGTAACTGTAAAATGTGTGTGTATGTGTGAGAGAGAGAGAAGGAGAAAACATTAAAAAAAATGAAATTGTCGGAGATAGAACAGGGAATTGATCACATTACACAAATAAAATGTACAATTACATAAATACAATTACATAAATAAAATTTACAATTACATAAATAAAATGTACAATTACATAAATACAATTACATAAATAAAATTTACAATTACATAAATAAAATGTACAATTACATAAATACAATTACATAAATAAAATGTACAATTACATAAATTAAACAATTAGTACAAGTAGTTATCTAAATGAATGTAAGCAGATATGATTTGCACACATTTACTACACATGTTACACGGTATATACATCCTGTTTGCCACATTGGAAAAGAAATGATCGCAGACTGTGGAACGGAAGAAAGGCGCATAAATCTATACGGTACTTTAATGCTGCGATCATTTCTCCCTATACGGCAATCTCAATAAATGTACAGTATAAAAACAATAATCATTCTATATAAGTTCTGCTAATAACTCTACAATAATATATAGTCGGGGCTCGGTCACTTGTGTTTGCTGGTTGCAGTTTATAACAGAATTGATACATTCATTGGTAGAAGAAGAACAAACTCAGGAGATCTGCAGAGCAGATGTGCCGCGAAGTCTGAGCTCGCCGAGTATAGTGTATGCGGTATTTCTACAAGTCTTCTACTAGTATGGATAGAAGTTTACAAGCACTTACTGAATACACAACCAAAGGCTAAAGTTACAATAGAAAAACAAAGAAAGGCTTACATCTATCTATCTATCTTATGTACATAATTGTTACATTTGCCTTAATCAATTTGCAACATTGTATCAGAGCATTCCCAAGTTAACGGTAACAGCTCACCCTGTACATCGTGTTACTATTTATTACTGTTTTGTGATCATTAACACAATTCTAATAAATATATCTGTCTATTACATAAATTATATATATATATATTCAGTCACACAGAAACAAAAAATAAAGATAGAATTCGATTTTATTTTGTGTAAAACATTTTAATGTCATACAACTGTGCTTAAAAACAGTAAAACAACAATTAATGTACACAAGATAATGATATAATAATGATAATGATTAAATAAGCTGATATAATACATTGGTCTGTCACAGAATTGTTGGATTGACTTATTCTTTACTTACCTTTATTAGTTCGTATTTCACAAAGGATAAAAGTCCTGAAATGTTTGTATAGAAATATTATAGAAATGTGCCATAATACATATATTTAAGTTTCTGATATATACATAGAATTTCAGCATATATTATATATACAATACCATTTTTTATTATTGTGGGTGTTCTCTCTGTGGTGTAATAAACTTCCAAATCTGGGCTGTGACATGATGACTAAATACTTCGTGTTATTCCATATAACCATGGGAGAAGATTACACATTATTGGCACATTCTTTCATTTAGAGCTCATTTATTTTGTTACCCATAACAGTTAAAATTATCTATTATGTTTAATAAAATTAAAAGTTATTGCTTTACATTGAGATAAACACCAAAAACTTCACCAAAGAAAACTTACAATTATTAAGATGATGTAATTTTAATTATTAAAATGTTACAATTATTATGATGTTAGTCTTATAATATTAGGATGTTATTAGGATGTTAGGCTTATAATTATTAGGATGTGAAAGCAATGCAGGACTGAATCACAAAACCAGATCTGCTTCATTTGTTTATAAAGACAGAGAGATGGTGTCTCTATATCTGGAAATTCATCCTGATATTATATTGGTAATATTATTATTATTATTAGTATTATTATATGTTATTTGACTGTGTCTATGTTAACCATAAAAGGATAAAAGGAGAAAGATAATCTAGGAAGAAAATTTGGAAAAGCTGCAAAAATTTAAAGGAGCTAAAAATATAGATTATTTAGACTACAAAGGGTTAACACATACTATACCACCAGTCCAGGACCACTTCTGCAGCACTGTTGCTTCTTTCCTTATAAAGTACTCCTTATTGCTTAAAGAAGGGACAAAGAGCCTGAGAATGACAGCTAAGGGTCTGCAGGCAGCACATGTATGTGTTAGTATCTGTGTTGTACTACACTACACCAGAGTTACTGTATGTGTATAGGAGGTCACTGCTATTCACTGGAATACAATTGCTGCTGTCTGCCTCAATATCCATTGTGACTTCCATGGTCTGTAGTACCTGGACAGTGGACACATTATAATTCCTCAACCCAAGCTATGTCAGTATTGTATATTTTACAGCAGAATGTCAAGGCCTCTACTCAGACAGATTGACTCAAGCTACATCACAAACCACAGGAGTGACTCAACACTGGACTGGTCAAGTCTCATCTAAATCCTATTGAAATGCAGTGCATGGAAAAGCATGCTGATGCAACACAGGAATATACCAAGACTCAAACAATTTAGGATTATTTTTATAATTATTTCTGCATTTGTTTAAGGATGAAACTTATACAATACCCAAAATCACAAGTGAAAAAGCAATTGCCCCCAATCCTAAAAAGGGGTAGTGCTCTAGGCAATGGGGCACATTCATTAAGCTAAAATGCATGTAAAAAGGAACAATGTTTGGTGCACACCAGGTTTGCACAGAAAAACTACCCTTTCTTAAAAAGTGGACAAGGTGTGGTCAGGGCCTTCACAGCCAGACACATTTAAGATTACTCAGATTTACTCCAAGCCCATGCACTTTCAGAGATGCACCTCCATTATTAAAGGGCCTCTGACTATTAATAATTTAGGGACACCTAAAGCCAGAGGACTGCACATTAAAACCAATGTATAAAATACCCATCTTAATACAGGTGCCTAAACCTCTTCTTCATTAAGGGTCTCCCAGATGACTGGCTGATCACAGCAGGTATCGCTACTGGAACCCCCAACAATCAGCTGTAATATGTGAGATAACACAGCAAGTGCTAATTTTGCCTGCAGCACCACTACAGGAGAAGTTAAGAATTACACTTCCCTTTAACGGCATAGGTATTTGAAAATAGGATTTCACAGCAAAACCTCCTGTAATATGAATTTGGTGTTTCTTTCACAGCATATTTGTGTGGTTCAGATATACTTGACAACATTTCTAATTTGGACTCTGGGAGACCAACTTGGTTCCAGTGGCCGTGCCCCCTTTCAGTAAAGCCATGCCCCCTTTCTAGGTGTGACAGACCCAATTTTGTTACATATCATGCCCCTTTTTCATGGACAAGAAATGTTCTGGTCACAACCCCTTTTAGTGACATGCCCAGCAAATGTTTTTTCTTTCCCATCCCCATAATGACTTATGTTTTTATCAGTCTACCCAATGGAATTCTTTATATGTTAAACATGTAGTCCTAGTGACAGGCAGCATGTTATAGAGCAGGAGGAGCTGAGCAGATATCTGATGTATAAATTTGTGGGAAAAGATTCCACTTGTCATTTATTGATTTAAATATCTACTCAGTATAGAAATATAAAGGATTTAAATAAATAAAATACAAGTTATACTGAATCTTTCTAATACTATATATCAATCTGCTCTATAACATACTGCCTGCACACAGGCCTGCATTTTAATGGTAACAGGTTCTCTTTAAGAATTTTATGGTATAGGGTGAAACTCATGTTTATCCTAATTTTCTTCAATAATGGTAATAATAACATTTCACGCCATCTCACTTCTACCAACGTGTTTGACTTGATGTTACTGCTGCACTTACTTAACACCAAATTTAATGGGACATACAACTATGTTAAACCTGTTCCAGATTATTTCAAAGGCTTGAAAGTCTTTTTTATTTTTTTATGTATGCAAATGTATGAATCAAAAATTCAGAACTTGGCTGAGGTTGCCTGTGTTTCTGTGGATATTGTCACTGTACTCTTTGCCCAAGTATGCCACTCCTGGGAAGGCTTCTCCATTTTGAGATTATGACTTCCGCCATGTCTCAGAGCTTTAGAAAAGAGTTTGCAAGCTCCTATTTTTATGTCTGCTCACATTTCCTTTGATCATAGCATAGTGTAATTGTAGTGTATCCAGGTTCTTTTTGTCTTATCCTGGCCATGTACTTTATATCAGTCAAACACATGTTTAGTCAACAGTGATTTCTCCTGACTTCTCCATCAGTGAAGGTCTTATCCAAGCACACTAGGATAATGCTAGCCAAACCTAATAATCATGGCAGGACTGGCCTTTTATCAGATATAATGTGTCCCAATAATCCCTGATGGCAGATGTTGGGGGAGAGAAGGACTTAAACATGCCCAATCTATTTGCTCTGCCATGTTTTGCTGCTGTTTATTCTCTTCTCTTTATCTAGAACACATGCACACTTGGTAGGAGAGAGGGGTATCCATAGAAGATCCTGCATAGGGCACAAACCAACCTGAGGCCGGACTTGTCCTCCATAAATGGGAATGCTCAGAGAAAGAGATGAGAAAAAGACCGTCATATACCCCTAGCTGCACCTTATTGGAAAAAGATCACATGCTTGAGCTCCCTTTCCCAGGAGAGCAGACATGGGGGCCAAAGTTGAGCTGATCATATACACATGAAGTTCTTGGCTGTTCCCAGCAAAATTGACTTTTAATATTATATTTCTTTAATGATAATAAAAAATTCAATGTAACATGATAAAGAGTCTTTCAGATTCCCTAATGCAGTGGTCTTCACCCTCTCTGGCTAATGCAGGAATACAATTCTCAATATACTGCTGCATTTTTATGATGTCACAGGGGTGTTACCGGAGGGTGCAGAGGGTGCAGTCAACCTCAACCCCAGGAGCCTTCGATGCCCATAAGGTGTCTCTTCCATATGAGTAGACCAGTACTATAGATGATACATTATAGTTGGTACAGATTTTGCATTGGTTCCCAGGAGCTTCATGTTATGCAATGTAGTTTTACAATGTTATGACATGGTGGAAGCTCAACACAAATTGGAGACCACTGCCCTGATGAATAATCCCTTGCTTGCTCTGTAAAGAGGCTTGGATACATTGAGACTGCTGCTTAGTAAAAGATGCAGATGCTAGGTGACAAAGCCCATGGGGGGATCCATATGTCAATCATTCTGAGAAGTGCCAGAGGTATCGGTCCATGTTCTGCAAGGATTGGGTAGGGTGGACAAGACATTGGTAGGTGTGAGTTATGCCATGGAAACTGACCAGCAGATCTCTCAAAACCTAGAAAGTCTGGAGTGAGATGTTTTTTTAATAATCCAGCAATTGTGTTAATCTCATCTATTCATAGGAAAAAAAATTATAATAATCTGATGGATTAGTGAACAATTTCCGGGACTGGTCAGGCATGGTTAGTGATTAGTTTAGGAGCTTGTGTGTGCTCTACCTAGAATATAAACAGGCATATAAATGATATACTCCCAGTGATAAACATAAGTAATTGCACGTATTATATAAGAGCATACTCTCTTATTAAACACATAGCTGATGCTAAGCCCACAATTATTGTCCACAAACAAATTGTGCCAATGTTTAATAACAAGAGGATTTGGAGTGGGGAGAGGGTGTCTTTGTGTGCGTCTCAGATAAAAGAGCAGGCTGCACTAGGAATGCCCAGAGGTCACAATGAAGTCACTGGAACAAGTCAATGTTTCCACTCTGTTAGAGGCGTTGTGACTGCTGCCTGACACACCGCTAGTAACACACTAACTTCTCATGCAGAGTCATACAATGATCCAAAACGCTGCGCCAGCTACACAAGCTACGTGACGATTATTGACACACTACTAGTAAGTCACCAGATCCTCATGTACTGCTATGAGTAATACAACCGTCTAGAAAACTATGTCAGCTACACACAAATGCCTGGCACACTACTTGTAATACACTAGTCTCTCATACACTGCTAGGATTGCAATGGTCCAGAAGACTGTGCCAGTTACAGACTAAGACCAGGGACACACATGTCAGGTCCGCTACAGGGTGTCTGCAAATATCACACAGCAGATCCACTCACAGACGAAAATGGCTTCTTGTCTCCATGGCTTTCAATTGTACTTCCAAGCAGGGGGGTAACTTGAGGGGGTGCAGAGGGTGCAGACGCACCAGGGCCCAGGAGACTTAGGGGGCCCCTAAGCACTGGCATCAGTATTGAGATTGCAGCTTCCGTCTGGCCCATAAGCCAAGGAGACCCACAGATTACCCTAACCACACTAAGGTTGTTTAAACTCCTTAACACCTGTAACCATCAATATCAAGAATTCGCTGTAGGGATGAGGTAGGGGGCCCCAAACAAAAGTTTGCACCGGAGCCCACAAGACTTTAGTTACGTCACTGTTTCCAAGGCAAGGTTTATTACAAAGCTTGTAAACCATGGATAAACACACCACAATAATTGACATGCTGCATACTCAAAACCCGCAGCATGAGATACTGTATTTTGTGCTATGGGTTTGTTTCTGTAGTGTATGGATGGCATTTTTTCATATTCTATCTACTACACTGAAACTCTACTTCGTATGTGGGTTACTCTAGGTTCACAATTGCACTCGGTTTTCCATTCTTTGGGTCCCAAAAAATGGAAACCCAATTCTCTTACAAAGTGGTCACCCGCATAGATTATAATAGGGTCTATCAGTTTTATGCCCGAAAAGTCCTGCTTGCAAGACTTTTCTCTCCACATTTTTCAAGCGGAGTGAGGAATGGAATCCCTGAGCGCAGATGTGAACCCAGCCTTAATTTCTGGCAATTTCACAGCAGCTAACCCACTGTACAGAATATGCATCCCCATTCTAAGGCTTTGTTCATATGCATTAGAAGCTTATAAATAGACCCACTGTTAGGCTAGGTTCACACTACTGATATTTAATGTCCATTGCGCTTATTCATCACAGGATGAGAGAAATTAAAAGACAGATGAAGACGGAGTTCCCTCCGTTGAGTGTCCATCTGCATTACCCTCAATGTAAAAATGCGATGGAAGCTTTTTTTCTGCCATGCTTTTTTAGACAGCGTCTGTCTGTTGTTTACATTATGGTCAATGGGAATGTTTGTGTCTGCTACAGTTGACAGTTGACAGATGACGGAAACGGACATTAACAATGGTAGTGTGAATATTGCCTTAGTCAATAGGCCCATTGCTTACAGTTGGTGTTAGTAACGGATCCAAATCTTATGACAGAGCAGAACAATGAAAATGGCCAAAGCACATGTGACCAGAGCCTAAAGACATTGCAAATTACATGCGGACTGATGAAAGGATATTGCTCCCATACAAATTTATCTGACAAATAATAAAGTAAATTTGTCATAGCTAGGCTTACCTTCACCAGGGGCATAGATTCAGTTGGATGCCATAGCCCTGTATCTTAATACCCTAGCAAAAGCAGATTGGCTTTCACAAATACACGGGCCCACTATCTTTTTTGTCTGTACTTGAACCCTACAAATTGAAAAGTGCTGCGGAATATGTTGGCGCTATATAAATAAAATGTATTATTATTATTATTAATATTATTATTATAAGAACACAATTACTAGCATACAGCTACTAACACAAATCAACCAGAAAGCCAAAGCAAAGTTACACTTTACACTGACACGTAGTTAACTAGTCACCTGGATGCTCATCTATGCCGAATAAGTCTCAGTTGACATGTGTTACCTTCAGTAGTAACATAATAATACTATGGCACATTTCATATATTGCATGGATCACTTTCACCAGGGAGTCACTTATTCTGGCACATTTGTGGCATGGTAAACAAAACCAATAATACTTGTAAAGTAGCCCTGACTGATCAGGTTGTCCAGTACTTGGGAAATATTATAAAGGTGAAATTCACAGCAACATCTACAGAAAAGTTTTGACGAACAAATGGATTTCTATGGAATAAGGACATGTTACTTTAGGCTAGGCTCACATCTGCATCAGAAGCTCCATTTGTCATTTCTAATAGAGAATCCTTTAAAAAAAGGTGGCATATTGTGCATTTTTTTTCAGTTAAAATGGCAGACACAATGATGGACACCCAGCAGTCCCATTATAGTCAATAGGGTCCAACATCATGTGATGGATCCAGCCAGTACTGCTAGGAGTGCTCATGTGAACTGAGCCTGGTTTTCTCAGTTCCTGCTCAGTTTGCACCATGATCTATATTTCTTATGTCCTGGAAACTTATCATCCTCATTTATCCAATTGGTTTGGGTCAGTTGGACCCAAAAATACACAGAAAAAGAACACACAGCAAAAAAGTAATTAAAAAAAAACATACTTCATGAAGGTCAGTTCCGAGTCCCCTTATCTGCAATGTCACACAATTATCATTGTATATTTTCATTGTACACATGATGATAAGGTGAGCATGCACTATTCCTTAGGACAACAGAGGTACTTGTGGATTGTGAACTTGAAGAGGAGGAGATGCATACATTTGGAAGATTCCTTGTAATCTCCTCCTAAGATTTGAAAAGTGCCAAATGGTTTTCTCATGTCTTGTCTACCTTTTAGTGCCACATTAACTCTTAAAGTCTTACAAAAAGCTAATATTGGTATTGGACTATGGGTGGATGAGAGGATCAGAGTATTATTTACTAATTAAAGGGATTGTCTGAGATTTTTTTTTTAAAAAAAGCTTATGGGTGTGAAACCCTGTAAACAATAAAATACCATACACTAAGCTGCAGTTTCCGGTCTCCACTACCTGGGAGTGATGACTTGTTATAGTTGTTAGTCACATGACTGCTGCAGCCAATCACTGGCCTCATTGTTTACATGTGCTTGAATAGCATTTGACCACTGAGGCCAGTGACTGGCTGCAGCAGACATATGAATGTAAACCGGGATGTCATCACTACCAAACGGTGGAGATCAAAATGTTAGCGAAGTAACCAAAGGTGAGTATAGGTTATTTTGCTATTTTTTAAAGTATCCTTAAAAACATCTTGTATAACCTATTTAAAGGGCATTTTTCAAAAACATATCTACAATATAAAAAATACATATTACACTATATGGGTGCTTGTAAATTTATTGGAAGCCTCCCATCTGCCCCACCCTCTTTGAATATATAATCTTGCAACCTCCTCTTCTTGCTGACAGCAGATTGGTCACTCACGTGACATCACATTATACAGTGGGTATGGAAAGTATTCAGACCCCTTTAAATTTTTCACTCTTTGTTTCATTGCAGCCATTTGCTAAAAGCAAAAAAGTTCATTTTATTTCTCATTAATTTACCTCTCTCACCAAGGATCTTCTCCCACGATTGCTCAGTTTGGCTGGACGGCCAGGTCTAGGAAGAGTTCTGTTCGTCCCAAACTTCTTCCATTTAAGGATTATAGAGGCCACTGTGCTCTTAGGAACCTTGAGTGCTGCAGAAATTATTTTGTAACCTTGGCCAGATCTGTGCCTTGCCACAATTCTGTCTCTGAGCTCCTTGGGCAGTTCCTTTGACCTCATGATTCTCATTTGCTCTGACATGCACTGTGAGCTGTGAGGTCTTATATAGACAGGTGTGTGCCTTTTCTAATCAAGTCCAATCAGTTTAATTAAACACAGCTGGACTCCAATGAAGGAGTAGAACCATCAGAAGGAAATGGACAGCATGTGAGTTAAATATGAGGGTCACAGCAAAGGGTCTGCATACTTATGACCATATGATATTTCAGTTTTTCTTTTTTAATAAATTTGAAAAAATATCTACATTTCCGGGCTTTTTTCTGTCAAGATGGGGTGCTGAGTGTACATTAATGAAAAATAAAATGAACTTTTTTTGCTTTTAGCAAATGGCTGCAATGAAACAAAGAGTGAAAAATTTAAAGGGGACTGAATACTTTCCGTACCCACTGTATGCTAAGCAAAAGTCAATGTGAATGGTCATTTCCATCACTAAACAGGAGTACACGCTCCTCCTAATTCTCTAACAGCCTCTGATCCTGGCGGATCATGTGACCGCCAGGTCAGAGGGGAGCCGCATCATGGCGGCTCCCATAGCTGTGTATACAGCACTCATTGAGCGCTGTGTACACCACGATCAGGAAGGCAGGGACAGTAATAAACCTTACCTGCCTTTTCTAGGGGAGCTCCGGCTATAGTTACAGCCGACTCCCCGTTTCTGCAGCTGCACGATTTTCTACCAGTACGTCCTTGCAGAACAAGACAACCACTCTCCGGACATATATACCCAATGGGCGATCTGTAAGTGGTTAAAATCGGCATAGAGAAAAGTCCTGCAAGAGGACTTTTCTCTCCGCCAATTTCAGTATAAAAACAGCGGAAACCAGGCGGACTCCATTATAGTGTAAGGGGTCCGCAGGTTTCCACGTGTAACCGCTTTTTAAGCAGACAGGATCTCCATCTTTTGGGTCCCCATGCGGACCCGAAGAAAAGAAACCCGAACGCTAGTGTGAGCCTAGCATAAGAATGCTTTCAGAAATAGAAGTGTTAATAGTTTATTTTTGTAACCTAACAAAATTAAGTTAATGAACAAAAGAGAAAACCCCATCAATATTTGGTGTGACCTTTGCCCTTTGCCGTCCATCAATTCTTCTACCGGTAGGTACACTTGCAGACAGTTTTTGAAGGCTCTCGGCAGGGAAGTTGCTCCAAACATCTTGAAGAACTAAGCACAGATCATCTGTGGATGTAGGCCTGCTCCAATCCTTCTGTCTCTTCATGTCATCCCAGACAGACTGGATGATGCTGAGATCAGGGCTCTGTGGGGGTCGTATCATCACTTCTAGGATTCCTCCTCCAAAGGGCAAAGGTAACACCAAATATTGATGTGATTTACATTTCTCTTTTGTTCATTTACTTTGCATGTTGTTAATTGAGAAAAATTAATTACTAATGCTTCTATTTGCAAAAGCATTCTTTGCAGGATTTCCACCCCACACCTGCCTACAACTTTTGCACAGTACTGAAAATTAAACTACATTATGCATACTTACTCTACTTTATGTTGCATCTTTGTAATACATAATGACTGTAAATGTCTCTGCATGTCCCCTGGGATGTAGCTAATGTGTGGGAATATCCCCTAGAGCTAAGTGTGGAGGTGCAGCAAGAGTTAATAATAAGAGTTAGTAATGGAAATATATAGTGTATGAGCTGCAGACGCACTTGGTATGATAGAAGAGATCAGCGGCGCCAAGCAGCAGAATTAGTCCATAGACAGGTCAAGCTGATGACTAAGCCGCTAATAGGAACAACTAGGAAGGTTTCCATGGTCAGAATATTTTAGTTTCATCATATTTTCTCCTATGAATGTTAAGTTTTTGATCTTAGCATGTGTTTATTCAGAACAGTGGGGAGATTTATTAAGCTTAATGTGCCAGGATTTGGGCTTAATTTGCACCGAAAGTTTGTCCTCCATACATGTTTATAAGGCAAGCTTTTAGTCCAGGAGATACAGAGCGGATATTGGCGGTATGTCCCAGACCAAACCCTAAGCCGTGACCCGGACTCCTAGCATTATAGTGAGTCCCTGCTTCTCCTGGCTCTAATGTCCCTATACTGTACTTGTGTTTTCAGTACAGGACAGTAGTATTTTGGATCACTACAATGCTCGGAGTCTGTAGCCCAGCACAGGGTTTGTATCCCACGGACCAAATTCATGGATGTGAAGCCAGCCTTAAAGGGATTGTCCAGGATGTTTTAGTATTGCGGAAGAAGGCCGGAGAAGGTGCAAAATAAAAACAAAAACCATACTATCCTGCCCCCGGTGCTCCAGTGTCCCAGGCCGCTATCCAGTCCCGCAGTGCCCTGGGGCTTTTCCAGTGGAATTCACTGCCACACAGGGTGTGACTTGCCAGAAAAGGGAGGGGCTTAAAGGGATTCTATCATTGGGGAAAAATGTTTTTAACTGAAGCCCCGTCGTAATACCTTTATAAAGTCTATTCTTCTCCTACCTTTGTTGTTTCGCTCTTCACCGCAGTTTAGAAGAAATGTTGAATTTTATCTTTATGCTAATGCGGCTTCAGAATGCACAGGGGGCGTTTCCCCAGTGCTGAAACTGCACAGGGGCGTCCCCTGTGCTCTCCTCAGATGCATTTTTGAACTTACCACACCGCCTCTATTCTTTAGCAGACGCCTTTTCTTGATGTCATCCTGCGCATGTCCATTCGACCATTTTCCTGTGGCCTATTACACGAGCGTACTGCATGTGCTGTTTGTAATAGGCCACTGGAAAATGGCCGAACGAAGACTCGTACAAGGATGACGTCAAGAAGAGGCGTCTGCTAAAGAAGAAGAGAGGCGGCGTGGTAAGTTCAAAAATGCATCTGAGGAGAGCACAGGGGACGCCCCCTGTGCAGTTTCAGCACTGGGGAAAAGCCCCCTGTGCATTCTGAAGACGCATTTGCATAAAGATAAAAATCAACATTTCTTATAAACGGCGGTGAAGAGCGAAACAACAAAGGTAGGAGAAGAATACCCTTTATAAAGGCTAGTACGACATGGCTTCAGTTAAAAACGTTTCCCCAATGATAGAATCCCTTTAAGATGCAATACTGTGCACCAGACTTGCCAAAACATTCTATTATAATGTAAGCCAACTTACAGGTACAATAAACTTAGTCTAGACAGCCTAAAGATGCCCCCGAATAATTATCCATTGTGAACCGCTGTGATAAATCTGGCCCATTTTTGAACAGTCTGGTCTAGGTTTTCTCTGTCTAGATATTAGACAGGGTTAGTAAATCTGCCCCAGTGTACATTACCAGGGTTCCTGATAACTCTGGGATCCATGAGCTCTGATTAGGGGTTACCCAAAACATAGAGACAACCGGATTTTTGACTTTTACAATAGGGAAGGTAAAATTATTTTATCCTGCTCAGAGCAGTCATATCTGAGCCAAATATGGCAGGAGACAACAACTATAGAATACATAAACTGACCCTTCTGTAAGCTTCTTTTATGCAGGAATGGCATTACGGTTCCTCCAGGAGTAAGAGCATATTTCAGGGGTTCACCTTCTGTGATAAGGTTGGGACTCGCAAATCTGGAACATATCAGGTGGGGATAAACCTGTGTCTGTAGACCAGGCTATAGTAAGGACTGCTGTATGCACATTCACTGGTTGATGTCTGAACCTGATCTGCTTGTACTGAAAATAGTAATACTATAGGAAAACTGGAATTATAAATATACAAGCGAGCCAACATCCTGTGTATATTACCAGCATAAACATGCCTGATAGAGGACTGTGATTGGGAGTGTGCGCTTTACTAATGAGAGGAAGGCATTCACATGGAGTAATTGTACATCCTCATGCACTTATCAACTGTACATACAGATGTAGTCAAATTTAACATGACTTTTAATGAGTTATAGAAACAGCTGCAGTCATCTTCAACTTGACTTTTTTCTGTGGCTTTTATTCTGAGATATCACAATACAACCAGCTATCAGATTCAAGTTGAAGAAGGCTACATCTGTATACCCCATTCCTTTATATCTTGTATGTGTGTGGTTACAGTGTAGCTAGTCAAGCCTAATGCCCCAGCTGTAGAGGAAGAGCTGCAGTCACAAGGCCACATCCATCCATATATCTGGTAGAAATTATAACATATTCCACAACAGACTGTAAAATTGTTTACAAATGTGCTGTATTCTCCTGCTGAGCTCTGCTAGGAAAGAAACAATGCAAACCTTATGGGAAATGTTCACATCATTTATAACACTTGTAATTGCTCTTGTATATTGTGTATATCTGTGAATGTGTTTCCAAAAAAGGTACTGAACCAAAAATTCTAAAAGTCACATATAAATAAAGAGAAAATAAAGACATACCATTGACTAGTTGACCTGATGGACGCTTTACTATTATCTCTATAACAGCTGTACGTTATCCCAGGGAAGCGTAAAGGGCATTTGCTACGGGTGCTAAGTGGGCACCACCAGTAGAGTTAATAATAAAGATCTAAAGGGGCACATATTCTGTTAGTAGACTTGGTTAGATTTGTGGAGGGAAAGAAGTACAGGCTTATGAATGGGCTGCTGAACTACAAATCCATGCATGCACTCAGGGAGGCAAACTCAATCTTCACCCTGAATGTTCTCCCCATCCTTGTGTAGGTTTCACTTCAGACATATACAAGTGTGGCTCTGAATTATAGATATTTGAAGGTAATCCCTATGGAGAATATACTGGTGTTCTGTTTATGGCACTAGGGGATATGTTGGTGCCTTACATGAGAAATTAAAAAATGTATATTATGAATCTGAAAACATTTACATTTATTATGGGTTTTTTTTATCAGAGTTAATGATAAATTAATTCTGATATAGTTCATCAAAATATATAATATACCCTTCCAACCGATATGCACATGCATGTCATTACTGCTTAGGCCCCATGCACATACATTTCTATGGGCCCATACACACGTTGGCAATTTTTGGCCATCAAAAGGGTCCACAAATTCTGAAGCATGTCCTATATTTGTCCGCATTAGTGTCACAGACCAATGTAGGGAATCATACAAGATCTGTGATTATGAATGACTTTACTGATGCAATGCGGACATGTATATGTGTGGATTGCTGATCAATAAACTACTACAGTTGTTTGCATGTAGCCTTAGGCTGCATTCACATTTATCAGTTATGCCTAACTAGTTATCGTATACCTAAGCTGGACTAAGGCCTTATTCACATGTCCGTGTAATGTCTGTAATAATCATGGACTGCACTCCACCCTGCTTATGTGTGGGTTGTGTGCTGTGATACATCCGCAACAGTGGAAAAAAACAACAACATGCTTCAGGGTTCTTTTTCACAAATCTATGTGTCATAAAAAAGGATTGTCTGAATAAGTACATTGAAATGAATGGATATGCATGCCATCTGTGAAAAATGTGGACCACATACGTACATAAATTGTGGACATGTGAATAAGGCCTTAAGTGATGACAACGTTGTGCACTCCATGCACTGATCTATCATCCATACCCAGACATAGAAAAACATGCTTGTAAGTTTTTCTGTCCAAGGATATGGCGAACAGATTCTGTATTTTACTTCATTTGTGTTCAGACAAAAATAAAACTGGGCAGCATGCAGCTTATGCCTGCAATATAGAAATATGTGCTATAACTAGTCACAAACCAGCCATATATTTCATATATTCAAACAACTGAAATTATCTAATTGTTACAATAAATATATATTTTTGCAATTTTTACTACAATTGTTATTTCTATTGTTTCTTGGCCATAGAAGGGTGAATGATTATTCAGTCGATAACTATCAGCCTTGGTTTCCACTGGGATATTATACAACCTGCCTATAAGGCTAGACTTTCTGTTGTACAATCTTAATGCAATTTTTTATTGCCCAACAAATGTCGCTGTGTAGCCCTAACCTTACACCTGGCCTTACCTGTTGAATGTGTACACTGCTGACAATAGAAAAAAAATCTGCTTATAACTTCTTTTTCACATGGATTAAAGTAATAAGTCAACATGTGGATAAATTATTTCCCTACATATCTTTTTAGCTTGGTTTTAAAGTTTGTTTTGGATGTATTGAACATTGGTTACTGCAGTCATATCTCTATAAATCTTTACCAAAATATAACATTGATAGGTACATAGATAGATAGATAGATAGATCGTAGATAATAGTAGATAATTAGTAGATAGTAGATAATTACAGAAAGAGAGAGAGAGATTTGAAAACATTGTTGGACTCCGGTTTCCTCCCACACTCCAAAGACATCGTGATAGGGAATGTAGATTGTGAGCCCTATATGGGACAGTGACTGTCAATGTCTGTAAAGCGCTGCAGAATATGATGGCGCTATATAAGTAAGCATATTAAATAAATAAATAAATAAATTAATAAATAATTTACTACATCTATATGTGTCTTTATTTCATGAACTATTTATTAGCAAATAAATACACAAAAGAAATAATAAATGTAGTATGTACAAATAAATATTGAAAAATCCAATGAGTATGGGCTAGACAGACAGACAGATAGATAGATAGATAGATAGATAGATAGATAGATAGATAGATACCATTACCATTTTGGGGATAAATGCTATATATCTATTTATCTATGTTATATCTATATATGTCAATCTTCTATTTATCTTGCATCTATCTATCTATGTAACATCTATCTATCTATCTATCTATCTATCTGTTTAACATTTATCTATTTCTCTATCTATTTCTCTATCTGTGCATCTTCTATTTATGTAATATCTATCTATCTAATATCTGTCTACCTATCTATCAATGTAGTATCTATCTATCTATCTATCTATCTAATATCTATCTAACTATGTAATATCTATCTATCTATCTATCTATCTATTTTCTCTCTTGAAGGCTGCAATGAGCTTCTAAACAAATAATAAACAAATTCTACCTATCTATCTATGTAATATCTATGTAATATCTATCTCTTTATCTATCTGTCTATCTTATATGGGGTGTAATAAGCTTCCAGTAGTTTCACACATAATAAATAATTCTGTAAATGGTAATTTCTGAATCTGGATTGTGACATGATGACTACATACTTGAAATTATTCCATATAACTATGGAGGAAGATTACACATTATTGGCACATTCTTTCATATAGAGCTCATTTATTTTGTTACCCATAACAGTTGCAAATTCTCTATTAAAAATGAATAAAAATGAAAAATTATCTCCTGTTTTCCATGGAGATATGCATGATAGGTTAGATAGATGTATATGAGATAGATAGGGCTTCCAGGAACTTTACATGATAAGCATTTCTTCATGCAGAGAATTGTGTAGCAGTTTTTGGGCGGCTTTTTTTAAGCCACAAAATCTGCAAAAAAAAAAATGCTGCATTTCCGCAAAGTAGAGCTTTAGCCTGAAACCAGAAAACACCTAACAAGTTCAGAAAGTTCTACAAACAAAGAACTGTATGTAAGGAATTTCAGAATTCGATTATGAGTAACATATAACCACACTTTTGCTATAAAAATGTGCAAAAAATAGCTATAAAAATTCCACAAAAACACATTTAAAAAAAAAAATGTGTAAAATCAACCTTATTATTGGGATGCAAAACCATTACAGGATTAAATAACAAATCCAGTTCTGCAACATTTGTTTAGAAATAATATGATAGATAGATAGATAGATAGATAGATAGATAGATAGATAGATAGATATTACATAGTTAGAAGATAGAGGGATATATGGATAGATAGATAGATAGATAGATAGATAGATAGATAGATAGATAGATAGATATTACATAGTTAGAAGATAGAGGGATATATGGATAGATAGATATTAAATAGATAGAAGTTGAATAGATAGATAGATAGATAGATAGATAGATAGATAGATAGAGATTAAATAGAAGTTGGATAGATAGATGGATAGATAGATATTACATAGTTAGAAGATAGAGGGATATATGGATAGATAGATAGATAGATAGATAGATAGAATAGATAGATAGATAGAGCTTACATAGTTAGAAGATAGACAGATAGAGGGATATATGGATAGATAGATAAATAGATAATATTACAAAGATAGGTAGGTGGATAGATAGATAGATAGATAGATAGATAGATAGATAGAAGATATCAAATAGAAGTTGGTTGGATAGATAGATAGATAGATAGATAGATAAATAGATAGATATCAAATAGAAGTTGGTTGGATAGATAGATAGATAGATAGATAGATAGATAGATAGATACTTCATAGGTATTACATACATAAATAGATACAGATCAATCATGCAGCAAATACCACTATAAGAAGCAGCACTACACCAAATAGTTTCCATATAGATAGACTCTAAACATACACATTACATATTATTTTTCTGCTTGTGGTTAAGAGCTGGAGAGAGGGAATGCTGGCGAGACACTTAGCTCCTACTACCTGGAAAGTGACTAGTGTGGAGTATGTAGTGTGATCCTGACATGGCTGCACACAGTTTCTGGGCAGATAATAATAGATTTCATCAGAGATCCAGCATTTCCCTGTTAGAACAAATAAATGAATGAGAGGAAACCAGGAGGAGTATGTGGAGGGCTGGATAATACTGCTGCAGGCTCTGTGTGTGGCACATAACAAACCCCATAAGGCCTTCATTACAGTCCCCCTCTTGTAACCACAGCCCAGGCTCCCCAGTCCCAGCACAAGGAATAAGAAGCTTCTTATTGTGTGGTCCTTCTTCCTTCTTCTTGCTCCCACCACAGGCTCAGGCCCTAGGAATGGCTGGGGGTTAATGAGTTGTGCTGCAGCCTCTGTGTACCAGGCAGGGAGGTGATGGCCACCAGTCACTTGCAGGGTAACTTTTCTTTGCAGTGTGACTACAAGCCTAGCTCTGTAATGGGGAAGGAGCCGGATCATTAGCATGCCAATGGTGCTGCACTATGTGTGGACTCCAGTGTGAGCCCAGGCTGGGGCATTGTTCCAGCACCTGCTCTGCACAGTGAGCCGCAGTGTATGCCGTGCACTGCCAGCGCTGCGGCCTGCCCTCCCTCCCTTCATCAGTCACTCTCAATGGCCGGACGCCTTACATTTATTTTTACAAGTCTAAATCGGGATTACAGCTGTACAGTCCTTCCAAGGACCCATAATAGGGGTCACACTTAAGCCAGGCTTTCCTACCAGGTTAAACACTATTAATGTTCTTCTAATCCCCAGTCTAACAAAACATTGCTTACATAGTACCCAGTGTAACCCTCCATGCCTATGTCCATTATCATGACTGAATAGTATACAGCTCTGCTTTATTACATTATAATCTCTGCATAGTGTATATCACTACTTTAGGTCATGTGTGAACACGGGCATGTCAGAGATATATTCATTTACAAGTAGCCAGTACAATTGGAGTGTTAGCTCCTATGGATTTACTTTGCTGGTACAGATTAACTCAGTAGTTTGTGCAAAAAATATTACTCATTTTAATAATTAATTAACATATAACACATTAATAAAATACAAATCTCCGAATTATAACAGGTAAACACCACATTAGTATGTAACCAACTTTCCCAAAGACCGGAACGAAAATCTATTTTTTCCAGAATTCTTCTGCTTAGCATTAAGTAGATATGATACTCTGGTGCCTGGAAAAACTGGGTGACTGACTACAGGCAGATATAATAGTGGTCATACTGTATACTCAACTATAAAAAGATACAAGGACACATAAATTCACCCAGTTCAGCCTCTTTTCCTGCACTGGTTGTCACCCAGCTTTCCCTGAGTAGGATAGGGAAATAGGCAAATGGACCTGTATTATAGGGGAAAAGTTAGGTTTTAAGGTGAAAATGCTCTGTAATTATATTAATGGGAAGATGTCACAATTACTGGGGGTGTTATTATATTATATTATTCTATAATACCCTGGGTAGACAGATGTAATAGTCTTGTAGCTATTCCAGGATGGTGGCTGTGGGTTACTATACATCTGCCCTGATGGAAAGCTGAAATCTGGCAAACATGCAGCATCTTGTAACCATTAGCTTTACTGTACAAATATCTAACCAAATACATTGTATTTATCGTTTAATCCGGAAAGAAGTCAGGCTGTTACACATTAGATTCTGGGATGAATGTAAACTGTATCCACTACTACAGAAATAAGATCCTGGCAGGACACAATTACATAAACTCTTACTATATAGGAGGATTGTGCACCATGTGGTTATTTTCCTATTGCAAGAATTCTCTTTGGATGTAAAGGCAGCTCAGCTAGTTATATACAATATAATCTCATAATATGTGTCCCCTGCAATTGTGTAGATATACCATGTGTAGGGAGTACAGAGTGTATACAGAGTGTATACGGAGTGTGTACGGAGTGCATACAGAGTGTGTGCGACCACAGTGACTCAGCACAGGCGCTACAATGTCACTATGATAATGGCAGAGCATGACAATGTGCAGAGCCGCCTGCACTGTGCTGCTTGTCAGCCTGCTGCTATTATTACATATTTATTAGACTTTCTACAATGAATGTAAATCCCTCATGCTTTGCATGCACTTGACCAAGATGTTTCTGTTTTTAATAATTCATAACATTTTACATGCAAGAGGTGACCCATAGCAAAGTGTTTGCAAACAAAGCTTTGCAGAGGGATGTGTGTAGGCAGAGAGAATACATAGACAGACCTGGGGATGGACAGATAGATAGATAGATAGATAGATAGATAGATAGATAGATAGATAGATAGATACATCAGACCGCTACTTGGATATAGTAGGGCAGATAAATAAATAGATAATAAATGTGACTTTAGATATATGTATAACTTTAGATAGATACATTAAATATAGATATTGAAAAACTATAGATACATATATACATACATTACTACATGGGTATATGGAAGATTCATAAATAGATAAAAAATAAGAATTTAGATAGTTGTACAGAATAAGGTAGATATATTAAACATAGATAGATAGAAAGATAGATAGATACATAGGTAATACTAAATTATGTTATTGCTGGATTGATTCATGGAAATGACTAAGGACATTATAAAGCCAAAATATCATATTATTTACCTATTTGTGGAGTAACTATGAGAGTAGATAGATAAATACTGTACATATATTATATACAAAATACTTTTACTGAAGGCACACATACTGTACATTAGAAGTGGATTATAAAGTGTGTTGAGGACTTCAGTGCCATGAACCTGCTTTCTACTTCCCCAGTCCATTAGGAGCTGAGGAACAAGAGAAGGGAATTTAATCCATCTACTCGCAGGGTGAAATTATTGCCCCCGAGGTGAAGAAGTGACCTCCAGAGGCTGCAATTGCCCTAATTCTGCTCCATGAGCATTAGAAAACATCACGAATACACTGCATGATATCAGTCCTACTATTACTACTGCTATGGCCCTCCTGTCCAGGGACACGGCACATATTACTAGCTTTACATCACAGTAGAACAACAGTGTGATAAAGCAAATACATAGAAATGTTATGCCCGTAGTAGGGGTAACCCTCTTTTCTAATAACAATGAGGTGTATAGAGGATTTTACATATGGTACTATGAAGGTCGGTAAATTCAGACTCCAGATTTCTTACAAGTAAAAAATTGACATTAAATAAAACATTTTTTTAAAAACTAAAGTTATCTTAGATAATGGTCATGTCATATTTATTATTATCCATTTATGTATTTGCCTTTCTATATATCCATAAAGTCATAGAATCTCTGCATATATATATGCATGGATCTATTTTATTTTTATCTCATATTTTATAGCTGCTTCTGAGTTCATCTATCAATATATTTACTGTATGTATCTAACGATATATATATAATAGATATATGGATAAATATGTATATAGAAAATATATATACACCACACATGCATATATATGTTTAAAATAAATTAATATTTTATAGATATATTATATATAATATTCAGTATATAAGTAACATATATATATATATAGAGAGAGAGATATATAAATATAGAGATATAATATTATAATACATTTATATGTATAAACTTCTGAACTTTTATCAGCAAAAAGCTAATTCATATATAATAACACACAAGGAAAATAAAACAGCCGTAATATAGGTAATATAGGGACTGAATGAGCAAACGTTTATCTACAGGGAGTAGACAAATTACCATTTGTTTCTATGTTTTCTCAGCTGAAAACTTTCCTTCATCCACCTTCAAAATCAAGAAGGGAACAAAAATAAACAAAAAATAGTCGCAACTAAATGTAATAGAGGTGAAGCCGGCTAATACAGAGTATTTCCTAGATTGTATTGCTGTCTATAATATTGTATCACTGTGTGTTATATTGTATATTACACCCCATAATTTTTAGATACTTCGTGATACAGGATACCAGCACAATAAAGATATAAAATACTAAGTACCAGCGCCAGGAATTATTTTCCTCCATTTTTTTCCGATATAAATAAAATAAACTTCACTATTTGTATCTTTAAAATTAAACATTTTATTTTTTTGAAAAAAAACGTGAAAAAAATGTTGACATGAGCTCGGTACAATAATACTTGGCAGTAAGATTTTTTTTACATTAATAAGAACACTTAAGTAGAAAACCCCCAGTCTATTATAATACAAAACACAGGATCAAATAAAAAATGACAGCTGTCTGTGTAAACATGTCAATCATTCTGGTGCACTACAAGAGACTTATTGCTTTCATTCCTAGAGACTTGCTATGACTCTGGCAGACCTGAGAACCCCACACATGGGTAGCTTGTGGGGATAAAGTACCATGCTACTGTGGTGAAGGCTTATTTATTTCTTTTTTGCATTTGCAGGTTACCTTGGCTTGGTATGCACACACAATACAGTACATCAGAGGTGGCAAGTATGGCTGCTAGGGCCTTGCTTGTATTACCAATGGCATATAAAGGCAACAGTAATGCAGAAGCCATAGAAAGCATCCTACCTTCTCAGCACAAGCCTGATTTGTATTAAGAGTTTGCAATCCTAGTGGTATAAGGTTCCCCATTGGTAAGGATTGTTCCAGGCTGCAAGGCCCCACCTAAGGCAGCTGCTGGAGAGTTGGAGAAAGTCACCAGGGCCCTGGAGATAACGGGGACCCCAGATGCTTTGGAAGAAGAGTTGCTGCATTGGACAGGGCTCATGTCCCCACCTATGATGCTCTCTATGGAGAAGGTAGAGGAGCGGCTGAGTGCTGAGCTGGAGCTCTTGGCGGTCTGGATGGAGGCTGGAAGTGCTGGGTTGAGTTGGTGAGGGTAGAAAGTACAGCTCCTGGGCAGATCTGGTAGCAGGGATGGGGTGGGCATGGCAGTGGCATTGGTTGGCTGTCTGTGTTGGGACTGGAAGGCAATCAAGGCAGAATGTGGGTGATAGGGCTGCAGCTGGATGCCATAGCCACAGCTGTAGGGTCCATAGCCATAGGCTGGCATGAAGTGCCCGGGCTCCCTGAGCAGCAGCTCTGGGGTTTGCTGCCTCTTGAAGCGTTTCCTCCTCCTGAGAAAGCTGCCATTGTCAAACATATCCGCAGACTCGGGGTCCAGGGTCCAGTAGTTGCCCTTGCCAGGGTTGCCAGGCTCCCGGGGGATCTTGACGAAGCAGTCATTGAGGGACAGGTTGTGCCGGATGGAGTTCTGCCAGGCGGGGAACTTCTCCCGGTAATAGGGGAAGCGCTGGCTGATAAAGTCGCAGATCTCGCTGAGGGTCAGCCTCTTCTTGGGGCTCTGCAGGATGGCCATGGTGATTAAGGCAATGTATGAGTAGGGGGGCTTCACCAGGGTGGTCTTGCTGCTGCCGCTCCCCGGCTTGTATGAGGGCTCTTTGGTTGAGGAGCACTGGGGGGACCTGGGCATCAGCAGATCCTCGGCCACCACCACCTCCTCCTCTTCTTCCTCCTCATCCTCCTGAGCATAGTGGCAGCCCCTGGGCTCCTCGTCCTCGCCCTCTCCCACCACATCTATGTCGGTCTCATCAGCCAGGACAGAGGCATCGGTCATGTCAGAGCTCAGAGTCATGGCTTGCAGGGCAGTTCATAAGGCTGAGGGGCTGGAGGAGACCCCCCTCTCCTCTCCAGGAGGCGCAGAGCCTGGCAGGGCTGGTCACTGGGGTGATGGGGCACTGGGCAGACCTGCTGCATGCAGGCATTAGGTGCAGGACACAAGCAGAGGATGAGGAGGCATAGCTCCTGGAATAGGCTGGCTCTCAGTCCACAAGAGGGAGGGCGGGTCTCACACTCCTTATAGCAAACACAGGACATCACATGGCTGCCAACGTCACCCAGCTGCAGGGACAGGCAGTGCCCCCCAGCCCTGGACAATAATGCTGATCATCTGTGCAAGAGAGGGCATCTCACCCTGCACCCACATCACTGCCAGCACTAGGTGGAGGGGACTCTACATGCTGACATACATAGATAGGGAATTATTAAGAGATAGATAGATCTTAGCTGATAGATGAAAGATAATATGAAATGATAGATATATCTTAGTAAGATGATTGATAGATCTTAGATAAATATTATACAGATATATACATAGATATACTATAGACAGATAGATTTAGATAGATATCATTAACACCTATATAGACAAACTATAGTTGGATAAATAGACGATAGATAGATAGATAGATTGACTCTATTAGCGTATTTATGGATAGACTATAGATTAGATAGACGTTAGATAGTTTATATAGATAGATAAATAGATATATAGAGTATATATTGATAGACCATAGATTGGATAAACTTTAGAAAGTTCATAGATAAATGGATAGATAGTAAATAGAGAAATACATAATATTATATACACAATTATTATGTTAAAAGTTTTGACAATTTTTGAATTACAGCAAATACAGCAACATGAAATACTGAACAAATAAAATACTGTAATATACTTATATATTAATTATACATATCTTTCTATGTCTCTATTCAAATACACAGACATATATATATATATATATATATATATATATATATAACACACACACACATACATTCTCTCTAATATTTCTCATTGTATCTTCAAGAGAAGAAAGAAAGAAAGAAAGAAAGAAAGAATCATACACATTGTCACACAGACCTCCGCAATATTAAATGTTCATCCAATTCTATCATTTTAAACGTGCCTGTTATTGTAACGTGTTGGTTTTATATATGGAGGTTAACAACAACATTTTTACAGCCTGGTCAATACAATATTTGCAACACGTAGTCAAGATTGATATGGAACAATAGATAATCGCTAGATAATTATAAGATATATGGATACATAAATATATAAATAGAGATGGAAGATAATTATAAGCTATATAGATTAACAGTCAGAATAATAGGTAGGTAGGTATATAATAGAGAAACAAATTAATAGATAGATAGATGAGTGATAGAGAGAGAAAGTAGATAGATAATTACAAGAGATATAAATAGATAGATAACAGAAATTCCCAGCAGAGCTTTAGTCCCTACAATGGACTGAAATTTCGCAATTACCATTATGGGGAATTAAACTTTTAAAAATAAATGTTATCTGGAGGTGCAAAGTTTTTGAAATGTAGATAGAGAGTTAGATCGATAGTTGATAGATAGATAAATAAATAAATAGATATTAGATAGATAGATATGAGATCGATAGTTATAAGACATATAAATAGATAGCTGATAATTATAAGATATAAATAGATAATTATATGATATATAAATAAATAATAGATAAGTATGAGAAACATAGATCGATATGTAAACAGATAGATAATTATAAGAAAAATAAATAGATAATTATAAGAGATATAGATAGATAGATAGATAGATAGATAGATAGATAGATAGGAAATTATTAATAGATAGATATGAGATACAGATAGCTAGGTAGAGATAGATAGATAGATAGATAGGAAATTATTAATAGATAGATAGATAGATAGATAGATAGATATAGATAGATAGATAGATAGATAGATAGATGCGGCATTTCATTTCCATATACACATTCCTGTAATAAAATAACATAATTGTACATTTAACTCTTTCACTACAATCGCTACCTATGTATCTCTGACAATTATTACACTGATATTTCGTGCTCTTTATCTAAGTGCATTTGTATAAGTGGAATCATCTGTGAATCGCTCGGAAAACGTAAAACTACCGCTGTAAATCCGCAGCTTCTACAGTGCACACCATTGTTTCTTTAGTTTCTTAATAATTTCTTGGTTTCTGCGACATGTCGCACTACTACGGCAAGATGTCAGACACAGTCCTGTATGTCTGCAACAACAACTCCCATCGCATACTGTCAGGCTATGCTAGGAGTTGTAGTTGAGTACTGCTAATACTATGATCCATCAGCTTCTATTATTAGTACCATTACTACTAGGTATAAGCCATG
Organism: Leptodactylus fallax; assembly: GCA_947044405.1. Taxonomy (NCBI): domain Eukaryota; kingdom Metazoa; phylum Chordata; class Amphibia; order Anura; family Leptodactylidae; genus Leptodactylus; species Leptodactylus fallax. The sequence continues at coordinate 6,331,409 of CAMRHE010000071.1, read as the reverse complement.
TTATTCTGCTGCCAGCTACATACAGTGAGTGCTCTCTTGCAGTTATGTAGACTTCAGGATTTCTTCCTCTTCCAGGCCATAAGAAGAGTAAACAAAGTCACAGGTGACTACAAGTGACAAAGTTCAGCATGTGCCTCCCTGCCTCCTCTATAATATTACTGTAAGTCACATGGCACTGCTGTGTCCTCTGTCAGTCATGTATGTTCCATGTATCTAGTGACAAAGATTATCTTCATCCAAGGGGAAAATAGCCTGCAGGTCAAGTGAGACACCAAGTGAGCCTACAGTACCTTTCCTGCATGCAAGGATCCAGCAGTGATTTGTGCTAGACACCAGCGCCACCTACTGGATATTGTGAAGAATCTCGTGAAAATTATTATTATTTTGTTTTTGCGAAACTCACCAATGTTAATGCTCTTACATTACCTGCAGACTTTTCTTCATATTACTATCAAGCTAAAATGCTGATGTCTACAGAATCTTTTATGTGTATGATCATTAGAAGGCATTTCACACAATGCTACAGGGCTGCAGTCATTATATTCCATAGAGGGCAATATTGACACAATCGGGGGAATTTACTAACCCATCTGCACCAGATTTCTGGTATAGATGGGTTTAAATGTGGCACAGCCATGGCACAGGACCTTTTCTTGCTCTAAGGATGAGCCACATTGTTGGTTCTGCGCCTCGCTTGTCACCTTTTATGAAAGTGGGTGGAAATGGCAGAGACCAAGGCAGGCCAGAGCGAGGACACCTTGGCCCACCAAATTTACTACAAGGCCTTATTCACACATATTAAAAAATGGGGGTTTTTGCAATGTCCGTCACATGCCCGTTTTGAGAATACAGTGATTTCAATGTGTCTATTCACATGTCCGTTTTTTTGACTGTTTTTAAGAGCTATCAAAAAAACTGACAAGCTCTATCATTGTCCATGTTCATGGACCCAGTAGAAATCAATTGGATCTGTTTTTAACTGACTGACGGATTTAACGGATTGACGTCCCTTTTTATGTCCGTTAAAAACGAATCAGTGGGTTGGGCCAGAAAAGAAAGACCAAGGAAATTCATCTGTTTTTTTTTTTTCACTTACAGTTGAAAACTGATGTGAAACTGATGAAAAACTGATGAAACTCGGCAATCACAGAGTCTGTTAACATTTTCAGACGTATAAGTCCTCCATGCAGTACTTTTACATTCATCAAAATGATGCGTACCTTAACAAATAACTGACGGACCCCATTATAGTCAAAGGGGGTCCCTCGTGATCTGTTAGTGCCTGTCCTTTAATGGATACATTCACGTCAAGATTTCTGTTTTTCTGTTCCTTTGGCTTAAAGACTACAATGGTCCAGATTTACTAACACTGTCTAAGACTAGTTTCACATTTGGGCTGGGCTCTCTGTTGTTTGGGTCCGTCAGGCAACCCAAACGATGGAGAGCCGGACCACTAAAACAGCGCTTACCCGCATACACCAGTGGACCCCATTGACTATAATGGGGTCTGCCAGGTGTCCACTGGGTGTCAGCCATTTTCATACTGAAAGCAGCGGAGAGAAAAGTCCTCAGTCTAGGACTTTTTACTCCACCGATTTTTGGCGGTTTCTGCAGCGGAGACTCTGACGCAGATGTGAACTTAGCCTAATTTGTAAACAGGGTAAGTTTAGACAGGGAGACTTTCATATGTATATAGATTGTGAGCCATACATGGGACAGTGACTGACAATATCTGTAAAGTGCTGCGGAATATGATGGCGATATACAAGTAAGCATAATAAATAAATAAATAAATTATGTTGTCTGCTGGCATCAGATCCGCCACAATTAGTAAGATGTACAGACCTCTTTATAATTGTGACAAATCTCAGGAAGTCTATTTGCCCAGAAACCAAAGTCTACTTCAGCTATGATCTAGAGTATATTTAAGATATTACTTACACCAGTTTTCTGGCACAGTTGCCAACTGTTGTGCCTTTGGCAGAATAGACCTGGAAAACTCAGGAAGTCCTGATCTGAAAACGAGACACCCCCCAAAAGTGAGTGGTCTCATATGGCATAGTGGTGGAGTGGGCAGGACGTAGGCTATGTTCATGCTGGCACTGGTTGGTCCGTTGTTCCTATCAGTCATTGGATCAGAGCAATGGACGGAAAGTTGACAGAATTAAGGATACGGACAGAGCACATTCCATTTGCATCCTTCAACATTGACTCTACATTATTGATCACATATACTGCAATAATGCCCCAAGATTTTCCAGTGTATGTGCCCCAAGCATGTCAGCAAAAAGTTCCAACTTGTACAGTTTTATAAAGCCTGTTACTGTTCAATGTCCCCTCAAAGCTTGAAAATTCAGCAGATATGGCAGTTACTCCCTCCCTGCGCATGTTACACTCACATAGAGGGTTTAGTGTGTTCACTGTATGGCTGTTTTAGCAGTCACTGCAACATGAAGACAGCCCTAGTCACTAGCAATTATATTTCTTTGGCTTAGGCCTTATTCACACAGCAATGTTTTGCATCAAGTTTTGTAAGCCAAAACCAGGAATGGACACTACACAGAGATACAGTATAATGGAAAAGCTTGCACTTGCATTCTTTATGTGATTTTAGGCTGCTAATGATCTTGGTTTATGATCACTGATGCAAAACACTTACCAAAACACTGATGTGTGAATAAGGTCTTAGGCTACATTTAGATGGTGGTAATATGCCCGGACAATTGACAGCCCCACATCTGTTCTGCCTATTTCAGATAATCCTAATATGACTGTATTATATACACTGTAATCCGACTGCAGATCTCATCCCAATTGTGGGCATAATAATCACAAGAATGTATGGTTCTGTAAGTCCGTATTATTAGACCTGAGGCCAAGTAAGGATTTTTGAGGCTCTCACAATGCAGTATTCTGGTCAGTATTTTGTATCAGTATTGTAAGCCTAATGCTAGGTTTATGTCTGCTCCTGGCTCTCCGTTATTCGGTCTGCCGGGTGTTGATAATAATGGGGTCCGCGGGTGTCCACCCTTTTCAAACTGAAAGCGGCAGAGAGAAAAGTCCCCCATGCAGGTCTCCAATGGGATGACAGATGTGAACCCAGCCTTACCAGGAGTGATTTGAAGTCACAAAATAGGTACAAATAAACATATAAAATCAAGTAGTACAAAAACCCTAGCTCCAGTCTCATCGTCAGGGGATCTAAATATTAAAGCGAGCTGGGTCTTTGCAGTACACGTGAATCACTCTGCCTAAGCGAATAATCCTGTCCGGTTACATTCAGAAAACTGAGGTGCAAAACGGCCTTGAAAAACATCCATTTTTCACCACTGTCTTGCACCCGTTTTCATGGATCCCCTATATATTTGGGTGTATGGAGGATTTCATGAAAATGGACAAAAATAGGACATGACCTGTATTTCGCTAGACGGTTACAACGGACTATCAAAATAACAGTCATGTGAATGGCCCCCATTCTCTGATATTGAATTCAATGCTGCCGTATGACGGACATCACACAGCCACTAATCACTGTTGTGTGTATGTGGCCTTATACTTTGATTAATCAGTGTTTCCTGGGTAAGTTGGATGTCGTGATGTATATAGTTTTGCTACAAAAGCCACATTCTTGCCAACTGTAGAATAACCTGTAACATTTGGTTACAGTATTTTTAATGGCATTTTATTGCAGTAAAAAATAAAAAACAGTTAAAATGCCAAAACAACACTTGTGTGAAACCAGTCTAAGGCCGGGGCCCCATGTGGCGTAAACAATGCCGTATTCTCTAAAAGGCCGCAGTGTGAAAAAAACGCGGCATTTTACAGTCATAGCAAAGTACCAATTATACCTACAGAAACGCCGGCGGTTTCCCTATAGGTACAATTGAAGCAGAAAGTCCGCAGAGGAAACCTCTGTGAACTTTCTGTACAAAGCGCTACGGGAAGAACCGCGATGCATTGCCACCATGGTTTTTCCCGCATTGCTTTTTTGCTGCGGGACGCCACGTGGGGCCTTAGCCTAAATTCCTTATGTTCTTCAAGTCATGGTTATGTGGTGGACACCCAAGTGTTATAAGACACAGCAGTGTAAGTTGTACTGTAACTGTTTAATGAAGCAACACTGTTTAAGGCAGTGGCTACACGTTGCAGGAAGGCTGCATTTTTGTATTACAGATTTTGTTGCATTTTTTTTTTATCTTAAGCCAAAGCCACTAGTCAGAAGGACACCTATACAGTTAAAATGCATGGTAGAGCAGGAAGCTGTCGGCTTCCTGCTCTGGCATTCTGTAAGTCATAAACCACTTCAGGCCTGCTGGCTTACAAGGTGCTGAGACCACAGACAAGAAAACAGATAGGTGCAATGACATCATAGCATTGCACCTCCTGCTCTGAGACGCAGATATCCTGTCTGTGCTCACTGCGCCTTGTGTGAAGAGAGGAGAGATTATGGTGGCGACAACTCCATGCAGCAAGGGATTGCAGGCAGGTGCATGTAACTTTTATTTTATTTTGTTCTTTTTTTTAGGGCAGTTGGGGGCTTATTATTATATGTGGCATAAAGAGCACATTAGGGAGCATTATGACTATGAGGGGGAGATCATTTATATAAGGGGGCTTAAAGAATATAAGGGGCATTATTTATATGAGCGGTCATTATGACTAATGCACATAAAGTATATAAGAGGTCATTAGGGGACATTATGACTATAAGGCGTGATCATTTATATAAGGAGGTATAAGGAATATAAGGAGCATTATTTATAAGGGGTCATAGGAGCAATTATGAACATAAGGGACCATAGGGGCTTTATGAATATAACTGGGATTATTTATATAAGGGGGCATTAGGAGGGGCAGCATTTATCTCGATGGGCAAATTATAAGAGAACACCTGACTATTATATCTATATGGCGTTCAGCAAGTGGCCTACATATATCATAGGATACTTAATGTCTCTCAAAAAACATCTGACGCGTTTCTAGGATAAAACTAATTTCTATTCTGTCATCAGAGGTGTAGAATTCACTAAACTAATGTAGCATCATTTTTAGGGAATAGAAAACTATATAGCAGCATTTTTTTGAAGATCTACAGTTTCTCCTGCTCCCCATTTCTATCATCAAAGGTGTAGAGTTCACTAAACTAATGTAGCACCATTTTTAGCAAAAGAAAACTATATATAGCAGCGTTTCCTGAAGAGCTATAGTTCCCCCCGCTCCCCGTCGGCTCTGATATATGGCCGTAACATGGGAGTGTGGGCGCCGGCCTCTTAAAGTGAAAGACACGCCCCCTACAATCAACAATAGCGAATTAGCGCCACATCGATCAACCTATCACAAAAGAGACCACTGGAGTCATGCAGTGCGTCCATTTGCGCATGCGCAATCAACCACCAATCGCGTGGCTTCGCCCACTGATGACATCATAGGAGGCTGCCCCAACAACAATTTGTAAACAGCATAACGCTATCATTGCATATAAACACAGGGATACCAATCGCAGGTACAAAAACCCTATAAATAGGACCCAATATACAAAACAAAAAAAGGTACGAATATGTAGATAATTAGGAAAACACCGAATGATACCAATATTGAAAAAGGGAACCAATTGTGGACTTAGATATATATATATATACAGTACAGACCAAAAAGTTTGGACACACCTTCTCATTCCAACAGTTTTCTGGATTTTCATGACCATAAAAATTGTAGATTCACACTGAAGGCATCAAAACTATGAATTAACACATGTGGAATTATATACTTAACAAAAAAGTGTGAAACAACTGAAAATATGTCTTATATTCTAGGTTCTTCAAAGTAGCCACCTTTTGCTTTGATTACTGCTTTGTACACTCTTGGCATTCTCTTGATGAGCTTCAAGAGGTAGTCACCTGAAATGGTCTTCCAACAGTCTTGAAGGAGTTCCCAGAGATGCTTAGCACTTGTTGGTCCTTTTGCCTTCACTCTGCGGTCCAGCTCACCCCAAACCATCTCGATTGGGTTCAGGTCTGGTGACTGTGGAGGCCAGGTCATCTGGCGTAGCACCCTATCACTCTCCTTCTTGGTCAAATAGCCCTTACACAGTCTGGAGGTGTGTTTGGGGTCATTATCCTGTTGAAAAATAAATGATGGTCCAACTAAACGCAAACCGGATGGAATAGCATGCCACTGCAAGTGCTGTGGTAACCATGCTGGTTCAGTACTCCTTCAATTTTGAATAAATCCCCAACAGTGTCACCAGCAAAGCACCCCCCACACCATCACACCTCCTCCTCCATGCTTCACGGTGGGAACCAGGCATGTAGAGTCCATTCGTTCACCTTTTCTGCGTCGCACAAAGACACAGTGGTTGGAACCAAAGATCTCAAATTTGGACTCATCAGACCAAAGCACAGATTTCCACAGGTCTAATGTCCATTCCTTGTGTTCTTTAGCCCAAACAAGTCTCTTCTGCTTGTTGCCTGTCCTTAGCAGTGGTTTCCTAGCAGCTATTTTACCATGAAGGCCTGCTGCACACAGTCTCCTCTTAACAGTTGTTGTAGAGATGTGTCTGCTGCTAGAACTCTGTGTGGCATTGACCTGGTCTCTAATCTGAGCTGCTGTTAACCTGCGATTTCTGAGGCTGGTGACTCGGATGAGCTTATCCTCCGCAGCAGAGGTGACTCTTGGTCTTCCTTTCCTGGGGCGGTCCTCATGTGAGCCCGTTTCTTTGTAGTGCTTGATGGTTTTGGCCACTGCACTTGGGGACACTTTCAAAGTTTTCCCAATTTTTCGGACTGACTGACCTTCATTTCTTAAAGTAATGATGGCCACTTGTTTTTCTTTACTTAGTTGCTTTTTTCTTGCCATAATACAAATTCTAACACTCCATTCAGTAGGACTATCAGCTGTGTATCCACCTGACTTCTGAACAACACAACTGATGGTCCCAACTCCATTTATAAGACAAGAAATCCCACTTATTAAACCTGACAGGGCACACCTGTGAAGTGAAAACCATTTCAGGTGACTACCTCTTGAAGCTCATCAAGAGAATGCCAAGAGTGTGCAAAGCAGTAATCAAAGCTACTTTGAAGAACCTAGAATATAAGACATGTTTTCAGTTGTTTCACACTTTTTTGTTAAGTATATAATTCCACATGTGTTAATTCATAGTTTTGATGCCTTCAGTGTGAATCTACAATTTTTATAGTCATGAAAATACAGAAAACTCTTGTAATGAGAAGGTGTGTCCAAACTTTTGGTCTGTACTGTATATATATATATATATATATATATATATATATATAATAAATTAAAAAGAGACATAAATAACCCAAAGAAGCAATAGGAACCTGCATCTTTTACCACTAACCGACAGGAGAGCCCGACCAAAGATACAATAAGACACATGACACTAAATAAATGACGTATGTTTAATAAACCCGAAGAAACAATAAGAACATACATCTTAGACCACTTTATTACAGGGGTTCTCCAGCTCATTTTTATTTATGATCAGTCCTCAGCATAGATCATCAATAAGAGATCAGCAGGGTTATGACACTTGGGTCCCCCACTGATCACTGTCTGTTTTACAGTGATCGTGTGATGTAATTACAGCCTCGTCCTATAAAAGTTATAAGATAAGGCTGTAGTTACATTGCATGGCTGCTATGAAATGACTGATAAAATATAAAAAGAGAAGAGGTCACAGTTCTTGAGCTGATCAGTGGGGGTGCTGGGTGTTGGAACTCCACTGATTTTTTTTTTTTTATGACCTAGAAAACGCCTTTAGGCAGGAGCCCCACATGGCGAAACACTGTGGAAAAAAACACGGCGTTTTACAGTCACTGTGTAGTGGATGGGATTCTAGTGAATCCCATCCCCAGAATGCGGTAAAATAGGCGCAGCAGGAATGCTGCATATCAATTATACCTACAGAAACGCTGGCGGTTTCCCTACAGGTATAATTGGAGCAGTGAAGTCCGCAGAGGAAACCTCTGCAAACCTTCTGTGAAATGCGCTGTGGGAAAAACCGCGATGTGTTGCTGCCTCAGTTTTTCCTGCAGTGCTTTTTTGCTGCGGGACGCTACGTGGGGCCTTAGCCTTAGTTAGGAGGCGCTCAGGGGGCATAACTAATAAGTATTTGTGTGTATGGGGGAGGGGCTTATATTATATAATTTATAATTTTGGGGTAGCAGCAGGATGGGGACTTTTGTGTAGGTGAGTACAATGTGGGTTGAGTGCCTGGAAATGTTTGTGCAAACTTTACAGAATCAAGTCACAGCTGGAAGAAGTGGCCATAGTGGTCCAGTCCAGATAGAGACAGAAAATGTGAACGATTACAGTCAGAGACGTCACCTGTAAGTCACTAAATGTTTCCTGTGGAATAGTCACATAAATTGTCTGCAGAGCCCTATGCAGAGCCAGCACTTACCAATGTACGGTCACTGTATAATGATAATATTAGTAGACCTGAGTTAGCGGTTCATTTGGACTTGTTTGCCCCCTGAACCGCAGCTACTCCTCTGCCATGAGTAGATTTAGCAGAAAGGAGACGTGTAAGAGCTTCCTTTATATTTCCCATTCATTTTGAATTCTTTGTCTTACAACCAGTGCATAATGAGCAACAGAAAACTATAGCTTTTCCGCAACATGTGTCCTCAGCCTTAGACTTTTTTTTTTTCGGACATTTTACAGCATTTTTGGGATGTTTTTTCCAGGAAAACTTCAATAGGTTTTTATGAAATGCCATATTAACAGTATTTTTTTCTGTGGTGTTCTAGCAATTTTCCTGCTGTCTTTTGTTTTCCTGAATTTTTTTTTTTAATTGCTTCTTTATGGAAAAAAATGACAAAAAACTTCAGTAAAACTGTGTGACCAAAAAGCGCCAATACCAAAAACAAGAAAAAAGAAGCATCATTGGCCTTTTTTGTGACTTTTTAAGATAGAAAAATATAACAAAAAATATTAGTATGCAAGTAGGCTTAGGGGGCGTTCACACTACCGTTGGTGACCGTCAGTAGTGTCCGTTGCTATTGTCCGTTACAAGATTTTAGCATCGGACACTAGCTGAACCGTCAGAAATCCGTTAAAATTTCCATTCATCTCAATGGGTTTTTATATTGTGTCCGTTAGTGTCCGTTTACACCAAATCCGTCAGAAGTCCGTTATTTTTTCGCGGACAAAAAATCCTACATGGAGGACTTTTTGTCCGTTTGAAAAAAACGGATTCTTGACGGACAGCAAGTGTCCGTTATTTTTTTGACATTGAAGTCTATGGGTAACGGACTTATAACGGACAGTAACTGATAGCCATCAGTTACTGTCCGTTATTTTATGTCCGTTTTTTTTCCTGCGCATGCTCAAGAAGCAAAAAAAAAAACAAACACAAAAAAAAAGGACAGTGTTAAAAAACGGACACTAACTGATGCTAATGTGTACTTTTTTTTTAACTAATCCATTAACTGGATCAGTTAAAAAAACGGACACATTAACATCAGTTAGTGTCTGTTATGATAGGTGTCCTTTTTTTTTTTTTTTTTCCTTTTTTTAACGGACACCATCAGAACGGACATCAACGGTAGTGTGAACCCTGCCTTACAGAAAAGCTGACCGTGTTGTCTGTAGTTGTCTGAGCTCTGCTTTCATTTCATAAACAGTACTGGAAAACTAAAAACTGGGCAACAACACTCTAGGCAACAAGGTAAGCTTTTTTATTACTGTTTTTGTCTTCTACATCTTTCCTATTGCTTTTCATTTGTAGATTCAAACCAAACATTCTTCAGAAATAATGCCATTTTATATTATATTTGTGTTTTACAAAATCCAAATGTCTGAAATGCAGATAGTAGCTAATAGATGTAATGACCAATGCTAAGCATTGGCTTCTACAGCTGTCAGGGATCAGCTTTATGACATCACAGGTTTGTGACATCACAGCACTATAGTTTAGCTAAACAAACATTCTATCATTCCGATTACTTCAGTCTCGTCTTTTTCTTGGCTCTGAGAGATGCTCTCAAAAGGAACCTAAAAATTAGTTGGTAGCACTGTCTACTCTACAGGTCCATCTTACAATGGAGAGTAGCAGATTGAAGCTGGTGAAAGACACCCACAAGTGGATCATGACGATAATGTACCACATTGCATTAAGCAGGTAAAACAAGCTGCTCAAAGAGGAACAAGTACAGGTAAAAAAAATGATGTCAAAGAAAGAGAAGACTGGAAAATGGGAAAGGCTGAGTTAGGACATTCAGCCAAAGAAGACTACAAATCGGAAGAAGCTAGTTAAGACCATTGTGGCAAAAAAGTTCAAGCATGGAAACTGGCCACAGCTTCTGGATAGAGAGCAAAGAGCAGAAAACTCAGAGTACCTAGGAACCCAAACTAAGGTAAATGTGTACAAAGTAGCAGATAGATTGTCATAAATCAGAACTGTATATGGTTTAGCTGTCTGTAGAGCAAGGAGAAACATTGGACAAACATTGTCCAAAAGCAACGTAGTGCTCCTCCATGATGTGTTTCAGGACAAAATACAGAATTTTTGTTTTATTAGGATCTCTGCAAGTGTGAAAAGATCACCCTGCTGAAAGTCAATAGGAGCCACAACATCATCTTCAACTCGTTCACCAGATAGCATCGTACCACCTGCACCAACATTACAGGAGAATGGAGATTACTCCACATCTAGATCCAGCCTCATCAGGTCACCAACAACTATCACAAGTACAGTAGGTTCCTTTACTTATATCTTTGTATTATCTCTACGGGGACTGATGACGATGGTTCTGCCGACTGTTTACTGACACTTATGGCAGTTTTTTTTTTTTTTTTTTTAATGTCAGTATATTTACATAGTTACATGAAACTATATACACATTTATTATCTCTAATTGTATAATATCTTATTTTAGGAGAAAGTAGCCAGTACAGAGTAGAAAATTCATAATATCTAGGAATCCAAGTTAAGGTAAATGTGTGCAAAGTACCAGTAGATTATTGTCATAAATCAGAACCATTCCTGTATGAGCTTGAGCTGTCTGCAGAGCATGGAGCAGGCATTGTCCAAATGCAGTATAAAGCTCCTCTATGATGTGTTTCAGGACATGCGTGTTCCAGCTGATTTCTTAATAAAAATGTTTAATTTTTGTGTCATTAGGATCTCTACAAGTGTGAGAAGATCATTCTGCCGAGAGTCAACAGGAACCACATCTTCAACTCTTTCACCAGATAACATTTTACCACCTGCACCAACATCAGAGACATTGACAAAGAATACAGCCAGCCTCATCAGGTCATGAACAACTATGACAACTACAGTAGGTTCCTTTACTTATATCTTTATATTATCTCTGCGGGGGCTGATGATGATTGTTCTGCAGTCTGTTTTCTGATACTTATGGTAGTTTTTATTTATGTCAGTATATTTATGCAGTTACATGAAACTATATACACATTTATTATCTCTAATTGTATAATATCTTATTGTAGGAGAATGGAGATAATCGTCTGATCAATACTAAGGGAACATCAGCTGCAGGTTCTGGCTTTAATCCCTAAAATTTATATCTTGGAAAGACAAATAAGCAACAAACAAAGAAGGATGAAGATTTTGACACCTGACTTTCATACCCAACGATGACCACCAGATGTTCACACTTGATAACTGACCTGATATCTGATAATGACATCTGACTATGATAACTGACCTGATATCTGATGATGACATCTGACTATGATAACTGACCCTGATATCAGACTCTGACATGTAACCCTAACATGTTACTTTCACAACTGACGCTAACTCTAACATCTGATAACTGAGCTTGATATCTGCTGCTGACATCTGAATCTGACACCTAACCCTGACATGTGTCTCTGACACTGACCCTAACTCTGGCTCCTGACTTTGAAACCTGACGCAGAACACTGACTCTAACCCCTGAAGCTGACATCTCACTCTGATACCTGACTTTAACATGTTACCCTGAGCTAACATGTAACTCTACTACTGACACATGAAATTGACCCATAATTCTGACCCTTGTGACTGACTCTGACACCTGACATTTATTCTTGACCATGGCATTTGACATATGACTCTAATGCCTGACCCAGACATCACTCTGACACTAACAAATGATAACATCTAACTCTGATATTGACCGCTGACGCTGATCCATAATTTTGAGACCTGACCCTGATACCTGACAGATGTGAGAACACCTGATACTTGATGTTGATCCTGACATCAGACTCTCATACCTGACCCTGACATGACTCTGACACCTGACATGGCCTCAATACAATGGCTTCAACCCCTTCTGCTAATCCCTGATGCTGATACCTGTCTTTGACCAATAATGCTGATATATGACTAATGCCTGACTTGAAAAATAAAAATAAACTTTCTGGTATACTTGTTGGAGAAAAACGTTTTTCACTGGTGACTTGGGGGTAGTGAAGTGGAGATGAACTACTGTCTTCTTTGCTGTTCTGCATCCTCAATCCTCAGAGATGTGCGGTATTACATACTGTTAGAAAGCTGACAGTGTGCTGAATTAAGAGCATGGTCAGCTTTCCCGGTATTTCCCGGTATGTCATTAGTTTCGGCATTGATATGTCTCTACTGTCAGAAAGGCGGGCCTTACAACCTAGCGCTGTGGTGACAAGCCTATGTGCACGTGTGCCAGAGGGGGCACTCAGAGCCCTCTCTATGGGCATTTGCACCATTGCCCTAGCCAGGTTCCTCGATCACTTGCTAACAGGAAATCCAGGACAGTGAGTGAGTGCTTCTTTCAGGTGTATGTGCAAATGCAGATACAGTTAAAAACTGTCAGTGGAGGCCGCTGGTCCGGGGGACTGCGGCTTACACTGACAGAAGATTGTGATGTCATTCATCAGCACCTGCACTGCGGTGGAAGAAGGAAGTCGCCCAGCTATTCATCATGGGAGTGTAGGTACATACAGGAGCATATTATACTGTATGGGGGCCACTGTGGAGCATATTATAATGTGCGGGGTCCACTGTGGAGCATATTATAATGTGTGGGGGCCACTGTGGAGCATATTGTACTGTGTGGAGGACACTGTGGAGCATATTATACTATGTGGGGGGCCCTGTGGAGCATATTATAATGTGCGGAGTCCACTGTGGAGCATATTATAATGTGTGGGGGCCACTGTGGAGCATATTGTACTGTGTGGAGGACACTGTGGAGCATATTATACTATGTGGGGGGCCCTGTGGAGCATATTATAATGTGAGGGGTCCACTGTGGAGCATATTGTACTGTGTGGGGGGCCACTGTGCAGCATATTATATTGTGTTTGGACCACTGTGGGGAATATTGTACTGTGTGGGGGACACTGTGCAAATGATTGTACTATATGGGTGCCACTGTGGAGGATATTGTACTGTGTTGGAGCGGCTGTAGAGCAGACTGTACTGTGTGGGAGCCCTTCACTATTTATATCACACAGAATCTGTTTTATAGCAGACATGGGATATGATTACAGGCTGTAATAACATTGCACCGTCACTATAAAACAGATCCTGTGTGATATAACTGGTGAACATTAATTGCTCAAAAGTATACCAAATGCAAAGTTTTACTTTTCAGTACAAAGTTGTTTGTATCATTGATAGGTCTGTAATGTCCCATTTCCACGACCATATTTTACGGGTCCGTAACTGTCCGCAATTGTGAATCCACATAGTATTAAGGTTAAATTGGTGTTGGTACTTTGCGTTAAATTAGTGGGCTTTGGGTTGCAGTTTGGACACTCGGTCTCTAAAAGGTGTTCCATGACTGGCCTAGCATCATCGCTGGGCTGTGAAGAATGCCCCGCTGACAGTACTCTTCCATATCCTTGTACTGTAAGGGGGGAGGCATTCCTCCCATCCCGGTGATGACGCTGAGCTCTAAAACCCACATTTCTGACAGTGGAGGGCAGGGGCATAACTAGTAAAAACTGGGTCCCATAAGAAACTTTTGACTTGGGGCCCCTCACGGAATAGTGCCCCCTTTCCTTGCCCCCACATAGTATAATGCCCCATTTATGCACACTATAATGTTCCAAAGTGGCCTCCAGACAGTATAATATCCCATAGTGGCCCCTCTTCACAGTATAATGTCCCATAGTGGCCCCTCCACACAATATAATGTCATATAGCGGCCCCTGCACATAGTATAATGTCCCATAGTGGGCCCTGCACACAGTATAATGTCACACAGTGGCCCTTCCACACAGTATAATGTTCCATAGCAGCCCCTGCACACAGTATAATGTTTCATAGCGGCCCTTCCACACAGTATAATGTCACATAGTGGCCCCTCCAGACAGCATTATGTCTCATAGTGGTCCTTCCACACAGTATTATGTCCCATAGTGGCCCCTCCTCATAGTATTATGTCTCATATTGGCCCTTCCACACAGTATTATACCCCATAGTGGCCCCTCCACACAGTATTATGTCCCATAGTGGTCCTTCCACACAGTATTATATTTCATAGTGACCCTTCCACACAGTATTATGGCCCATAGTGGCCCCTTCACACAGTATGATGTCTCATAGTGGCCCCTCCACCCAGAATTATGCCCCATAGTGGCCCTTCCACGCAATATTATGTCCCATAGTGGCCCCTCCACACAGTATTATGTCCCACAGTGGCCCCTCTACACAATATTATGTCCCACAGTGGCCCTTCCACACAGTATTATGTCCCAACGTGGCCCCAATGGTGTTCGCTGCAAATATTGCAAAAATTTCGGGTTCAGCAGAACCCAAAATATTTGGGGTACACCAACTAGAGTATAATGATCGGAGACCCATGGGAGGTGAAAAACATAAAAACCAGTGTTACTCACCTCTCCTGGTGTTTTCAACCCTCTTCAATGAAGTCACAGATGTGGGTTACCCAAACGTCATTATGCATCGCAACGCCAGCCTGACCCATGTGACGCTACTACAGAGGCACAAAGACAGCATGGAGTGACAAAGGAGTCCAGGAGAGGTGAGTAACACTGGTTTTATGTTTGCTCACCTCCTCTGGTCCTCCAATCATTATCTTTTCAGAGCCGAAGTATAATAATAGCAGTATTTGTTGGGGTTCGCTCAACAAATACTCTTGCCATGGGCTCTTGGCTTTACTTACTGATCCCTGCTCCTGCTCTGGACTGCCTCCACTTTCCCTTCTTCCTCCATGGGGCCCCAGCAACATGATATGGGATGTACAGGGCTCCCTGGAGGGCAGAAGGGGAAGCGGTGGACTGGGGATTGGTAAGTAAATAGGGCCCATTACCTGTTGGGGGTTACTCCAGCAAGTAACGACATATTAAAAAAAAAAAAAGCAGCGGGGGCTTTCCGGGCCCCCTAAGATCGAGGGCCCTGTAGTAGCTGCAGTACTTACGCCACTGGTGGAGTGTTATCTGTGCCAAAATAACCGATATCTCCAGCACCAGGGCGCATACCAGGAAAGCTGACAGTACACTGAACTCAGTGCACTGTCGGCTTTCTAGCGGTATATAATATGAGTACTTGAAACAGCAAAAATTGCCTACAGTAGGCATGTGAGCATTAGAATTGGACCATGGAGTAAAGTAATAACTTGGCCTGGTTTGATAAATGACGTTTTCCTTTACATCATTTGGACAGCTGGGTGCATATGCATTGTTTTCTCTTGGAGGAGATGGCACCAAGGGAAGAACTATGGCAAGAACATAAGACAGTGAAGGCAGAGTGATGAAATAAGCAACTTTGTACTAGTAAACCTTTGGTCCTGGCACCGAATCATGTGATGGCTACTGTGACATACAGACCAGTTCTTTGACTCCTCTAATGAGAAGAAATGAAAACTTTTTTAACTGATACACTGATGAAGATAAAACATTGCACCACTAATGAATAACCTTAGGAAACACCTTAGGAAACAAATGCTCTTAAGACACCAATAGAGAAGGTGGTAATGTCAAATTTTGCAGGTCTGGCTACAGAAACCTCTAGTGATCAGATGGAGATGTAGCCAGCCACCACATGAGAGATGCTCATTACAGCTGCTCTCCAGTCTAGTTGGTAAAGAGGTCACATAGACCCCCTCTATGACATCCACATATGTATGGAGTATATCATCCTCAGAAGATACTATTATAATTTCATTTAGACAGGCCATAAAATGTTTTCTCCTAGGTCTAATGTGCAGGAGCTTCACAAAAACCTATGATAAAAGAAGCCCTAAGAAAGCTTAAGGCCAGGGGCGTAAATACCGGGGTACCAGCGGTAGTGGCTGCCACAGTGGCCGGAACATTATGGGCCCCGGAGCCCTGTGGCAGCCGCTACCGCGAACCCCACAAACACAGCTATCATTATACTCCGGGGTCTTTTCAGACCCCGGAGTATAACGATCGGGGGCCCAGGGGAAGTGAGGGAACATAAAAAACATTGTAACTGTGACGTCATTATGCTTTGCGACGCCGGGCACGCGAGATCCGGTCCAACATTGAAGATGGCCGAAGTAGCGCATGGGAGTGCACCGGAGCCAGGAATAGGTAAGTAGCATTGTTTTTTTAAGTTTGCATCCTTCCCTGGGTCTCTTATTATACTCTGGGGTCCCCTGTGGGACATAATACTGTGCAGGGGCCACTATGCTGCATAATACTGTGTACAGGGGCCACTATGGGGCATAATACTGTGTGCAGGGGCCACTATGGGGCATAATACTGTATGCAGGGGCCACTATGCTGCATAATACCATGTGCAGGGGCCACTATGGGACATAATACTGTGTGCAGGGGCCACTATGGGGCATAATACTGTGTGCAGGGGCCACTATGGGGCATAATAGTGTGCGCAGGAATGCGGTTTGTGCGGGGGGGAGTTGGAGATGGCGGTTCGGGGGGGGGGGGGCACATGCCATGTCAAATGTTCGCCTTGGGGCCCAGCCATTCCTAGTTACACCACTGCTTAAGGCTATGGCTACAGGGCAACTTTGACCAAAATCACCTTGTCGCCCTGCAACTTCTTCACCAAGGTGCTGTGACTGCGACTTCTAGTTGTAAGCTGTGTACCGGGGTGGGCTCCCCAGGATACAGTGAAGTCACTGACAAAGGAAGCGACTCCAACTCAATTTAGTAAAAACAAGATTTTACTTAGTGTAGTAATACCCCTTTACCAAAAAGAACACTCCCATATATTTACATACACTTAGCCATTAAGCTGAGGACCTGGTGTTGTACAGCGCGGTGCCCTCTAATGTGCGCCTCCAATATACTCCAAGCTTTTACCTATGTGCAGGCTGCATCTAACCAGCCACTTGTTACCTTTTTATCACCCTAGTCACAGGAACAATTCAATGAGTGTGATAGGGGCACCGACGGTGTAACACAAGAGCTTACAAACTTATCAAAATACCCCTATTCCCCCCAAACAAAGTACAACCAAGTAAATATAATAGTAGGTCAGCTTGCAAGCCAAAGAAATGTGAAATTGCATAAAACATCATTTCCAGACTTCCTTAGAAGCTCCTCTCAGAGTTACAACTCTATAGAATTCTGAGTCTTAGTCCTTACTACCGAATAGGTAGCTAATTCACCAGTAGTGTGGCCTGTGAAGATGAGTATGCCTAACTAGTCTAACTACAGGCCCTTACTCAGTCCCAAGCAATTTGGCGCCAAAAACGTAATGCGGTGCGTGCACGATTACTTCTCTCACTGACCCCGGTCTGTTGGGTACCTCTAGCCTTTGTCTGGAACAGCTGGAAATGGGGCTCATCGTGAAAACTTGCAGTCTCACTGACAGAGCCACTTCTCAGTCGGGTCCTTGATAGCAATCTTCTCCTTCAGGATGCTGTCTGAACAAACCCTGGAACAGTCTCTGCTTCAACTCCACCTTGCTATATTTCTGATCCCTTAGGAATGCTCCTCTCACACTCCAGTCCTCCTCCTTGTAGAGCTCAAAGCACATTCCCAAGATGGCTGCCACACACACTCTGCTCCTCCTTGTAGTTCCACCTCTGCAGAACAGGGTCTCCACGTCACTACTCCAGGGAATTACAGAATTACAGTCCTTCCCATTTCTGAGGTAACAGTGGCCTCTTGTGGTCAAACAACCAAATGTCAGTTTATAAAAAAAAAAAAATTACTTACAGAAACAGATACATTCACAACATGAGGACTGTTTCCCCATCTTACATAGTTACATAGTTACAACACATCCAGCAGTGCTCTAACTTTTCTCACCCTCAAGCACACAATGCATCTCCACTCACTTATATTGGGGAAGGAGTTGAAGGGCAACACAATGATCTTTGGATTTTCGAAAATTACAGCCAAAGTCACTTTGTAGTCCTATCCTGAGTGGCCATGCACACGACCAAGTCCTGTCCATGGAAAACAGTCCACATGTGGACCATATGTTCTGGCCTGAACTTGGCTGTGTGTATAGAACTCACTGCATCATAGTCAGTTACAGTATAATGCAATGAGCTACTGAATGGCTACTGTATTAAACTGACATAAAGCAACACTGGCCTTTTTGTGACTTTTTTTAGGCAGAAAAGCATCAGAGGACTTACAGAAAAACTGACCATGTTGTCTGCAGTGACCAATCAGAGCTCAGCTTTTATTTCATAAACGGTGCTGGAAAAATAAAAACTGCAATACTGCAAAATAATGCAAAACTGCAATAAAAATTGCTCTGGGTAACAAGGTCAGTTTTTCTATGACAGTGCGTTTTTCTTATGCATCTTTCCTATTGATCTTCATTAGTAGATTTAATCCAGATATTCTTCAAAAATAATGCTATTTTCCCACCTTGCACAGGAGCTTGGCCTTGTGCAATATATTTGGGTACTATTATGCAGTGCATTTTTGACTGATAGTGGCGTGGACCCTTTTATATGCTTGGTCCCATGGCTTTTTCAAGGGAGATTTGGCATTTTTGCAGGATTAGGTACAGTTGAAACCAGAAGACTCATAAAAAGACACATATGAATGTTTTTCTCACTATCTGACATGAAATGAGAATAAACCTTTCCCGTTTTAGGTCAATTAGGATTACCAAAATTAATTATATTTGTCAAATGCCAGAATAATAAGAGAGAAAGAATTTTTTAAGGCATTTGTATTACTTTCTGCAAAGTCAAAAGTTTACATACACTAAGATTATTATGTCTTTAAACAATTTGGGACAGCCCATATGATGATGTCATATCTTTAGAAGCTTCTGATTTATTGGCAACATCTGAGTTAATTAGAGAAACACCTGTGGATGTATTTAAGGCACACCTGAAACACACTGCTTCTTTGTGTAACATCATGGGAACATCTAAAGAAATCAGCCAAGATATCAGGAAGAGAATTGTGGACTTGCACAAGTCTGGTTCATCCTTGGGTGCAATTTCCAGATACCTGAAGGTGTCTCGTTCATCTGTGCAAACAATTATACAATCAGGACATTATACTGTGTGGAGAGGTCGCTATGGGACATTATACTGTGAAGAGGCCACTTTGGGACATTATACTGTGTGAAGGGGACACTGTGGGACATTATAGTGTGCGGGTAAATGGGGTGTTATACTGTGTGTGGGAGAGTGGGGGTCCAATCCGTTTCTGCATTTAGCACTTTCATTAATACAGATGAAATCATTCATTGCACTGTTAACAGTATCAGGCCATGTTCACACAGTGGAATCTGGCGCTGATTTTGCGGCCCCAAATCAGTGGTAGATTCTTCCCTTATTCTGCCTCCCATTGAAAACAATTGGAGCAGAATACTGGGACCCCCTGACCTACCTTCTAATTGTGCCCCCTAAAACCTTGGGGAGAAATGGTGCCAGGCTGCTCCTACATATCCTGATGGCCATAAAATGTCTCATTGCTCTTCATTGATGTTTGTTAGAGAACTGGGTCTTATTAATAATTGCTATTCTTCCCTGATCCCAGTTTCCCTCCTTTCTCCTTAGGTATATCTACTTATCTGTTTCCTTGACTGGTTTGCATGTACGATAATTTACCCCACAATATCAATAATAAAATACGTTTATTGTTAATGCACTTGTAATATGATGGAACTAGGTTATAGAATAATACAAAACAGTATTAACACAGTGCAATACAGTCATGGCCAAAAGTTTTGAGAATGACACAAATATTATATTTTCACATGATCTGCTGCCCTCTGGTTTTTATGTGTGTTTGCCAGATGTTTTTATCACATACAGAAATATAATTGCATTCATATTATGAGTAACAGAAGCTTATATTGACAGTTAGAATGAGTTAATGCAGCAAGTCAATATTTGCAGTGTTGACCCTTCTTCTTCAGGACCTCTGCAATTCTCCCTGGCATGCTCTCAATCAACTTCTGGACCAAATCCTGACTGATAGCAGTCCATTCTTGCAGAATCAATGCTTTAATTTTGTCTGAATTTGTTGGTTTTTGTTTGTCCACCCGTCTCTTGATGATTGACCACAAGTTCTCAATGGGATTAAGATCTGGGGAGTTTCCAGGCCATGGACCCAAAATCTCTATGTTTTGTTCCCTGAGCCATTTAGTTATCACCTTTGCTTTATGGCAAGATGCTCCATCATGCTGGAAAAGGCATTGTTGAGCGCCAAACTGCTCTTGGACGGTTGGGAGAAGTTGCTCTTGGAGGACATTCTGGTACCATTCTTTATTCATGGCTGTGTTTTTAGGCAAGACTGTGAGAGAGCCGATTCCCTTGGCTGAGAAGCAACCCCACACATGAATGGTTTCAGGATGCTTTACAGTTGGCATGAGACAAGACTGGTGGTAGCGCTCACCTCTTCTTCTCCGAATAAGCTGTTTTCCAGATGTTCCAAACAATCGAAAAGGGGATTCATCAGAGAAAATGACTTTACCCCAGTCCTCAGCAGTCCACTCCCTGTACCTTTTGCAGAATATCAGTCTGTCCCTGATGTTTTTTCTGGAGAGAAGTGGCTTCTTTGCTGCCCTCCTTGAGACCAGGCCTTGCTCCAAGAGTCTCCGCCTGACAGTGCGTGCAGATGCACTCACACCTGCCTGCTGCCATTCCTCAGCAAGCTCTGCACTGCTGGTAGTCCGATCCCGCAGCTGAAACACTTTTAAGAGACGGTCCTGCCGCTTGCTGGTCTTTCTTGGGCACCCTGGAGCCTTTTTGGCACCAATGGAACCTCTCTCCTTGAAGTTCTTGATGATGCGATAGATTGTTGACTGAGGTGCAATCTTTCTAGCTGCAATACTCTTCCCAGTTAGGCCATTTTTGTGCAGTGCAATGATGACTGCATGTGTTTCTTTAGAGATAACCATGGTTAACAGAAGAGAAACAATGATGGCAAGCACCAGCCTCCTTTTAAAGTGTCCAGGGGTGTCATTCTTACTTAATCATGACAGATTGATCTCCAGCCCTGTCCTCATCAACACCCACACCTGTGTTAATGGAGCAATCACTGAAACGATGTTAGGTGGTCCTTTTAAGGCAGGGCTGCAATGATGTTGAAATGTGTTTTGGGGGATAAAGTTCATTTTCTAGGCAAATATTGACTTTGCAAGTAATTGCTGTTAAGCTGATCACTCTTTATAACATTCTGGAGTATATGCAAATTGCCATTAGAAAAACTGAAGCAGTAGACTTTGTAAAAATTAATATTTGTATCATTCTCAAAACTTTTGGCCATGACTGTACAATAAGTACAGAACCCAATTACCCAGGTGAATATAAAACCTACAGATATCGCTACATACACACACACATACACACACACACACACACAACCCCTGACAAGTTACTAACTGACCCTTTCTGTAAGGAACACAGCAGTAGTAATACAGATTAATAGAGGATGACTGATAGATAAATGGATAGATAGATAGATAGATAGATAGATAGATAGAACAGATAGATAAACAGATAGATAATAGATGGATGGATGGATAGAGAGATAGAAAGTTATACTTAAGCCTTATTATGCTCTGGTGGTATATAGAGTTTGTTTTAGGTGAGGCTGGTCAGTCCATATCCCAAGGCGGCTGGTGAAGAGAGAGAGAGAGGGCTTTTGGCCCATCATATTTATAGCCCACAACTCCGCCCACCTAGATGTTGTCACTCCAATCAGGCTCTTGGTATTGTAATATAAGTTTAGATGCAATACTTCTTATGAGTCTTGGGATGGCGCTCTAACACTTAAAATCGATCCTTGGCCCAGGGGTAATGACCTATCTCCCCCCATCTGACTTCTAATGTCTCTTGTTCAGTGGCTTCTTTGAACAAGGGAAGCTGATTATCATCACTATGAAGGTCTCATTAGCATATTCCATCTCCACCCTTTCAAACAAAAGCCTTCCTGGAAAGCAGGTTTTGTAGCCTGCAGACACTTATGAGCTCTCTCAGAAGTTCTGAATGGAATGATTGATACAACTAGATATATATATATATATATATATATATATATATATATAAATGTTTGTGGTAAGCACTTCCCTTTACAATCCCCCTGTTGTCGGGAACACGACAATGTAAATTGAGGAAGTGTTTGTTTGGTCGTTATTGCCCCCTCAGCCCTATTCATTCCTGGTAATGGTTCAGGATGGAGTGAAGTATAATTTGGATTTAGGTACCAAGACATCGATCATTTCCAGGGACACTTTCCCACCTATGACTGTCGCTCAATATCCTCTGCTCACAGAAAACGTCTTTTGCGCGTCCTAATTTGCGGTGTCAGTGATACTTTCTACGGTCCACCCCAATATGTCACACTGACCTGGACGGGAACATTTTTATCCATCCCACAGTTAGTCAGGTAAGACCTTTAAACCACAGTCCATTGTCACGGTACATGCTGCACCACCTTTGGTCCGGACTGAAGCTCACGCAGGGTTAGACCACCTTGCCACATGACACCAACTGTCCTACAGGACCGCTACCTGTACTTAAGCACAGGTCACCAGTGAAGTTGTCACCGGCCTCCATGAACAGAAAAACCTGGACTTTTATCAAGGCAGGTCTGTGAACCTGCATCTGAAATGATGTCTCAGGACCTAAAATCGAATTGTGGGGAGAGGCACTGCTTCCGATGTCCCCTGTACCTGACATTCAATCCATCCATTATGAACCATACCATTTTATATGGCCGAGGTGGCAATTACCTTACAGTGTAGGGGTACCTTACCTGTCCCTAAGGATCCTTACACCCCTTTACCTAACAGAAATTAATGTAACTTATATATATATCCCACTCATCCACCAAACACACAAATTCCCACCCCCCTATAGATCAAGGCGATAAAAATAAAAGGATGTGCTGGTATTTGTGCACATAGAGACTCCTGCCACAAGAGCATGTGTTTCCTACTCATCCATAAACACATGAATCTTTAGACCCAGGTGTAGATGGGAATTACACTAAAAGATGCAAATGCAAGTATGTCTATACACAAACACACTCAGTGTTCAGTGTGGGAGGTGTATGTTGTTGTACAGACCATAACAGGCACTTACACCTGAAGTGTCTATGTGCACACACAAAAATGCAAAAATGTACAAGAATATAGAAAATTACATTGAAAACATTATTTACAAGTTAAGGCTGGGACTGTATTGGTATCAAGTCCTTAGTCCCTGCCTTCGGGTAAGTTCGTGATGTACGGCCTGGCCCTTTTGAAGCTGACGGGCCAGGCCTTTTATCTTCCTATAGAAGAAGATCATTCCTATATACATAATGGCCACTAGGACGAGGAGGACTATGACTGGGTGTACAAGCAGATTGAAGAATGATGTTGCTTTGGGGCTATATCCGAACAGACTCTCCCACCAAGATACGGCTGAGTCCTTCTCCAGGGCATGAACCATCTCTGTTATCTTTGACTGGTCATGTTTCAATAAGATGGTGGCCTGCTTTTCAGAGTCTTTGAGCTTCTCTATGACACTTTCCTCCTTAGTGAAGTCTAGTAGCAGGTGTCTCAGTTTTCTGCCAAAACCAAGAGGGATCCTCTGGAGCCTTACAGGAGTATCTGGACGGATATCCAACCTCTTCTCTGGGGTAATCGGTGTTCTCCCCTTCTGCTCTGCTACATCGACACCTAGAAAGGGATAAATGGTACAATATGCTCCTGGGAGAAGTTCACCTCTTTCGGTGCAGTTAGTTGTATAAATGGTATATGATACATTAATGGACTGATACCAACACCAATACCCTTGACCCAAGTACTTCAAACTAGATGGAGGTATTGAGCTGCTTTTCATCTCACAGAACCCCTCATTATCCCAACACTGGTGTCTGAGCACCCGATCATGATCCCCTTGGCAGAGGATAGCATCCTCTTTCCTCCAACATCCATCTGTATCAAACAGATAAGGATGGCCGGTCTCATAGGTCAGGATATCTGAGGAGAGCTGTGGATGTAACACTGTTCTGTTATTCATCATTATACCTAGGTTGATAGCACCGTACCCACGTCTCACGTTGCCAGAGACAGGTGCCAGGGATGAAGCAGTGCAAGTGAGATTATGGCACCCATGCCACTGAATGACCCACCAGTTAGTATGGTTGGCAGCAAAAGGAGTGATAAAAGGACTCACCCTTTGCTGGAGGTTAAAAGGGTAGTGTCCATTATACAGTGAGGACACAATATGTTTAAGGTTGCTGGAAAGTTCACCCTGAACCTGAGTACATGCCAGAGCAAGCTGAGCTCTATCCTGTTCTTCCAGGAGACCCACGACTAATAGTCTAAACTTCTCTCGTAAAGCAGAAGATAGGGAGCTAGTGGCATCTATATGTGAGTGTTGTAAATCCTCCAAAACATGATTTACATCAACCTGGGTCTTGAGGCCTTCCCCAGTATGTTTCGCCAGATTCCCGAATTTGTTTCTCAGGACTTCCAGGTCCATAGTGTTCAGTGCCCCTATTCCCATTGCACCTCCTCCTAAACCCATGGCAATCAAATCCCTTCTCCCCCTGTACTTCCTGTATCTGGTAGCATCCTTCCTTACTTCTTGTCCCACCTCTACCCATCCTTTTATCATATCGATCTGATTCCTCACAAACTCCTCACATCTATGGTCCCAGTGGTCTACTCTAAAATCATCAACCGAAATCCTCCAGGTATATAGGACGAATTTGGTTTTGGTGATGATTTTCCAGGGAGATGCTAACTGTGGAGCTATGGGATCAGCCATTTGATAGGTTGGGGCATTACAGGAATCCCTGTGGGGTTTTACTGGCTGAAGAACTTCAGTTTCATAAGGGACCCTTACCACAGTCATACCTCTTCCTTTAAATGGATACCATTGGTCACCTTCTCCAGTCTCTAATACGAGATTCCGGATGGGTTTAGTTGTGGAAAGATAAACCCACTGTGTAAATGTCCAACACCCCTCATCAACTGCCTCACAAAATGGCCATTTAAATGAACCATCAATATTGATAACAAAGTTAATATCTCTGCCTCTGGGATCCTTCCAATCAGAAGATACATATCTATTCCGGTATTCCTCAGTCATAGGGGTCCCATCCATCCATACATCAATTATTGGAGAATCCATTCCGTTACAGACTATATCCCATCTCCATGGGTTAGAGTCTGACATTACCATCTGAGTGTCTGGTTCCCAGTGTGCATAGGTGATGAAATAGTGTCCTGTCACATCTGGTACACAAGCATCCCTCATAATGGTAATCATAAAAGATCGAATGGATGGAGATCCCTCCAGCTGAGTATACCTCTGATCCTTCGCATCAGCTCGTACCTTCAAAACTGTGGCTCTGTATAGGCCTTAAAGTTTTACTGGGCCGCTCTGATTGTTCCATAATACTTGTCCAGATTTACTGCAGTTTAACTTTAAAATCAATATGCTGGTCCCTAAATAGTCCGTGGACACATGTCCTTGAGCATATTTGGATTCCCTAGTTATTACCATATGAGAATCCCTTAGCATACAGTACGCCTTCAGGGTGCCCTTTACTGGTATGGGTCTATCAAAGTATGTCCTAACTCTTAAGCTATCCTGACCGGTATGTTTCAGAAAAGTGTCTTTTAGAATGTACCATCCACTGTATTCTGCCCCAGTGACATCTTCAGGACTCAGGACTCCTGCTTTGGTGCACAGCACCTTTGTTGTGTTTACTATCACTGGCCTATAAGGATGTAAGTGGGGATTTCTAGACACCCATCTTACTGATTTGATAGCTGTTGGTTCTGAGTCCTGGAAATGTCTGTACTCCTTGAGGCATAGAGCATGTAGGTCATGTTGTATGGCGGATACGTTCTCCACCGGGGTATAGTGCTGAACCACACCATTGGCAAAACCCTCCCTCTGGAAACCATACAAGTACCACTGCCCTGGTACAAATGTAAAGTTGCTGTATGGTTCCAGGATTTTTCCTTCCAGACATTCTACTGAGAGAAGACCTGGAAATTTGGGTGATCTCTCATCTGAGCCAAATGTGGGTTCAGAACTATTCCCTGCCAAGGCTGAATCTGCCAGTGCCATGCTTACCGCTATTAATACAAGTTGGAGGTACACTCTGCTGGCATGATCCCTACCTTTTATGGTTCCTTGTATGGAGGTAACCCTTCATTCTGTGATCTGGTAAAGCAATACAATAATATGAAATGTTTTGATACACCTTTGACCTACTACCCCCCCTTTCACCCAACTCTATACTCATGACCTTATTGAGTTGGGGAGGCACGGGTAGCCTTTGCTTGGTCAATGTGGATCCAAAACCCTGCCGTTCGTCTATGTGAGCGTTTTTTTGTTGAGATTGGCCTTTGTACTTTCAGCATAGTGCTACCCATTACTTCCAGGACCTGGTAGGGTCCTTCCCAGTTTGCATCCCAGGGCCCGGCCTTGCGGAATACTTTGACCATGACCATTTCCCCTACAGAGGGCATGGGAGTTTCCCCCTGTAGGTACGGTTTATTCATCTTTATTGCTGCATGCGGTAGCAATTCCTTCAGGTTCTGCTGAACCTGTTGGAGAAACACATCTCTAGCAATAGCATCTTTCATGGGTGTAGAAATTTGGGGTTCACTTGGCCAACAGATAGACATCTTGCGCCCGGTCATAAGTTCAAATGGTGTTATGCCGGTTGTTGTTGCCTCTGTGGCCCGGATACCCATCAGTACTGCTGGAAGGGAAGTCACCCAAGTGGAACCCCTTTCCAACAGTGCTTTGGAGAGCCGAGTTTTGATAGTTCGGTTCATCCGCTCCACAATGCCTGCTGACTGTGGATGATAAGGTACATGAAATCTTTGCTTTATGTCCAGAAGTCCACAAAGTGCTTTCATAACCTTGCCTGTAAAATGGGTTCCCCGATCTGATTCAATCACTCGGGGGATTTCCCACCGTGATAGAATGTGCTCCCACAGAACCCGAGCAGTAGTAGTAGCGGAGTCATTTACTGTAGGGATGGCTTCTACCCATTTTGAGAAGACATCCACCACCACCAATGCATAGCGACAGTTACGGCTGCCTGCCGGTAATGGTCCTATGTAATCAATTTGTAATGTAGACCATGGTCCCTCCGCTGGAGGAACCCGCTGCAACACTGGCTTCAGGGCGGATGCCCTTGGGTTTACCTGAGCACACACCAGGCATTGTTGTGTAACTTCCTCTACCGTCTTGGACATACCTGGCCAGTATAATTTGTCCTTGAGTAGGGTCAAAAGTTTGTCCCGACTCAGATGACCCAACAACTGATGATTGAGCCTTGTTAGTTCTGCTTGCAGATGCTGTGGGACCACCGGTAGAGGGAGTGGTTTGGTTCCAGTGTCATAACACAAGATGCCCTGTTGGACTGTCCAGGGATCTTGTGGGCTGGTAAGGTGTGCTGCCAGCAAAGGATCCTTTGACTGTTCCTCTTCAAATGACACTGGACCATCTTTGAGTTGTTTGTTTCTGATTTCAATCTGGTGTATGGGTATGGCTTCAGTGTCTGATTCCTGGAGGACTCCAGACACTGCAGCCAAGTTGGCAGACTCATCTGCTTTGTTGTTACCCCGGATCAGAGGGTTATCACCCTTCTGGTGTGCTGGAATTTTTATGATTGAAGCATTCCCAGGATGTGCCATGCCCCATTCCCACAACTCTTTCAGGACTGAGGCATGAACTAAAGGTTTATTTTGGCTGTCCACAAACCCTCATCGTTTCCAAGTGTCCAGATGCAAAGTGAGAGATCGGACTACATATGAGCTGTCGCTATATATAGTACGATTCCCTGGAGGCTGAATGAGAAGGGCTTCTCTGACGGCCTCCAGTTCAGCCTGTTGTGCTGACATGTGACCAGGCAACCTTACCAGCTTCTGAGTACCCATGGTCTCATCCAACACTGCAAATCCTGTCATGTAGGTGCCGTTCAAGCAGAATCGAGAGCCATCAACAAAGATGACTCTGTCATCGGGATTAGTGGTCATCCTGAATAGCTGGGGATCAGTGACCTGCGTTAGTTGACCACAATCATGTTCTATCCCTGTCATATTTAACAACTAGGAGAGAACATATTTTGCTTTGTGGTCCACTGTCAGATTTCACCCACTCAGCTCCATGATCCACTTCCCAAATCTCTGTTGTGAGACTCCAGGGAGTGTATCTCGAAGCAAGAGTGCCAGCGGGGAATGTGGAGTCTGTACAGTGAGGGGCCTGAAACCCACAATATGCTCGGTAGCTTTAACCGCATAGTGTATGGCTGTCAGTTGTTTAGCACATTCATCAAAACCCCTTTCAACTGGTGAAAGGAGCCTGGAGAAGTACCCTAGAGGTCTATACTCAGATCCTATCTTTTGAATAAGGACCGTAGAAATAGACTCTGCGCCAGCATGGGCTTGTATGGCCAGTTTTCCTTCTGGGTGAGGGGTGGCTAGGACTGGGGCGGATGAGAGATCTCTTTTCAGAGTTGAAAATGCCTCTTCCTGTGTCTCTGACCAGTCCTTCAGAGAAGGCTGTTCCCCTCTAAGAAGTTCATAGAGTGGTTTTGCTTTGACGGCAAAATCCTCTATGAACTCCCTCATGAAGTTGGCTACTCCTAGGAACTTGCGTAAGTTCTGTAGAGAGTCTGGCCTGGGTATTTTCACCATGGCTTCCACACGGGCAGCCAGGATGCCCTTGGCTCCATATGAAATCTGGACACCAAAGAAGGTGACTTCTGTCCTAGCCAAGTTTGCCTTATGAGGGCTCAGCTTGAGTCCAGCCTGGGCCAGGAGTCCTAACAGTTCCTTCAACAGAACCAGATGGTCTTCCATGGTTTCTGTGTGAAGGAGAAGGTCGTCTACATATTGCAGCAGACATTCTGGCCGTGAGAACACACTTAATACAGCCGCTAATGCCTGGTGAAAATATGTAGGACTACTGTGAAACCCCTGGGGCTGTACACAGAACATATACTGCTTGTTACCCACTGTGAAGGCGAACTTGTACCTGCAGCTCTCTGTCAGTTCGATGGAAAAGAATCCATTGGCGACATCGATGGTTGAGAATATACGACTTTTGCCGCTTACCCTTGCCATTATGTCGGGAGTCTGAGCGACCACAGGTGCAGACATGGGGGTGTACTTATTAAGGATGCGAAGGTCTATTGTAAGCCTCCATGTAGTTTCAACACCTGCACCCTTATTTTTCACAGGCCATAAAGGATTATTGCACTTTGAATTACCCTCTATGACCACACCCCTTACTTCCAGGTCTTGGACTGTCTCTAGAATTGATTGTGTTGCCTCAGGCGGAAAGCGGTATTGACGCTGAGGTGGAGGGTCTGGCCCTTGTATGTCCACCTGAATGCCAACCATTCTTCCACAATCATTTTTGCTTTGAGCCCACAAGTCTGGATATTCGAACACAATAGGTTCAAGGTCTATGTTGTGTGAGACCTCTGGCCATTTGTGTTCCAGCACATTGGAAGAATTCTCAATTGCTGGTAGGGGTGGTCCCAGACATTGGTACTGTATGACATACACCTTTGATCGTCTTGGACCCCTCCAAACAATACAGTTTGCCAAATCGATTATCCATCCATTTTGTGTCATTACATCGGTACCGATAATGTTATCAGTACCAGGGTAATACCACATTGGGATCTTCAAGGTCCTATTTCTGTCAAGCTCAACTAGAACTTCATCTATCCTGTGGGCTCTCACCCCCCCTTGTTGGTGATCAAATCCGATCACCATACACTGAGGGCTGTTGGAGTGTAGATCATGTTTGACATTGGTAATAGAAATTTCTGCTCCAGTGTCGAGCATGATCTTGGTATCGTGGTCTTTTATTCTGGCTTTAATGTGGGGTCTCCCTGAAGAATCCAGTATGATGTGACATATTGGAGCCAGATCTTTAGGGATCCCTGACCGTCAGTCAATCTGCACCAGATTCTCAGTAGGTACCTCTGAGGTATGTACTGCCACTTGTGGTTTCTGAGTTTTAACATTCTGTGCAGACTTATGATGTTCTACACCTAATGTTCTATCCTCTGGTCTATCAGGGGCATTTACAAGTGCCACACGTTTCAGTGCCTGTTCTGGCAAATGTCCCTGATTGCTATCTGTCCATTTCCCAACTTGTTTGGCGTAATTAGGCTTCATCTTGAAACCATTATTATTGCCATTTTTCTCTGGGTTTGTACGATTGCGAACTACTTGAGGGCAGTTTCTTTTAATGTGTCCAACCTGTAAACACAGAAAGCATCGTATGTCTCCCATCTTTTCTGTTGGAGGAGCTGTGGGGTAGACAGACATGTGTGGCTTAGTGTGGTGTCCACGTTCATCTTGTGATTTGACATGGACCTTTCCACGCTCCCTGATTTTCACAGATTTTCGCTGTCTCTCCTCTCCAAAGGTGTTGGAGAGAATTGTAGTGCACGCTCCACTGGAGTCCTAGTATCACAAAATGGACTATTGGATCTCTGATCCACAGAAGCCGTGGGTCTGATCGCCCCAGTCCCCTCCTGTGCCATTCCTGAGACACAAATCTGTTTAGTTTGCAAGGGTACCGTGCTGTTAGTACTAGGCCGTGACAAGTCAGAGATGATCTGCTGCAAATTCGCAATGATTTGCGACTTTGCCGCTTGATCCTCTCTTAGTGTCACTAACATTGCTTCTGTGGAAGTAATTTTACTTCTAAACTGATTGTTCTCAGTGTATAATCGAAGGAGTTCTTTGTCCATGTCAGAATAATAATTCTCTTTGTCAGAGAGTTTGGATTCCAACACACAAATCTCCTTTCCTCTCTCAATTATACAAAGTGCCTCATCTTTCAATTGAGTTTCTAACATGTGAATCTGCTTGACATTGTCTACACAACAATGACAGTGGGAGTTTACATTGTTAGCTCGCTCCACTGTCCCTTTCATGTTTGCTAGGATCTCAGCATGCTCTGGCTTCCAAATGGCATCCTCAAAGGTATATACTAGTTTCGCTAGCATTTGTAGCCTTTTGGAAGTTTTGTTAAAAACTGTCCGTTTACTAATGCAGTTTTTATCATGAGCATAGGCCTGATCCAGCAAAGCAGACCACAACATTTCTCATGATTTATAGGTTGTGGGTGGTACTGGGTTGAATGTACTGTGTTTAACTAGGTGTTTTAATGTTGAGAAATCCATACTTACTTTTCCTGCTGTCATCTTGGTCACCGTTGTTCTTCTACTTGTCCTTTGCTGCTTGAAAAAGTATCCTTTTCGTACCGGAAAGCCTTTTCCCGACCAGCTGGACTTCTCCTGAAGAACCTTGACTTTGATATTACAGAGGCACAAATGGATTTCTCAGTCCCCCAGCGTGTTGCTTGTGGAGGAAACAGACAATTGTTAATATCTTCAGATAAATACAAATAAACAATAGGTTCACTGTTATTAATTATTTTAAGTGAAGCTTTAAGCAAACTGGGTTAGCCGTGCAAACTTCAATCTGGGCATACAGTGTAACACCACACTTCACTGTGTACCAATGTTACCTGTCCACGCCCCTCCACTTGATAGTTCACGGTATAACACAGTTTTGCCAGAAGACAACACGCAAAAATATTAAAACAGTACGGGCTGGCTCGCCATTATGTTAAAGGGCTGGGTCTTATTAATAATTGCTATTCTTCCCTGATCCCAGTTTCCCTCCTTTCTCCTTAGGTATATCTACTTATCTGTTTCCTTGACTGGTTTGCATGTACGATAATTTAACCCACAATATCAATAATAAAATACGTTTATTATTAATGCACTTGTAATATGATGGAACTAGGTTATAGAATAATACAAAACAGTATTAACACAGTGCAATACAATAAGTACAGAACCCAATTACCCAGGTGAATATAAAACCTACAGATATCGCTACATACACACACACACATACACACACACACACACACAACCCCTGACAAGTTACTAACTGACCCTTTCTGTAAGGAACACAGCAGTAGTAATACAGATTAATAGAGGGTGACTGATAGATAAATGGATAGATAGATAGATAGATAGATAGATAGATAGATAGATAGATAGAGGATGGATAGAGAGATAGAGAGAGAAAGTTATACTTAAGCCTTATTATGCTCTGGTGGTATATAGAGTTTGTCTTAGGTGAGGCTGGTCAGTCCATATCCCAAGGCGGCTGGTGAAGAGAGAGAGAGAGGGCTTTTGCCCCATCATATTTATAGCCCACAACTCCGCCCACCTAGATGTTGTCACTCCAATCAGGCTCTTGGTATTGTAATATAAGTTTAGATGCAATACTTCTTATGAGTCTTGGGATGGCGCTCTAACACTTAAAATCGATCCTTGGCCCAGGGGTAATGACCTATCTCCCCCCATCTGACTTCTAATGTCTCTTGTTCAGTGGCTTCTTTGAACAAGGGAAGCTGATTATCATCACTATGAAGGTCTCATTAGCATATTCCATCTCCACCCTTTCAAAGAAAAGCCTTCCTGGAAAGCAGGTTTTGTAGCCTGCACACACTTATGAGCTCTCTCAGAAGTTCTGAATGGAATGATTGATACAACTAGATAAATATATATATATATATATATATATATATATATATTAATGTTTGTGGTAAGCACTTCCCTTTACAATGTTGAACAGTCCCTCACTCCTGTATGGACTTACATACCCGCATATAGGACGTGATCCATGGAATACTTTACAGCCTCATTACATTATGCTTATAAGTATCACTCTGTATGGGCATTATACTCTATATACCCATTAGATGCTATTTGTTCTTATGATCATTTTTAATAATGCTTATTTGGATTTTATTTTTTTTTATGTGTGTGTGTGTTTTTAATGTCATTATTATTACGCCTTTGTGTAAGGGAATTGGTATTTGTGCAATTCCCTAGTATTGCTGCTGAAACAAGGGAAGAAGGGAAGACATAGTGAGCCCTAAACTCAACCCAGCCTGTGTCCCTGCCTACTTGTCTCAGCTACCCTAGGCGGTAGCAGGGCAACTTGGAGACCATCCCTTCTCTGAATAAGTGACACACAGAACAGGACAAGAAAAAGAACACAGAAGCAGAGTCAGCAAGCCGAGGTCAAACCAGAGAGACAAATAGTACAAAATCGTAATCCAAATGAGTAGTTGCAGTAGGAACCAAAGGTCAGAAATACAATAATAGCAGAAAAAGGAGCTAGCAGGATCAAAGTCACAGGACAGAATCTCAATAGCCAGCGCCCATATGTGAGCAGATGACCTGTTTATAGGAAGTCCAGAATCTGTCCAGACTTGATTGGTAGACAGGCTGTCAATCACACAAGATTAACTATTTGAGGAGCGGAGAGAAGCAAGGAGCAGGAGACGGGTGTGGCTGAAATTCAATTAAAGAGAAGAGGTACTAGGACAGTGTTCAGACTGAGCAACTGGAACTCGAAGCAAGGAATCAAACTGAACACGCCTCCTGCGCCGCAGCGTGCAAGCGGAGGGTGTCGCAGAGACCCGAACAGGCAGAGACGTTACACTATGTATTTTGTTTAGACTGTTTGTATTTTTCTAAATGTTATTTGTTATGGAAATATTTTTGTCAAAATGAATAAATATATGAATAAATATTTTTGGAAAAAATGCCATTTTATATTATATTTAATATATAATATATTATGTCTAAAATGCAGCAGATCATAGGTGATAGGTTTCATGACCAATGATAAGCATTGGCTTCTAAAGCTGTCTGGGATCAGCTGTATGACATCACAGGTTTGTGACATCACAGCACTATGGTTTCAGCTAAACAAACATTCTATCATTCCAATTACTTCAGTCTGTTCTTTTTCTTGGATCTGGGAGAAGCCCTCAACAGGTAGTTGGTGCACTGTCTACTCTACAGGTCCATTTTATACTGGCTGTAAATGACAGATTGAAGCTCGGCTATATGTGGATGCTGGAATATATCCGAAAGTTGATCATAAGGATAATCTATCACAATGTCATCAGCCAACCCACAGGTTGTCCCAGGAAGAGCCGGTAAAAATTTTCATGTCAAAGAAGAAGCCTGGAAAATGGAAAAACTGGCACAACACTAAGCCAAAGAATCCTAAAGATTGGAAGAAGCTTGTTAATAACCTCATGATAAAAAAGTATGCATGGAAGTCAGCAATGGTTTCTGGATAACCAGTACAACGTAGAAAATTCATAATATCTAGGAATCCAAGTTAAGGTAAATGTGTGCAAAGTACCAGTAGATTATTGTCATAAATCAGAACCATTCCTGTATGAGCTTGAGCTGTCTGTAGAGCATGGAGCAGGCATTGTCCA
This sequence comes from Leptodactylus fallax, assembly GCA_947044405.1. Classification (NCBI taxonomy): domain Eukaryota; kingdom Metazoa; phylum Chordata; class Amphibia; order Anura; family Leptodactylidae; genus Leptodactylus; species Leptodactylus fallax. Next base: position 6,296,694 of record CAMRHE010000071.1, on the reverse strand, counting down.
AATGCAGTATAAAGCTCCTCTATGATGTGTTTCCACATGCGTGTTCCAGATTTGTTATAAAAAAAAAAAAAAAAAAAAAAAAAAAGCTTAATTTTTGTGTCATTAGGATCTCTACAAGTGTGAGAAGATCATTCAGCTGAGAGTCAACAGGAACCACAACATCTTCTTCAACTCTTTCACCATATAACATCTTACCACCTGCACCAACATCAGAGACATTGAAGAAGAATACAGCCAGCCTCATCATGTCGCCATCAACTATCACAACTACAGTAGGTTCCTTTACTTATATCTTTATATTATCTCTGTGGGGACTGATGATGATGGTTCTGCCGACTGTTTTCTGACATCTGTGTTACTTTTTTTACATCACTATATTTACATAGTTACATGAAACTATATACACATTTATTATCTCTAATTGTATAATATCTTATTTTAGGAGAATGGAGATAATCTTCTGACCAATAATATGGGAATTTCAGCTGGAGGTCCTGGCTTTAAGACTCACGATTTATGTCTTGGAAAGAAAAATAAGCAACAAAGAAGGATGAAGATTATGAGACCTGACTTTTATACCTGATGCTAACCCCTGATTATGACAGTTGATTCTCATACTTGACAGTGAAGCTGACACCTGATCCTGACCTTGATGTTAATCCTTGATACTGATATACGACATTGATATCTGATGATGACATCTGACTGTGATAACTGACTCTAATATCTAATACTGACACCTGACATGTGACTTTCACATCAGATACTGATATCAACATATGATTCTGAGAACTGACCCTGATTTCTGCTGATGACATCTGAATCAGACACCTGACCCTGACATGTGTCTCTGACACTTGAGGCTGACACTGACCCTAACTCTGACACATAACTCTGGCTCCAGATTCCTGATGCAGACCTCTGACTCTGATCTATAATGCTTATCCATGACTGTGACTCCTGATACCTGACCTGTGACAATGACATCTATGATACTGACCTCTAACTCTGACCTATAATTCTGACACCTAACTTTTGATGCTGACCCTGACGCTAACATCTGACTCTGACACCTCACCTGGACGTGACTGACATCTGACACTAACATCTGACTAACAGATGACATAAACCTGACACCTGACATAGACTGCAAACCCTAATCCCTGATACCTGACTTTGATGGATGATGCTGACATAGGACTTTGACACCTGACTAGAAAAATAAAAAAAAAAACAAGTATACTTGTTGGAAAAATATGTTTTTTGTCTCTTGCACATTTTACACTGATGATTTAGGGGGCAGTGAAGTGGAGATGAACTATTTTCTCCTTTAAACAAACAGAATTTTAACAGCGTCTCTGCAGTTGGATTGAAATATATATATATATATATATATATATATACACACACACACACAGTATATATATATATATACAGTATATATATATGTAAAATCATAAAAATCTGTTCAAAAACAGTAAGAAATTTTTCTGCTAAAGAATGACCAGTATTAAGTATGCCGGCTCATAGCAGCCCTAGTTTCCAGGCATCATTCTCCCCCAATGATTTAGCTCTAAACTGAACTTGAGAACAGTAAGCTCACTTTCATCCCGTCCCCCAGTAAACAAGCAAATGATCAATGCTCCAGGAGTATTGCTAGCATCCTCAGTATGCTTCTTATGGCTCATAGGCTACTGGTTATTCCATCCTGTTACAGATGGACCGTATTCCTCAACTTGAATATAGCCATGTGAAAGAGTCTTTATAGAATGAGAAATGTTCTGTATTACATTACTGTATATTGCCGCTGAAAAGCAGGGCTGACAGCAATGGTCAGATAGAAGCAGTAAAGATCCTCTAATTCTAGAAGGAAGCTAGTGATTAATACATTTTATATCTAAAGACACAATATATCTATAATGTATTCTGCATCACTTTACAAATTGTAGGGTTCAAGTAAAATAAAGTAAAATGAGACATTACAGTGTCATAACTCAATTCACACAATTAATAGGAGTAAAGGCCCTGGAATTCCTATGAAAACAACAAGCTATGTATGTAAGTCATGCACTGCACTGCAAAGTCCTTCTTTAACAATCCACAGGATGGCACTAGAACAGAAGTGTTGATAATACTCTTAGTAACACCAAACTAGTATGTATAAGTGTGTATAGACATTAAAGAAGACCTCTCACCACCTCCACCAATCCAAGCTCCTAGCCTCTGTTAATAGGCGCCACTCCACTGATTGTAGCACAGATATTCTCTCTAGCCCCCACCATTTCTGAGCAACAAGAGCAGTTATTTTTGGTGCCTGATATGCTATTCAACACTAGGTTCACACTAACATTCGGGTTTCCTTTCTTCGGGTCCGCTTGGGACGGAAAACGGAAACCCTATCTGCTTAAAAAGCGGTTACCCGCTGAAACCTGAGGACCCCACAGAGTGGGTATAATGGGGTCCGCCGGGTTTCTGCCCAGTTTCTGCTGATTTTACTCTGAAATCGGCGGAAAGAGAAGTCCTGCTTGCAGGACTTTTCTCTCCACCTATTTTAAGCAGAATGGGGGATGAAGTTCCCGAATGCTTGTGTGAACCTAGCATAAGTTCTGTAATGTCAGAAGGGCACTGTCAGACAGGGGGATGTGATTCAGAGCTCCAATCAGAGGCAGCCAGTGTCAGAGCTCATCCCTTGTCTGCTCCTGCCTGACACCACTCTCCTGTACAGTGAGACAACCATTGGTTGCTGAAATGAGGGCTGAAGAGGTCAACTGCAATCTGTCTACACAGTAGCTGATGATGGATTCCTAGGCTAACTATGAGCCTGTCATCAGTGTGGGACTGAGGCTCCTTTGGCTTACCAGATAAAATGATTCTAAAGGTTCGGCCTCCAACAACCCCTAGGAAATAGACCATAGTACCCTTCAAGTTTGGGTGTCTTCTGCTGTACCTTTACTGTGTTAGAGCTTGAGCCCACTAGAGGATTCCCTGGTATTCTTGTGGGCCAGTCCGACACTGCCTGTCGCCATCTAGGGAATAGAGATCATGCTCAGCCGAGTGCCTCTGTGGTTTCAGCAATTACAGAGATCATTTAAAAGTAGATCTGTCACCTTAAAGGGGTTTCCAAAGATTGTAGTATCAATGACCTATCATTAAGATAGGATATTAGAGATGAGCGAATCGAAGAAGTGGAATTCGATCTGAATTTCAGGAATTCTTCGATTCTCCATGATTCCGGATTTCCTGATGCTTCGTGGTAACGAATATTTAGTAAGGACCTTTGTGACATCAGATGGTCACAAGATATTTTCTAGTGATGTGATTGGGTCTTTGCTTGTTAGAAGATCCTTCCACATGAAAAAAAAGTTGTCCGTGCTGAAGAGAGAGAGAGAGAGAGAGAGAGAAAAGAGACATGCCTGCCGCATCCAAGGGCTTCTGGCATTTTTCCGTCCACCCGCCCACCCCGGCTCTCTGCAGCCCGGAAATAGCTGTTTATTCGCCACGAAGTAATTCGGATCGAATCAAATTTTTTGGGAACTTCGAATCAAAGTGCCGAATCGAACTTCTGAGAAATTCACTCATCTCTATAGGATATCAATGTCAAATCAATGGGGTCTGACAGCGGAGACCTCCACAGATCAGCTGATTATAGAGCTGTTTCACTTGAAAGGGACTGAGCTGCAAACAGGCCACGTGATCAATGGAAGTGATGTCATACGCCTGTTAAGTGGAAGCAGGTGTCAGATCCACACAAATGACATATTGAAGACCTATCTTAAGGATGGTCATCAATATTTATTTTCAGACAAAACCCTTTAATATTCTGCACTACGTAAGGGGCAGGGGGGAGGTGAAGAGGTAGCGGAGAGCGCTTCTCTTGAGTCCACCAGATTATTTTTTGCCATCTTGTGCTAATGCACATATGCCAACCACTCCTTTATAAACACTCTCCTGACCCACTGTCATTAGATAAAACCATGGTGCCTGCACGGCTCAACTCTTGGCATTGCTCTTGGCATTGTAATCAACTGGCACCATGTTATGTCTTCTTGGGAACGCTCTTGTCTCGTAATGGGTTCTTGTGTTGTTTAGTATTGTATCCATTTCCATTTCCATCTAATACTACAGCAGTATCATCTTGACAATAATCTGTACTGATTTCTATGTGTATTTGTTCTGCCATTGAATAAGTACACTGTCTGTTCTAGTATAGTCATTGTTCTGAGTGCTCTGTGTGGAGCTCTGCGGTATTTGTTGGCACTGTATAAATAAACCAGTGTATTTATGTCTGTCATATAATCTTCCATCTATCACAAGGTAAGTGGTATATTTACGCTCATCACCTCCCGCTGAGCATCACTTTTCTAAGAACACATACTGTATACAGGTATATAAGTTACAAAGTAAATATAGGACTCGGCGACACATTTTGTTATAAATTTTATTAGCTCCAGGAGACAAAAGCTACATCAGGTATGCTGAGTATCACCCACAGGACATTGACAATACTCGTAAAAGTTTGAAGACCAGCAGGTCAAAGTCCATTATGGGTGGCAGCGGGTCGGCCACTAATCTGTCTTTGCCCTCTTACTGCAGTCACTGCTCTATGTTTCTGTCTCACATGCCGCTATAATCACATTTATTTTACTGAAAGGGGTTTTCTGAACAATAAACTGCACATTAAGGGTAAGAACACATGCTCCAGGTGCAAAATGTGCTGAATCCCCACCAACCAATGGTAGCTAACAGTGTATGGTTTTAAAGGTAATCCCTCACTTTACCTGCAAAATTGTGCAGGTATTAGCCACTGTGACTAGGCTGATTTTGGCCAGAGGTGGCAGATGGATCAGACATGTCACCTTACCCTGAAATAATCTACTAGGGAATTCTGAGTAGGAAGAGAGGGATCACCTGTTAAGGACCATCATGTATTAGCTGAAACAGCGAGTGGCTACATAGCGCATCTTTCAGTCTAGAGGACATTATACTGTACATTGCATACATTTTAATGGTAACTGTGTAATTACTAATTTCCCCTGTTGAGGCGCTGTAGGAGAATTAAAAACTTACTGTCAGATTACAGCAGAGGGATACTTGGTCTGTAGCTACAGTAACAACACTTTCAATGTTATGTTCCTTTTTCACCTGTCACATCCCTTATGCATCTACTAAGATAAAATGTAATAGATAGCCCTTAAAGTGTATCTAAACTTTCAGACAACTTTTAATTTCCTGGCAGTGTTTGTGTCATTAATAAATTTTGTAATATACTTTTTTAACAAATCTACCTCTTACACAGCCCCGTACTCCATACACAGTGACATTCAGTGAGAGGCAGGAACAGCTCTCAATACAGAAACAAGGGAAAGAGTCAAAAAATGCAGGATTTCACAGAAAGGAGGCAAAATTTGTTAATAAAGTACAGTATATTACAATTATTATTATTAACATTTATTAATGACACTACAACAAAGGTTGTCCGAAACTTTACTTACGCTTTAAAAAGAGTCTGTCACGAGAACCCAGCATATCAGCCCCAAGCCCAAAACAGATAGGTTAGGGCCACCTGGATCAAGCAATGTTTTGCCCTTGTGAATCGCTGCCTCTGTTGCCAAGATATCGCCTTTTTTTTGTCAATATGCAAATTAGCTCTTCAGAGCAACAAAGGTGTTGCCGCTTAGCTCTTTGGAGCAATGGTAACTCCCTTATTGCTGCAAAGAGTCATTTTCATATTACAAATATGTGATATATTGGCACTAACAGAGGCAGCGGTCCACAAGGAGAAAACACTGTTTGATTCAGGTGAATCAAATCTATCTATTTGTGGGGCTGGTTTGATATGCTAGGTTTTGGTGACAACCCACACAACTTCAGTAGTAGTCGCTCAAAAGCTTGTTCATTCAATAGTTATTCCTCCCGACTCTGCCATACACCTACATGCTAGGTTCAGCAGACTATGTATGTCTTTTCAAAGAAGAGAGTGAGATATTGCCAGACTATCAGCAAAAGTACTGACTATTGAAATGCACCATACCCGTTCCTGTCACCATACACATTAAATACATGGCCGATCCTGCCAAAATTGTTGGGTTGGGACTTTTCTTCTATATGTATGGGGGTCTTTACAGGCATGAACCACTGTTTTGCTATTTTATTTTTCAGTACTCCGTATTAGGCTTCATTTACAAGAGCAATTGTGACATTCATCTTTCATTCTTCTGCCATTACCAAAATAGGAACAGATTACAGCAAAGTGAACTCCAGGTAATGTCTCCCTTTACACCTATATTGAAATTTGTTCCCGTTTTAGTAAACAGTGATGAACAGAATAATAGATCATATGGATTGGTCATCAGTATTAGATTGGTGGGGGGGACACCTGACACCCCTATCGATTAGCTGTTCTCAGCTACTGATACTCAGAGAATGGAGCAGGAAGCAGACAGCGCCATTCTCCAAGCAGTGGCTAAACTAACTCACTACAGCTTAGCTCCCATTAAGGTCAATCCTTAAAATAGGTCAACAATATTATTGGCCTGGAGAAGCCTCCTTCCAAAATCAGTAATGAAGTGGTTAAACACTATACTTTTTGCACAGTATTCTGTAACTGCAGCATTGTAATATCAAAGGATGTGCTGCATATGGATGTCTCTCAAGGGTGGGTTACATAACAAATACAAACAGTATAAAGGTCCCTAGCAGCCCAGGGCTAACAAGAGCTAATAGTTGACATTTAACGGAAAGCTCATTTTACATCTTTATCCCCCCTCCCCATTAGAATTCTGTTAAGTTCATCCTACTGAGTAATACATTCACATATTTTAGGTTTAGTAACCAAAGTTCACACAAGGTGGATGAGAAGCCTACAAAGAAGTTAATATTATTAAAGTTATTAAATGTGTGCATTGTCAGTATGCCAGCCATCTTTTTCACAGTTACCACACTGACCCATTATATTCTATTGTCCCTGTTATCACAGGTCCATGTATGGGTCCTTGAGCTTGGGGCAAAACTCAAACTATTTCAGGTAATGCACTCAATACAATGTCAACAGGGCAAGATTATATGAATTGCAAATGCCCCAGGGCTTCCTCCACCCCCATTTCTAAATTGTTCATACAACTGAATGTTACAATAAAATACTCAAGACATATTATGCAATACTATTCCTTTGGCCAACCAATTTTCTCCCATACTGTGATACAAGTGAACCAGAAGACTAGGTAGGTTGGCTGGTGTCTGTTGGAGAGGTGATGGAGGCGACATGTGTAGGAAGGGTGAATAGCCTGGTGTCTAGAGGACACTATCTAAGACTCATTCATTAAATGTGTGCATATTTTACTAGTAGATTAGTAAACTGTACTTAATATTCGCTCTACCATTTTAGAAAAAAGATATGGACCGCACATCCAATATACATTGAGCTATGCTACTCAGCAAAATCTACAAAAATGAACAGAAGGTTCTTTGTATACATTTTGATGAAGGTGTATAGACTTGTGTTTATACAGCAGCCAATCTGAGGCAGCAGAGCTTCAGGGAGGTGAAGACAACAGCAGCCGGAACCAATCAGAAGACAGGAGGTGTGTCTCAGACTACTTCTGATACCCTGTACCCCTGCAGTGTAGCTAGACTGTAGTAACAGATCACCTTGTTAATAAGTAGGACACAAGTAGCAGCATCTGAGATAACAGCAGGTAATAAGCTCCTATTGTTACTCACATAGCAATGTTGTGCTCCTATCTGGACAGTCACTTATATATGACCATTGGAATCTGCTAATTTAGGTTGTCCCTACTTGGGACAGTGCTGACAATATCTGTAAAGTCCTGCAGAATATGATGGTGCTATATAAGCAAATAAATAAATCCAAATGTAATAAATTCCCTGCATATTCTAGGCCTGTGCACATTCTTCAGCACCAATGATCATACTGTAATATATCCCGCTCTTTACATTATTTGAGGATCTGACATCTCATACAGCAGGGGTCAGCAACCCCTGGCACTGGTGCCAGGGTCGGCACCGCAGGGTTATCTCTTCTGTCTTAACACATGGCAGCGCTGCTCAAGGCGGAAATCTATCTCAGTCGAAGGGGAGGATACACTGGGTAAGGGAAGGGTGAGGCATGATGCGCCAGTGTCTGGACCATGGGGTAGCCTAGTCAGGGGACAGCAACTCACTGGGCAAAGTATAATATGGCAGCTATACCTGCATTTTCTTATTTCAATAAGGCTGGAAAGATTTGTTTGGATTTTTTTTAACAAAACACTGGATCATCTTTGCTAATAAAAAAAAAAAGCCAGGAATCACACTGAAATGTAAGTATAATCAACAAACTATTCTGCTGGTGTTATGGTTTGTTTTATATGATTTTCATGTAGGGGTCGACATCCTTACAATTATTGTGTGGCACATGGACTACGTCATCTTTGATTTTCTTTTTTTTAAATCTGTACCCCATCCAAAAAAGGTTGCTGACCCGTTATACAGGCTTGGTTATCAATGTATTTTTTTGACTGGATGTCAATGAAGAAAATGTAATACTTCCATTGTCATTGCAGCAGTGAATAGCCTATGTTGGGACATCATCTCTGCAGCAGGAAGTGGACACCGTCAGGAAACTAGGCAGTGTTGGAACGAGAGCGAAGGCAAAGTATTGAGGTTAGTATGCTTTTTTTTTTAAAACAAATTTGGCTACCATTCTGCGCTTTTTAAAAAATCATTTTTATTCTCCAGATAACTCCTTTAAGAGTCAAATGGAAAACATCTACATGGCAGTAACAACCACTAGGTGGATCACAGTGTGTGTTGTTCATGCATTGAAGTCAATGACAGAGCTCCATAATATTTTTTTGCAATGTTGCATTACACTTACTGTAGGTTTCCACACAGACAGCAGATCACTGGTGGATACATTGTGATCAGCTTATAGTATGGAGGTCCTGCTAAGGAAAGTGCATTGTCCTGGTAGGGATTAATAGTAGAGATTGGCGAACCTCCCAAAATTCTTTTTGTTTAGGGTTCGGGTGGCTCGGGTCCCTGATTTGTTTTGGTTCGAAAAAGTTCAGATAGAACTGGAAGTGAAATTATTATACTCTTCAGACCCCAAAATATAATAGATGGAGGCCCAGTGGAGGTGTAAAAAAAATTTAAAACATTTATACTCACCTTCCCTCACCTCTTTTGGGCTCCCTTGCGGAATCTGGCGCTCTCTCTCAGTCTCCCTGGTGATGTCATGTATCCGGGGTCACCACTGAGGCCTTTTTTTTACCTGCTCTGGGCCTTCACCTATTATAATCTGGGGTCTGAAGCCACCCCAGGTTATAATAATTTACTGCAATGCATGTCTTGGTGGCCATATTAGTTCAGCCAAGACAAATCGCCAATTGTTCGGTTTTGTTAAAAACCAAACAATTTAGAATAGTCATGTTGAACCCAGCTTGGAACGAATCAGTTCGCCAATCTCTAATAATAGAATAAATAACCTGTTTGGTATATCCATATTATAAATTTATCAAAAAATATGTAATTGTGTTCTAATTGTAAAATTCTAATTACAAATCCCCATCTGCTAACTCTATGCACATATTAACATTTTACTGAATACCAGCCATTTGTGATTCACACATTATATACTATGTTTCCGCCATTGCAGCAGATCTTACTCATGTATGTCTTACATTTTGTCTTACCAAGCTGTGATCTAATAATTGTGAGTTCATGAAAAACAAGTATGACTGCAAAAGTAAACCATAAGACAAGCGTATACTGAGATGGGAGTGGTATGAAGGACAAGTTACAACAGTACATGAAGCCGCTTTTGTGTATGTCAGGCAGTTTTCCTCAGGATGTTGTATATGGGGGGGCCTCAAGGTAGTTGCATCCATAATTTGTTTTTCCCTGGAGTATGTTACAAGGGTGAAACAGTTTGGTGACATTACCTCTGATAACAAACTTTTATTGGCTAGTGGCGCTACTGTAGAGCACTAGAGTATAGGTTGTCACATGAGGTCCTGATCCTATAAATTGAGCGTTGAGACTCACATGTACAAGAGAAAAAATGGAAGCTAATCCTGTAGGCAGGGGTAAAAGTCACGGTCACAGTCATAGTATATGCCCTATAAAGGGAGTCTGTCACCAGGATGAAGCATATTAAACCAGCAGCACAGTTAGATAGGACAGGCTCACCTTAATGTAACACCTTTTCCTCTATGAATATTCATGCCTTCATTGCCGAGATATTCATTTATTTCACCATATTCAAATTAACAGTCTAGAGCACAGAGGGCCGCCCTGTTGCTCCAAACTACTACGCCCCACAATGCTCTAATACTCCCTCTTATCTCCCTCAACTCTTTGAAAGATAAACTGAAATCCCAGGGTGGCTGGGGAAAGTGTAAAATAAAGTAAGAAAGGTGCTGAGAGTGCAGAGGCTCCCATGACTGCTGTGTGCAATCACTATCTTCAGCGGTCACAAGCTGAGGTATCAGAAGTGATGTCACTGATACTGTACAGGGACTGCTGAAGCTAGTGACTGACTGCAGCATTCAAGGACTTCCTGCCAGCACTGGCCCACCACTGGAGGGATCAAGGGTACATGAGTATAACTTCTTTTTTATATTACACCTCCCCAGCCATGCCTAATATGATAAAGACAATAGATGACAAGACAAGCAGAGAGAAAAGACAGAATAAACCTGGTAACTTAATTTTATGGAGCTTGGAGGAGAAATATGGTCGACACTCAGATTGTTTACTGGCTTCCACATTGTGACAGTTTTCAAAGTATTCCCAGTCCTTTGTAGTACAAAGCACCTAGCTGGTTTCATCTCCGACTTGGAAAGAAGAATAATCTACAGATTGCTAAGGTCTCTGTCACAACTCCCCCTTTCTTATGAGCTGGACTGAGATGTAGCAAAATTATTATGAGGTGCATTTTGGGTAATCCCTGTCTCTGTAGCTGCAATTTACACCAGCTAGAAACTGATGTAGATTTCAGCCATTATTTGTGCTAGTTTTCTGCCACTATTTTTACAATTGTTGTGCTGTGAAGCTCACCCCTCACAACCCACACCCCGGCCACTATTTTTTCAGAAAAGTGGCGAGCACAAGGAAGAAGGAAGGAATGTCAAAATTTAGGATGCAAACACAGTGGTGCACAAAAAAGGACAACTTTTATCATACATTTTACTCAAGACATTGGTGTAAAATGTATGATAAATTCCCCCACTGGGTATTCCTTGTTCATTGTTAATAGCCTCGTCCACAGTGGCAGCCATATCTGGCATTACCCTTATGTAAATGGTGACAGTCTCTCTGGAACATGTTGGTCCTATTGAGAAAATGCTGTACAATAATACAACTGTGTGAAAATACAAAATGCGTGTAATGAAACACACTGATCCGGTCCTGACTGATTTTGATACATTTGAGGACTTCACGGTGTCAGGTTGACCATCTCAGTTTATGTAAAGAAACAAGTTTTGGCTAAACATCTGACATTTTTCCAAGAATGACAAACAGAATTTTAAAAAACAGCTATGCATAAAAATAAAGAAAACAACAAAAAATATTATTACTAATATTATTAAAGCTATTATGTATTTTTCAGCTAGATAGGGATATATTTTAACCACTCCAATTCTGTGACATATATGCCTGTAGGGCAATGGATATACACCCTCTGTGATTACGTATTTTAAAAGCATTCTTACCTTGCATCCTTTATTCTGCCTATAACTTTTGTACAGTACTGTACATCTTACAGAAAGCTGCACTGAAATGCACACTTAATGATTATTCATAAAAAAAGGTTCTCTGGCTGTATGCTAGCCTATGTATTAATGGCCTGCACATGGCCACATAGACAATAACACATGGTCTGTGTGGCCGATAACACAAAATGCCATTTCCCAAGCTTTTTTCAAAGATCCGTCAATAGACTCAGGCCTATGAGGGATCTGTGAAAATGGGTTACCCTCGATGATACACTTGGCTATGAAAAAAGTACTTTTTCACGTCTGAGTACATGGCACATTCGTGTGGATAAAAACTGTAGGGCCCCATTGTAAAAAATAAAATGTATATGATGTGATAAGTATTTTTACTCAGCAGATTATGATTTCCTATACAGTGGGAAAAAAGTATACCCATCCATACATGCCCAGTGCTTGACAAAAAGGACGCTATTCTAGTATACAGTACGTCAAGAGCAGTGGGCTTATGGATACATTTAGCATATTTGATATAAAGGGGTCTGCCCACGACTGCTGTGAAGGTCCCACATCCTTACACCGCTAACTGTTTCATTCTCTTGGGCGTGTTGTATTTCAGCTATCTCCAACTGTCCTACAGTAATGAATGGTGAAGCAGCACACTTGTGCACTCAGTCCTTATGATGAGTGAGGGTCCCAGTGGTTGGATCTTCGCCGATCTGTAACTTACCTTCTACCCTGTGAATAGGGAATAAGTTGTATTTGTGGACAAACCTATGCGTAAGCATACAATGACATAGTAAGAAAAAAAGCTAAATAATTGAAGTGTTTCAGGTAAATGCACACCTACTTTGTCACAGACACAGAGGACCATTTTGGCACATTTTTGGTGCATTACTGCGAATCTCAGAAAACTAGCCTAAGTTAAACCACAAATTTATGCCAGTTCCTGACAGACGTAGATTTGAGCTCAGACGCACTTACATATCAACTCACCTGGGTTTCCCGGGAATCTCCCAGTTTTCAGGCCCCCTCACCTGGGGAATGTACTAATATGTAGAGAAATATCTCTATATAAATACATACTTCAGCATACAGTGTACTGGCATATAGAGAGATTTCTCTATATACCAATACATTCTACAGGGAAATAAATATATTAGAGAGAGAACAGTGAAGAGATTAGAGAAAATACTCTCATTAAACCTAATGGAACTTGTGGCTCAGTCAGTAAGGTAACAGCTTAGTATGCTTTGTATGTATCATGCCCTGGGTTCAATTTATAAGAGGACCTTTCACATCCTCTGGCACCAGCGGTATTATATACCGCTAGAAAGCTGAATTCAGCACACTGTCAGCTTTCTAATGGTATATAATTCCTGCCGGTGCCAGAGGATATAAAAGGTCCTCTTTCAATACATGGAGGGATCTGCTTAGCAATCTGAGGAAAGCTTTTGTGTCACAGGGCTGTGGAGTCGGAGTCGTGGAGTCGGTGCCTATTTTGGTGGAGTCGGAGTCGGTATAAAACGGACCGACTCCGACTCCCAAAATATATAATAAATTGGTACAGTTAGTAGTACAATGCAGTATGTGCTGAATATATTTTCATAAGAATTTGGGAAAATGATGAAATGTTGAAAATGATGAAATGTCCTGTAAAGGTCTGTTCTATTCCTCATATAATGATGGGACTGAGTTCTGAGTGAACCTATAAGGTTTAGCACCATTATCTGGAGTAAGCAAAAGATACAAGTGTTGTGATTGTGAGGACTGAAAAGCTTGACTTTATCTGTAATTGTGCTGGAGACCCACCCACAGCCCGAGGACACAGAGTGACTGCTTGTCAGCAAGTGAATCATTGTGCTGAGAGTTTTTTGTTGAAAACTGTTTTTTTACCACTTACTGCAGCGTTTTGCATATTTGCAATTTATTAAAGTTTTTTGTGTTCTAAAGTTGTATCCAATAAATATATTTTATGTTCTACCTAAATAGCTTGATTATTGTATCATAAGGATGATAAAAAACTTAAATTAAGTTATCTCTTAAACATGCACCATGTATGTCGGAGTCGGAGTCAGGGGAAATTGAGGAGTCGGAGTCGGGGCTTTGGCGTACCGACTCCACAGCCCTGTTTTGTGATTTTTTTTTTTTTATGATACATATGTATATTGTAATATCTATCTATTAGCAATTACTAAAGCTTTAACAGTAAATCCCAATAAACCAATTTTAGTAATACACTTTATTAAATGGCCTTCACAAAACATATCACAAGGCATTATGGGAAAGGAGCTGGGGAGCTCATGCGCCCTCTGTTGGATGTAACAGATCCTCAGTTTGCTTTTGACTCACCGAGTCTTGAGACAGCAAAAGGGATTTTAGCCAAGCCAGTTTCACTTATCTGCATACAGCGCCGTTTCGGGATTTTTGTCCCTCATCAGTGCAGAGCAAAGTGTACTGGCTGGCTTTGTGGGAGGCAATGAGTGGGTTATGGACAGGGACATCTCTCCTTGAGGAGAGCACCAACATAGTATGGATAGCTTCACACCTGCGCCCTGTGAAGGGCCCTCCCAGGTAGACGTCTCTGTATTTTCCAGAATTACTAAAAGGCTGGCATGTTAATAAATTCCCTCCAGTGAGATGAGCTTTATAAAGACTAGTGCAGGGGATTAAGAAGGGAACTGTTTATGACGACCAATCAGGTCACTGCTCTCATTTTCCAAGATGAGGCTGACAAATAAGAGCTGGATTCTGATTGGCTGACGTATTTAATCTCGCACTAGTTTTATTAACCCGCCATGTACCATTACAGTATAATATACAGCTATAGCAGCCGCCATGCCCTCGCACACTGTCCCCCTCACCTCACCCTAAAACTTCTCCCCCGCATACTGCAGCCAGGGCGGGGCTGTGCAGCAGGTCACATGGTCTCCCCTCACTTCCGGTCCTTCCTCTTGGCTTCCATCTTGCTCCCCGCGTGTGTGCGCGCCCGGTGCCGCCGCTGTCTGGAGGCCTTTAAACCCGCAGTGCTCCCCATATATACCCGCCTGCCGTCTGCAGAAGGTGAGGTTATGATGCTGAGGCTGTTCTGTCCCGGCCGGGCTGGGTTATGTGGCTGTCCTGTGGGTGGGGAGAGGGTGACAGGACCAGAAGTGCGACAGTGATGGGCTGTGCGATGTTATCGGTTCTGTATTGCGCTTAGGCTGCTATGCTGGGTCTTGTAGTAGTATCAACACTGGACCACTATCACTGTCTCTGTATGCTGGCCCAATAGTAATGAGGGCTAATGGTTGTCCTGTGTTGGTCACATGGTGCCAGGCCTGAGGTGGGCAGTGTGGAGGGCTCCTGCTGTGCCAGGCCAGAGCCTGTGGTGGGCAGTGTGGAGGGCTCCTGCTGTGCCAGGCCTGAGCCTGTGGTGGGCAGTGTGGAGGGCTCCTGCTGTGCCAGGCCTGAGCCTGTGGTGGGCAGTGTGGAGGGCTCCTGCTGTGCCAGGCCTGAGGGCCCTGCTCCCCCCTGTGGTGGGCAGTGTGGAGGGCTCCTGCTGTGCCAGGCCTGAGCCTGTGGTGGGCAGTGTGGAGGGCTCCTGCTGTGCCAGGCCTGAGCCTGTGGTGGGCAGTGTGGAGGGCTCCTGCTGTGCCAGGCCTGAGCCTGTGGTGGGCAGTGTGGAGGGCTCCTGCTGTGCCAGGCCTGAGCCTGTGGTGGGCAGTGTGGAGGGCTCCTGCTGTGCCAGGCCTGAGCCTGTGGTGGGCAGTGTGGAGGGCTCCTGCTGTGCCAGGCCTGAGCCTGTGGTGGGCAGTGTGGAGGGCTCCTGCTGTGCCAGGCCTGTTGTGCTATATACCACATGATTGTGCAGAGTGCCCATCTATGTAACAGGCGAATAACCTCATGACTGCCTCTTATTGGACCATAAGTTAAAAGTTTCCAGCAGGGATTGGGCACTATATTGACCAATCATGTAGACTCCTGGTGTGATCTAATGTATTGGAGCCAGCAGACCCTGCCAGTCACTCATCATAAGGCACTGTTCACATACTGTGGGGGTGTATGTCGGGGGTATTTCCTGATGTAGACCTTTAGTGAAAGGCTGTAGTGTATGCCATCCTTTTGTTGGGTGAACATACATATAGTGTGACTGGCTGATCGAATGCCAAGTTTAGTATTCAGTTTAAATCCCAAACTTCATGGATGACAAGAATTCTTTTTTTTAGGAGCAACGAGACTGAATTCAGGCTGTGACAGATCAGACTCTTGACCACCAACAGCATCCATTTACTTATAATGGTGATAGTTGAGTTCTGTTTTTTCTCTCCATCAGATGTTAGAATCTGCAGCTCCGAACTGAGCCTTTGATGCAGTTGTAAGCATCCTTAAAGGGGTATTCTGGGTCCCTAATGCAAGTGTCATACTTCTGACCTTTCTACAGGATACATCATTAGTATCTGATCAGTGTGGGGCAAACTATGGGTGCCCAAAACTACTGCAGTGAACAGTAATAGGAGCAGCGCTGGAGCCCTGTCTACCGTATAGTGGTGGTGTTGGGGACTGCAGCTCCATTACTACTACACTGTATTCCAAATTATTATGCAAATAATATTTTCTCATATTTTCCAAAATTACCTATATGAATTGCAGTCATTGTAATTTTCCAGTCATCAACTATTTGAGTATAATTGAAAGGTTTTTGAACAAACTGCCTATGATAACAGTATATTTAAAAAAAAAAAAAAAAAACACTCAAAATGCATGTTTTAAATTATGCACAGCAGAATTTGCAACCTTTTAATTTTTATTTAGAACAAAAAAATGGTCATTGTGAAATTATAAGTATTATCAGGTTATTACAAACTGAAATCAAACAGTTTTCAAGCCAAAACTTTATTCGAGGTGATGTTACATTTGCACATAGGACCCCTTGTTTGAAAGAAGCTTCTGAACTCTCTCGTCCATTGAATTTGTCAGTTTTTGGATGGTTTCTGCTTCAATTGTTTGCATGAGGACAGAATACCCTCCCAGAGCTGTTGCTTAGATGTGAACTGCCTCCCGCCATCATAGACACTCCTTTTGATGATGCTCCAGAGGTTCTCAATGGGGTTGAGGTCAGGGGAGCATGGGGGCCACACCATAAGTTTGTCCCCTTTTATGCCCATAGCAGCCAGAGATGCAGATGTGTTATTTGCAGCATGAGACGGTGCATTATCATGCATGAAAATGATCTTTCTGCGGAATGCATGGTTCTTCTTCTTGAACCATGGCAGGAAGTGCTGTTTGAGAAACTCCACATACATTATGGCGTTCATCTTTACCCCTTCAGGGATCCTAAAGGGGCCGACAATCTCTCTCCCCATGATTCCAGCCCAAAACATTACTCCACCTCCTCCTTGTTGTCGCCGTAGCCGTGTTTGTATGGGGTGTCCATCAACAAGCCATCCTCCACTCCATCCATCTGGACCATCGAGCGTTGCACGGCACTTATCGGTGAACAAAACAGTTTCAAAGTCAGTCTTCATGTATTGTTTGGCCCACTGGAGCCGTTTCTGCTTGTGTGCAGTGGATAGAGGAGGTCAACAGGATGGCTTACGCACAGCTGCAAACCTCTGAAGGACCCTGCATCTTGTTGTTCGGGGGACGTTGGAGGCACCAGCAGCTTCAAAAACTTGTCTGCTGCTATGACAAGGCATTTTTGAAGCTGCTCTTTTAACCTGACGTAATTGCCTGTTGGAAAGAGTCCTCAATTTTCCCTTATCAGCACGCACACGTGTGTGCTGTGAAGCAGCTACATACTTCTTGATTGTGCGATGATCACGATGAAGTGTCTTAGCAATGTTGATTGTAGTCATGCCTTGACCTAAACACTCCACAATTTGTTGCTTCTCAGCAGCCGACACATCCTTTTTCTTTCCCGTTTTGGCTGAAAATGTAGGCTGCTTAATAATGTGAGACAGCCTTCTTAAGTAGTCTTGCCTTTAATTGGACACACCTGCCAAACTAATTAGCACAGGTGTCTGCAATTGCTTTCAGTGATATAAAGAGCCCTGACACACATCACCATCAATGAGTTTAACTGACAAACAAAAAAATTCTTACCTTATCACTCCTAAACACTTTTTGCATAATAATTTGGAACACAGTGTAGGAGCAACAAGACTGAATTTAGGCTGTGACAGATCAGACTCTTGATCACCAACAGCATCCATTTACTTATAATGGTGATAGTTGAGTTCTGTTTTTTTTTTCTCTCCATCAGATGATAGAATCTGCAGCTCCGAACTGAGCCTTTGATGCAGTTGTAAGCAGCCTTAAAGGGGTATTCTGGGTCCCTAATGCAAGAGTCATACTTCTGACCTTTCTACAGGATACATCATTAGTATCTGATCAGTGTGGGGCAGACTATGGGTGCCCAAAACTACTGCAGTGAACAGTAATAGGAGCAGCGCTGGAGCCCTGTCTACCGTCTAGTGGTGGTGTTGGGGACTGCAGCTCCATTCCTATTAGTTAAATAGGAGCAGGCTGATTCTGCTCCCCGTCTACTGCTGTAGCACCAGTTTGGAATTGCAGACTTAAATTTGTCAAAACTAGTTCAGCGATGTTCATTCCCTGTAATAGGGCCATTGAGTGTTTGCTGGCTGTCAGGACATTTCATTTCTTTGCAGAACGCAGCTCAGCCTGTGGTCCATAGAACTGAATAGGGGAGCACCAGTGTAAATGATCACTGATCGACTTGTTTATTTGCTCTTGTCAGGCAATCCAAACGCACTGGCTACTGAAGTAATGTAATGTGATCTGTATGTCCAGTGCCCCCTGGAGGTCATGTTTTCTGGTTTTCCCAGTTAAGCTTGTTTGGTAGTATTACAAGGCATTATGGGAAAGGAGCTGGGAGCTCATGCGCCCTCTGTTGGATGTAATAGATCCTCAATTTGCGTTTGACTCACCGAGTCTTGAGACAGCAAAAGGGATTTTAGCCAAGCCAATTTTACTTATCTGCATACAGCGCCGTTTCGGGATTTTTGTCCCTCATCAGTGCAGAGCAAAGTGTACTGGCTGGCTTTGTGGGAGGCAATGAGTGGGTTATGGACAGGGACATCTCTCCTTGAGGAGAGCACCAGTTTGTTAGTATTAGGGAGTCTTCACATTCATGGCCAGCATTGCTGCATGTTCAGACAGCTGTCTTTTTCTGTTGGTTTTGGATTGGATTGGATTGTTTTTGTCAGGCTGAAAAATCAGCCACGGATTTGAAAGAAAATCCACAGCAGATCTGCATACGGAGTTGGAGTTGGCGCTTCCCCCGTGGCTGCTTGGTTTTTTTTGCCTATACTTTAAATGCTCACATTGAAAAACTGTGCCATGTAAACACTTGTGATCTTCATGCTAATGCAGACCATAAATATGTGCTGAAATCATTAAAATCAATTGTGTGAACGTGTCCTTGCTTTGGAGAAATAGTAGTAATTTTATTATTTACAACTTATTCTGCAGTACGTTGCATATCAGAGGGGCTATGAACTGACAATATCAGACATTAAATGTAACAAAATAACAATAGCAAAGAGGGCCCTGCTCACAAGAACTTGCCATCTAAGCACTGCCTTCCTCTGCAGCATGCTGTCTCCAGCACTCAAAGTGAAGTGAAAGGAAGTGTGGATGCGACATGTCTACATTCACTCAGACTGAATTCACAACAGGGATAAACACCCCCTCCTCTCGGTGGCCAGACCCCCACAATCAGCTATTTATCCTTTATTGTGGCATATATCCTTTGTTATAATGACCCGCACACTATTTGATGAGTGCAGTGAAATCCTTATGAGAACTCTGTAAATGATTTGTCTATGTAAATGAGCCATGCTGAAACACGTCGGGTCCCTGTGGGGATGTGCAGTGTGAACTGTATATAGCCATAGACTGATCCACCCACTAAGCCAAGTGTCATGTCACACATCCGCCTCGTGAGAGCTTCTTAGTTATGATCTGCATCTAAGGTGGAGTTTACACTTAAAAAAAAAAAAAAAAAAAAAAAAAAATATACACATATATATATATATATATATATATATATGATGGCAGACATGACTGAAACGTTTTTTGGATTTCAGCCTATTAAAAGGTTAGGTTATTTAAATACATGACAAAAATGTTCACCAAACACCCCTTGACATAATAGCAAAAAAATAAGAAATGGCACTTGCACTTTATATGTAGGTGTTTATGGGTGGCCTGGGAGGAGTAGGTGTTAGCTTAACAAGCGTTTACCTGCCAGGCGTATAACCGGCCATTCGCCTCAATCCTGTGCGCCAGGATAGGTACGCCAGTCGGGAAATGAAGTAGATTTAAGGTATAACTGTCAGTTTTCTGGTGCGTGTTATAGTTATAGGCGTCTCTGTCCTGCCTTTTTAGGTCTCCATTACTATTTAACTTACATTTAGTGGATGCAAAAATGTATCTAATGCCACTAAACAGTTTTGCGACCTTAAGTCCAAAGAATTTTTCTAGGTTTTAAAATCCCAACGATTCTTTAGAGCTTTGATATGTAGTTCCAGGAACACTAGAGGAGGGATATGTGGCCACTGTAGGTCATTTCACCACCAGACATGAGGCTATGATTTATCTTCTTGTGTTTTTTTTTTTCTCCTCTTTCAGATGAAAGAAAGTATCATGAATCAGGAAAAGTTAGCAAAACTTCAAGCACAAGTCCGCATTGGTGGAAAGGTAATCTTTATTTAATTTATCCAGCTTTTCAAAATTGATGTTTTGTACATAAGGTAGAACATCAACTTTAGATTGGTGGTTGCCCAATGGTATTTGGACCCCCACAGATCAGCTGTGTCCCTGTGCTAGCGCAGGCTTCAGTGCTTAGTTGCCATACCTTAAATGGGACTGGTTGTGAGTACTGCAGCTTGTGCTGGCACAGGGGAAAATGCCAATTGCTGAGCTCTCCAGTTATGCATTTCCCTTTTATAACTACTAAACATCTGGCTTAAGGGATTTTCACTGAGCTCAGACTAGGGCTGGGCGATTATGATCTAAATCACGATTAATTGAATATTTTACCTCGATTATGATTGATGTACAATTATTTTAGGACCTTCCCCTTTTGAAATACCACGCCATGCCACTGAATTTTGGTTTGTTCACATTCCAGCAATCCTAATTAAATAGCATTCAGATAGTGACACATCCTTTAGCCAATGTCGGGGTGAGACAGGATGGCTTGTATGCAAAGTAATTGAAATAATAATCAATGTCAGCAAGTTCACATTCAATAATTGGGCCGAATTTCGCGTTATTTTACGATTAATTTCCCAGCCCTCACTCACACCTCCGCTTTGCCTTTCAACCATTTAGGGTGAATAAACATAGAAATCTCTGTGATCGGTCTAAATGGAACTTCCAGACATTCACATGCTTGCCATCAAAACAACCCCATTCAGAACTGATCTTCATTTGCAGAAATATTTGTAACAAAATATGCTGCATGTAAATCCACCTTCAGTTTCCCAGACCATAGCCGTACTGGTCTTGGGTTTCTTCTGCATTGTTGAAGTGACTGAAAACTTCAGAATTTTTTTGTCATCCAGACTAATAAAGCAAATAGCATCCAAAGTTTCTTTGCTACAAACTATGTGATCTTTCTGGTTAACATCCACAAATGTATGTTCTCAGAAATGGCTGTGGATGTGAGGCAAATATATTTTAAGCTAGTAAATTGACTTTGATATTTTCTCTTCAGGGAACTGCCCGCAGAAAGAAGAAGGTTGTCCACAGAACAGCAACCGCAGATGACAAGAAACTACAGTTCTCACTGAAGAAGCTGGGTGTGAATAACATCTCTGGCATTGAAGAAGTGAGTGTCTGACTTTGAGAGATATTGTTATTCCCTTTTTGGGAAGCATGTGCACTGCCCCATTTATTTCCATTGCAGTGCTGGAGATTGCTAAGCATTGTAGTTCAGCTGTCTCCGACAACTACCTCCTGTGGGTTGTTTATTGACCCAACAGGCTCCCTTTCAGCAATTTCAGCTACTATTATTGCCCTGGATCTTCTAGTATGTTTTGCACATGTGGTTGTGAGGAATAGCTGCTTGCCTTAAGGTTCTGTAACTAGCTCTTCCAATCTGTGTATTGCCAAAATTATTTGAATAACCTAAACTGAATAAAAGTTACAGCTTTGAAAGCAGCATGTTCCATTAACAAGCATTTTCAGGTTTTTCTGTACATTGTCCAATCTTGAGCTGGTTAAAGTTGTTCATATCGAATGGAGGTGTAGTCCCACTTTAATGTGTGGCTTTTTTTTATGCTTCCATTATGTGATTTCATTACATTCATGAAGATTGTGTTCCTCGTTCTAGGTAAACATGTTTACAAACCAAGGGACAGTTATCCACTTCAATAATCCTAAAGTTCAGGCTTCCTTGGCTGCCAACACCTTCACTATTACAGGGCATGCTGAGACCAAGCAGCTTACAGAGATGTTACCTAGCATCCTGAACCAGCTCGGAGCAGACAGCCTCACCAGCTTGCGGAGACTTGCGGAGGCCCTGCCAAAACAATGTAAGTAAAACTCCCGTCATTCAGCTTGTCTTTGCAGCACTTTGTATTTGACGCTAACCAGTGCCATAACCAGCAAATACATTTTGACCGCAGAGTGGTGTGAGTTGGTCACTGCCAATATACCATACTTTGGCAGCTTGAAAACCTTGGCACCATGTGAGGTTTAATCCTTTATTTATTGGTGTGTGTGTATTTAACTAGTGCTTTTGGCATTCAGAGAGTGAAGGGGACTTAGGACCACAGCACAGAATCAGTGCTTTCACAGTCCTTCAAGTGAATGGGTTGGGGCTGTGCTCTGCAGGGACCTGCATTGGCACTTTTCACTATAATAAATCTTCTGTTTCCTTGCATACTGGTGACCAAGGCTTGCTGTGCAGGAGCCACAATAAATTGGTCTTGGCTCTTTATTCTCAGGATTACTTGGGATCCTAGAGGTCACAACTATATAGCTTGCCACATGCCATTGGTTTGATATGTTAGGTTAGATGTGTAAAAGAAAAATTTTATCTGCAAGAGAGGTCACATAATTATCACACTGGATACCACTAGGATGCGGAAGCTATAGAGATGAGCAGAATTGGAAGTGGCTTTGCTTTTTTTCAAGTAATAGGCACAGAGCTGCAGCCCCATTCGGTATATAGCGCTGGTGCTGAGGTGCTACAGTGGATAGGTTAGCAGTACAAAAAACACTTGGTGGTCCGGAATCCCCCTTAGGAGAAAATTAAAGTTGGCCATACACATTAGATAGCTATTAGATGACAGCTGTCCCTTCTGCCTGGCTTATCTATGTGAACAAAAGGACCAAGCAACTATCCAGTCTTTATTTTCCCTGACAGCTGCTATTAGGTAGAGTTGAGGCCCTCATACATGTTGGATGACTGAGTCTCGTTGATCTTGGTAAAGCATGTAATGTGCATTGCCTTCTTAAGGGTAAATTCCTGTCACACTCTTTTACATTGTAACAGATGGTAGTTCTTTTGTGTGGTGTTACACCTTTTTATAATCAAAAAATAATAAACCAGATTTTTCTTTTAAATCATTGACTTTATGTAAGAATATGGCCATCCAAAGTTTTGAGAATGCATCTTTACATGACACATAGTTCTTGCAATTGAGTTTTCTGGTATGTAATTTCCTTTTATTACCTAGTTTTATATTTCATATTAACCATTGATGTTCTCTTTCAGCTGTAGATGGGAAAGCACCACTTGCTACTGGGGAGGAAGAGGATGATGATGTTCCAGGTAGGTGTTTCCACAAGATAGATTGTCACAGCCTCATTTGTCTGTATTGTACCTTCATAGAGATAGAGATAGATATATATATTTTATTTTTTTTTTTTAATCTGTAAATTGTGCCATGCTCCATTGTATGCCACATTACTAATATGCTGGGAGGGGAGTTAAATTGCTTGTTCACATTGGTATTGTCTTTTATCTAACCTACCAATTATATAAATGTTTGTAAGAGTGTTAAGACCTCATGCACATGTTGGGCCCGCAGCTCTGCCAAGTTGTTTCGATGCTCTGTTCCATTCCAATATTTATAGATCATGTCCTAATGAAATATTGGAACGGAACAGAGCATTGGAAGATCCTTGGCCTGCACTTTCGGTCTTTGCATGAGGTCTAAGGCTCTGTTCACACCAATATTAATGAGGGATCCCACAAAAATTAAAACTTTATGTTAAAGTGGTATGCATGGCCACCCCCTACACGCCATCACCAATTCTTCTATTCAGAGAAAGTGAGGAAGGTGGTGCAGAAAACAGTTTTTTGTGCAAAATCCTGATTTTCACAAAATTGTGACTTTAATCCTTGTACATTAGAAAATTGGCATTATAAATCTGGGCACAAACTGCAATCTAGCAGTCTCATTCTTTGTTTAATTTATCCTATGTTTTGTATTAATATAAATCTAGTAGGTCAGTCAAAAGTAGGGGACAGATGAATGACTGCAGGATCAGACTACACATTGTTGTCTGTTGCCATGGAGACCTGGTCTACTTGGGAGATCTAGATACAAAACTGCAGAATTTTTCAAACTAGTTGCTACTGCAAAATAGCTTTATTTTGGATGCGTTGTCAATAAAATATTTGCAAAGGTTTACATAGCCTATAAGGTTGCATACACTTTACTGACCTGTATCTCTGTTCCTGTTTACCTATAGAACTGGTTGAGAACTTTGACGAAGCCTCCAAGAACGAGTCTGTCTAGACTGAAAACCACTGAGGAACTTGATGCTGAACAGAGCTGCTATATTATATTGTGACTTATCTATTTGTGCTTTTTTTTTTTGTTTTATTTTTTGACTTGATGAGATTAAAGATGGGTTCATTGAAAATATTCAATATGTAGCAGCTCGGCTTCAGTCACTGCTTTACTGCAGACCCTGCCTTTACGGCCTAGTTTAACTGAACACACTTGGAAATAAAGATTGATCTACAATAAACTTGATAAGATCTTTTTTACTTTTGTCTAAATTTTTCCAGCAGATACCTGGCCTCAAGGTTTTAGCCCAAACAAATATTGGTAGTATTGGACATGGCTGTACTGAACATTGTGTAATGTTAACCTCTCCAAACGATCGTCTATTAAAGGGGAGGGGGTTAAACTTCAGTATGAAATTGGTTCAAACCAGATGAAAAAATGAAGACTAAAGCATTTGCCTGGTTTTGGGATTAATTTGACAGTGCATGAACACCTTTTACAGCAAGCCCCCTAACATGCAGTTGGGGCTGAGAGAGTGAACTAACTAGGTATCCTAGTAACATGGTAAATTGTATATGCTAGATCAACTTTCAGCTTCATTAAAACAATTGTAGTCCTACTGTAGTATACAATCTGTTGGGACAATAGAAGCAGAAGCATGCCCATTGTACTGTGTGGAAATTCCCACTTGTTGTCCACATATGCAAGTGCCCTCTCCTTTGGATGCTGAATCCCTCCTTTGTCACATGGTAGAACTGTGGGGAACTTGTTGGTACTCAGCAGTGTCTGTAGTCAGTAGTGGTGACCTGTATAATAACAGTGCAAGCTGTGTATCCCATATGTGTCAAACTGCACTATACTATGTTTTTGGGTACACTCTAAGTTAAGCGCTGTGGGTAGTGTACAAGGTTTCCATAGTGTTTTCCAACCTTTACATTCGGAGTTTGGACACTCTGGGAAAAGTTCCTTAAGGAACCCCTACCAAATAATTTTTGCCAAAAGACAAACTGTAGTTTTGATGGTTTTTTTTTAGCACAGCTTGAAACATGTTAAATAAAAATTTCACTTGTAAAATTAGTAATCCTTACCAAACATCACATCAAAACTCCCACCCAGCACATAACAGAATTAACCTTACACCATCACCCACAGTAAATTGGGTAAATGTCTCCCAAGTAGTATAATACCCCCTTACTGGCCCACACACAGTATAATGACACCTTAGCACCCCCTACACATTATAATGTTTGCCAATGGCCTCTACTCTGTTATACAAATAAAAAAAAATACAAATTCTGTTCCCTGGGAGCTTTCTGCTGCTTTCCTCTATTTTATGTAGTCTCGAGCTCAATCTAGGTTTTCACCCATTCCCAGACTACTGGCTGTAACTTCACTGGACATAAAGCTGAGTTTGAAACATGCAGCCATCTTGTCACTGGAGTGTTGTGGTACTCTAGTTGGGGATCGCTGGCATAAGCATGTGTGTGTGCAGGACTCTACTACATCCTTTGAGACGTCTATGAGCAGACTTGGATGTACAGCCAATGGTGATGAGTTGGGGCTCTTTCTACCACATGTCCTCCTTAGAGGAAGGTTCTGAGCCAAGGTGAACTTTGGATCCAGAGGTGTGGGCAGAGGAAAAACTAAGGCCTCACATAGTGAAATACCACAGATAAAACTTTTTTTTTTTCTTCTTCTTCCCCTATTAAATCTATGGAGAAACCGCTTGTATTTCTACAGCTAAAATTAACATTCTGCGTTTCTGAAAATGCAGCTTTTCCGTGGCTTTTTCCCCCGCAATATGTGGATGAAATGAAATCTCATTCACTTTGCTAGTACTGTAAAATGCAGTTTGGTTTTTTTTCCCCTTCTGTGTGAGGGTTTAGCCTAAGAGAAAACCACTGGTGGTTTTTTGAGTGAAAGCCAGGATTGGATGCAGCAGGAAGGAGATGTAAGTTCTTCTATTTCCAATTCTTTTTGAATCCTCTTCTGGCTTTGGCTCAAAAGAAGTGAATGGGAACATTGCCACAATAACTGTTCTATGTGAAATTATCCATAGAGGTGTTTTAGTTTCTAGCAAATGTTATCCCAGTGGACCACACGCTATAATATCACTCAATTATGTGATCGGTTTCTGAGAAGTGGTGGGATGTATGCTACATGACAAGTATGATGGAATTGGTAGTGCTACATTTGCTACCGCAGCTCATGACCAATGCCAGTGACTAGCGAAGAGGATAAATGGACATCTATTGCATGTGACTGCTTAAATGCAGTAAATTGGGCATCTAATCATCTTTCACCCTTCAAGTAATGGGACTATGGAAATATCTGACTCTGCCTGTAGACAGGTATGGTGCCATTCCTGGAAGAAAGCAATGTTTCTAATACAAATCCTTTAACGTCTATATGTGCAATGTCTCGGATATGATGAAAAACGCTGGCTACGTTACATTCAATATGGTTACAAAGAATCCTGAAACAACCTTAACTGAATATTACACCGGCAAATAATCATCTAATTGGACAGTTTATATTTCCAACAGTGTGAGCTTCCTTGGCAATGTGTTATCTGTAAAGATGTTCAGGCATGGTGGTTTTGCTGAGCAGTGTTGTACTATGACAATAGTAACAAAGCAGAAAGCTAAAAAGTTCATCCAGCCTTTGTTATAGAGATCAATGTACTTAGATGCGGGATCTTCTCCTTCCATTGCTGATAAGGGTCAGTATTATGACATGGTCACCGACAAGTTGTTTCATCGCTCCAGTCTATGCAGTCCTGTATATTATCATTACAGCGAGTTTTTGGAATACAGTCACAATCGGCAAAGAAGACAGTGTTACATCTCCAGCCTGGACATGGAGGGCAGCGAAGAGCTGGAAAATAGTAATAATATATGCAGCTGTGATCTGGAACTATTGTGCCACTTTATATCTATGTATGACAGCGACAGGATAGTCCTACAAGTCTTTATACTATACAGCTGCCGCATTGTCCTAAATCTATTTCTATAGAGTTATTATTGAACAGGGCTTTACCTTTGAGCCACAGGATCTACAATATTTGACATGTAGCCCTAGCTTAATTCTGTGTAACTCACTCAGTGATAGAAGACATTGAAGCAAAACAGAAGAAAATACTTTTATTTGCTGCACAATGCCGTTTGAAGATTTCCATTACCATGCCATAAAATGCCTGTTTTTTCTGATTCTTGTTGTATAGACTTGATGCTAGGTTCACACTAGTTTTCAGCTCTCCATCATTTAGGTATGCATGGCAACCCGAAAGACGGAGAGACTGGCCGCTTAAAAGCAGTTACTGGCAGATGCCATAGACTATAATGGGGTCTGCCTGTTTTCTGCCAGTTTATACTGAAACCAGCAGAGAGAAAAGTCATCCATGCAGGTCTTTTCTCTCTGCCGATTTTAGGTGGAATCCTCTGGAGACTCCAACGCAAATGTGAACCTAGCCTTATTGATACCTCTGATTTATAAAGTGCTGTGGAATATTTTAGCCCTATATAAATAAAGTTAGTATTATTATTACCTGTTTCATCCGAGCAGTCTCCGCAGTCATTTCTGTTGTCACAGAGTTTGTCATTGTATGTCCATGACTTCTTGTTTGCACACTTGAATATTAAGCCATCTGGAAGACTGTTGGGTAGATTTCCTATTGGGTTTTAAACAAAACAATACAAACATCAAGTTTAGCTGCAATGTGTGAACAAGGCATAAGATAATAATTGGCCGCAGTTATAGTTACATAGTAGATGAGGTTTGATGAAGATATCAGTCCATCAAGTCCAACCTATAACCCTACAGTCCCCTACAGTGTTGATCCAGAGGAAGGCAAAAAACCCCATGAGGCTTATGCCAATTGCCCCATTTCATGGGAAAATTTTCCTTCCCGACTCCAGTCTGGCAATCAGTATAAAACCCTGGATCAACGTGCCCTTAAAATCTAGAACCCATAACCCGTAATGTTGTTCTGTTCGAGAAAGGCAACGAATCCACCATCACTACTTCCTGGGGCAGAGATCTCCATAGCCTCGCTGTTCTTACTGTGTTACGCAGTTATCTTGTGTATGAGCAACTTAGATGCCGACAAGCAGTTACAATAGTGGGTGCATGTAGTACAGCCTTGTGAGGATAAGAAACCTGTCATTTCCTTTTCACGGGAACGGAGAGAACATCTCAAACATTCCCAAAAAGTGTAAAGGCCGGGATGAGAGATCGGAGGAGTAGGTAGCCACCTAGGGTTCTACTTTAAAAGGCTAAGTTAGTGCTATTGAACAAATTGAAATAAATGGGCAGGTGAAAATCTGGGGTGCCTTTAAGGGAGGGGACACAATGGATTTTAAAAACACTACTTAATATTTCTTTCTACAATCACATGAATGCAGTATCTAGGCGCCTTGTAATGATGTTTGACATAACTGTACAGCTGTATATATTACATTGCCCACGACATATATAAATGTATATGATCTGGCTGATCATACAAAGGCTGAGCTTCAGGGGCCAAGGGCGGTGGGATGCACTATGAAAACTTGGGTACCAAAGAGTTTGTCCCGACCCTGACTGAATGCTTAAGGCCACTATAAATCTACAGGACTCCTATTTCAATACAATCCTTAATATGTAAAACTAACCACAGTATCTTGTAGACTCATCCTCCCCATTTCCACAGTCTACTTTCCCATCACACAGCGTTGAAGCTGCAATGCATGTGGTTCTGTCATCACATAGGAAGCCAGTTTGGCCAGATGATGCTTTACAGTCACGAGTAAAAAAAATCTGGTAAAAAAAAAAAAAATAAAAAGACTATTTCAATCAGAAGTGACACAAATTGAAAGAAAAGAGAAAATTATGATGTAAACTATAAAATGTGGATGAGATGTGGTCATCAGACATTCTAAGCATATAATCTGTTTTTACGCAGGCTAGCCTTGGCACAAGCATAACGTCATGTAGCTCAGGTTGACACTTTATAAATTGTAATATATAACTATATGAGAATCAGATACTTTACTGTGATTTTCTGGTATTCCATAGATGACGCCTAATGTGATAAATGCTGAGATCGCCCCCAGGGTGAGGAGTACGACACTAGTTATGCAGAAACATCTTCTTCTGAAGCAACATGTACAATCTGTGAAGATGAATAGGTCATACTTAGTAGAAGAGTAGAAGATAACCACTGGACAAGTAGCAAGAGCAGTGTAAAAATATTATCCCTGAGATGTAAAGCTTCACTAGTTCCCTGCATACAGTAATTCTTTGCTTAGGACCATAACCTTGTATTCCATTTCCTTAGGATAGGTCATCATAATCAGATTGGTGAGGGTCTGACACCTGGCACCTCCATGGATCAGATGTATAAAGGAGCCGTGGTGATCAGACAAGCACTGTGGATTCTTGTGGCATGTTTGCAGTGGTTTGTACAGTAGAACGCTACAGAAAGGTGCAATACCCAGAACAGATCACTACTAAGTGTATGGCATTTTAGTGTATAGACCAGCTGATCGGGAGATGGAGCTGCCAAGTATAGGACCATCACCAATCTGGTATTGATAGCCAATTCTCAGGATAGGCCATCTATATTGAGATCTAAGACTTACTAAAACATTCAATAAAAATTATTATTCTACTGTTGAACTTTCACCTCTTTCTTCATGAAATGTCACAGATCTTCGAGAATCCCAATCTGTTGAAACTGAGAATGTGTCATAATCCTGTTGAGATTGTGACAAAAAAAACAGAAATTATAAATTTGCAAAAATGCCTCAAAATCCTCTTGAGAGTTTTTTTTCCCTTCCTCCTATTCATTTCTATGGGAGTTACTGGCAGAATCTGCCTGTAGATAGGGCAGGACACTTACATTTCCTGCTAGCAGAAAACATCTCTCACTGCCGACCATTGAAATGAATGGGAAGGAGATTTCAGGCATCTTTTAAAGTAGATTTTGAGGCAGAATCTGCCTCAAAATCAGTTACAAAAAATTCAGTGTGAACATACCCTCAATCTTAAATTGGTTTTTCCATCTTGGACATTTATGGCATATCCACATCCATATCAATAAATGTTCTAAATGGGAAACCCCCTGAATAGCAAGCAAGCTGTAGTAGAATTCCCGGCTACTAAACAATGTCTCGACCTGTTTTGGAGTGCCATGGCTCTTTTAATCAGCTGACTGGTGGACATGTTGGGAGTTGGACCCCCATCAATCTGATATTGAAGAGCTCTCCTAAGGATAGGTCATCAATATTGAAGTCAAATAAAAATCATTTAAGGCTGGGGCTCCACATTGCGGAAACGCAGATTTTTTGTTGCAGATTTTGCTGCGTTTTTTTGAGCCAAAGCCAGGAATGGGGCCTCAGCCAAAAGGGGTCTTACTAGACACTTGGGACCCTAGAAGATCAGCTGTTTGAAGAGCCTGCAACTCTTAGATGAGCTCCATCTCCTCTTCCATTGGTCACATGACTATGCTACAGATCAGTCCCTTTTTAATAAATAGAGATTAGGTACAATACTAAGCACATAAATTATACCATCTATGGCACTGCACTTGACCAAATGCTTTAGCACCTTCAATCAACTGATCGGTGGGGTTCCAGCAGAGGCGTAGCTAGGGGTTCAGCACAGGGGGGGCGAACATGTCCAAGTGGGCCCCCAACTTGCACATGTTCGTATACCGATACTATCAGTATACGGTGAGTGTATAGTGGTATATAGCGGCTCTACACAGGGCTCTGCAGACGATTTAGGTGAATACAGGGCAGTAACATTTATTGACTTACCGGTGACGTCTCTGACCAATCCTTCACATTTCCCTTCTCTTTCATCTGGACGGCCATGACCACTTCTTCCAGTCTCTGTAAAGTTTGTAACACAGACATCTTTGGCTCCTCACTTTTCCAGGCACCTGACCCACATTGTCCTCACCTGCACAAAGCCCCCATCCTGCTGCTACCCCCAATTATAAAATATATAATATAACCCCCTATAATGAATAATACCCCCAAGTGTATCTTTAAGTTAATAACTTCCCTGTGCACCCCTTTAAATAGTGCCCCTTATTAATAATGCCCCAGGTGTTTCCTAATTAAAAAGGGAAAAAAAAATTATTGGGGTTCCAATACCTCGGACACCCAGGATCAGCTGTTTGAATGAACCGTGGTACCTGTGTAAGCGCGTGACCCCTTCTCTGTTTACATGGTGTCATTCTTTTCATAGCGGCCATGTAATGTAACTACAGCCTCGTCCTATACACGTCTATGTGACAAGGCTGGAATTACGTCACACGGTCACTATAAACAGACAGCGTGTGATATAAACAGGCGCCATAGCCCCTTCATACAGCTGATCACTGGGGAATAACTTATCTCTTATTGATGTTTTATTCTGAGGGTAGACCATCAATAAAAATGAGCTGGAAAACTCCTTAAAGAGGACCTTTCATGTCCTCATGTATATGCTGTTTTACATACCGATAGAAAGCCGACAGCACGCTGAATTCAGCGCACTGATGGCTTTCCCGGTATGTGCCCCGGGGCTGGAGATATCGGCGGTCTTAGTTTCACGGTTTACTGTCAGAAAGGCGTTCCTGACAGTCTAGCTGCGCTGTGAGGAACACCCTCCCTGACAGTTCTCGTTCATAATGCAACCACAATGTTACCGCTGCGGTTTTTCCTGCAGCGCTTTTTTTTCTGCAGCCCACTATGTGGGGCCTTAGTCTTAATAAAACCCAAGTGCCACCTTAATTAAATTAATTGACCCTCATATTATGCCCCTGATTCCCCCTGACATAAATACTGCACCTCTAATGACCCCTTATATTAATGATCACCCCTTTATGTTCATAATGCCTCCTAATATAAATGATGCCCCCTAATGGCCCCTTATATAAATAACCTCCCCCTTGTATTAATAATACCCCCTAATAACCCTTATATAAATGACCCCCCCTTCGTCATAATGCCCTCTAATGAATCCTCCCTTATAGTTATATTTCCCCCTCCTATCCACCCCTTTTACTATTAATATACCCACAACTGCACTAAAAAAAACAAAAACAAAAGTCATACTCACCTGCGATGAAGATGAATGGAGCCACCGGCGCTTCCTCCCTGTCCACGCACAGGACGTCTGTGTCTGAGCACGGGCGGCGCGTTGTTGTGATGTCATCGTGCCGCCCGTGCTGAGAAGCAGACATCGTCTGTGGTCTCGGCGTTTTGTAAACCGCAGGCCTGTATTGGCTTGCGGTTTACAATACTGTTAAATCGTGTCTGCAGACACTGATCTAGTTAGAAATAAAGATTGTATTAATGGCGGCCCCGGGGTGGGCCCCCAAAAATTCATTGGGCCCGGGGCAGCCGCCCCTCTGTGCCCCCGCTAGCTACGCCTCTGGGTTCCAGGTCTAACCCTATAACCTGATATTGATGGCCTATCCTAGGGACTGGATATCATAGTCCTGAAAAACCCCGTTAATAAGTTGAGTCTAAATCCCTAGCAGCTTTATGTCACTGTACAGCATGTACCGTGCCTTGCGAAAGTATTCGGCCCCCTTGAACTTTTCAACCTTTTGCCACATTTCAGGCTTCAAACATAAGGATATAAAATTTTATTTTTTTGGTGAAGAATCAACAACAAGTGGGACACAATTGTGAAGTAGAACGAAATTTATTGGTTATTTTAAACTTTTGTAAAAAATAAAAAACTGAAAAGTGGGGCGTGCGATATTATTCGGCCCCTTTACTTTCAGTGCAGCAAACTCACTCCAGAAGTTCAGTGAGGATCTCTGAATGATCCAATGTTGTCCTAAATGACTGATGATGATAAATATAATCCACCTGTGTGTAATCAAGTCTCCGTATAAATGCACCTGCTCTGTGATAGTCTCAGGGTTCTGTTTAAAGCGCAGAGAGCATCATGAAGACCAAGGAACACACCAGGCAGGTCCGTCATACTGTTGTGGAGAAGTTTAAAGCCGGATTTGGATACAAAAAGATTTCCCAAACTTTAAACATCCCAAGGAGCACTGTGCAAGCGATCATATTGAAATGGAAGGAGTATCAGACCACTGCAAATCTACCAAGACCCGGCCGTCCCTCTAAACTTTCATCTCACACAAGGAGAAGACTGATCAGAGATGCAGCCAAGAGGCCCATGATCACTCTGGATGAACTGCAGAGATCTACAGCTGAGGTGGGAGAGTCTGTCCATAGGACAACAATCAGTCGTACACTGCACAAATCTGGCCTTTATGGAAGAGTGGCAAGAAGAAAGCCATTTCTCAAAGATATCCATAAAAAGACTCGTTTAAAGTTTGCCACAAGCCACCTGGTAGACACACCAAACATGTGGAAGAAGGTGCTCTGGTCAGATGAAACCAAAATCAAACTTTTTGATCACAATGCAAAACGATATGTTTGGCGTAAAAGCAACACATCTCATCACCCTGAACACACCATCCCCACTGTCAAACATGGCGGTGGCAGCATCATGGTTTGGGCCTGCTTTTCTTCAGCAGGGACAGGGAAGATGGTTAAAATTGATGGGAAGATGGATGGAGCCAAATACAGGACCATTCTGGAAGAAAACCTGTTGGAGTCTGCAAAAGACCTGAGACTGGGATGGAGATTTATCTTCCAACAAGACAATGATCCCAAACATAAAGCAAAATCTACAATGGAATGGTTCACAAATAAACGTATCCAGGTGTTAGAATGGCCAAGTCAAAGTCCAGACCTGAATCTAATCGAGAATCTGTGGAAAGAGCTGAAAACTGCTGTTCACAAAGGCTCTCCATCCAACCTCACTGAGCTCCAGCTTTTTTCCAAGGAAGAATGGGCAAGAATTTCAGTCTCTCAATGTGCAAAACTGATAGAGACATACCCCAAGCGACTTGCAGCTGTAATCGCAGCAAAAGGTGGCGCTACAAAGTATTAACTTAAGGGGGCCGAATAATATTGCACGCCCCACTTTTCAGTTTTTATTTTTTACAGAAGTTTAAAATATCCAATAAACTTCGTTCCACTTCACAATTGTGTCCCACTTGTTGTTGATTCTTCACCAAAAAATTAAAATTTTATATCCTTATGTTTGAAGCCTGAAATGTGGCAAAAGGTTGAAAAGTTCAAGGGGGCCGAATACTTTCGCAAGGCACTGTATATTCATGTCTGTAGGATAATATTAAAGTAGATCTAACATGCAGATATACCAATGCTCCTCTCAAGAATACAGAGTTATAGGCTAATAGTGAACAAGGCTACCTCATAAGATGACAGATGGTTATCTGAACAGAAAAAATGATATAGCATTATAGGCTGGCCATTCCAATGAACATGCTGGAGATTTTGTTGCAGAAATTTCTGCAACTGTCTAATTTATCTCAATGGAACTTGCAGAAATCCATGTTCTTGTCACAG
The DNA here is from genome assembly GCA_947044405.1 of Leptodactylus fallax. Taxonomy (NCBI): domain Eukaryota; kingdom Metazoa; phylum Chordata; class Amphibia; order Anura; family Leptodactylidae; genus Leptodactylus; species Leptodactylus fallax. Next base: position 6,261,795 of record CAMRHE010000071.1, on the reverse strand, counting down.
AACCAACCCCATTCAGATGAATAGAGCTGACTTTCAGCCATAGAAATTTCTACAACAAAATCTGCCACGTGTGAATTCACCCTTTGATAAGTAATGAATTCACAAATTGACATTCTCCTCTATTATCTGCACAGTGCTAAGAGCATTTGTCCATAGATGATCTCACCTGGTGCTCTGGGTACACCCGATTTGATGCCATTACATTTCTGGGTATAAACTGTTAATTCCGGTATTTTACTGACAAGTAAAGAAAAAAACAGTTAATAATTACACTTCAACTTTTTTTCTGTCTTTGGCTAGGTTCACATCTGCGCTGGACTCTCTGTCGTTTAGATACGCCAGGGGACCCAAATGATGGAGAGCCGGAACGCTAAAGTTTGACTATAAAGGGGTTCAATGGGTGTCCGTTTTCATACTGAAAGTGGCGGAGAGAAAAGTGCAGAACTGATTTCTGGTGGTTTCTGCGGCAGAATCTCCAACGGCGTAGATGTGAACTTACCAGATCATTTTTCTGACCACAGTGGAAATATAAACAGTACATTGTATTTTGACAAATGCCATATCTCACATGGAGATTATTTTCATTGTGTGACTTCTTGGGAAATACTTGTGGTCAGGTTGGCTTATATGAAAATCACATCAGTGCCTTGTAGTGACATCAAGTCATTGTGCTCCGATTTCTCTAGGGAACTGACGTCTATAAAGAACAAATCTTCAGGTATAAGTATGTGCAGATAAATATATTGAAACTATGGATAATGACATAGATGTTTGCAGACAGTAAATCATTCTATTTTATTTGGCATCTATCAAGGGAAACTCCAGTGACAACCAGATTTCTCATTCTCGTAATGAATTTGCTGTGCCCAAGTTCAGGTAGCTGCCCTACAACAAGCAAATCACTATCAGTTCTGCAGAAGTGTGACTGTGCAGCGTGGGATTAACAGGACCACATTCAGCAGACTACAGGCTGTAAATCTGTCCGGCAATGGCAAATAAGTGGTATAAGCAAAATGTGGTCTGTAACCCACAAATCATGACTTAGGGGCTACAAAGGTTCATGTGCCCTATTAAATGGGTAGTAATGAGCAAACCTGGATCCCAACATGGTACCTTTTATTTCACAGTTTGTAAATGCACATGCCTCAGATAGTACTGTGAAAAAGTATACCAGGATCTCCCAATATATATGTCCCACAGTGGGATGTAAAATAGAAGCTTTGAGCTGAACTCTGTAGCATAGGAACTATGTATGGAAACACCATGTGAAGAACCTGGTATGTGGCATGTCACTCTTGACAGGTCTAAAGATGCTGAGAGGTTATAAAAGTATCCCAACTTGTCATAGTAGCTCAATTTAGCGGCATGTCCATGCACTGCCATTTTGTCGTGTTGTGGGTAGTAATAATCAAGTGTATTGTAGCTGTGATTTTTACTACCCCTTCTACAACTTTTTATTTGTTGAATGCTGGAGGGGTCGACTTTGGCAGCCTTTTGAGGAAGATCATATGGGATTTGTATTTAACTTTTTATTTTATTTCTCTTAGGCTCTATTCATATCACTATTTTTACATCCATTTAACAGGTGGAAAAAAAATGGATCCGTTGCTGTCCATTTTTTTAAGGACACAAAAACATAATATACCATACTTTTGTGTCCGTCCAAACAAATGGACAAGGGATCCATTTTTTTTTAACATTGATGTCTATGTAAATGGATGGCCATCTGTTTGCATCTGTTTTTTTTAATCCATTAAACAGATGTAAAAAAGCATAGACCCTAACTTGTATAGCGCTTTACACACATTGTCAATCACTGTCATACAAGAACATACAAACTCCTTGCAGATGTCGTCCTTGGTCAGATTCGAACCCAGGACTCCAGCACTGAAAGACTACATTGTGCTGCTGATTGTATGAAATTGATTCTAAGGCTACATTCACATGACAGTGAAAACTGGCCACGTGATATATGTTTTTTTTTAATAGACGTCACACGGCAGCATTAATTTCACTGTCAGTGTCTATTCACATGACCGTTATTTTGACAGTCTGTTATTTTGACATGGTCCGTCAAAATATAGGTCATGTCCTATTTTCGGACACTTTCATGGATTCTTCCATACACTGAAATGTATGCGGGTTCTTTGAAAACAGGTGCCCCTCAGGTGTAAGACGGCTGTGAAAAATGGATGTTTTTCTTGGCCATTTTGTACCTCGATCGTGTGCATCTAGCCTATGAGACTTTTGCACTTGTGAGAGGCCACAGTACTAATTTCTATTGCTCTTATGCTGATGTATAACTGAACTTGAAGTAAACAACTGCGCCATTGTGACAAGTGTGTTTTCTGGTTGGTAAATTGCCTGACTACATCTTTCACTACACAAGCCATGACTGCACTGCGAGGAGTGGATTTAGGGTGACTAAGGGGCCCTTGCAAGTCTATGGACTGCTTTACCATATAGGATTCTATGCTTGTATTTTAATCCCTATGAGTAGTCTCCAGGTGCTCTCCGCAGTATTACAGTAGTGGTATAAGTGCATTAGATGACATTATTAATTAGTAAATTTATGGTGCAATTATTTGAGTGTAATTACCTTTAAAAAAAAGTTTGCCTTTAATTATTGTTTATGTGGGAAAACAGTCTGTTATAGGTTGGTATCATGAGAACGCATAGGTCTGACTTTCTCAGGCAGACAGTACTGGCAACAGGGTGTGCATCCATGTAGAAGAGGACTGGGCAAATGCAAAAATACAAGCACGGTAAACTAATCTATGCATTGTGATCAGCGACCAATGTAAGAGATGTATCAGTACCCCAAGCTGTATGGCAATGTTACTCTCTAGATTACTGCATCATATTTCTCTAATACTTCAGTCTAAGATAACACTGTGCTTGGTGTTTTATTACTATTGTAAGTGCAGCACAAGTGGCGTCCTTGGATGTTTTTGAATATAATAGATCAGGATTTCAAAGAAGGAAACAAAATCATCAGAATCATTTACCAACAAATGGGGTAGGCTGGGGATTTCTCCCCTCCATTTACCTAACTATTATTTAAAGAGAACCTGTCACCATTCCTGAATGATATGTCTAGTAATCCATGTATTCCCCATAATATACCTATTCTAGAGCATTGTCTCTCATAACTCTGCATTGTACCCATCCTCTATTGTTCATCTTACAAACTGCGTGACAGAATAACAAAATATTTTTTTATTTTCAGTGTATTTTTGGGTGTACCATGTTTACTTTTTCTGAAAGTTTAGCATGCTCTCTGGCATTTTTTGGACATCTGGCAACAGACCTGACACATATGGCCTAAGACTACTAGGGCATGAAACCACAGCATTTTTAATAAGCCACAAGCTTTTTCCAAAAAAAAACGGACACCTATCAGAACAGACATTAACGGACACTAACTGATGTTAATGTGCCCATTTTTTTAACTGATCCAATTAATGGACACATTAGCATCAGTCAGCATCAGTTAGTGTCCGTTTTTTAACACTGTCCGTTTTTTTTTTTTGTTTCTGCTTTCTGAGCATGCGCAGAAAAAAAAAACGGACATAAAATAACGGACAGTAACTGATGGCTATCAGTTACTGTCTGTTATAAGTCCGTTACCCATAGACTTCAATGTTAAAAAAATAACGGACACTTGCTGTCCGTCAAGAATCCGTTTTTCCAAATGGACACACAAAAAACTGCATGTAGGATTTTTTGTCCGCGGAAAAAAAATGGACTTCTGACGGATTGGGTGTAAACAGACACAAACGGATACTAACGGACACAATATAAAAACCCATTGAAATAAATGGAAATTTTAACGGACAATAGCAACGGACACTACTGACGGTCACCAACGGTAATGTGAACGCCCCCCTTAACAACACAGATGAATTTCATTGGTCTTTCTTTTTGACCCTTTTTGCAAAGAACATCAATCCGTTTTTTTGTCTGTTAAAAATTGACCCATTGATATCTATTAGGTCAAAATGGACAAACATAGAACATGTCAATTTTTTTAAAGGACTGTTTTTTGTGGCCCTGATCGGAACCTTACCCTACGATAGAAATGCCCTAAAAAAATCCTACCTTTAGGATAGAACTACATGCGGGACCACACTCTACCTGGGGTTGTGGCTCTGAGATAGGAAACTAGGGTTTAATAGATCTTGTTTACATAGGGATTACCAGGGAAAGTTGTCATTATCTGTACTTTCCTGTAGGAACGAGCATATGTACAGTGTTTCCTGCACCCTTCTGACCCATTATTTCTGATCACTCCTGTGGACCATTGATACCGTCTGACCTCCTTCAGAAACATCAAATTCTGCTGCACATGCACAGTAAGACACCTGGTTTATTTATACAACAGGCCGCCATGCCTGTGTATATACAGATTATGTTTATGGTCCTTTTTGGTTGCTTATTGTTCATGTCCAGGGATTAATCTTAATGTAATTAATGTATTAATCTGTTAATACAGTGATAGAGTGAAGAAATCAGGCGATACCTTTTAGAGGCTAACTGAGTATATTTGATAGTAAGCTTTCGAGAGTGCTAGCTCTCTTCTTCAGACATGGTGTAATACTAGAAACTGAATTACACCATGTCTGAAGAAGAGAGCTAGCACTCTCGAAAGCTTACTATCAAATATACTCAGTTAGCCTCTAAAAGGTATCGCCTGATTTCTTCACTCTTCCACTACTTTCTATGGCTAACACGGTACAACATTATTCTGTTAATACAGTGTCTTTCGGTATACATATATTTAACTTTATACTATTAAAAATTAAGTATTGTTATCTTCACATTATTTTCTGATTGCAGTTGCATTTATGATGTAAAAACCGTCATATAATTCATGCATTTTTTTTTATATAGTCAATGGGTCCGCCGGTGTGTAACCGCTGTTGTAGCAGTCCAGCTCTCCATCATTCACGTCCCCTGATTCACACATGGCAACTTTTGATACTTTTGCTTGTCAAAGCAAAGTCTATACATTCCATTATACACCAATAAAAAAGTCAGCCAGAAATAAAACTCTATTCACAATGCCATCATGGACATGACAGATCCACACAACACTATTCTCACTGTTAAGAAGCAACAGAAACCTGACACAAGAAAACAAGTGTGAACAAGTACACAAGAACAACTCAGAAAGTAATTACTGTCATATGAGCAGCTTTTAGTAACATAATCTGGCTATTAAGTAAAAACCATCATAAAATTCCTGCATCTTTTGAAAATGTTGTTTGTCGTGAAGTTTTTGGTCGCACATCTTTTGATGTGTTTTTTTTCCCAGGCTTTGGAGGAGCCTATAGCAAAAAATGTATAAAAATCACCATTGCTATGGTATGTTGTTTTTCTAAAAAAAATTAAAAAAAAAATCACAAACCAAGACTCTGTGTATGAAGCCATTCTCATGTTCTGCTATAGACATTCAAATAACATCTAACCGCAGCCATCTAACCCACTTTTCAGAATGGGCAACACTGGTATGTGATGGGGAACTGGCTTGTTGTGACATATTTATCATTTGCATTGCAATACACATGTTGCAGGCATCAAGCAAATTTGGCTAGATTCACACTTTGCAATTGTTGATGCATTTGTTTGTCTATACATTTCATATACAGCAATAAAAAGACAGCCAGAAATAAAACTCTATTCACAATAACATTGTGACTATACAATGATGAGATCCACACAACACTATTCTGACTGTCAAGAAGCAGCAGAAACCTGACACAAGAAAACGAGTGTGAACAAGTACACAAGAACTAGTCAGAAAGTAATTACTGTTAGATGAGCAGCTATTAGTAATGTAATGTGACTATTATAGTCAGATTACACAAGTGCGTTCAGGTGAGTACATGGCAATATTTACTGTACTTACAGACTAAGCTTCTGCGCCTCTATTATATGTAGTGTATGGAGTCCTGCCGTGTCACAGCGATATTAGAGCTAGCTCAACCTGAACATTGTATTTTATAGCATTCCCATTGTGCAATACCTCTGAGCTCCTCCTTCATTCCCTGCTTTCTTGCTTCTCTTCTTAAGAAGGTGACCACATTCACAATATTGAGTGGCTGTCCCAGCAACCATATTGTGGATGGCACTTCTAGTAAATGCTATGCCGCCCTGCCATCTTCACATTGTAAGTCTTTTCAATGGAGTTCATTTATTGAAACATTGGTTTCCGCTGAGAACAATATCACAGTTAAGGCTAAGTTCACATCTGTATCAGAGGCTCCATTAGTTTTCTCCATTGAAAAATCCACAAAAAAATAGTAGGCAAAAAAGTCCTCTCAGATGCTGAAAATGAATGAAACTGTAAGTTTTTAACGCTCATTTTCCATTAATGTTTTTTATTAGTTTTCTGGCCATTTGTCCATTTTTAACGTCCATTTTGCATTTGCTTGGCATCCATATTATAAAAATGGATGAACCTCATTGGTCTTTTTTTGACCCAACCCAGTCATCTGTTTGTAATATCAGTGAAATAGATATATTAGCGGAAAAATGGACATTAAAAACTGACTGGAAAAACAGACAAAAATATGTCCTGTCTTTTACATACTTTATTCACTGTTAAGTTTAAAAAAGTCACATATGTATCCATTGATTTCCATTGTTCCAAAAACTGACATTTGACAGATGTTAAAAAAAAGTTGTATACTACCAGTATAAGGGACAACCCCCATAGCTCTCAAACCAGTGAGCGCTTCCCTCAGAGTGATGAAAGTGGTCACTGGTTGTTTCACTGACTAGTCATCGCGACCACTTCTTATTATGGTGAGACTACGTTATATACCCTGTGCAAGAAGATGCAATACTACCAGGGACCCAAATGCATTAAAATAGAAAATGGTCCATGCTCTGCATGCTATTGAAGCATCTAAGAGTCTGCTGAACCATTTTTCTGAGCTTAATAGATGTGTTAAGATGCAGATACTAGCACCTGGTATCAGGGCCACATTCCCCGGATTTTTAACCCAGTGGCCTGAACCAACGTCCTCAGGAGCATGGACAATGACTGGCTTACTGGCTATCTAGAAGACATCATAAGACATGAGGCAAGAGCACACAGACTTCTCTTCCAATAAGTAAAACGGGTTCCTGGTTTATTCACTAGTACAGAGTCAGAGGACAGCATTGAGGTCATCAATAGAGTTTGATGTTTGTATCAGATTTCAATGTCAGGTCAGTAACAGATGTCAAGGATAAGTATCAGTGTCAGGTATCACAGACAGGGGTTAGGGTCAATTAACAGTGTCAAGTGTCAAAAGAATAATATGTCATTGGATATCAAGGTCAGAAGTCAAGAGTTGGAGTCAGAGATTGGCATCATAGTCAGTAGTCAGAGTCAAATGTCAGCATCACAAGTTAGGGTCAGTTATCAGTGTCAAGTTTCAGAGTCAGAAATCTGCATCAGGGTCAGCCCCAGGTGTCAGACCTTAGTGCCAGAGTGAGATGTCAGCATCATAGGTCAGAGTCACATGTAGGGGTCAGGTGTCAAGTCAGTTGTCTAGGGCAGGTATCTGTGTCAGGGGTTAGAGACAGTAGTCAGCATTACAGGTCAGAGTGAAATGTCAGCATTAGAAGTCAGGGTCAGTTATCAGTGTCAGATATCAGGGTCACATGTCAGGTGTCAGAGACACATGTCAGGGACAGGTGTCAGAGTCTTTTATCAGCACCATGATTCAGTGTCATTGTTCAGAGGCAGCATCAGTTAGCAAAATCAGATATCAGAGTCAATGTCAGAGTTAGGGGTCAGGATGAGTATTGTGTCTGTTGCATTATAATGGTACATGACATATGAGGATGTTCCTCACTATATGCCACACTTATAGCTGGACTCCTGGGGCACAAATCTTCATCCTTCTTTGTTTGTTGCTTCTTTTTCTTTTCAAGACATAAAGCTTGAGGCTAAAACCATATTCTGCAGCTGATGTTTCCTTAGTATTGCTCAGTTGACAATACTCATTATTCTCCTAAAATAAGACAGAAAACAATTAGAGATAAGAAATGTTTTATAATAGTTTCTTCTCACTTTAGAAATTTCCTGACATTACGAATTAACATGTGCAAGACAATAAATGTGTCTGTAGCTGTAGGTGTAAGATAACAGTTGTCAAATCCTTCATCATTAGCCCCCACTGAGATAAGATTAAGATATAAGTAAAGGAACCTACTGTACTTGTGATATTTGTTGGTGACGTTATAAGGTTGGATCTAGTTGTGGAGCAATCTGTATTCTCCAAAGACTCTGATGTTGGTGCACCTGGTAATATGTGATCTAGTGAAAGAGTTGATGGAACTGTCCTGGTGTCTGTTGATTCTTGGCACGATGATCTTTTCACATTTGTAGAGATCCTAATGACACAAAAATAGGTATTTTTTTTTTTATAACAAATTAGCTAAAATCGGTAAAGGACCATTTTGGAACATGCATGGCCTGAAACACATCAAAGGGCAATACCTAGCCCATGGTCTACAGACAGCTAAACCATATACAGGATAAGTTCTGATTTATGACAATAATCTGGTACTTTGTACACATTTACCTGAACTTGGGCTCCTATATACTGAGTTTTCCGCTCTTTACTCTCTATTCAGAAGCTGTTGCAAACCTCCATACTTGATCTTTTTTTGCTGTGATGTTATTTATAAGGTTCTTCCAATGTTTAGGTTTTTTTGGCTCAATGTCATGCTAACCCTTTCATTCCCATTTTGCAGGTTTCTCCTTCATTGTTGCAAATTTTTTTTTAACTACGGTAGTCCACAAGCTTCCAGCGTGTGCGTACCGCTGACTACAGTATCAGTTACCATCTTCAATCTGTCACTCACAGTCATTGCAGGATAGACCTGTAGAGTAGAAAGTGCAACAACTAAATTTTAGGTTCATTATGAGGGCTTCTCCCAGATCCTTGGTTCAGACTAGACTGAAGTAATTGGAATGATGGAATGTTTGTTTAGCTGAAACCATAGTGCTGTGATGTCACAAACCTGTGATGTCATAAGGCTGATCCCTGACAGCTGTAGAAGCCAATGCTTAGCATTTGTCATGAAGCCTATCACATATTTTCTGTTGTATTTTAGAATAATTGTAATGTTTTTTGAAAAATATTTCCATTAAATCTACAAATAAAAGACAATTGGGAAAATGTATTAAAATGAAAAAAAAAAACTTATTGCAATGAATCAAGGTGTAGTTTTTATATTTGATGAACCATTTAAATAAAAGCTAAGCTCTATTTATGTTCACACTACCATTATTACAGTCCATTTCTCTTATCCGTCATAGAATTAGAGAAACTGACATTAACGGTAGTAGAGTAACAGACACAGAGGAAATCCCCTCTGTCTGCGTCCATTCCCATTGCCCATAATTAGAGATGAGCGAATCGAAGCTGACGAAGTGGAATTCAATCCGAATTTCATGAAATATTCGATTCGCGTTGAATCCGGCTTTCCTCACCCTTCATGGTAACGAATCGCATTTTTTTCAAAATGGCTGGTGCACATGTTAGGACATGGGGCAAGGAACTCTGGGAATGCGGGATCACCCACAATGCCATGCGTGCAGCCAATCAGCAGCCTGTGATGTCACAGCCCTTTAACCCCTTCGCAAGCCCCCACGGCATGTTTGAGCACTGCATCCAAGGTGTTAAAACCCCCTGTCAGTTATGGAGCAAGGTGTTAGCTGTAACTGACAGCTAACACCCTGCTCCATAACCGATCAGGGGTTTTAACACCTTGGATGCCGCAGTCAAACATGACCGCGGCATCCAAGGGGTTCCGCCATTTTGCCACCCACCCCGCCTCTCTGCAGACAGGAAATAGCTGTTTTTGTTACGCGATTCGCCGCAATTTAATTCGGATCAAATAGAATCATATCGGAAAATTCATCGAAGTTGCCGAATCAAATTTTTGAAAACTTCGCTCAACTCTACCCATAATGTAAAAATCATGATAGCCACTTTCTTCTATCATGCTTGTTCACTTAGTAAAAGAAGCTTTCCAGCATGCAGGACTTTTTCTTCCATCAGAAAAATAAAAAACATGACAGTCATGTTTTGCTTATTTCTGGGCTTCCACTGTACTTTCTAGTTGAAGCAATGGCAACAGTACAGGGGCATTTTAGTGGTGTAGTTTTTCAAGCAAAACCAGGTGTGGCTCATAAAGGGTGAGAACCTGTAAATGACAGATACTACTAAAGCTACATTCACACAACAGTGATTAATGGCTGCGTGACGTCATAAGGCAGCATTAAATTCAATGTCAGCTAACAGGGGCTATTCACATGACCATTAATTTGATGGTCTGTTGTCACCAGGGGAGTAACTACCGGGGTAGCAGTGGTAGCGACTGCCACAGGGCCCGGAACATTACGGGGCCCGGAGCCCTGTGGCAGTCGCTACCGCGAACCCCACAATCACTGCTATCGTTATACTCCGGGGTCTTTTGAGACCCCGGAGTATAACGATCGGGGGCCCAGGGGAGGTGAGCGAACATAAAAAACACTGTAACTCACCTCTCCGCCGCTCGGGCTTCGGGCCTGTTTGGTGACGTCCCAGACGTCAGCCGACGTCATTATGCGTCGCGACGCCGGCCTGGATCGCGCGAGATCCGGTCCGACATTGAAGATGGCCGAAGTAGCGCACGGGAGTGCACCAGAGCGAGGAAGAGGTAAGTTGCAGTGTTTTTTATGTTTCTATCCTCCCCTGGGTCTCAGATCATTATACTCTGGGGTCTGAAAAGACCCCAGAGTATAATAATCGTTCATGGGTGGTCCACTATGGGGCATAATACTGTGTGCAGGGGCCACTATGGGGCAAACTACTGTGTGAGGGGCCACTATGGGGCAAACTACTGTGTGCAGGGGTACTATGGGGCAAACTACTGTTTGCAGGGGCTACTATGGGGCAAACTACTGTGTGCAGGGGCCACTATGGGGCAAACTACTGTGTGCAGGGGCTACTATGGGGCAAACTACTGTGTGCAGGGGCCACTATGGGGCAAACTACTGTGTGCAGGGGCCACTATGGGCCAAACTACTGTGTGCAGGGGCCACTATGGGGCAAACTACTGTGTGTCGGGGCCACTATGGGGCAAACTACTGTGTGCTGGGGCCACTATGGGGCAAACTACTGTGCAGGGGCCACTATGGGGCATAATATTGTGTGCAGGGGCCACTTTGCTGCATAATACCGTGTCCAGGGGCCACTATGGGGCATAATACCGTGTGCAGGGGCCACTATGGGGCATAATACCGTGTGCAGGGGCCACTATGAGGCATAATAGTGTGCGCAGGAATGCGGTTTGTGTGTGGGGGGAGGTTGGGGGCGGCGGCTTGGTGGGGTTGGGGGCGGCGGCTTGCGGGGGGCCCCATGTCAAATGTTCGCCTTGGGGCCCAGCCATTCCTAGTTACGCCACTGGTTGTCACGAACCATTGAAGTATAGGTCATGTCCTATTTTTGTCTGTTTTTGCGGCTCCCTCCATACACTCAAATGTATTGGGGTTCCGTGAAAAAAGGTGCCCCTCGGGTGCAAGCAGCCGTGAAAATGGACGTTTTTCACATTGGTCAGCTGAATGTAACCTTATTGTCTTTTTTCAATTTACTTTTAATTTTTGGCTTTAAAAACTGCATCATGTAACAAGTAACAAGTTGGGCTGATTATGAATTTAACCATTTCAGTGGCGACAGTCTGTTATCTTGATTGGTTTCCAATGGATATGACCATGAATACAGGAATTTTCTATGGTCTTGCACTTGATAGAAACCCAGCCATGATTTCCTTATTTTGGATAGGTTATCAGGCAGGGACACTACATGTCTCAGAAGATAACCCGGCCACAATAAGGGAATCATGGCTGAGTTTCTGACTAGACTCAGACCATAGAAAGTTCCCACATCCACGGTTATACTGTATCTATAGGTAGACAATCAATACAAAAGATTGTCACTACCAAGACGGTTAGAGAAAATGTTTAAAACTCTCTTTAGGCTAAGGCCCCATGTAGCGGGTCGCAGCCAAAAAGCGATGTGGAAAAAACCACAGCGGAAACGCATCTCGGTTTTTCCAGCAGCACTTTTCACAGAAAGTCCACAGAGTTTTCCTCGGAAGACTTTTTGCTTCAATTATATCTATATAGAAACCACCAGCATTTCCGTAGGTATAATTGACATGCTGCAATTTACAAAAGCACAACGTTTTTTGAAATCACAGCATGTCTGCTGCAGATATTTTTCTGCAATATGTGGATGAGATTAGCCAGAATCCCATCCATATTGCAGATACTGTAAAACACCACAAAATTTACGGTCGTGTGTACAGGCCCATAGAAAATAATGGGTCAGTGTGCTATCCGTGAAATACACGGATAGCGCACTGATGTGAACCGAGAGCAAGGCAGGTGGTTTGGACTCCGCAACCAGAAATGAACGCACACGCGGTAGTTCAAGAAAAAAATATATATTTACTATAAGTTAATAAAGGCTCGTTAAAGGTAAAATGACAGGGCTAAAGACAAGCAAAATATACAATATAGCATGAACAATTTCAAGGCAAATTCTGCAATGGTTTCTACTTTTACTCTGTCCACTTCTGCAGTATGGACACTGAATGAACAATATACTCAAAACTATCCCTAACTGACCCTGACTTCACATTTGGGTGCACCCCCTTTTCCCCAGTGGTCCAGGTGGACCGCTTACAGTCCGTAGAAGCGCGCGGTGGGGCCCAAAGTCGGTCCTTTCTTTTATAGTGAAGCGTCCTCTCCTCACGGTTATCAGGATCTTGGGAGAAATGAAGTCCTCTTTAACAGACAGGGAAACCAACTGAATGCAATGTAATCCAACAGCAGATTCCACTCAGCACACTGACAGTCCTGCAGAATCCATACACTGAGCTGGGATGTAAAGCGGGATTTAGCAGGTGCCGTCCAATACATCAACAGCACTGCGAGTCTCTATCTGTGGTATCCATATACACAGTCACAATGTCAGTCTCACTGATCAGCCACTGAGCACAGTTCCTTTCACGTGGACTCACTAGTCCTGTTGTCTCTTTACACTCTGTTTGTCTCTGGACCAAGATACAGCTTAGCTGTACAGAAAAATCTCCACACCAGTTCAATACAACACTTGCCAAGATGGCTGCTGCTCTCTGTCTCGTCACTTCCTGCTTCTCTGCTCACACTCTGTCTGCAGAACAGGCAAGCTGACATAAAAGGGGGGGGGTCTCACTCCAGCATCATGTCACAATTACAATGGCTGCTGTCTTAAAGGAACAGAATCACAGAAATACATTCAACATTAACAGTTTATACAGACAAATGAAGCTTAGGACAACATTGGCTGTCTCTTACATATTCCCCCCCCACTTTAAGATTGGCAGTCCCTGCCTATGACTGTATATCCAGAGGGTTGTACTTTTATGCACAGGGTGGTAGTATACCGATGTATGGCAGGCCAAACAAACTCATCCTGCGCATACCGAACAGGGGGAATACCAGCATTTGGCCTAGTGGTCCGTCTGAGGACCGGTGGTATATTATGGGGTGCTGCAGCTATGGGCTGAGAAGGACCAGCGGATTCCGCACCAGAGGGGGCACAGGCCGGAGATACAGTAGTCACAGGTGGAACATCCCCAGGAGCAGGGATCGGCCAACAATCATCCTCCTCGTCTGAGGCCCATTCCGCACCTCCATTCTCTGACTGTGGGAGCTCATTCACATTGGCAAGCCCATCATGATTTGTCCCTTCAGAATGACACAGGCGCAACATATTTCGGTGAAGTACTCGAACACAATCAGTTCCTTCTTTCTGGACCTGGTACACTGGCCCATTCGCATACTTGCGGCCAACAACACGATACGGCAAAGCCTCCCATCGGCTTTCCAATTTCCCTTGGGGTTTCTTGACACGAACTAGCACCAGGTCGCCTGGTTGCAATGGTGCTTCTTGCACTGGGGTCTTATCAGGATGGGGATGTTCTTGCAGGCGCTGCCGCACCAATCGATGGATCGTCTCAAGTCTCTGCCGGTGCGCCCGCACCCAAGAGGTTGGATCCCTCGGAGGGAACCCATCCACATCATCCAACTGTAATTCTCCTATACTTCGCCCAGACCGCCCAAAGAGAAGTGTATAAGGAGAGTACCCCGTTGTAGAATGGACCTGATTGTTATAGGCCCACACCATTTCAGACAAGAACTGAGGCCACTGTAACTTCTTGTCTTCCTCCAGAGTCCGCAGCATCTGTAGCAGAGTTCTGTTGAATCTTTCACAGGCCCCATTTCCCTGAGGGTGGTATGGAGTCGTGTGCGACTTCTTTATCCCGTAGATACGTTGAACTTCTTTCATTACGTGTCCCTCAAAGCAGGCGCCCTGGTCGGAGTGGATGCGTTGGGGGCACCCATATACTCGAATGAAATCTTGGCACAGAGCACGAGCTGCTGACTCAGCTGTCTGGTCCTTGGTGGCGGTTACCACCGCAAATTTGGTGAAGTGATCCACCATTACGAGGCAATACTGGTGTCCGCTATTGGATGGGCCCACCATTAGATAGTCTATCATGACGATTTCTAAAGGTTCCTGGGTCACGATGGTTTGCAGGGGAGCTCTCTGTTCTATTGCCTTATGGATCTCACAAGTTCGACAGCTGCGGCATACTTCTTCGACCATTTGACGAAGACCAGGGCAGTAAATCAGTCGCTGTAACCAACGAAAGGTCTTCTCATGACCAAAATGTCCATTCTTATTATGAGCCTCAACTGCCAAGGAGCGAGCCAGTTCACTAGGCACCACAATTTGGTATCGAATGTCGATCTCAGAAGGTAAATAGACCTTTCGGCATAGCACTCCATTTTTCATCTCCAACTTTTCCCACTGACTCAAAACAGATAATATCTCACGTGTCAGTCGTTCTCTTTCCTCTCTACAGGGCTTCTGGCCTTTCTCAACACACTTGATCATCTGCGCCAGCCCCTCATGGGTCTGTTGTATCTGTGCCCATTCCTGTTGTGAGGGACCAAAGAAAGGAGCCATTTCAGTCCCCTCCATCTCAAACTGATTAGTGGCGGTCAAGGCCTGTGAAAATCTGCTGAAATCGGGCACCTCCACATGCTCCAACTCATGATCCACGTCTTCTGTGGGGGTCTGGGCAGTTACCCTAGAAAGTCCGTCAGCATTCTGGTTCTCTGTCTTGGACCGATACTTAATGCGGTAATTGAATGTAGACATTCGGGCTATCCACCTCTGCTCTAACGCCCCGAGCTTGGCATTTTCCAGGTGAGCTAGTGGGTTGTTGTCAGTCAGTACTAAAACTTCAGCACCGGTCAAATATTCAGAGAATTTCTCGGTCATGGCCCATACCAGTGCCAACAGCTCCAATTTAAATGAACTATAATTCTCGGGGTTTCTTTCAGAATCTCTCAAAGACCGGCTGCCGTACGCTATGACCCTCTCCTGGCCATCCTGAAGCTGGGAAAGCACTGCTCCAAGACCATACAGGCTTGCATCTGTATATAGCTGGAACGGCAAGTGGTAATCAGCATATGCCAAGATTGGGGCTGTTGTCAGTGCATCCTTCAATGCCTGGAAGGCTTGTTCCTGTTCAGGTCCCCACTTCACGGACCGGTTCTTTGGACCACCGGATGTGCCTCGTAGAAGAGCATTAAGTGGTGCTGCTACCTTGGCGAAATCCTTAATAAACCGTCGATAGTAACCGGCTACTCCAAGGAACGCCCTCACTTCTCGCAGGGTAGTCGGTATCGGCCAATCTTGAACAGCCGCTATCTTGTCTCTTGATGGTCTCACCCCTTCTCCTGATACGCGGTGACCCAAGTAATCAATTTCAGATTGGAACAACCGACATTTACTGGGTTTCAATTTGAGCCCATGTTCCCGCAATCTTCGAAATACTTGCCCCAACTGGTGGAGATGGTCTTCAAAGGTCGCAGAATACACTATAATGTCATCCAAGTAGATGAGAGTGAACTCAAAGTTGAAGTCACCGAGACATTTCTCCATCAACCGCTGAAACGTTCCGGGTGCATTTGTCAACCCGAAGGGCATCCGGTTAAATTCGTATAGTCCCATGGGCAAGATGAATGCCGTCTTCTCCTTGTCTTTTGTGGCCATCGGCACCTGCCAATACCCACTAGCCAGATCTAGTGAGGAGAAGTACCGGGCTCTCCCTAGCGCTGAGAGGGACTCCTCAATCCGTGGCAAGGGGTAGGAATCTCGTACGGTGCAAGCGTTTAACTTCCGATAGTCTACGCAAAATCGGATGGACCCATCTTTTTTTCTTACTAACACCACA